>CM060937.1:381578071-382828071 GCA_030765085.1 Allium cepa
TTCGTGCCTTTCGATTTAAAGAATGCAGAAGCAACGTACCAAAGACTAGTCAATTCTATGTTTATGGAGCAAATTGGGCATTCGATGGAAGTATACGTTGATGATATGCTGAAAAGTCGCGATGGTCGACTAATCATGTAAAGGATTTGGTATAGATGTTTTGTAACGACCCAGAATTTTGAACAATTTAAATTGAAAATATTTAATTTATTTTAAATATTTGAATGATGGTTTGAATTGAATTTCAAATTATCAGAATGAATTTAGCGATTAAATTATAGAATTTAATCTATTGAAAGTTGAATAAAAATTTGAATCTTCAATTTTAAGCTGATTAAAAATATTTCAAAGGCTTGTAAATTTCATATTGATAATACTGAAGATAATAGAAGCTTCAGAATTGAAATTCAAATTGAATTGTTCAGTTTGAAATTAAATCGTTTAAGACGATATTTAAAATAGCCTTCCGAGGCACAGTCTCGGAATTCGACGAAACCAGTTCCATTAGGTCCGTAATATTGAATTGTTACCGGATTTCAAATTTCGTATTTTTCGGAGATGTTATGTGAGCACACGACTTGTAAACGCATTGAATTTTTATCGAGATTCAATTTAAATTTAAAATTTAAATTGGTCAACAACACACCACGTTCTTCCTTAAAACACGCCCCTTTGTTTCAGCCTAAAATAACGCAGAGAATCACAGGAGAGATCGTGCTAAGTATGGCCAAGCTCGTTTTAAAATAATCCCTCTTCAGTTCCAAATCAAACGAAGATAGTAATGGCCGATCCAAAAGAAACCTTCTTCTCGTTTACAAATGGCCGCCTCGTTCGAATTAAATACTTCATGCCCTTTTCAATTTGTTTTCAAAATCGCAAGCATCTCTCTCCCTCTGGTACAAAATAATGGTCGAAGCCCATCTCATTCAAATTAAAATTCAATGGCCGCTCCTCCTTTTTCATTTCGTTTCCAGGCAAGAAAGAATGGGGATCGAGAATCCAATCGGCATCGCGCGCGTAGGCCAAGGCGTCGCGGCCTGGTGGAGGCGAAGGCGGCGAGTCGAGTCGACGCGAGGTGGAGGCAGTGGGTCGCGTTCGAGTGTGGGTACTCGCGGCGATGATGTCGCGGTCGATCCCAGGCAATTCGAGCCTGTAGCGGCGATGATGGATGGAAGCTAGGGGTTATGAGGCATCGGCTAGGGCTAAGGACCAAGATAGAACATCGCGGTTTTGATTCGAGGTATTTTATTCAAAAATTATTTCATTAAATTATATATGTACATTTACTGTGAAAATATACACACCTATTTCTAATATACACAAAATAGAAAAGAGGTATGATTTTAACAGAAAGAAAAAAATGTTTGCTGTTTAGTTCTAAAAAAATAAAAAACATAAATCCCAGAGTTTGATTTTATATACTTTAGGTTATTAATTCAGTTAAGTCTACAGATTGTTAGTTTAACATAAAGGCCGAGAACGTGATACTGTGAGTAATTTAACTCGATTTCAGAAAATTGATTTCGTTATTAAAAGAATATATATATATATATATATATATATATGTATATATATATATATACATATGCACACGAATTTTAAAATGTTGAACAGTATGAAAAATTGGTTTTTTTGAAGATATTTAAATTTATTGTATAACTGTATGAGTTTCAAAGACAAAGAAAAAATATATGTTTAATGCAGAAATCTTACATTAAGTAAATTTTTATTTGTGATAACTTACTTGTTTAATTTATTCTTAGAAATGATTAAAGAAGAAAATTTAATTTTAAACTAAAATTGTAGTTAAGTAAAAAATTATTAAAGGAGAAATTGGCTAATTAAATCTATTAAAGGAAGATTAGTTTTGAATTTAATTTCTTGATTAAATAAAATTGTTAAAAGGAATTTGTTAGTCAAAATAGAATCACGGGTTAATTAAAACTTATTAATGAGAATTTAATCATTCGATTGGTTCGAATATTAATTAATTGTATAAATATTTATACAAGGTCTAAAATGGTGAAAACGAGTCAAGATGGAAATAGATTGCTAATAGAAGCAAAGGTGAGAACTTCTCACTCAAAAAGGGTTTTTATTTCAATTTTAAATAGTTAAATTTAAAATTGTTTAGTTGTGTTGATTGAATGCTTGTATGATGATTGTTATATATATATATATATATATGGTGTACTCGAGGAATACGGGGTAAAGCTTAATCCTTTGAAATGTTTGTTTGGAGTGATATCTAGGAAATTCTTGGGTTTCATAGTGAAGTTAACAAGAATAGAAGCTAATCCGGAGAAGATAGAGGTGTCGAGGAATATCGAAGCCCTGAAGTCAATATAAGAAGTTTAAAGCCTAAATGGGAAGGTTTCCGCTCTGAGCCGTTTCATTTCTAAAGCCAAAGAAAAATGCATACCTTTCTTCAACGTTCTCATGAAAGGAAAATTTAACTTTAATCGGATGCAAAGTGCAAAGAAGCTTTTCAGTCTTTGGTAGATCACTTGGAAAGATCCCCCATCCTATCAAACTCGTTGGACGATGAGGATTTGTTCATTTACATAGGAGAGTCGGTGCATGCATTGAACGGTACACTTGTGCTTGAGAAGTCATGAATCTAAAAAACAATGTACTACCTTAGTTAACAATTGATAGGAGCATAGAGGAACTAAACATAGCTAGAAAAGCTGGCGTATTTCCTGTTAATCGCTTCGAGAAAACTTCATTCGTACTTTTAGGCTCATCCGATCAAAGTATTGACTGACCAACCTTTGAGATAGGTTTTGAAGTGACTTGAGACTTTTGGAAGGCTGTTGATATGGGACGTTAAGATAAGCCAATATGATATCACGTATGATCCTCAAATAGCAATCCAAGGCCAACCGTTAGTAGATTTCATAGCAGAGTACACTGGTCGAGATGATACTTCGGAGACTAGTGGAGAGCAGAATGTTGAGTGGAAGATGCATATTCATGAAGCATCCAACAAGCATTATTTTGGGTTAGGTGTTAAGTTGGTGACCCCCGAAGAACGTTCGATCTGTTATGCCCTGAAACATGATTTTCCCACGACGAATAACAAGGTAGAGTATGAAGCTTTGATCGTAGGGCTTAAAATTATTAAAGAATCGGGTGCCAAAACTTTGAACATCCTTTATGACTCCTAACCGGTAGTGTGCTATGTGAGGAAAGAGTTTCAAGCAAAAGGGGAGAGGCTGGCTCTCAATGATATCAAGTATATCACGATAACGCATATTCCGGGAGAGGAGAATGTGAAGGCTGATTCCTGGCC
This sequence comes from Allium cepa, assembly GCA_030765085.1. NCBI lineage: Eukaryota > Viridiplantae > Streptophyta > Magnoliopsida > Asparagales > Amaryllidaceae > Allium > Allium cepa. The sequence continues at coordinate 381,581,367 of CM060937.1, forward strand.
AAGCTGGCTAGCTCAGGAGATGCGCAAATCATAGGCCTAGTCATAGTGGAAGTACTATAAGCTTAGAGCATTGACCAGATGGATGTCGATTGGATCTTAGAGGTTGAATGTGAGAAAGAGTCATGGATGACTCCAATCAAGAATTATTTACAGAGGGGAATCCTTCCTAGCAGGAAGAACGAGCGGTGATAGCTCCTTCGCAAAGCCTCAAGATTTTTATGGGGAAAAGGGTGCTATATAGGAAAATATTCTCAGTACCCTTGCTTTGGTGTGTTGCCAACGATGAAGCCAAGTGGGTTATGGTGGAAGTACAAGAAGGGGCTTGCAGTGACACACTGGAGGGCAAACCTTAGCAAATAAGATTCTTCGCTACTGGTAGTTCTGGCTAACCACTGAGATGCAGCTGATTACAATAGAAGGTGTGAAAAATGCTAGAGTTTTGCCAAAATTTCCTGAGCCCTATCGATGGAGAGTACGCAGATGGTCAGTTCTTGGCCATTTGCGGTTTGTGGAACCGATATTATTGGTATGCTACCAACGTCCAATGATGGCGTGGAATACGCCATCATTGCTGTCAACTATTTTACGAAGTAGGATAAAGCGGAACTTCTATTCACGATCATTACTAAAAAGGTGGTTACCTTGTAGTTAGGCACATCATTATTCACTTTGGGGTCCCATAACTGATAATCTCTAATAACATAACCCAATTCGACAGTGCCAAGTTAAAAGACTTTAGCCGTAGGCATCACATTGAAAAGAGATTTGTAGCGGTACCGCATCCAAAAGAGAATGGATAGGTAGAAGCTGTGAATGTGATAATTAAGTCCATTCTAAAGAAATGACTGTAGAAGGCCAAGGGCAAGTGGGTCGATGAACTGCCATTGACACTTTGGGCCTAAAAAACGACCCTCAAGTTCACGACCGACCACTTTCCATTTACCCTAGCCTATAGATCGGCGGCTACGATTCCAGCTGAACTTGAAGTACCTTCTCATTGAGAAACTCATTACAACTCCCAAAAGAATGAGGAACTCCTGCTGGAGTCCCTCGACATGGTCGATGGGAAGTATAAGAAGCTGACCTAAGAGCAGCTGCATAGTGGCAGCGAGTCACCTGATATTAAAACACCAAGGTCAGGGGCCGGGCCTTAGAAATTGGCATTCTTGTCCAAAAGAGTCTTCCCCGACCCCTTGAAAATGGGTTTGAGCTAGAAGGCCCGTATGCCGTCGAACATAAGCTTGGAGTTGGTACATTCAAGCTGGCAGCGATAGACGAGATTTCACTCCCATAGGAGTTGAATGTCAAACACTTAAGACATTATTTCACTTGAGAACTGACTTTAAAAATATATTGTCAAGTATGATGTAACATGACAAAATCTGTCATTTCTTGTTAATATAAAATGAAATGACTTCCTGAATCTACGACTCTATCCCCATCTAACCATAAAATTTGATTTATGGTGAACATAAATGAACCTGCATATGTATAATGCAGGCATGCTGGAACCCAAAGATAGGTGCCAACCGAACTTCTATGGTCCATGGTTGGACCCTTGAAGTAAAACAATTCTCGGCATCAGTAGATAGATTCCCACTAACTCCTTCACCCTTGACTTAGGGGCAGGAGTATAAATATTCATGGGTGGAATGAGACAGTTTGCCCCAGAAGCTCATGCCTAAAGTTTGGCGAAGCCCCAACACCTTGCCCACAGGATGGCAAGTTGAAAGGCTAATGCCCAATTTCAGGCGAGGCCTATGCAAAAACATTGATACCTTTCCCGGAGGCAGGTGAGGCTAAAGATCATCGGCCAAAGCTAGGCAAGATCTAATTCAAACCTCGATCAACATCTAAAGTCAGGTGTGGTTGAAGACTAACATTCTAAAGAGGGATGACTAAACCACCATCCCACATGGTCAACTCTAATTAGTGCTAGGAGTCAGGCATGGTTGGAGCAAATATCCCATTGATGGATATCGAAATCGCTATTCCAGGTAACCAACTTCGATCAGTGCGCAAAGTTAGGCACGATCGTGGGAAAACATTCCATAGAGGGATATTTGGACCACCATTTACGTGATCAAAATTCGATCGGACCCTAGAATCGGATACGATCGAAGAAGTTACCCAAAGAAGGGCACTTGAGTCATTATGCTTCCAATGATCGATTTAGCATAATGCAAATCATTATTGCAATTTAGACGGAGCTCAGTTAAAGATAAAATGAGAGTGGTTAAAAATTTGGTCAAGTAACAACAGAGAAATGGTTTACGAATATATAAACAAGAATGCTAAGTGCTTTTCTCAAAAATCAAGCAAGCGACACAGAGCTTGAAAAGAAAACCATATTTTATTAACACGACATCTAAAACAAAAAGTGGGGGCCGAATTCACATAAATTCGGTCTAACAAAAGCAATTCCTATGGCTGTATAATGGAAATGAGCTAACAGTCATGTCAAATGCTTAGGTTACTTCCTCTTCTTCTCCTTGGCTCCCTTTTTGGAGGAGTGTGCACCAGGCTCGTCTAGATTCATTTTTCTCCTCCCTTTGCATCCACGACCCTATGAAGGACTGATTTGTGGTTCGACAGAGACGCTTTGAGTGCCTCCAGAACCAGAAGAGTGACTGGAGTAAAGATAGTCTGGTCAAGCAAAGCTATAGACAAAGGAGGAGGAATGAATTCAACTCACTTTTACTTATTCTCTTTGGCCAACATGACCTGATTCCGAGCCAACTCCTACATGGTGGGCCCTGAAGAACGCTCAGAAGACCCAATTATGAGAACATCCTTATCAGCTTAAGCTCCCAGGAGATCACCAATCATCTCCTTCTCTAAGGCATGAATCATTTGCACACCAGGTCCGAGGACTGCGCCAGCTGGAACATTTGGAATAAAATGAGAAGCAAACACAACCATAGACTTAGTAGTTGAAGCTTATTGGCCTAACTATAGACCTCCCTTAGGGAGAGGAGGGATGAGGAGCTGGCATGAAATTTGAGAAACATAAAAGGAGTGGTTAGCAATGTCGTCTGGTGTCATGTGAGCCTTCTCAAATATAAGTGAAGTCAGTGAGATACCTTTGTCGGATTTATACTCAGCATGAACTGGGTGCCATCAGAATTCCCCTCTGGAATAGGGGACAAAATGGTTTTCATTTTCCTATGGGGTCCATCTGCATTGTATTATGGATCTGGTGGAGAGATAGAGGCAGCCGAAAGCCTGGAGGTAAGATCTGTGGTGGCATTCTGAAGAGAAGACCCGAAGCTTTCACCCTGGTCTTTTTGGGCCCCAAAAGCCAAATCTAGGTGCAGGATGAGCTCATTAGTTCCAAGTGCTTCAATCTCCTCTGCATTTAGAAGCTCATGCTCCGACCCCTCCAAATCTATCTAGCCTCCTTCTAAGGACTCGCGTTCTTTTATAATTTGCTCCTACACCAAGCCCAGAGCCTTAGGGTAATCATTATCGAGCCGGTATAGATTTTTTAGTCTGATTACGTCGGTTTTGTAATTGATAATTATTGGCTCGAATTTCTCTTTAGTTAGCTTCTCCATGAATTCAATTTGTAAAGCCCTTGGCCTGAGATTTTGCAATGTTTTTCGCTTGGGGAGCATCTACTAGCCCTTTGCAGTAGTTATGAGCCTCCATGAGAAAGTAGTGTTTTCTTTCTACTCTTTATCCACCTGTTTCTTTAGCCCATCTAGTTCTTTCATTCGGCACTCATTCTCCAATGATACATAGAGGTTCCTATTATGGGCAGTCTCACTTTGCGTTTTGTGGCTCACTCTCTCCTGTTTGGCCAACTCAGTCAGGTCTAAGACTTTCTTCTCTGTTTTCTTCAATGTCTTTTTTAGCCTTGCAACCTCCTCATCGAGATGGGCTATAGGTTCCTTATTTTTCTTTGCCTCGAGCCTTATTCCTACGACCACAACTTTTTCTTTCAGCAATGTCGAAAATCTCCTTTGTCAACCTCTTCCATTTAAAGTACCGCTCACAAGCATCATTGATGTAGGCCATGGGTTAACCTTAGACACGCTAAGGGATATCCTTTAAGTTAGGGAGAAGCTTGACTCCATCAAAACAAATTTTTGGAAATTGACACTTCAGAGCATCCATGTGAGGGTTTGAAGTGGTTTCCTTCTCTATTCTAACAATGGGAGGTTGGATATGTCTGTTATCAACCCTATGCGTGAAGTCAAAGGTAATAAGTTGGGATGACTGCTCAGATTTCTGGTGGGAAAGGTATAGTATCATTTTCTTTATAGAGTAAAAAGCCGAAAAGGAAGCACGGGAAACAACCATGGACGGAATGTCATCGGGTCAGTTGGAGAACATATCCAAGCTTTTGGGTGATGGAGACCTAGATCTAGATCTATGACTTAAGGATGAACGATGAGACTGATACCCCTATCTTGGCCCTTCCAATCTTGGCTTTATCGCCTACTGGCGACTAAGTCCATGCCGGTGCCATGAGAGTGTGCATGTGAGCTCCGCTTCTTATGCTTACCAATTTGATCATAGAGGGACTCAAACATGAACCTTTATTCCATCGAACTTGCAAGTGAAATGGGGATAAGTTAATCCTAGTAGGATATAGCATGATGTGAAGTAATCAAAGTGTAATACGTGTGTCCTATTATCCCCACAATGGACCATGAGTTTGAATTTTGCTAATAGGGGTGATCTTCCCCACGTGGGTATTTAGCAAGTTATCTTGTAGATGGATAGGGGAGTTAATATCCCTGTGGCTCTTGTTGCCTAAACCAAAAGAGCTAAGCTCATCTAAAATCGGCCTGAAATTAGCATAGAGGTCCTCCGGAGGAAGGACCAGTATCTCTTCTACCACAGAGGCTGGTAGAGGTTGTATTGGAATCCGCAATAGGAGGATCCTTATCTTAGGGTGCGACTGCAAGAGAAAACCCTGCTCATCAATTCCATCATCATTGGAAGACTTACAAACCATATCAACATCATCATAGTCTCCTCCACGCTCGCCTTCCTCAACGTGCTCATGCATTTCTTCAATTCCAGCCACAAGACTTTGGACTGGGGGCACTTTTGGATTCCCACCCTTGCTCCATGACGATGAGTTGTCCTCATCACTATCATTGGCTATTGTTATGTAACTGATGCTACGACCCTCCTCTAGTAAGTTGTAACTCAACCGATTTTCATCGATGAGAAGCAATCTTGGCTCTCTTTCTTCAGCTAGAACTTGAAGAAGGGTCCTAATGGTGTCCGTTAAGGCTGCACTACTAGGTCTTTTCGGCACATCTGATAGAATAGAAAGAAAAACCTTAAGCCAATGAAATCACTAGACACGCTCAAAGGAAGAGGAATGAAAATGAGACCTACGTTAGGATAGCCACCTCTACACGAATCTGGGTGGGTAATAAACAAAGAATAACCTGTCTTTGAAATAGCTTAATTTATTCCAAGTGCTCATCTCTATCTTACAACTCCTATAAGGTTCAAGAATGTCAGAGAAGGACTTCCTTTTCAATGTTTGATATTGTATAAGTATCCGATCTCTTCATCACTTGTGATGCGATATAGGTATCGAGCAAAGAAGACGTATGTGATATGTAGGAAGGCGTAGCTATTTGGATGCAATTGAGCCAGAGCCAGCCCCATGAATTGTAGAACTCGACAAATGAATTGGTTGAATGGTGGGATACATCTAGCGAGGCAGATGTATCGATTGCATATTGTGTACCCTGTTAGGGGATGGTGCGCCAGTTGATGGCAAGTAGGAACCAAAGCATCCCCGAACAGGATGTCGTTCCTACTTGCCTAAAAGAATGGAGATTACTGCTTACCTAAAAGAATGGAGGTCATGGATTATGTGAGAAATTAGGTGAAAACTCATATCGATCGTGTATGGATTGACGGCGTTGAAAACTAGTAATCGAGGTGGTTGATGGCAATGCTAGGGAGCAGGCATCGAAGTTGAACGCTTTGATTTAGAGGCAAGAAGTTTTTTAATGGCGACCCAAAGATCAAAATGTCAGAAGCAAGAATAGATGGAAAGTGAAAGGAAACCAAGGGTTGGTTTAGTATATATGACCCTGATCCCAGAAATTTAAGCTAGAAAGTAGCCTGGAATTTCAAAGTCTAAGATCGTTATCGATCCCTTGCCAAGGTCGGTACAGAACCCTAAAAAAGATTAAATATATATTATTATATATGTTTGTGTACATGTATATGAATGTATACAGGTATGTGCATATGGGCCTAAGTAAAGCATAGTGGACAACCTACATATGTATGCAAAAGCATACGTAACATATGACAACTGGAACAACAAGGTAACAAGTTCAAACTTGTGGGATCCAAGAGGTAATTCTATTGAAAGTTTCTGGGTTCAAAATAATGAACAACAAGGGCACACTCTAGCTTTTATATTGCTAGATATAAATATGCATGAGCTAAGCAAAGTGTTGTGACGAATGGTCAAAGACGTTACACTTCATTGAAATAGTCCGAAGAAAGATTGACAACCATTCGAAGTGTAGGTCAAAACCTAATGTAGGAACCCAGATTTGTCTATATTCAAAGCACATCATGTTCGAAACAATATGTACTTTGGGAGGCAATTGTTATCCAATCTTTTGACCAAGCCCTATTCAGACGAATTTGACCAATTAAACTTAAAAGTTATTGCGAAAGAGAGCCCGAAGTGATAACTAGCGAACCTAGATGCCAAATACGAACAAGAGTACATATCTAAAACATAGCCATCAACTTTTAAAATGAAGCCAACATTCAATTCATCAACAAACAATAGTCCAAAGATCATATTCAAGAAAAGTCAAAGATTGGTACCGATCCCTGATCAAGGATCGGTACAGGTCCCCGAGTATCCACCAGAATTACTCCTTTTTCAAGGCCCCACTAAGCCATGTTGAGAAGATCTCATTCCAAGCTTCATTAGGTTGTTCGCATGCAATATCCACCAAGCATTAAGTATACATGAAGCTACTCATTGCAACCTCAGCACTGACCTAAGTATTTCACGCAGAAACTTGTTTCTAATAGAGCAATTAAGATGAAGAACATAAAGGCACAAGAAATTCACACCTACGTAAGGTAGGAAGACCTATGAAGCTATTTTATGGGTCTGCACCGATCCCTGACCATGGAACGAAATTGATCATTGATATTGGCTACTGTGGCCACGATCTTCGAAGCATACCTTTTCCTAAACGTAGGGGAACATAGCTATGAATGTAATGGAGATGATTTCGTGAACCTCAGCTATAAATAGAGTAGTAGGGTGATGTTTTGAGGGATCTTTTTAGTTATTTCATGAATTTACATATTGTTCTTGTAATCCTATCCAAAAAATTTAACGTTTAATATTCAAATTTAATTTGAATAAAATAAATAATAAGAAAATCAAATTTTAATAAAATGACTTGATTTTTATGACATACATTTAAATAAATTTATAGGATTTTTTCCATAATTTTTAATTTGAAAAATATTTAAATTTATTTTCTTTTGACTTATTTTACGACAAACATTGGTAATTTTGAAATTTCACAGAATTACCTAACCAGTGTACTTTATGTTTTTGGGATCGTATCGCAATTCTGTGCACGACCATGTTTTTATTTCTATTGTTCGCGGTCTGTACGCGAACATTTATTGTGTAGCGAGGTACCGCAAATTTTCTTTTCAAATCTTTTTAAAATTCAAACCTTATGCAAGATGTTTTTTTTCAACAAAGCATTTGTTGCGGTTAAGTGTTAATTGATTTGGATAAGATGGATACCTTGTAAATTTTGATTTACTTGAGTTGGAAGGAATGGATTGTTTTGGTTATAACTATACATCAACATTTAGACATTTCATTAGGTTCTTTCACTTTGCTTTCCACCATTTCCTCTTTCCTTTACATTTTTGGTAAATAATAAAACAAAACAAAAGGAAATTAGCCTCCACTTTAAAACTGAAAATCAATTCATTCACTCCACTAAAAATCTTGAAATTAGTTTCTTTGAGCTCATATGGACTAGATCTAGAAATCCGTGTTTAGTTGATAGCTTGCGATCAAGATGTTGGTGATATTTGTCAGTATATCGGTTATCTAGGTTTAGATTTTTCTCAACATTGGGGAGACAAGAGGCTCTGAAGAGGTTGGAGTTTGGTTTCTCGTGCAAGAAGCTTCGACTGGTAGGAATATGGAGTGGTGCGGTCATCCCCGGGAAATCGCGTAAATCACTATAGCAGGCAAGCTACAGGTCGCATTTTTAGGGGAGGGGCCGAAGGTTAATCAGTGGTTGGCATTGAAGTCTAGGTAGTGCATGGAGTTGATGGATAGTGGTTAAAGGTGGTTCAATCATGCTAGGCGGTGTGCAATATTCATGGTCGAGAAGGGGAAGCTTCAGTTGGCAATTGATTGGTGTGGCCGGTGTGGTTGGCATGCGGGCTGGCAAGTCGATCTTGACGAGAGGTAAATGGGATATGAGATTCTTGTATAACTAGACTTTAACATTTGAATACACTAATAAACACATTGACTGAGACAATTGATGTTGTCTAGCCATAATTACCCATACTCATCTTAATATGCCACATCTTCTGTCAAGGCACAACGGTCAATGAGCATGACTAACTGGAGTGGATGTTGCTAAGCATGCTGCCTAGAGGTCAATGGCTTATGCTTATTTGTGTGTTCAGGCTCTGTAGGTGATCCCTAATAAGTGATTGACGGAGAGGTGGTGGCGTGAATGTGCGCGGCATGCACATTTAATTTAGGTTCTGGCGTTCCTTGTACATAGGGAGGGAGAAGGAGTTCCTACGGCAGTGATTAGGTTTAGTACAGTTGGTCCTTGGGACTAGATCGTGTTGGATGAGGAATTAAAACATTTATTTGTTTAATAATTCAAACCAAGTGCGTAGTTTTTAAAAAAAAATAGGATAACTCACTCATATAACATCTGATTGACCCATGGACTTTTGCATTAAACTCATATAGACGAGTACATCACCCTAGTATAATTGTTGATAGTTTTGACACAATATAAAATATTGGTATAATAATAGTGATTGAATTTAATTACGTTGGTTTAAATAATAACGTAATTAAATTAATCATACTTCATTGGTGTTATCCGTTTGCCTAAATAAAACACCGTTCTGCTATAATTAAAATAAATAGTCTATTGATGACACCTATTTAACAAAATAAATCTCCGTTCTGCTATTATATTAATTCGGATAGTTATGCATTTTCCAGTTAATTAATATCTAGATTAATTAATACCGGATAAGTAGTGGATTAGCTGTTGATTGCTAATTGTTAATTTTATTTACTTATATGCTTACTTGTGTAAATACCGGTGATATGAGTGGGAAAGTTAAATTGAAGTAAATGGAAGCTTGACTAAGTACCACTGTGGTCAGTGAGCCTCTTTTCAAATTTGAAAAGCTATGGATTTAAATTACTATTTTATAAAAAGGTTGAAGTAAAAATGTTTCATTGTTTTATCAATGATGTTTAAAGTTTATCATTTATTAATGATGGTTAAGTTAGTTTATTATTTATTAATAATGTTTAAGTTAATTAATTATTTTATTAATGATGTTTAAGTCATTTAATTTTATTATTAGTGTTGTTTACAGATATTTAATTATATTATTAATGAGGCTTAAGTTAGCTGATTATTTTAATTAATGGTGTTTAAGTTAATTAATTATTTTATTAATGATATTTAAAGTTAATTAAGTTATTACCAATGATATTTTAAGTTAATTAATTATTTAATTAATGGTATTCGATGTGAACAAATCGATGTACTTAATGATATTTAAGGTAGATTAATTGATTTAAATAATTGTATTTAAGTTAATAAAGTGATTTATTAAAGGTGTTTATAGAAAATCAATAGATTTATAAAGGATATAAGCTTAATCAATATATTTTGGAAAAGAGATTTCAAATGATGTTTTGTAAAAAAGATTATAAAACGATATTTTTGTAAAGGAGTTTTATAGGAGATATTTTGCGAAAGAGATATATAAATTGTATTTTATAAATAAAAAAGAGATTTATAAGTTTTATTTTATAAATAAAGGAAAGATTTATAAATGGCAATTTATAAACAAAAGAATGGATTTGTAAGTGGTATATCAAACTAACAAAGAGTTGTGTTAAATATACAAGATTTAAAAAATAGGTTTTGGATTTATAAAGGGATATTTATAAAGGATTTTATAAAAGATTTTTATGAAAAAGTTTGTAAATGGAGACTTATAAAAGAGTTTAATAAATAGAAAAGAATTTAACTAATTAACAAGAGTTTTTAAAAATAATTTTAGATATTTATAAAAGAGTTTTATAGATTAATATGGAGATTTATAAAAGGATTTGTAAATATGGAATGATTATTTAAAAGGTATTTTTATGAAAGGAATGAGATTCGATTTTGATAAAATACCTTCTTAATTATGGTGATATGGAAGCATTTTCATACTCAATACCGAAGGAAAATGAGGTTTGGTTTAGAGTAAGTAATGCTTTGCATGATATATGTTTTTGGCCCATATAAATATGAATTGAAAACAAAGAAAATCTCTACTTATGTTTTGTTAATACGTTTATACCTTTAGGATAAGTATATGGTTATATTTTCTAAGTAATGAAAATATAATGTTCTGTTGATATATTATACTGACGAGGTATGTATATGAATATTTTTCCAAGTATTGAAAGGGGTACAAGGGTTTTATGAATAGATCTTTTGTGGAAGAATTTTGAATAAAATAATTGAAAAGAGATTTAATTAATGGAAGATTAATTAACAGAGGCTTAGTGGATTCCACATGGAAACTCTATGTTGGCTGTTGATTTTGGATAATTAAATAAACGTGTATCAAATCTTTGCCAAAATATAACTCTGGAAACATCTAGGAGAAACACGAGAGTGATATGGTACAGTCATCTTCGATGTTGTTGTACTATGTGTATACATCTCATTTAATTATCTTAGGACAAATGATAAGACTCTGTAACAACCCAGAATTTGGCCATTTTAAAATATACTATTTAAAGTAATTTTAAATATAAATTAGACAAGGTTATATGATTCAAAGAATATTAGATTGGATTGGAAAAAGAAGTATGCACAAAATAGTAACATTTGCCTATATCGACAAAAGTGAAAAAATGTTGATTTTAGAAAAGTAAGTTTCAATGGTTAAAATAAATTATTTAAATTTATTTATAAGTTTTTATATTTTTAAATAACATTATACAAATTTATTTTTAAATTTGGTTTAAATAAATAAATAGTTTAACTAAAACGTCAAAAATATGAACGTAAAGCTTTTTGTCGAAAATCAACGTTTTGTCGATTAAAAGTTGTCGCAACATCGTCGCACCTTTTTTTCTTATATAGAAACATATATTCAAATAGTATAAGCATTAATTAATTCACTAATCAAGTTTACTACAACTAAACATACTTAGAAAATTCTAAAATTTCATTAAGAAAAAGTAAGCACAAAAAGACAAAAAAGCACAGAGTCAAAAAGTAAACATCAAATCAAACAAGTATAATTATTATATTATTTACTTAATGCTTAAGTGAAAATAACGTAAAGTAATGATATGAAATGCGATGTTAAGTGTTGGAAAAATAAGGTTGCTTAAAAAGTAAGTAAACGGTATTTTGGTTATTTTACGTAATAATATTTTATTCCTAACTTTTTTCTATACATAGTCATGCATACCACTTTCATTCTTCTTCTTCTTCCTTAGAGATTTAATGGCTTCTTCTCTTTCATTTCCTTGCTAAAATTTTCCAAACCATATCAAAAAAAGTCAAAACTCTAGCAAACTTTGCCAAATATCTTAGAATATCATCAAAACATACTTTAGCATCTAACAAGTGAAGAAATGATGGAGGAAGGGGAGGACCATGGGGAGGCCAAGCCCTATTAGTGTTGTTGGAGGGTTTGGCCGAGAGCAAAGAAGAGGGAAAGACTTGTGGTCGAGAGCAAGCGGAGTGATGGCCGAGCACTAGAAAGTGAGGTGGAGTTGTTTAGGTGATGTATTATTGGAGTAGAAGATGATTAGTTGAAGTTAGCAATGGTTTAGTGAAGTGTTGTTCAAAAAAAGAATGATGGTAGGAAGTTAATCTTTTGGTAAAAGGTGAGTACTCATATTTACTAATTAATCCATAAATTATTTCACGTATAATGATTTGAAAGTTTAAATATGTTGGATGATTAAATGTTTGATAACTTGGTTGCAAATTGGTTGATATGTGATTGATTATATGGATGTAAACTTGGCTTGATAATGATAAGGGAAATGATTGGTAATTAAACATAGTTAATTAAATGAGATAAATCCATACAAATATCTCTATGGAAATTATTTAGCCATTTAATGATAAATAATCTAAAAAGGTTAAAAATGATATTGTAATAATATAATATTAAAATGAAATGAAATGAAATGGAATATGATTTTGAAATATAAACATATTTTTTACAATGAGTTTAAAATGATTTAGAAATGTTTTATAAACATTTAAAAGTGTTTTCAAGAAGTTTGAAAAGAAATTGAAATACAAGTCAAAACTAGATGCGTCGCGTAGCATAAAGGTAGTTCGTGATTTCACGCCATAAAAGTTAAATGAGCGTACAAAGTGGAATATAGCTCAGAATTCATTGAGATAAGAGTTTTTCAGTCTATTATATCCATAGTTTTCCACTGAAGAAATAAAATCAAGATTTCATCAAGTAGAGTTTGAAATATGTCCAAAACAATTTTCTACAAACATAGCCGTTTTGCAATTCGAAATCCAAAAAATAATTTCTTTATAAATGATATTTTTAAATGAATAAAAATATGAAATAAATTTGATAAATCTATTTAAATAGTTTAGAATAGGTTTGAAATGGAAAATATGAATTTTTAAATATTAAAAAGGTATTTAAAGCAAATAAGCTTATTAAAGCACTTTCCCCGGCGCTTTTCTTCTACTGGTTCTATGACTTTTTTAAAGAAGGTTTAAACTTAAACAATTTTTCCTAGAATAAATTATGAATGTTGTTAAAAGGAAATATTAAGCATTTAAAAGACAATTTGGAATCTTATAACCAATTCCACAATAAAGCTAACAACTAAGTATGTAGAAACGACTAGTACATTTGTTCTGCCTATGAGATCTGAGAAGATAAAACAAGATGTTTAACTAAGGTTAAGGATAGAGCAACCAGTGCCCTGAACCTACCAGATCTATGTTTTCTCTTCTTAGGAGAGGTATGGAAAAGATCGAAACGAAAGCCAAAATGCTCAAAAAAAAAGATTATATTAAGTTTTTCAAAATTAAAGAAGATTAGTATTATCAAAAATTTAAGCAATCTCTAAAATGAAAAACTACACCCTAGATTGCATAGAGATAATCTTCTTATATTTGGTATTAAATGCAAAGAGGGAACTCGTTCTATTCGTGGAATTTAAAAGGCGATCTCATCGTTATCCGCCCATAATACTTGTCGAATATGGTGATTGATGTTGAGTAAAATTAAAATGATTTCTACGATCCTATTTACTCAATAATGTTTGCTAAGATTTATTTTAGGGTTTACATTAAACAACGTCTTAAATAACATTGTTTTTGATCCGCCTAAAAGTTAAGGAATTTGGATCAAGTGTTAATTAAAGAAATTAGAAATATTATCCAAGGCAAAAGAATGAGTTAACTTTCAATTACTCTAAGACAAAAAATCTTTGATTAAGATTTAATGAATGATTTAGAAAAGATTTCCTAAGCAAAAGAGAAAATGATTTGGAATTATTTCTCGATTTAAGAAAGGATTAAATAAACCAAATGATTTGATAAATGAGGCTTAACGATTCCATATACACTTGAAAAGTAAATGGATTGAAAAGAATATATCTAAGTAAGATATTTTATGAAAGATGTAGTAATTGATAATGATTAATATCCACTTATGAACTTAACATCTTTTTATCGATAATTGGCTTCAAAGGAACCGGGGTCGGGTTTGGTTGATCCTTATCCGAAAACCACTTCGAACCATTTTATACGTTTGAAAGTGAAGACATGTTGAAGATGATGATTATTGAAGACCGAGGATATTCATAGCATGAGGACTGCTTGTTGACATGCTCTGGGTCGCCCTTATTATAGAGCTATTTATAGCAGCGATCTCCTAATTGTGGAGATTTTTTTTTGGATCGTAAGGGCTTCTCGCCAAGTAATGGCCGAGAAATGTGCCTTCGGTTTCATTCAGTCCTGGGATGAACTTGTATGGATGTTTATCTGACATTTTATTCTAAATCACATTTGAGTGATTTCTATAAAAGTATATCAGTTGGTGGCAGAGAAGGCAACTTCTCTTAGCTCAACACCCTTTCCTGACACATACGAGCTCAAGAAGTTATACTTCTATAGAATTCGTTCATATGATGTGGAATGAAAATGCAGAATTCAAAGTGGAACCTGTTATGATCAAAGCATGGTTTTGTATGAAAAGCGTGGTTTTAAAGAAATTGAGTATGGCCTCACTAGCCTCATATTCTGGAAGATGATATGGGATACTACGTGGTCTGACAGACACCAATTCGAAATAATTGAGTATGTATGGTAGTGTCCAATACATTGGGCCCTTTGGGGGAAAACATCACTCAAGGCATTTATTTCCCCATTTTGATAAAGTGGTTAGGTTGAAAAAAGCAGGGAATTACCGATTATCAGTAGTAGTATAGCAAGTATAGTTCCATGTGACTTGCCTAAGAAAAGCGATTAAGGCACCGCGGGGGCTACGTTTGTTATGCGTGGATCGGAGAAATGGCCACTAGTTCCCTATAATGTTGGAAATTCAATCCCAATACGAGATTTATTGTTTTAATTGTTGTCCCAAAATAGCTGTGATGACTTGCAAACATTTCAGCTACCTCTTTTTTGATATCGTATAGATATTCGGTTGACCTAGTCCGGATATATTTCCTTAGACTTAGTCCATATATTAATAGCTGTAACGACCTAGAATTTTGGTTATTTGAAATTGGAATATTTAATTGACTTAATTTTAAATATAACTATTTATTGGATAATTTAAATTATTGTTAGTGCCAAAATTGGTCACAAACACCCAAATGTAAATGAAAGCATCGACTAACAGTCACAGATAATAGATAGAGTGTATGTAGAGAGTAATAACGTGAAGAACAGTCAAAAGTAAAATGAAAGCAGTAAAGAACAACAAATTTTAGAGTGGTTCGGCTAACTCCGGCCTACGTCCATTCTAGAAGTATCTTTTTTATTGATGTAATAATCGATCATAGTTACAAAGTGGTAAGCTAGCCTTAGCCTTAGAGAATAGAAAGTCAGAGAATCGAAGAGAAGAAGAATATCCATTTTCTGAACCTCCACGCGTTGTATTTATAGACAAGACCAGGTTGTTGGGCCTCCTGAGTAGTTCGGGCCCACCAAGGCCATATCCGAACCCTATTTCACTATGCCGACTGACCCTGAGCAGTTGGTATGCCAAATGAGGGGAGGTGCGCCGAATAATGGGATGTATGCCGACCGAAGGGGAGGTGCGCCGAACGAGGGGAGGTGCGCCGACCAAGGGGAGGTATGTTGGTCGACGTACAATGCTGAGCGAATTTCAATGCCGAGCGAGGTACGATGCCGAATGTCATCCAATGCCGAGCGACTTCTCATGTCGAGCGAAGTACGATGTCGAACGACATCCAATGCCGAAAGACTTCCAAAGCCGAGCGAGGTACGATGCCGAACAACATCTAATGCCGAGCGACTTTCAATGTCGAGCGAGGTACGATGCCGAACGATATCCAATGCAGAGCGACTTCCAATGTCGAGCGAGGTACGATGTCGAATGGCATCCAATGCCGAAAGACTTCCAATGCCGAGCGAGGTACGATGCTGAACGACATCTAATGCCGAACGACTTCCAATGCCGAGCGAGGTACGATGCTGATTGGCATCCAATGCCGAAAGACTTCCAGTGCCAAGCGGCAATGCCGAGCCACAACCAAACGACCATCCTGAACTTCCATACCTCGACCGGACATTGCCATGCCGAACGGCCGAGCCACAAGGTCGAACTCCAAACACTTCGAACCACTTCATTCCGATCGAACGACCTACCATCTATCCAAGTGAACATCATCCATTTGAACCGAACCCATCATATTTCAGCCTTCATAGTCTTGAAATTGTTTTAATTAAATCCGCCTGTCCGTGGCCTTGCCAAAAGGCGGGTTAACAATTATTGAATTTAATAATTTAAAATTAGTTAAATTATTTAATCTTGAGTTTTAAGCTTGTTAAAAATAATTCAAAAGCTTATAAAATTCATATCAATAATATTGAAGATAATAAACCATTTAAAGTGAATTTAAAAGTGATCTGTTCAAATTTAAAAATAGCCTGCTTAAATTGACATTTAAAATAGCCTTCCAGGGCACAGTCTCAGAATTCGGCGAAACCAGTTCCATTGGATCCATAATAGTGTATTATTATTGAATTTCAAATTTCGTAACGTTTGAAATTATCGTTTGGTCGTACGGGATATAAACGCGCTGAATTTATACTGAAAAATTCAATATAATAATTGGGTCCAAGAAGCTATCTTCCCCATCCGATCGAATTAGAACTAGAAACCTTTTCCATTTCGTTCGGAATAGAGTTATAACATTATAAACACCTAGCGGCATGCCTCGATAGGGGTTCGAGATTTTAAGCTACGTAACCGGGACGGTTTGAAAATTTAAATAAAATGATTATATGTGACTTGACCTTTTTATTCACATCATCCCACATAAACTTATTCTTAGCCATCCCACCTATCTATTCTATACCACCTTCTCCATGCAAGCACGTTTCCTTCTTCTTTAAAATACAGGCTGAGTTACATAGAGAAAATGAAAAAAATTCCAAGCTTAAAATAAAGTAAAACGACAAGCTTCTTAATCTCAAAAACATATTCAGCATTTGTTCTTCACCAAATTCGAACCGGGGCATGCAAAAAAAAGGGTCGCATATATTACTTTCCCTCTTTTGATTCGAAATCGCATAGACAAAAAAAACATTGTGATCGAGTCGCAAGATGATGGGGGCAGATGAAGTCAATCGCAATGGCGAGTACGTGGAGGCACGAGGCTGTGGTCAAATTTGGGGCAGGCGACTGTTGCGTGGGGTTTGGGTGTGGGAGATCTCGACCGCGGCTGCACTATGCTCGTGAGAAGGTGTTGCGATCATTTTATGATAATGGGAATAAGGGGAGGCACACGATGGGAATCACGATAGTCACGATCAATCCTACTGTGTGGATAGGAGGGAGGCGATGTCGCGCTGACAACCGGAGGCGAGCTCGAGCACGAACGTGATGACCAAGGGGAAGCATAGTAGTGGTGATGGTTTGAGATGTCCCTCTCGAAGTTAGGGTGCAGTAGCGATTTATTTCGTGGTTGGGTTTCTAGTCGTGGTTTGGAGGATCGGATTAGGGTCGAAGTTGCGTGCCAAGGAGGCAGTAAGGAAGAAGGTAATTGATTTACTTTTAAAAAAAAATTTAAGTTAATATGGTGATTTATTTTAATAATTAAGTAATCAATTAAATTAATTTTAGTTTGTAATCGATAACTAAAAATTTAATAACTTTGTATTTGAGGTTTAAAATCATGAAATAAATCACGATGGATTCATAGTTGCAAATTCTACACGATGGGATTGAAAATCGAAATGGATTGCAAATAAAATCAAAGTGAGTAAAACTCACTCATCTTGGATAATTAGTTTATTTAAATAGTTAAAAATTTATTTATTTATTTATTGGATGATTATTAATATCAGTTTGGATGTTATAATATATGTAGTAGTATATATTAGTAGTTGGATTGATTTCCTGCCTACTAGAGCAGATGAGACCCTATGCGTCCTTCATAATAGCAGATAATCCTATATACTGCGAATTATAGTGGAATTTGAATTTACTGGATTCTATAGTATTACTGGTTTAGATTTTGGTATTTTAAAATACCATAAATATGTAAATTGAATTTAAAAAGAACTTAAAAAGAAAATTTGAAGTAAATATTTATAGTGAAATTTGGATTAATTAAAAGAAATTTATTTGGGAAAAATAAATAGTTTGATTTTAAGATTTGTACTTAGTAAATTTGAAATATGGAAAATAGAAATTTCAAAATAATGTAAATAAAAGGATTTTAAATAATAAAAATTAAGGGATATTTATGTTATACCGCCTTTTGGCAAGGCCCTCATACGAAGGAATAGACTAGAAACTAAGGACAATCCGTCCTAAAGATCGGTTAAACACAGGTTTGCTATTGATATAGGAAAATTTTGTCCGAGCCCGGATCGAGCTACAATTGATATGGCACGACAAGTAAAGCTATAAAGGACCATATTCCAAATTCAAGTCAATTGGAGTTCATATGATCAACATATTGCTCGATCAAGGTCAAGAAGATCAACTCTATTCGTATCCATTCTCGTTTGTATCCCTCCAGAGCGGCCTCCTTCGTATCCATTTAAGCAAACAGCTGTACTTCGTATCAATTGAGGAAGGACCACCATGTTCGTATCCATGGAAGGAGGTCAAGTCCGTATCCATCACATATACATCACTTCATATCCTTCGAATCCATTCTCCTTCGTGTCCATCAAAATCAAGCTAATTCGTATCCATAGGGAATTGTCGCTTCGTGTCAATCCATACACTTCGCATCGACCTATTTATTCACATGTTTCATATCGATCGGCCATTGATCGATACGAAGAGCGCGTCATGGATCGATACGAATGGCATCCCTTTCGATCGAAATGAAAAGGCCACTGAATCATCGATACGAAATAGTTATCCCAAGACAGATATGAAATACATGAGCCTATATCAATACGAATGGGAGTACAAGCCATCGATACAAACCAAACTCAAATAAGCGATACGAAAGGGGTACATCTTATCGATACGAAGTGGACGACAAGGGACTGATATGAAGGAGATCGTTCCAAATCGATATGAACAAGGCACAACGAATATGGAAGACTCGGTCATTCGGCATGAAGTGTGGATTGATCCAGGAAGATAGCACCACATCACCTATCCAACACGTGCCTAGCATCGATATGAAGTAGAGCGACATGAACAAGAGCGATACGAGTTCGGCAGCATATTGAAAATCCAAACTTGCATCGATCATAATTCAAAATCTACAAGGCCAAATGCAACCAAATTTTCACAGAAGACTGCGTAAACCTCAAGAATGTACCTGACCAATCTCAGTCCAAAAGGACCAATTATGGATTGATACGAACTCAATTCGTATCGCTCCTAGATCGAGTCTAAATCACCTGAACTCGATCCCGTGGGTCCACCCACATAAGAGAAGAAGTCTTCCGAGATCTGGGTGAGATATTTGCAGCCTACACCTGTATAAAGCGACCCTGGACCTACAGAAAGTGAACTTTTGGCTTCTCTATGCTGATACTCTGCCGAAATCATTACTATACTTCAGTTGTACTATTGTAACTTCTTGTAATCAGCGAGTGAAATTCAATAAACATCAATCATTTTACAGTGGACGTAGGCAATCCGCCGAACCACTCAAAATTCTTATGTTTCTGTGCATTTTCTTATCTGTTGATTGGTGTGTTTGTTAGATCAACCTTATTTTACATTCGTTTTCTTCATTTTATCTCTTCAAACACATCTGAAGAGTGTTGTGCCAATTTTGGTACAAAAACTTTGGTGCTTTCACTGAGAGAACCCAGCTTTTCTCCTGCTCATTGGATCTACTACCGATATCAAATTGCAAGAATCTAAGAAGGAGATCCAGATTTCAAGCATAGAAGTTCTTCCATCCTATTCAAATTTGTACCAAGTCTAGGAGAGAGCGTTGCTATCCACCATGGCAAACACTAGGACTACTTCAACAGCTGCAGATCTAGAAGGACGGGATAGACAGAACCCCACACAACTTCCTCCCACCGACCAGAATACTACCGGACCTTCAGATTCGTAAGTCCCTGTCACCAGGGAAGAGTTCCAACTGCTAATGCAAGAGCCGACTCAAAGCCAGCAGCAACTTACTCAGCAGCTCCATTCCAACGCGGAGTTGACCAACCAACCGAACCATGGAAGACAAAGGAGATCCAGAAGGGATCAGGCTTCCTATTCATTCACTGAAAGTTTAGGCTCTTCTGACTAGAATCACAGATCCATGCGTCCACGGCTGGATAGAAGCTATACACAGGCTACTGGACATCAGCGCACACTGAATCTTGGGCAACAGAAAGTTGGCCCATCGACCAACCACTAGACCGAACCCTCATCCTGAGGAGGGACGACTCCTTATCATACTACTGACAAACGCGCAGCTACCGCTACTGTTGAGTTAGGAGTCGACACTCGGAATCGAACGGATCCAAACAGATCCGAAATACCGTTAATGTGATTATGCTCCTGAGCCTTATGTTCTTGAAGACTAAGAACCAAAGAGGCCAGATATGGACCGTCGACCGTGACCAGCCCATCCTCTCATTGTGGAACCCGACCTACCTTGGCTCAACATGCCCAGAATGTACAGATGCCAGACATCCCAACAATGATTCGTCAGATGATCCGTAGAACTCAGGGACTCACCAATGATGACTAGGGAATCTCTTAGAGTCATACCCCCTTCACCGATGACATCCTCTATGCTAAACTGCCTCGGCGATTCAGAATGCCAAATCTACCTATTTACAAAGGAAGCTTTGATCCTAACCAGCACATTTTAAAGTATGAATGGTTAATGAATGTCGCACACTCTGATGATGCGGTCAAATGCCGAAGTTTTCCAATTTTCCTAGAGGGCATCACGACTATGTGGTTTACTCGCTTACCACTCTGATCTATCTCATATTTTGACCAGTTGGCAACGAAGTTTGTTGAACAGTTCCGCATGCATGTCGTAAGGCCCAAAGATGTTAATACCTTGTCCTGTGTCAGTCAAGCTCCCGGAGAGGCACTTAGACGTTATTTGGAGAGCGTAGAATTGATTTCACGCTAGTGGGGGTGAATAGGGTGATGCTATTAATTATAAAAATTATTTGCGGAAGCTTATAAAATTATTTCAACACAGATATATCAAAATATATAGCAGCATAGATAATAGCAGAATAATAAATGCAGAAATAGAACGACACAGAATTTACCCTACTTCGGAAAAACCCTGCCTATTCGTGCTGCCCCCAAGGTTTCTACTAGAAATTAAGTAGTCACACGCTTACACACGTAAACTCGCGACACCCGCTACTGACTAACCTAACTCTACGCTAAAAACCTGCCGCAACTCAGCCACTAAGTTGCGAATTCTCAAACTACGCCACGTAGTTTGTGCCCTAGTCACACGACTAGAAATTACAATGGTTTTAAAAGAGAAAATACAAAGATAACAGTTTAAAAAATAATTAAAAAAAACCAAAGCCCTAATATTTGCTTCTTAATGCAATATTAAAGAAAAGGGGTCGGCCCAATGTAATTAAACAAAACGCGGCCTCCTTTATTTCGTTTCTTATGTATTCGGCCCGATGCTTTGAAAATGGCTTCCTTCGTTCATTCCTCCCTGATTAAAAATTAGGGCTTTGAGATGCCGATTTAATTGTTGGTCGATGTTGCTTCAAATATTTTCCTCTATCAATGATTGCTTGCGGCTGCAAAGTCAAGGTTTATTGTTGCGTGAATTGGTACGTTTTTTTATTTTTGATTTATACGGTATTCGACATTGATTCGAGTTGTATGAGTTATTCTTCTCTGTTGTACTTGAACTCGAATGTCCTTTAGTTGATGATGATTATGGGTTTATATATAGTTCGATCTCCCTATTTTTCATTCGTCTGATAGTTTTCTTGACTTTGTCTCGGCCACTTGATTATTTTTTGATGTTGATGATTTATCTGAATTTGTCATACTGATTAATTTGGTTTACTTGATTGACACGGTTTGATTTTGACTTCGCTCGATTCCTTGATTGCCACAGCTTCGATTCTGACTTGTTCGATCTTTGGTCTATTTTGACTTCGTCTTGTGATATTGTGATGATTTCTGATCTTGCTTGGATATTTTCTCTGTTGGCATCGGCTCTTGATAACTTTGAGATGAAACTATTGATTTTTGCACTAGATTGAATTCCTTGTGATTTTTGCATCACTGCACCCTGTACTTTTAAAGCTCGATTCTTTGGTCGACACTTGTATTTTGTTGCACTGTGTTTGACATGGTCTTGTAGCACTTCTCTGCACACTGTTGCATTATATCTGATATTGAAATATTTCGAGTTAATGCTTTGAGATTTATGGTCTAGGTTACATATCAAATTGTTGTACTCGAGTTCTTCTAGTGTGCCATGATTTGTGTACTTGTCTCTGCATACATGTAGTTTACTGTATCATGAGTTTGTGGTTAACTTCATTCTTTGTGCTTGTTAGAAACTGATATTTGCATTTGCACTTGATCACTGTGTATCACTGCATACTGCATGTTGTATTTTTGGTGCTTGGTTTTGTGATATGATTATAGCCATTTCTATGTTGCTGATGTTTGGTTCGGTCTTGTACCTTAATGTGCAGTCTTTGGTTGTAAATTGTGTTTGAAATGCTAGTAATTTCACCTGATATTGTCACAGACCACTTGGTCACTGTTGCATACATGTTGAACTCATTCCTGCTGTTACAGTTCCATCTGGTTCATTTTGATTTGGTTTGTTGTGTCATTGTTATGGCTTTGCTGTATGGTCAGTGGTGCACTGTGCCTTGTACTTGTAGTCTGTTTCATTGAGTTTGATCATTCATTGTAGCTTGTCTGCACTTATATTTGCAGTGTGTATATACATGTGTGATTATACATGTATATATGTATGTTGTATATGTAGTTAACTTGAGAACTTTTGTGTTGTAGCTGTCTTGACCATTTGAGGCAGTTTGCATATTTGTTTCATGTAGTACTTGGGCATATGTAAGGTTGCTTTCATGTGGTCTGGATTAGTGCAGTGTGCATTCTAGCTTGTAACTGTGTCACAATGATGCATTCTTGAGTCTTGGTTCCTGTGCACCACTGAACTACTTTGTTCATGTACAATCTGTTGTTAGGTTTTCATTTGATGTGTTGTGTTATCATATTCACTTGGCGGCATTTGGTTGCATATCCATCGTTGCACTGTTTGGTTGTATTTGAATTTTATGTTCGAAAGTTTTATGATGTTTTGTAGCACACCCGAGTTGAATCCAGCTTGTAGCTCGGATTTGACCTAGTGCCGAAAATTGTGATATTATTTTTATTGCAGTTGAGTTGAACCCAACGTTTTGGGTTTGACCTGTGCTCACCTGTCCCTGTAATTTTATCAAGTGTATATATCAGTATGCACGGCCTTGTGGCATATATAGTGATACACTGTGTATATCACAAGATGTTTGTGTATGATGAATTCAAAATTAAATGATGACGAACAACCCAAATAACTAAGGCAAATATTATCTTCAATATCCACATTTTATTTATACTGCAAAAATATTTCTGTAACAGCCCGCTAATCCGTACCCCTTGATTCAACACTATTCTACATCAATTTACTCAAGTGGAACAGAAATACGAACCATTTGGGTTAAAGAAGAAGAGATAGAAGAAGAAGAAACTAAACAATATCAAAATCTCACAGTCGTAGCAGAATAAAATATAATAGTAAATAATAGATCTTTACACAAAATGAAACTATATCTGTTTTATACATCATATCATCAGAGTATCTCATATAAACAACATTTACCAGTCAGACAATTCCATACAGTCACGGCAGCGGATATATCTATAAGTACGGATAATACATCTCGTACTCCAGCTCCTCTCCTGCTCCATAGCATCCTATCCTGAACATATAATACTCGGTCTGACCCGAGCATTATAATGAAATAACACCCGAGTCAGTCTGGAATACCAGCTGATAATAATGCATCCAAATTGATTATTAAAGTTTCAAAAATTATTTTGAAAACAAAAGCATCTCGTAAGACCATGCCACAAATAAACATGTCAGGTTTTTACCTTACTATAACTAAAATAATTTTTATAGAAATCCTCTAATATTATAATAGGGTCTATATACAAATACTTATAAAATAGCCTAAATTGTTACATCTATTAAATTCCAGCTACTAGCCACAGAGTGGGTAATACAAAATAAACTCGTAAAAGGCTCGTAGGGATAATGGATTCCAACTAATGACTAGGCACTGGGGTACCACCTATCACAGTACCTGGTCTAGATCAGTGTACCGAGGACCACGCTCGATCCCCTGCAACACAAGGCCCAGACTACCCCTTAATGGATAGTCCAGAGTAAGATCACCCCGCGGTTGGGATCAGCAACATCACCACTAAGCCGAAATAAAAGGGACATCTAGACAGGAATGGCCTTACCCGGAAATGGGTGCTACCCATCAAGCCTTGCTGCATATCCCCTGATTTTCATCCATTCCCGGTTGATGAGGCTTGAGGCTAAGCGTTACCTTTTAGAGCGTTTCACTTAGAATGCCCATCGCCCACCTGTTGATGTTCCGAAAGCATTCGTTCATATAAGTCTATCCCGGGTTCGAACGGAACCGAAGGCACTACTCCTACTACATCCATTTTGGAAATATCCTCAGGATTAGTAGTGACTAGCCCTTGCACTTCACTACTCCATCTTCGACTCCAGACATGTTTTTCCATGAAATGTACAAACCGGATCGAAGTGGTTTTTGAGAAATAAATCTCGATCCCGGTCTCTTCGAAACGATCAATGCATTTGTCTAATATTGATAGTCGGTGATTTAACTATCATTTAACATTCACAAACATCCATCACACAATAAATAATTGCCCACCTTATTTATTTCCTCAAAAATATCTTTACGAGATGTAATTCCATTTCAAAATCCCTTTGAATCACTTTTCAGATTCAATACTTCTCATGGAATAGATTTCCAAATCTTTACTTCCTCTGAAAACTTCCAAGTACCAATATTTAAGGTTTAAAATAATTTAAATATTTTATTCTTGAAAATACGTTAAAACATTCATACTAAAACTTCTTACATACTTGATTTAAAATATATATATATATATATATATATATATATATATATATATACACTTTTATAAATATCTCAAATCAAACTGCTTTAGAAAGTATGAACTATTCTCTTCAAAATAAAGTTAAGTCATACTAAATTTAAAATAAAGTTATGAAACTCTATACCATTCCTAAATAATACTTTGATTGATTATCTTTAAAATAGAACCATTTTATAAAGTATAAATAATAATAATATTCTTTAAAACATAATTCTAATTACCCTTTAAAAAAATTACTTCTATAACTACTTTGATATATGTTCACTTTTAAAATTCTTACAACTTAAATAATTTTCTTGAAACCATTCTTTAGTATAACATCAAACTCTAACGTTTCAGAAATCTATTTAAAAAAAGTACTTGGCTTTCAGGGAAATACACATCCATCTTAGAATAACCAAAGAATTATTTTTATCAATCCAACACGTTTTATCCCAATTCAAATTTACATTCATCCCGTAAAATCCTTTCCATACTTTAAAAATAGCTCCTTTTATTTTAAACACATTGCTATTTCCTGGAAATCACTTTCAAACATACGTTTAAAATATTTAAAATAAGCTCTAGAAATTATTTAATTGAAAATAATACTTAAGGAAATATATTGGGGTTTCCTAAGTATTTTAAATAAAATTTAACTTTTAAAATAAGGTTATTAAATTAAATATTCATATTAAAATTTCCTTTTGAAAACTTAATACTACTTTACCTTTTTAAAAATAATTAAATACCATAATTACTTAATCAAATATTTGCTTTCACTTAAAACATTTAAAATAATATTTCTTTCTAGAATATTCTAAACATATTTAAACTGCAGATTTATAATTTGAAAGCTTTCTTAGAAACAAAATAAAATTTCCAGGAGAAAGCACACTTCCCATTCTTTAAAAATAAACCTCGCTATTCTTTTAAACAATTCACATTTCCTTTATAGATCACATTTCCAACCTTTTCAAATAATCAACAAATTTCTTGAATTTAATTCCTTTTAAATTCTTTACTTAGGATTTTCTTTTATATCCTTTAAACCCAATTCATCTATTTATATTTGAAATTTTCAGGTTGTATTCACCCAATCACAGCACAACACAATTTAAATTTCAATTTAATTCATCACAGCATATAAATAGAACGCAACATAACAAGATCTAACAAAATTATCACAGAATAATAAATAAGATATATCACAGAATATAAATTAATTTCTATTTGTGAGGGATCCAGTTGGATCCCTCCAACCTGTTTTCCCTGCATCCACAGATATTAGCACAATAATATATATCGATTCAGTTTGATAATAATTATCATATTCAACCAATCAAGCAATCATTTAGATATTAACTATTAATATTAACCAGTATTCCAGATGTGAGTGAGTTAAACTCACCTTGGGTTTACGTCGAGCGCTCAAATTTAAATTAAATCGAACGGCGTTCGATTTAACCTAAATTTTTTCTTGCTCGAAAAGATACCAGAACTGCATCACTGCTTAGTACGCGTTTCTGCGATTCCAGCGTCGCCAGTTTCATCGAAATCTGATAACGTATGTAATAGATATGAATTTTATAAATTTCAATTTCAAATTTAAACAAATTGCTTTTTTTTTATTTTACCGTACACAAATCACGGACGCATACTCATCATCTTCCTCACGTGCGAGCTACAGAAGAATACCAAACCCAAACACGCGCCCTAGGGTTAAAAACCGCGGCCACCACAACAAGCTTTAGCTTGATCGGCGACCACCACAGCATCGCCCTAGCCTCCACGCGCTACCACCACAAATCATAGCAAGCTCAGTCATCTAATGGCACCGAAAATCATGCACAAACCGACTACGAACGGGTTTCGATAACTCACTCCACGCGACGCTAAAATCCATCACTACCGTTGAATCTGAAGCTCCCGACGAGCTATTCGATCTTCAAGTTGGAAGTTTTTGGTTTAGGTGAGTGGATGGAGAGAAAATTGGAGAGGAAGATAATATCATTTCGGCCATTGAAATGTTTGAAGGAGGCTGTGCTGAGAGAACTAGGTTTGGCCCTAAAAACGTATTATATAAATGTTTATTATATAATTTTATTATTAATTTCACCTTTAAACAATATTTTCAAACGATCTCCAAACAACGCGTGTTGACAGGCGTTTCTAAGGTTTTATCCACGTTCCGAACACAATGGAACGTGTTTCGAAAGCTAATTCGATCATATGTGTGAGTTATGGAAATAAACGATAAATTTTAAAGTAAATCGATTAAAGTATTTTCTATGCGTTTTAAGCTGCCTGGGTCAAACATCAACTCTGATTCCTACGAAAATTGAAATCCGATAATAACTAACTATTACGGATCCAATGGAACTGGTTTCGTCGAATTCCGAGACTGTGTCTCGGAAGGCTAATTTAACTCTTCGATTATTTCAAGCGATTTTCAAAATCGACGAAATCATCTAAAATTTCACTTTTTAAAATTTTATTAACTCTATTATAATTTCCTTTTCAATTTTACTGTGTCAATATTTATTTTTGCATAATGCTCAGATGTTGGATTCAATTTGGAGTGAAGTTGAAGATAAAATACGAGTCGAGTGAATGAGTGATATGTAGTGAGGTCAAATGTAAACGTGAATCATAGCGTAATCAAAATTGTACTATAATTGAAATTGTGTGTATATATATATATATACATATATATACATATATATATATAGTGAGAGCATGAAATTTGTACTATTCAAAGATTGTAATAAACATTTGTTTGAATAAAATTTCTGTCTGAATTCAAATTCTATGTTATTTATTTTTATTCAGCAAATATTTATTTAATCTATGAAAAATAAAATAGTACACTAACAAAATTAAATAGTACATTAACAAATACATTTAAACGAATATATATATGTTTATCATCATCAAACAAAAATCATATAATCGCATATTCAACAGAGAGGTTCCATGCTACATGCGTCGAGATTAGTAATCCTAATGATAACTCAATTCTGATCGTAGTAACTAAGGGGGTCGATCCTGATTCTGAATTTGGCAAGTGGTTGGCCAGAAAACCCTCTACGTCATTGGACGTTTTCTATTCCAAGGCAGCTCGATTCTTGAGAAGAGGGGTTGTGAAACAGTCCAGGAAAAAGGATAACACGGGGCCTTATGATGCCCCACCTCTATACTCACACTAACCAAGGACACTACAAGGTAATGCCGTCAGTTAGTACAAAGAATAATGCTATTGAGGAGCGACCATCTGTGTAATTTCTTTGTGTGATACCGATATGTCAAATAGTATATCATGCATTTCATTCAAGAGGAAATCTGACATATCAATTACAAACTCAAAGTCACTACATAGTGGCTATGTGGCCTTCGAAAAGAAATATAAAATAAGCACAACACAAAATCAGTCATAGATATTCACATCACTAAGGCGGAAACAGATATGAATATAACACATAGAAGTGTACATCAAAGTAGTGGTCATACAAGATCCACTACATCCTAAAAGAATAGGTACAAGTGCTAGACAAAAGAATATATATATATATACATCAATGAGTCTCTATCTCGAATGTATAAAAACAAAAACTACTAAGCTAAAGCAGATAGCCAAAAGTCAGATGATGGTCCCTGATAGGAAGTCAAGTAGAAGCACCTGAAACGCCTAGGTCTGACCCACGTATTATTTAAGAAGAAAAATAATAAACGGATCGGTCTTTCTATAAATACCAAGTAAGATGAGATAGGGTAAGAGATATGATAAATATATATGATAACAACAAAAATCATATAATATCTCAAATTTTCTCATACACCAAAAGAATGTCATATTCTTTTTTTTATTCACCAAACCACAAATATTAATAGAGCTTATATGCATATCATAAAAATAGATGAAACACAAGTTCTAGAAATCAATAATTAGAAATCCAGAAAACACAAAGGGAGAGGCCTATCGAAAATGAGAGCATGAAAACTCACTAATACGTGTATCACAAACGGGACGCTATCCCATGAGTCGCTAAACCATAGAGCCGGTGCAACGACGTAGTACAACGATACGCTTGAGGAACTTGAAACTCAAATAAGACGAAACAATGGCGTTGAACAAAGGTATGCCCGATGAACTGAACCCATAAAAAGACCATGGGTCGCTAGCCTATAAAAGTGAGACGAAACTCCAAAGAACGGGGTACAGTCCCCCACGCGGACTGAGAGACATCGCATATTGCTAGTCTACACTACAAAATGATCATCGTAGATCAATAAAAAGTGTAAATTACACTAAGCTAGTAAATAAATGAGTTTAGCTTCACGTCCTATAACCATTAGCTTAACTTAAATATTTACGAATAGATTGTAGATTTCCACTCAAAAATTGTCAAAAGATTTCAATCGAACAAGTCTAAGAATTAACCGACGAAGTAAACGCAAGCATTCCATACCACTTGTTTTGCTAAGTTGTTTAATTGGATTTCTCAAATGAATGAGTTAAAGGTTTGTATATACTAATAGACTGGAAAATGATTTTAAAAACGAGCTTTGTATTAAAAGTAACGTTGAAATTATTTTTGTGAAAGCGTTCGAGTATTTACTACTAGTATACAAACCTTTGTATTTTAAAGTGACAAATCACATAAATGATTGTAAAAACAATCTATCACCAAAAATTCACATATGACGACGTGAATTAAAACCATGAAAATCGACATCGAATCCATCAAATGAAAATTCTCAAAAATCTAGAAAGAAGTCATCAAAGTCGATAATAAATGACAACAAATAACCGGATCAACAAAAAACGATACAAACGGAAACCCACATTAAAATATGCAGGTTGGCTGAATTAAACAGTGCCAGACGTCTGACAGTTTTCCCAAACGTCTGAGCTGAGAATCTGGAAATTTTCTTCCAGATCGCCCAGACGTTTGGGAATAACCTCGGACGTATGAGCTGTAAGTCTAGAATTTTTATTCTGATGACTCAGACATCTGAGTTCTTTCCCAAACGTCTGAGCTGAAGCTCAGGGCAAAAATTAGCCAAGGCAATTAATGGCCAAATCGGTTCGAAAGCGATTGAGCGAGCAACGGAGGCTAGGGATTTATGCCAAACGACAACCCAGCCCTATAGGCTCTTCAACACACTCCAAATAACATGTTCAAACATTCTAAGTAGGATTTTAATATATTTTGACTTCAAAATACCAAAAATTGAAAAATTCACCAAACCAATTCAATTCAATTCAATTCAAAAGCAATTGAACATGAAATAGATTTTGGAAATTCATATCTAACAACAATGAAAGCTGGAGACATAGATATGAGTTCAAGAAGTCGCCTTTAAACTCAAAAACAACAATTGAGAAGCTCTAAAACAAGGAAAGATCAATTCCACTTACCACACCTCAAGAATCTTCAATCTATGATCAAATACAAAGTTGTTCTTAAGTTTGGTTATTATAATTTCTGAAAATTGAAGAGAGAATGAGATGGAGAAGATGTAGAGGTTGCTTACCCAAGCTTCTCTTAGATTTCTAGAACTTGAATTTGGATATCCTAAGAATCTGGGGTTTAGGAATTTCTAATTTCCCCTCTTTTCCCCCCTTTTTCTTTAGGGCTTGAGTGTTAGGAAATTGTGGAATGAATGAATGAAGAGGAGTGGAGAGGGAGTTATTTGATAAAATGTTTGTGTTCTCTTGTTGGGTTAGTGGGCTAGACATAACCCCAATGCCCAATTGAAAATACCAAAATCCTAAACAACTCCAAACATATAGATATTTATACTCAAAGAAGTTGTAAACGTCATTTTGAACTCAATGGAAGTGGTCTCGAGTCTGGATTCGACTCTTTACAAAAGTCACATTTTGGACTTTAAATTCCAATAACAATGTTACATTTAAACAAAATATTTAAATATATAATCATAAAATATGCGGGTTGTTACAGACTTCCCTCCTTAAAGAAATTGCGTTCTCATAAACTTAAGAAGAAAACAAAGAGTAACAACCATTCTAAGGCATAATAACACAAAAGAAAATTTTGAAGTGAGAAATTCACATTAAGTAGCATGAGAGAGTAAGTCCAGATGTGTTCGCTCGATGAATTCTTTAGATTTCCAAGAATAATCCTTAGGATTTGAGGACCATTGAACTTTCACAAGTGGGACATCTTTATTAAAGGCGTTTAACCTTTGTAGTAATGAAATGAATATGATGTTGCTCATAAGTCAAATTAGGTGAAACTTAAATTTCTTCAATGACACCTGGATCAAGAATAGAATCGGAATCTCTAAGGCATTTTCGTAGTTCAAAGACGTGGAATACATCATGAATAGCAGAAAAATAAGCCGTTAATAAAGGCGATAAGCTATGGAACCAATGCGTTCGGT
The DNA here is from genome assembly GCA_030765085.1 of Allium cepa. Classification (NCBI taxonomy): domain Eukaryota; kingdom Viridiplantae; phylum Streptophyta; class Magnoliopsida; order Asparagales; family Amaryllidaceae; genus Allium; species Allium cepa. The sequence continues at coordinate 381,612,945 of CM060937.1, forward strand.
GATAGGAAAAGGGCCAATATATCGAGGTGCTAACTTTCCCGACTGACTGAAATGCACAACACCCTTCATAGGTGAAACACGAACAAATACCATATAAAATTTGAGCTAAAATCAGCTTCTCACCAGCTTCAAGCCAACACGAAGGAGATCAACATGGCATTCCATAAAGTGCCTCGAAAGGTGCCATACCAATACTAGATTGGAAGCTATTATGGTAAGAAAACTCAACAAGAGAAATACGATCTTTCCAACTTCCACCAAAATCAAGAATATATGCACGAAGAAGATCTTCAAGAGTTTGATTCACATGCTCTGTTTATCCATCGGAGTGAGGATGATAAGCGGTGCTAAAATTAAGCTTCGTTCCCAAATCTTTTTGAAGACCTTTCCAAAATCCACTAGTAAATAGTGGATCATGATCGCTAACAATAGAAGTAGAAACTCCATGCAATTTAACAATTTCTTTAACATAAAGTTTGGCCAAACGAGATACGGTCCGATTGGAGTGAGCGGGAATAAAATTGGTGGATTTTGTAGGCCTATCTACAATTACCCATAAACTATCATGACCCGAACGAGAACGGGGAAGACCATCAATAAAGTCCATGGAGACTTGAACCCACTTCCAAATTGGAATGTCCAAAGTTGCAATAACTCATCGGGTCTTTGATGCTCGGCCATATTGAGTTGGCAAGTCTTGCAACGCTTAATAAAGTTGGCAATATCGGATTTCATTCTATCCCAATAACAAAGCCGCTTCATGTCCGCATACATTTTACTACAACTGGGATGAATGGTAAATTTAGAACGATGAGAATCTTCTAAAATGTCTTTACGAAGATTCCAAATATTTGGCACAATAAGTCGACCAAATTTTCGAATGCCGCCACGAGCATCGATATCAAAGTCTTTCAAACCATCAATATTGCTATCCCGACAACTTTGGCTAAGATGAGCAAATTCGAGATCATGCTTTCGAGCTTCAAGGATATGGTCCAAAAGAGAAGGATGAGCTTTAAGGCTACACAAAATAAGAGATGAACATGAATCTGATTCATGATCTCGAATCTCATAAGTGGACAGACTCTTGAGATCATTCCATTTGAATATCGTCATGGAAACAACCACTTGTTGCTTTCGACTAAGGGCATCGGCAGCACGATTTCCCTTTCTGGGAGTATAAAGAACATCAAAATCATAAGATGCAAGGAATTCGAGCCAACGTTGTTGATGCAAATTAAGTTCCTTTTGAGAAAACAAATACTTCAAAGAGTTATGATCAGTGTAGAGAAAAAATTTCTCCTCCAAAAGATAATGACGCCAAATTCTAAGGGCGAAAATAATGGTCGCGAGCTCTAAATCATGAGAGGCATATCTAGTCTCGGCACGCTTTAATTTCCTAGAAGCATAAGCGATAACACGTTCCCTTTGCATGAGAACGGCTCCCAAACTAACACGACTAGCATCGGTACGAATAGTGAAGTCTTGATTTCCTTCGAGAATCACAAGACTAGGAGCATCGAAAAGGAGTTCTTCTAATTTCTTAAAAGCAGCTTCACATTTGTCTGACCAAATGTACTTAACTCCCTCCTTTGTCAAACTAGTAAGAGGTACGGAAATTTTAGAAATGTCTTTTATGAACTGATGGAAATAGCCTGTCAATCCAAGAAAGCTATGAATTTCCATCACTCTCTGGTCTCTTCCAATTTTGAATCGCTTCAATCTTTGAAGGATCCATGGAAATTTCGGATTCGGAAATAATATGTCCTAAAAGTTTCACACGAGATTGCGAAAAGTGGCACTTAGAAAATTTTGCTTTCAATTGATTTCTCCTAAGAGTTTCCAATACAATCCGAAGATGTTTTTCTTGCTCTTCCTCGGTTTTAGAATAAACAAGAATATCATCTATAAAGATGAGAACAAATCGATCGGGGAAGTTGTTACCCGGTTGTTTGATCATGTAACAAGAGGCTTGGCATAGGAAGCCTTGCTCGGCACAAGTACCTCGCTCGGCACAGAAGCCTCGTTCAGCATAAGGCCTCGCTCGGCACAAAGCCTCGCTCAGCATAGATACCTCGGTCGGCACGAAGCCTCACTCGGTATAGAGCCTCATTCGGCATAAGGCCTCGCTCGGCACAGAGCCTCGCTCGGCTTAGACACCTTGGTCGGCACGAAGCCTATCTCGGCACAGAGCCTTGCTCGACATAGACCCCTCATTCGTCATACCCCCTCCAGATGGCATCGGTTGGCATTTGAATGTTATTCAACAGGGTTATCTCGTTCAGCCTAGGTACCGTTCGGCATTGCTTCGTCGCCCGACATTCTTGAGTCGTTACTCACTCGCTCAGCATTCTCTGGTTCGGCACCTACCGTTCAACAACCTTCTTTGACAACTTCATTTATCAAAAACTACACAGAAAGGTCGTTCGGCAACTGCCGTTCGGCATGCTTGGCCAAGTGCGCAGAAGTCACCTATTATAGGACGAGGTACTTTGTATCTGGGGCCATGAGGGAAATCTGGCCTATCGTCGTCTATAAATAAAAGGACAGGGGCACAGTGAAATGGACCTTTTTTCGAGAACACTGGGGAGACTCTGCCGCTTTGAAGACTCATTCTTTTTCACTTAGCATTTGCATTCAAGTAGTTAGTGGATGGATTGTATCTGTAATCAATTGTTTAGAAAGCAATAGAGATTAAACTCAAAGTGGACGTAGGCAGTTATGTCAAACCACTATAAATCTGGTGTTCTTGTTTCTTGTAATTATTAGTGCATTCCACAGCGTTATTCCTCAGTTTTAATTTAACTTCTTCATTAATCTCTCTATGCACATCCTTCTTTGGGTGTTAGTGACCAATTCTGGTGCTAACATTTTGGGCTTTCACTGAGAGTCGAATTCTCAAGCCGCTAGGATCTACTTTGTAGCTGCTGGATTGAAGAAATCCCCCAAGGGAGATCCAAGTCTTTCACAGGAAGTCTATTGATTCTACTCAGAGTTTCTACCAATAACTCTATTATGGGAAGACCACGTACCAGGTCAACCTCTCATAACACGGACGTCAATGAGATTGCTAGCGTGCAAAAAATAGGACCTAGCAATCAACAAGCAAATCTAGGTGCAGGAACCACCATCTAAAATCAAATGAAAGTTGTCACCAGAACGGAGTTCAATGAGTTGATGAGAGAACTCATGGAAAGCAGAAGACAACTTAATGAGCAGATTCAAGCTAACACTAACCTCATGACCCAACTTACTCAGCAACAACATTAGAATGTTGGACGTATCCCCATTCCTTAATCTTCATCTAACAGCTTGACTACGTCCGATGAACCTCCCAGGCGTAGATGCCGTAAAACTGAAACAACCCAAGCAGGTGTTGCTGATCGATCAGCTAGGGATCACCTACACCTTGGAAACCACATCCAAGCTGGAGTAAGAAACTTAGGTTCTGGAGTGCGAGTGGTAGCTGGACGGTCGGCCCATCAAGGTCCTAATGAAACTGGTCCCTAGGATACACTTTTGGAAGACCGCCAACAGAGGAGACACCAACTAGAACGATCGCGCGGGACAGATTCCAACCTTCCGCCTTCCATACAAACCCTGGACCTATTGGCTATGGTCAGACAGCTGATGAGAGAAAATCAAGGATTGACCAACGATGATTAGTGGTTATCCAGGAGTCATACTCCATTCACAGATGCTATTCTACATGTTGAGTACCCAAGGCAGTTCAACATGCCGACTATTCTGGCTTATAAAGGGAAGACTGATCCCAGACATCATGCGATGAGGTACGAATGGATGATGGATTCAACTAGAGCGAATGATGAAACTAAGTGTAGATGCTTCCCAATAACTTTATTCGAAATCTCCACTATGTGGTTCACTCGACTTCCCCCGCGATCTATATCCATCTTTGATGAATTGGCGGCGAAATTTGTAGAACAGTTCACGGTATGCGCCACTCATCCCAAGGACGTGATCCCCTTATCCAATGTAATTCAGGCTCCAAGGGAGTCGTTGAAGGAGTACTTGTAAAGATTCCACGTTGTCGCTACTGAAGTCAGCAACCCCAACGACCATGCTATTTTGATGTATGTGATGCAAGGGGTAAATCCGGATTTGGAATTCAGTGACTGGTTGGTGGGAATGCCTCCAACTACACTAGAATGTTTTTATTCGATGGAACATCAATTTATAAGGAGGGTGGAAGCCATATGGACAAGGCGAGATAGTGCACCTGTGCCTGGTAAAGAGACTGTGTAGAGAAACATCGCTGTAAAGCAATCAGGCGACAACACTGGGAAAGTTCAGGTCAATGTCCATAACAAGCCTGGGCAATCTAAAGGGTCCATAGGAGGAAATCCCGGAAAGAAGAGGGAAGCAGGGAAATGGAAACCTAGGATTCCAACTTACAACAAATACACTCCTCTGAATGCATCTTTGGAAAATATTTACCTGTCAACTTGTAATACTTTTCAACACCGAAAGCCACGCCCAAAGGAGTCTACGAAGGAACAAAAGCGATCCGGAAAGTATTGCCTCTTCCATGAGACTTACGGGCACAATACAAAGGAATGTAGATGCCTCTATGATGCTACAGAAAATCTGATCAGATAGAAAAAATTGCAGGAGTTCGTCAAGAATCCACAGGATAGGAGACAAGGAACATCAGACCCCGGACGCGGGAAAGCTCTACGCCTTCTAGAGGAACCTGCTTGAACCATGGGTAGACTAGTTATAAACATGATAGTCGGTGGACCTTACCCTGTGGATAAGATTTGGCAGGAAATGGAGCGGTATGCTAACTCCTTAAGGCATGCATATTTTGAGTGTTGTTCAAATAAGGAGGACGGGTCCCCAGCTAAGCAATAGCGAATGATGGTGGACGATATAGTTTTAGGAGCAGAGAAGCTGATCAGGTGGAAGCTCCTACCGTTGACCCGATGGTCATCTCCATGACAATCGGGCCAGCGTTTGTGAAAAGAATTTTAATTGATTGTGGAAGTTCTGTTAACATCATCTTCAAAAAAGCATATGACCAAATGAAGATGGAGACTAAAGATTTAAAACCATCTAAACCCCATATCCATGGCTTTAATGGTGCAGTAACCGATGCGGTGGGTTATGTTGAATTGCCAATTGAACTGGGACAAGATGAACGTAGGAGGGTGCGAATCCTGCCTTTAATTGTTTTGGATGTTGATTCTCCATACAATGTTTTTCTAGGTCAACCGGCCCTAGCGAAGTTTAGGGCAGCTTTGGACCCATGGTGTTTAACTTTGAAATTTCTGACAGACAAAGGAGTTGGTGTCGTGCATGGCATTCTGACGACTGGCTGTGCATGTTATGTGACGGAGCTGAGAGAAGCGCAGCGAAGAGAGAAAGGAAATTTTGTGGACAACTCCGTCCACATCCGTTCCGTTGAAAATTGACTAGTAGCACCCGAGCCCTGGCTCGGGCAACATGATCGAATCTATAGAGACATAGATCCGAGAGATGATAATGAGGAACCCAGGGAAGCAAAAGCAGCACTGGCTGAACTAACGATTAGCATTCCAGTCAACCGAGATGACTCATCGAGAGTAATTAAGATTGGATCACAACTCAACCCCTCGATGGCCGGGGACCTCACTGATTTCCTCCGAGCGAATCTGAATGTTTTTGCTTGGACACATTCTGATATGAGCAGGATTTCTCCCGCTATTACGAGTCATATGTTGAACATAGACCCGAGATACGTACCATTAAAGCAAAAAAGGAGAGGCATGGACCTAGAGAGGTTCGCTGCTCTTGGAGAGGAGGTGGACAAACTTTAAGCTAATGGGTTCGTCTGCGACGCCCTCTACCTTGAATGGGTGGCTAACCATGTGCTAGTGAGGAAAGCAAATGAGAAATGGAGAATCTGCATAGATTACTCTAATCTAATCAAAGCTAGCCCTAAGGATAGTTTTCCTTTACCCCAGGATCGAGCAGCTGGTTGACTCAACAGCGGGACACGAGTTACTGTCATTTTGGGATGCGTACTCGAGATATAATCAAATACCGATGCACATTCCAGGCCAAGAACACACCAGTTTTGTCACAGTTGTCGGGCTATATTGCTATGTACTGATGCCTTTCGGATCAAAAAATGCGGGTGGCGAATCGAATGTTTAAAGACCAGATAGGTAAAACAATGGAAGTATATGTGGATGACAAGCTCGTGAAGTCGCGGCAGTCAAACGACCACATTCGAGACTTAGCGGAAATGTTTGATATACTCAGATATTATGGAATGAAAATCAATCATTTGAAGTGTTGCTTTGGCATTGCGTCAGGGAAGTTTTTAGGTTTCATTGTTAATGCGCGGGGAATTTAAGCCAACCCGAAAAATATTCAGGTTATCCGGGACATACAGATGCCCAAAACAATAAAGCAAGTACAAAGCCTGAACTGAAAGGTGGCCGCACTGAGTCGATTCATATCCAGAGCCACAGATAAGTGTATTCCCTTCTTTGATGTAATAAAGAAAGGAAAAAAAAATTTTGAATGGACGCCCGACTGTAAGCATGCATTTCGAGTTTTGGTAAGACACTTGGAAAGTCCCCCGGTACTGTCGAAGCCTATAGACCACGAAGATTGTATATGTACTTGGCTGTATCCCAGCATGCTATCATACGGCTTTGGTTCGCGAGGAGGACTGAGTCCAAAAGCCGGTTTACTATGTCAGTAAACGTTTAATGGGGGCAGAAAGAAATTATCTTAAAATTGAGAAATTGGCATACTGCTTGGTGATTGCATCACGAAAGTTGCGTCCGTACTTCCAAGCACACTCGATCAGTGTTTATACCGATCAACCCTTACGGCAGGTATTTCAACGACCAAAAACCTCTGGAAGGATGTTAAAATGGAATATCGAGTTTATTCAATTCGATATTACCTACCTGCCATGAAGGGCCATACAAGGGCAAGCGCTAGCAGACCTCGTCGTTGAATTCACCGTGTCAGAGGAACCAAACAGTCACGATGTCAATCCCCCCATTCGATGGAGGCTGTACACCGATGGGGCATCTAACGACCGTTGCTCTGGGGCTGGTATAGTTCTTGTGACTCCTAAAAACCAACCATTTTCTTACGCTTTGAAGCTCAGTTTCCCAGCAAAAAATAGCGAAGCCGAGTATAAAGCATCGATTGCTGGCTTGAAACTTATCAGGGAACTACGAGTAGAATCGATTGAAATCTTTTCTGACTCACAATTGGTGGTGTACCAAATGCTGGGGGGGCTATCAAGCAAAGGGACAGAGACTTGCCCCATACCTCGCACGAGTTCAAGAGCTGTTAGCAGATCTAGAATATTATGATATTTTGTTTGTCCTGCGTGAACAAAACAGAGAAGCCGATTCATTGGCCAAATTTGCAAGTACTGGCGATACACAGCAAACGGGATTGGTTCCCGTCGAAACCTTACATGCTTCGAGTATAAATGTGATGGAGATAGATTTCGTGTTAGAAGCAGAAATCGAGAAAGAATCATGGATGCCCCCGTTCAAGCAATACTTGCTACATAAGGTTTTATCTAAAAGAAAGAATGAAAGACGACAAGTCGTTCGTAAGCTTCGCGATATGTAATGCAGGACGGAATAATGTATCGAAAGGGATTCTCGGCCCCCTTACTCCGGTGCATTTCCCATAATGAGATAAAACGAGTCCTGAAGGAAGTCCGTGAAGGAGAATTTGGCAACCATACTGGGGGGCAGACATTAGCAAAGAAAATCCTCCGCTATGGATACTATTGGCTGCTGACTACGTAAGGAAATGTGATAAATGCCAGAAACATGCTAAAATCCTGAGAGCTCCGCCGACGGAACTCACATAATTTGCAATGTGGGGGATTGATATAATTGGTTCGCTACCTATATCCAAAGGTGGTGCAAAATACGCAATTGTTGCGGTCGATTACTTTACTGAATGGGCAGAAGCAGAGCCCTTAGCCACAATCACTACCAAAAAGGTCATTAATTTTGTTGTACGAAACTTATAAGCCGTTTTGGCCTCCCACGAACTACCATTACAGGCAACAGAACTCAATTCGAAAGTAGGGAGTTCAAAGAATTTTGTCAAAAGTATGGCGTTGAAAAGAGGTTTGCAGCAGTTGCTCATCCAAAAGCCAATGTGCAAGTAGAAGCCGTGAACAAATAATCAAGTCCATATTGAAAAAGCGTTTGGAAAAGGCTAGAGGCAAGTGGGTAGATGAACTTCCAACAGCACTTTGGGCTTACAGAACCACCCACAAAACCACGACTGGCCACACTCCATTCGCATTGGCGTATGGCACGGAAGCTGTTATACCTGTGCAACTTGAAGTTCCTTTACATTCAGTAACTCATTATGACCCTAAGACGAATCGGGTTCTTTTACTAGAATCACTGGACTTTATTGATAAAAACGTGAAGAAGATGATTTAAGGGCAGCTACATATAGGCATCGAGCCACTCAATATTATAATGGAAAAGTACGACCGAGAACCTTTGATACGGGCAATCCCGTTTTGAATCGAGTTTTCCTGGTCCCATCGCATATGAATCCCATATGGGAAGGCCCATACGTCATTAAACGGAGGCTCAAAGAGGGAACTTTCAAGCTAGCAACCGTTGATGGCACGACACTCCACCAAGCATGCAATAGCGTGCATCTGCGACATTATTATACTTAGTCTATTTCTTTCGTATCTTTGTTGCAATTATTTCCAGTATATTTTCATTTCGTTGATTCTTAGTTTTCAGCATGTAATAGGACAATTTAGTTTATTTTCACTAATAAAGGCTTGAAGCCATCTTTTTCATGAATTATAGATGTTTCCATGTATGATAATTCTATGGAAAAAATTGAGTTACATGATTCTGTTTGATGTACGATGAGCACAAACACCTAAAATCTCCAAGTCCCTGGAGTGCAGACTGGAGTACTCTAAGTCCCCAGAGTATGCATTAGAGTATAAAGGACTTAAAATCCCCAAGTCCCCAGAGTGCAGATTGGAGTACTCTAAGTCACCAGTGAACGGACTAAAGTATGAATGACTTAAAATCCCCAAGTCCCCGGAGTGCGGACTGGAGTACTCAAAGTACCCAGCGTGCGGACTAGAGTATGAACGACTTAAAATCTCCAAGTTCTCAGAGTGTGGACTGGAGTACTCTAAGTCCCTAAAGTGCGGATTAGAGTATAAGTGACTGAAAATCTCCAAGTCCCCATGGTGCGGACTGGAGTACTCTAAGTCCCCAGAGTGCGGACTAGAGTGTAAACGACAAAAAATCTCCAAGTCCCCGAAGTGCGGAATGGAGTACTCTGAGTCTCCAGAGTGCGGACTAGAGTACAAACGACTTATAATCTCGAAGCCTAAGAGTGCGGACTGGAGTACTCTAAGTCCCCGGAGTGCAGACTAAAAGGTATTCCAAGTACCCAAAGCATGAAACAGAGGACATACGATTCTCAAAAAAAAATTCGAGTCACATGGAGGTGAACTGGAGCTCGAGTAAATCATCGAACGTCAAGTTATAATAACAAGTTAGACAGTAAGCTCAATTATAAAAGTCGTTTGAAAGACAAAAAAACTAAATTTTATTTATCAATCCAAAATGAAGTTCCACTAGAATCCCTCCAAAACTCGGAGTCAAATGTCTATCAACATTGAATATGAAAATAAATAGAAATAATTATATAATCTAAGCTAACTCTCATCGAACGAGTGTGATGGCTATTTCTTTGGTTTCTTTTCCTTCCTCATTTTTGCAGATGATTCCTCCCCACACGTTTTTGTTTAAATACTTTACTTGCTGGGGAAGTAACATCCAAGGAAGGAAGCGGAACTTCTAATGGCCTGGACCCACCAGGGAGAATGACCTTCAAAAGCCTGTTCAAAAAGTCATCAAGCTCCACTACTTAGGACTCGACCTTGATCTCAACTTTCTTCTTTTTCTCTTTTGCAAGTTGCTCCTTCATAAACTTTCGAAGTGTGTCTGAAGACGCCTGTAATCTCAACTTTATAACTTTCTTCGACGGGTGATGAAGTTTCAGACTTGCCCTCGTCAAGCGCCTCAATCACTTAAGCATCAGGACCGGGAGTCTCTCCCGCTTGAATAGCCTCACTCGTCTTCTCCTTCTCCTCCTTAGCAACATTGCTACTTAGAGTTGGCTCGGGATCAGAATGCCCTACGCGAAATCACAAGAGACAAACATTGGAATACAATAATCTTCTGCCGAAAACGATGGCTCTTTGAACTTTAAGAAGAAAAGTTATGTACTAGTTTCTTTCTGACTCTAGACCGTCCGGGGAGTCTCACTCTTTGGAATGGGAGATAGAACATGAATGTCAAGGCTAGGGTCTTTCGGGTCGTAGCCAATGTGCTGCTCGAACGGATCAAGTACTGGCTGACCAGTCGATTGAGTAGGGGAAGGAACTGGAGACTCGGTTCTAGATGGACCGGCAATGTCGTTCTTTCCTTTTAACGAGAAGGAATCTTTGCTATAGAGAGCCTTCATTGCAGACAAGTCTGAAGGCTCATTGATCTTGAGATTTTACTTTATTAAAGCCTCCTCATCAACCTTCTCGGTGCCTGACTCAACCTTGTAATCTTTATCAATATTTCCCATGCTTCGGCCATAGATTCGAGGTAACCCTTTCCAAGAAATGTTATGTCTCAATGCATGAGGACATGGGCATTATATTCTGCTATAAGCAGGTCGAACAAGCACTTGGTCTCCTCTCTGCTGGCTTCGAAAGCCGCCTCAAGGCGAACATCGATGTCAGAAAGCGGTATGTTTTTACCTTCCTCGCGGGATGTTTCCTTCAGTGCTTCGGCCCTGGAGAGCTCCTCATCTAATTTTGTTTTGGAAAGTCGAGTGGCAACAATCTCGTTGCAATACTGTTGTGGCTCCTCTTAAGCAGCTATTTTTTTCTTCTTTTTCCTTAGAGAGTAGCTCTTCCAACTCTTTGATGCACTAAGCAAATGCTTCTCTCTCCTTTTGAACAGAATCTTTCTCTAAAGCTAAGGCCCCACAGCGTTGAACCGCCTTGTCAATTTCTTTCTTATGTGTTGCCTCTAGAAGATTAACGGCCTCCGTTGTGTCTTTAGCACTTTTTTGGGCAGCTTCGAGCTGAGACTTGTATGAAGAGAGCTCTTCATCATGAGCTTTAATAATGTCTTTGTCATGAACAACTTCGAGCTTCAGGCAATCGATTTCGTGTTGGCGCTTAATAGATACTTCCGAGGCATTTTTAGCTAAATGGACAAATGTGTCATGCTGCACGTAAACGTCGTTGTTACAAGCAATGGCGCTTTGTTTGACGTGTCTCGGAATGTGATGAATTGCTGGGAGAAACTTCAGACCATCGAAGCATATTTTCGGGAATGTGGCCTTGAGCTCAGTAAGTCTTTCCACTATTAACGGATCATGTATATGAGCGGGAGTAGTTTTCCTAGAGACTACAGATGTTTTGAGAGGTTTTCGAGATTGCTTGGTACTGGATGAACCAGAATGTTGGTCTCGATGAGCCTCGGGCTGGGACCCCTTTTGTGCATATTTCTCCTTGGATTGCTCTGTTTGAAAAGGAGGATCGCGAGAGTAAGAAGACTGGGTGTATGTTTTTCTTCGATAAGATGAATCTCGAAGGTGATAGTCTCGATCGCTGGTGTCATCTCTGTCCCAAGGGTTTTCGAAGCCCGAATCCCGGCCAGAATGATGAAAAATAGATGACCCACGAAAAACGGTCGAGTCCATGAGTACGCCCCATATCATCTGTGCAGAAATTGAATGACGACAAGTTAGAAAAAAATAGAGTGATGGCTAAAATTTAAGTGCAAAATGCAGTGCACATGTCCGTGTGTGTCCTAGTGTTTCCCCCTGATGGACTAGTTTTTTAATCTTTACTTATAGGAGTTTTTTCTCCTTGGTTATGGGCTTAAGCGCCTGCATCGCCTCTCGCAGGAGAATGAACCTTAAGGGTTTCTGGATCATTGAAGCCATAATTAAGAAAATCATCGGGAATAGTGAGGTCCGACAAGTCTTTCAAAGAACTATCTAAGTGTTGAGGACAAGGCTTCCTCTCCATGAGGGTGATTGTGACCTTAGAGGTTCCACTCACTGTCTTTTTCCTCAACTTGTAAGCCAGTTTCTTCTTTCCCTTCATAGGGGGAGGCGTTACTTCGATATCATGAACCTCAACCACCGGCTCCCGAGTGGGACTAACCTTATCACCCGGTACTTCGGGCACTTTAGCTTCTCTAAACTCCCCTCCTCAGGTATGTCAGGGGCACCGCGCAATGAAGGACCGGCGTGACTTTTGCCTTTGCCCAAGGTAGGTCCAGATGAAGTGACACCGTGAGGAAGACTTATTCCACGGCCCTCCACCAAGAGCCCAAATTTCGAGAGCGATGCATTTGAAATAATAGATTTAATGTCCCAGTCTCCCACGGGGATAGCTCGGATGGCTTCAACGGCCTCATAATACCCGGAGCCTTTAGGATGCGGGCTGACACCTGTAGAAAACCAAGAAAAGGTTAGGAAGATGCATTTCCTGGCACGTACGACTATTAATCTAGATAAGGAACTTACTCCTTTCCATCCATCACCTCGCGAAACCTGGAGGGCAGCACATGTAAAACCATTCTTGCTTATAGTTGGCGAATTTTCTCCACGCCCCTATAAGGATTTGGCACTAGTTGTACGGCTCGAGGAATATGAAAGATGGGATGTCAGACCGCCTCTTGACAAGACAAATATAGAGGATGTCGCCGGGAATGGGGAGCCTAAGTAGAATGCTCATGAAGAGAATATACGTGCCGTATAAAAACACGTGGCTATTGGGATGGAGCTGTGATGGGGCGATCTCTATATATTATAGCACATCACGTAGGAAGGAGTTGAATGGTGGCACGCTACCAACCCAGCACATAAATTTGTTGCAGGACGTATATTCGGTTGGGGGCAAGTGAGGACAATCTTGTCCCAATGGAACGAGTACATCGTCAAAAGGAATTCCATGTATTGAGCATATTCGATGAAGAGCACTTTCATTAATTCTCGAAGCTTGAGAATCGACCGGATTGTCTGGAATGATCGCTGCATCTAAGGCATCGGGAGCCAGGTCAACGGATGTAATCGTGGGACTCGGAATATCTTGTACAGGGGCTGTCGATGGATTTGTGGTTCCAACCATTTCCTATTGAAAAATTGGCTCGGGTTTATCCGAGATTGTGGCAAAACTAGATTTTCTAGACATCGTTAATGAGTGTTGGATCTGATGAAACACCTGTTTAAACTATACTTCAAAAAAAATCAACATTAGACATAATAGTAGAAATACTCCCCTATGTGGTGTGTGAACTAGTGTAATCGTTCGAGTATAAATATAAAAGCATCAAAAGTTATAAGGCTGATGAAGCAAAGTTAGGCTTTGAACTATCATCTTCGAAGACCGTCATCACTAACTATCTCCGAGAGTTTGTCGTATGATGGTTTCAATTTTAAACTCGACATTGACACTGTATATGGGAGGCTATTGTTTGTTTTAATCAAGTTAGACTCAGGATTATAGCTGCTGAAAGTGGGAAATTATCAGTCCGGATTAGTTTGATATGCTTGTTTGCTTAATGCTTTAGTCCTTGATTATTGTCATATGTCTAGGCAAGTCGACATGCACTATGTTTGAGTTGGGATGGTTCTGACTTTTGTTGCCTACTTCCAGACTCAATGCTGAGCCATACTCCAAAGACTCGACTAAACAACTACCTAAACTCTCTCACATGCCAAAGTCTCAATACCGAGCCGCATCGCTCGGCACACTGAACCCAACTCTTACTTCTCTCCTACATTACCTCTTTACCGAGCCATATCCACATGTTCTCCTCCAACTCAATTCTTCGAGTAACCTAAACACCTTCCTAAATGGCCAGTCGAACGTCACTCCACTCGCACATCACACTCAACCAACACTCCCTAACATCGCTAGTTCCTATCGAGCCAACCACACTTCCTATTCCCTCACTTGACAACCCAATAGGATCTTACGTCCTAAAAGCCTCCGACGCCCTCTCCCTTCTTCTCTCCGCCTAACCCTAAAGCATGTTTAAGCCTTAGACTCATCTTCTTCATCTAGGCGACCGTTTGTAGTATGGAAAAAGTTATGAGTTCAGGTCTCATGCAAAACCCCTAATCGAGAGAATCGGACAAGTAAAAATCATACCTAAAGAAATGGCTCAAAACGTAGGGAAATATTGGATTTGGAGTTGAAACTCGTTCAGGTTCGTTGTGGGGAGAGGTTGAGAGGCAACGTATTGGACTCGGGAAGAAAAAGGAAGGTTGAGATGTTGGCAGGAGTTTGGAAGAAGACGAGTTCAAAAGTCTTATTGAAGGGAAGTAAAAGTGAAGGGGGGAAAGGAGAAGTATAGGTTATATAGGAAAGAGGGAAGGTGAACAGACATTGACCAGTAGAACTGGTCAAGGCATCTCGATGGTTCGGCATCCCTATTCCGGGCGGCATGAGACGTACCGAACGAGTGGTTTGGCATCCACATGCCAAATGGCTCGTTACTTATGTGTCAAAGAAAGGGAAGGAATCGAATATTGACTCAAAGCGTGATGTGCTGCCATAGATGACACACTTTGGGGGGCAAGCGTTACCTAGTTCTTTGACCATGTAACAAGAGGCTCAGCATAGGAAGCTCGCTCGGCACATGTATCTCGCTTGGCATGGAAGCCTCATTCAACATAAGGCCTCGCTCGGCACAGGGCCTCGCTCGGCATAGATACCTCGGTTGGCACGAAGCCTCGCTCGGCAGAGAGCCTCGCTCGGCATAGATACCTCGGTCAGCAAAAAGCCTTGCTCGGTATAGAGCCTCACTCGGCATCGAAGCATCGCTCGGCATAGACCCCTCATTCGGCATACCTCCTCCAGATGGCATCGCTCGGCATTTGAATGTTATTCAGCAGGGTTATCTCGTTCAGCCTAGGCACCATTTGCCATTGCTTCGTCGCTCGGCATTCTTGAGTCATTACTCACTCGCTCGGCATTCTCTGGTTCGGCACCTACCATTTGGCAACCTTCTTTGACAACTTCGTTTATCAAAGACTACACAGCAAGGTTGTTCGACGATTGCCGTTCGGCATGCCTAACCAAGTGCGTAGAAGTCACCTATTGTGGGCCGAGGTACTTTGTTCCGGGGCGCGTGAGGGAAGTCCGGCCTTTCTTCGTCTATAAATAGAAGGACAGGAGCACAGTGAAATGGACCTTTTTTCGAGAACACTGGGGAGACTCTACCACTTTCAAGACTCATTCTTTTTCACTTAGCACTTGCATTAGAATAGTTGGTGCACGAATTGTATCTGTAATCAATTGTTTAGAAAAGCAATAGAGATTAAACTCAAATTGGATGTAAGCAGTTATGCCGGACCACTATAATTGTGATGTTCTTGTTTCTTATAATTATTTATGCATTCCACAGCGTTATTCCTTATTTTTAATTTAACTTCTTCATTAATCTCTCTACACAAATCCTTCTTCGGTTGTTAGTGACCAATTCTGGTGCTAATAGAAGTCTTTGAAAACTCGATTCATAGGGTCAACGAAATAAGCTAGAGCATTCGTTAAACAAAATGGCATAACAAGCCATTCATAAGGTCCATAACGAGTACGGAATGACGTCAAAGGAATACTATCCTCCGCAATACGAAGCTGATAAAAACTGATTGCTTAATCTAAATGTGAAAAGGCTCTAGCACCGCTAAGTCGATCGAATAGATCATCAATCCGAGGAAAGGGATATTTATTCTTGATTGTAAGATCATTAAGCTTGCGTTAGTCAACGCAAAGCCTAAGTGTACCATCAGATTTCTTCACAAAGATAGCTGAAGCTCGCCAAGGAGAGGAACTAGAACGAATAAATTGTTTCGCTTCTAATTCAGATAATTGTTTATGAAACTCCTCATTTTCCTTATTGGACATACGATAAGGAGGATGAGTGATAGGTAGAGCTCCAGTATTAGATTAATTCTGAACTCGATTGCTCGCTTAGCTGGTAATCCTAAAATGGGCTCAAATATAATGGGAAATTCGCGAACAACGTAAATGAGGAAAATGACATCTTCCTCATCATCATTACTGACATCATATGAATTTAGGGAATATAAGAATGCCACCGAACTGGAATTTGAATCTTTAAGAACAATAAAAATATGCTTAACAGATCGAGGAAGGATAGTCCTCTTAGGACATAGGATGTGGGCTTCATAACGTTAATCCAATCCATTCCCAAAATCCTTCCAAAGCCTAAGTAGCGCAAAACATGCAAATCGGCTTGAAAAGCGTAATCACATAAAATAATCTTGACATCTTCACAAAATAAACTGAGTGTTGCAGATCCACCAACCGGATTCGCAATTCTCAATGAAGTCATCAAGCCTATAACATTTAAAGACAAAGTATCAACAAGTTCTTTTGATATAAAAGAGTGAGATGCACCCATATAAAAAAGAACTCGAATAGTATGATCACGAAACATAATAATGCCATCAAGGACAGAATGAGAAATAACTTGACCAAGAGAAGTGTTACTAGGGCTTGCACAACATCAACTTTCCCTCTTTCTAGCTTTGAAGTTGGGGACATGAAGATATAAGATGACCCGAGCTTTTACAATAGCGGCAATAAAGGGGTTTTGGACTCTTATTTGCATAATGGTCCTTAGAACCATAATTGTAGCACTCTCCACGATTAGGGGTATGAGTCTTTACTACCGAAGTTGGTTGCTTCCCTTTCTTGTTGGGATAAAGTTTGAACTTAATAGGTCATTTCTTGTTGATGTTGAAGTTCTGTTTGGCACCTACAACTTCAACATAACTTTCTTTATAGGCCTCTTCAAATCGAAGAGCGATATCAACAAGCTGATTAAAAGAAACTTCTAGTTTCAGAAGTAAAGCCTTAAGGTTCTTATTCAACCCACAGACAAGCCTCTGATTTCTCTTCAATGAGGTATGAATACACTTGACCCAATATTTAAAGAGGGATTCAAAAGATGTGACATAATCTGTCATAGAAGATTCACCGTGAACAAGGTCAATAAAGCGTCGGGCTAAAGTTTCTTTTTCAGCCTTCGATGCAAACTTTAACTCGAATATTTCCTGGAATTGCTCTCATGTAAGATCCGCTTCGATAATTTTAGAAATCAAAAGCTCATACCAATCCAATGCTCTATCTTGGAGCATGCTAGAAGCCACTTGGACACGATGTAGATCTATAAGATTCATGCGAGAAAAGATGTAGTTGCATGTTCTAAGCCAAGCTTGGACTTCTATTACGCTTTCGGAACCCTTGAATGACCTTCCACCCAAATTGGTATAATCACTGCACAAGTGTGCAAACCCTTATTTAGGGTGAGTAGGCTCAAGAATAGGTCCAGCAGCTTGGGCATTCTTTACAAAATCCAAAAGCTGGTGGGCAGACATGAATACACCATCCTGAGGACTAGCCCTAGATTGACTGGCGCTAGGACGGCCAGGTCTAACTATTTCTCTTCTTTAATAAAGAAAGAAAGAAGAGGAAAAAGGTTATGCTCAGAATGAATATCAAACAAACTTGATTGATAAGACAAGACATCATAAAAGAAAATAGGATAGAACGGTTCCTAAGACTTGAATTAAGTCCAAAGGCACGATTCCCAAGAGAGCCTTAGGACAATGAACTCAGTCATAATATTTTATGTTGTTCCGAAGTTTGGCTCGGATACCAAGCTGTGACACCCCACCTCTATACTCACACAAACCAAGGACACTACTTGGTAATGCCGTCAGTTAGTATGAAGAATAAGGCTGTTGAGGAGTGACCATCTGTGTAGTTGCTTTGTGCGAGTACCGATATGTCAGATAGCATCATGTATTTCATTCAAGAGGAAATCCAACATATCAATTACGAACTCAAAGCTACTATACAGTGGCTATGTGGCCTTTGGAAACAAATATCAAATAAGCACAACACAAAATAAGTCACAGATATTCACATCACTAAGACGGAAACAAATATGAATATAACACATAGAAGTGTACATCAAAGTAGTGACATACAAGATCCACTACATCCCAAAAGAGTAGGTACAAGTGCTAGACAAAAGAATATGTATACATCAAGGAGTCTCTATCTCGAACGTATAAAAACAAAAACTACTAATCTAAAGTAGATAGCCAAAAGTCAAGTGACGGTCCCTGATAAGAAGTCAAGTAGAAGCACATGACACACTTCGGTCTGACCCGAATATTATTTAAGAAGAAAAATAACAAACGGATCAGTTTAGCTATAAATATCAAATAAGATGAGATAGGATAAGAGATATGAATAATATATATGATAATAACAAAAATCATATAATATCTCAAATTATCTCATACACAAAAAGAATGTCGTATTCTTTATTTTTATTCACCAAACCATAACTATTGATAGAGCCTATCTATGCATATCATCAAAATTGGTGAAACACATGTTCTTGAAATCAATAATTGGAAACCCAGAAAACAGAAAGGGGGAGGCCTATCAGAAACGGAAGCATAAAAACTCACTAACACGTGTATCACAAACGGATCCCATAAGTTGCTAACCCATAGAGCCGGTGCAATGACGTAGTACAACGGTATGCCCGAGGAACCTGAAACTCAAATAAGCCGGAACAACGGCGTAGTACAACGGTACGCCCGATGAACTGAACTCCATAAAAAGACCATAGGTCGCTAGCCCATAAAAGTGAGACGAAACACCAAAGAACGGGGTACAGTCCCACACGCAGACTATGAGGCATCGTATATCGCTAATCTAAACAACAAAATGATCATCGTAGATCAATAAAAGTGTAAAATACACTAAGCTAGTAAATAATTGAGTTTAGCTTCACGTCCCATAACCACTAGCTTAACTTAAATATTTACGAATAGATTGTAGATTTTCACTCAAAAATTGTCACAAAATTTCAATCGAACAAGTCTAAGAATTAACCGATGAAGTAAACGCAAGCATTCCATACCACTAGTTTTGTTAAGCCGTTTAATTGGATTTCTCGAACGAATGTGGTAAAGGTTTGTATATACTAATAGACTAGAAAACGGTTTTAAAAACGAGCTTTGTATTAAAAGTAACGTTGAAATCATTTTTGTGAAAGAGTTTGAGTATTTACTACTAGTATAGAAACCTTTGTATTTTAGAGTGACAAATCACAGAAATGATTGTAAAAACAATCTATCACCAAAATTCACATACGACGACGTGGATTAAAACCATGAAAATTGTATCGAATTCATCAAATGGAAATTCCCAAAAATCCAGAAAAAAGACATCAAAGTCGATAATAAATGACAACAAATAACCAGATAACCAAAAAATCGATTCAAATGAAATCTACATAAAAGGCAGGTTGGCTGAATTAAACAGCGTAGATGTCTGGCGGTTTTCCCAGACTTCTGAGCCGAGAATCTGGAGAAAAAAATTTTCAGATCGCCCAGATGTTTGGGAATAACTTTAGACGTCTGAGCCGTAAGTCTAGAATTTTTATTCCGATGACTCAGATGTTTGAGTTCTTTCCCAGACGTCTGAGCTGAAGCTCAAGGCAAAAATCAGCCTAGGCCGTTAATGGCCAAATCGGTTCGGAAGCGATCGAATGAGCTACGGAGGCTAGGGATTTATGCCAAACGACAACCTAGCCCTATGGGCTCTTCAATACACTCCAAACAACATATCCAAACATCCTTAGTAGGATTTTCATAAATTTTGACTTTAAAATACCAAAAATTGAAAAATTCACCAAACCAATTCAATTCATAAGCAATTGAACATGAAATAGATGTTAGGAATTCATACTAACAACAATGAAAGCTATAGACATAGATGCGAGTGCAAGAACTAACCTTTAAACTCAAAAACAACATTTGAGAAGCTCTAAAACAAGGAAAGATCAATCCCTCTTCACTACACCTCAAGAATCTTTAATATATGATCAAATACAAAGTTTTTCCTAAGTTAGGTTATAGGAATTTCTAAAAATGAAGAGAGAATTAAATAGAGAAGATGAAGATGGTGCTTATCCAAGCTTCTCTTTGATTTCTAGAAATTGAATTTCCTAAGAAAGGATTAGTAATTTCTAATTTCCCATCTTTTCCCCTATTTTTCTTTAGGGCTTGTGTGTTAGGAAATTGTGGAATGAATGAATGAAGAGGAGTGGAGTGGGACTTATTAGGTAAAATGTTTAGGTTCTCTTGTTGGGTTAGTGGGCTAGACACAAACCCAAAGCCCAATTGAAAATACCAAAATCCTAATCAACTCTAAACATATCGATATTTATACTCAAACAAGTTGTAAATGTCGTTTTAAACTCAATGGAAGTGGTCTCGAGTCCAAATTTGACTATTCACAAAAATTCACATTTCGGACTTTAAATTCAAATAACGATGCTATATTTAAATAAATATTTAAATATACAATCGTAAATATGTGGGTTGTTACAGACTTCCCTCCTTAAAAAAATTGTGTCCTCGCAATACTTAAGAAGAAAATGAAGAGTAACGACCGCTCTAAGCCATAATAACACAAAAGAAAATTTTGAAGTGAGAAATTCACCTTAAGGAGCACGAGAGAGTAAGTCCGGATGTGTTCGCTTGATGGATTCTCTAGATTCCCAAGAGAAATCCTTAGGATTTGAGGACCATTGAACTTTCACAAGCGGGACATTTTATTATGAAGGCATTTAACCTCCGTAGCAATGATAGGAATAGGATGTTGCTCATAAGTCAAATTAGGTGAAACTTCAATTTCTTCAATGACACTGGGCTCAAGAATAGAATCAAAATCTCTAAGGCATTTCTATAGTTGAGGGACGTGGAATACGTCATGAGTAGTAGAAAATTGAACTGGTAATAAAAGGCGATAAGCCACAGAACTAATTCGTTTGGTGATAGGAAAAGGGCCAATATATCGAGATGCTAACTTTCCCGATCGACTGAAACGCACAACCCCCTTCATAGGTGAAACACGAATAAATACCAAATCTCCCAAAGAAAATTCCAAATTCCTTCTTCGGTTATCGGCATAGGACTTCTGTCTACTTTGAGCTTCCTCATCCTATGACGAATAAGGTCAATATTTTCTATGGAATCACGAATAAAATCTGGGTCTTAAACTAGCTTCCCACCAGCTTCAAGCCAACACGAAGGAGATCGGCATGGCCTTCCGTAGAGTGCCTCGAAAGGCGCCATTCCAATACTCGATTGGAAGCTGTTATTGTAAGAAGACTCAACAAGAGAAATATGATCTTCC
Source organism: Allium cepa (assembly GCA_030765085.1). Lineage (NCBI taxonomy): Eukaryota > Viridiplantae > Streptophyta > Magnoliopsida > Asparagales > Amaryllidaceae > Allium > Allium cepa. The sequence continues at coordinate 381,634,270 of CM060937.1, forward strand.
CAATTTCCAAATCATGAACATATGCACGAAGAAGGTCTTCAAGAGTTTGATTCACACGCTCTGTTTGCCCATTGGAGTGAGGATGATAAGCGGAGCTAAAATTAAGCTTCGTTCCCAAAGCTTTTTGAAGACCTTTCCAAAATCCACTAGTAAATAATAGATCACGATCACTAACAATAGAATTAGGAACTCCATGCAATTTAACAATTTCTTTAATATAAAGTTTGACCAAAAGTGATACGGTCTGATTGGACCGAACGGGAATGAAATTTGTGGATTTAGTAAGTCCATCTACAATTACCATACACTATCATGACCCGAATGAGAACGGGGAAAACCATCAATAAGTCCATGGAGACTTGATCCCACTTCCAAACTGGAATATCCAAAGGTTGCAATAACCCACTGAGTCTTTGATGCTCGGCCTTAACGAGTTGGCAAGTTTATGCAATGCTTAATAAAATTAGCAATACCAAATTTCATTCCATCCTAATAATAAAGTCACTTCATGTCCGTGTACATTTTACTACTACAGGGATGAATGGTAAATTTAGAATGATGAGAATCTTGTAAAATGTCTTTACGAAGATCACAAATGTTTGGCACAATAAGTCTACCAAATTTTCTAACGCCGCCACGAGCATCGATATCAAAGTCTTTCAAACCCTCTTTATTACTATCCCGACAACTTTGGTTAAGATGAGCCAATTTAAGATCATGCTTTTGAGCTTCAAGGATGCGGTCTAAAAGAGAAGGATGAGCCTCAAGGCTACACAAAACAAGAGATGAACAATAATCGAATTCACGATCTCGAATATCACAAGTGGACAGAGTCTCGAGATCATTCCATTCGGATATCATCATGGAGTCAACCACTTGTTTCTTTTGGCTAAGGGCATCGGCAACATGATTTCCCTTTCCGGGGTAAGACATAAAGCTCCCATGTTTAACAAAATCAGCAGAAAAGCGATGGAAATCAGGGCAGGAAATGGGATCAGAATCGTGGGACGAGACGTACAGCTCCCATATTTGACACCTATACCCTTTTAAATACGTGTCTAGAAAATGTGCACTTGCAGACCTACGATACTATTCAATATAAGGAACCCGCTCTAAAGTAATCATCGGAAAAACATATCCAAATGGAGAAGTTTTGTAGATTTCACAATAGTAATGACCACAACACGAATGAGTGTCGTCATTTACAGGATATTATCAAGAAGTTGATACAGGAAAGGAATTTGGAGCAGTTTGTTTGGGCACCACAGTCTGGAGGTGAGGGCCCATTGAAACAAAACCAAATACCAAATCAGGTTAGACTAGAGGAACCTACTTGTACCAGCGGGAGGTTGGTGATTAATACTGTTATTGGTGGTCCTCATCCAGCATATCGGAGTTGGAGGGAAATGGAGTCATATGCCAGCTCTACTAGGCATGCGAGCTTCGAATGTTGTATTAATTTGGAAGATGGGGCTCCAGCCAAAGAACAGTAAACGATGACAAACGACATCGTATTTCGAAAAAGGGATGCCGACAGAGTCGAAGCCCCAACCATTGATCCACTTGTCATTTCAGCTCAAATAGGTCTTACTTGGATGAAGAGGATATTAGTGGACAGTGGAAGTTCAGTGAACATATTATTTAAGCGAGCTTATGATTAGATGAATATGGAAGCGAAAGACTTGAAGCCTTATTAGTCTCGTATTCATGGATTTAATGGAAGTGCGACTATACCCACCGAGATGGTGGAGCTACCAGTGGAGTTGGGAGTTAGAGAACGCCAAAGAGTCCGGATATTACAATTTATTATATTGGATATAGACTCACCGTACAATGCTTTCTTGGGCCAACCGGCCATAGCTGAGTTCAGGGCTGCTATTTCCCCTTGGTCTCTAACTTTGAAATTCCCTACCGACAATGGAGTTGGAGTCATTCAGGGAGACTAGGCTGCTGGACGAACCTGTTATGTTGCTCAGCTGTGGAAGCGCTGCGAAAAGAAAAGGGAAAGGGCTTAGAGGAATCTCTATGTGTCGCTTTACGGAGAATTGACAGCTAACGCCTAGGCCAAGGCCCGGGCACCCCAACTCCTAAGGGATCTTGATTCAAGCGATACCGAAAGTGAAGACGAAATTAAAGATAGTTAGGCTTCCCCGATAGAGCTAACGATCAATGTTTTGATCGATGATAATGACGATTCTAAAATGGTAGCTAATCCAATAGATGAAGGAGGAATTGGTTGAATTTCTTCGTGCAAACCTCGCCGTATTTTCCTGGACGCATTCCGACATGTGTGGGATCTCCTCGGACATCGCGAGCCACACATTTAATATTGACTCTGGTATGTTCCGGTCAAGCAAAAAAGGTGTGGTATGGATTCATAGAGATCTGCTTACCTTAAGGAAGAGGTAGATAAACTCAGGTCGAACAGGTTTATCCAAGATGCATTATATCTGAAATGGGTGTCTAATTATGTACTTGTCAGAAAACATAACGGAAAATGGAGAACATGCGTTGACTACTCAGACTTGAATAAAGCTTTCCCTAAAGACAGTTTTCCACTTCCTCGAATAAACCAACCCATAGATTCAACGGTTGGACATGAACTCTTATCCTTCATGGATGCGTATTCCGGCTACAACTAGATACCCATGCACTTGCCCGATCAAGAGCATACCAGTTTCGTCACCGATCTGGGACTTTACTACTACAAAGTGAAGCCATTTGGACTCAAGAATGCAGGAGCAACCTACCAACGGCTAGTTAACTAAATGTTCGCTAACTAGATCGTAAAAACCATGGAGGTATATATGGACAACATGCTTGTGAAGTTACGATTCTCCACCAATCATATCAAAGACCTAGAAACGATTAACATCCTCCGAGATTACAGAATGAAACTCAACCCGTTGAAATGTCACTTTGGGGTCGCGTTTGGAAAATTCCTTCGATTTATTGTCAATTCTCGTAGAATCGAAGCCAACCCCGAGAAGATCTGGCAATCAGAAATCTTGAGAGTCCAAGAACTATAAAGCAAGTCCAGAGCCTAAATGGGGAAGTAGTAGCACTGAGCAGGTTCATTTTAAAATCTACCGACAAATGCTTTGTTGGAATCCTAATTTAACAGTATTTTGATTAATGACAAGCTATATACAATATTGTGTGTACTAATCATTTATGCACGAGTTTTGTTGCAGATTCATATTCAATGTGTTTTTAAAGCTATTAAGTTCCTTGTTCAGTGTTTTATATCATTTAGTATTATGTTAAATTCTCTCCTAGATTGATATATATATATATATATAATCATATGCACACATACTCTACCATGCACACAGGCTGAAAATAGACGGTTGAATTTATTAATTCAGCCGGCTGAATGAGTTTATTCGACTGGCAGAATCAGGCCGAAAATAGCATATTTCCTTACTTTTTTGAATTTTGTTTAATTCAGATTGCTGAACTAATAAATTCAGCCGGCTGAATATCTTGCAATGATTATTTTCCGAAAAGACACTTCTCTTCATCGAAGAGAAACATCTTCAAACCAACAGTTGCACCTATTTCTTTTCATCGTTGCCTTTCGACAATGGTTGCAACTTTTTAAACTCTATAAATAGATTTTAAAATTCAAAAAACAATTAACCAAAAATAATTTTAATATTCTTGAATTCTTATCTATTCTCTATTTTCAAACTGCACTCAAACTACTTACATTCTCTGATCATTGATCAGTTTATCTTCCATAATTCTCAAGCACATTACACTATATATCATAAAGGAGAAGAATATAGGAAGATTGTAATTAATTGACTTAACAGTGCTATTTAAAGAGTATACTACAGTCATATACTTTTGTTATTTGTAAATAAGCCCCGTTCGGTTGCTCAAGCGATAGAAATCATATTCGTTTTCTTAGGCGGTAGAAACCATGTTCGGTTGCTCAGGTGGGGTAAATCTATTCCTCCGGGTTAAGTGAGGGTTGCTAGTTTAATACCAAAAGGAGTCTGGGACTGGACGTAGAACGGAAGTTCGAACTAGTATAAAAATCGCTGGTGTCATTTACTTTACTGCTTTTACTATTTACTTACTTATTCCGCATAAGCAGTTTATCCATATTATACGATCCTATAGCACATTCCACTTACATTTGGTATCAGAGCAAGGCCGTCATATAACTGTAACATAGTTATCCGATATATTTTTTAATATGGAAAACAACACCAGTACTGTTTCTAACACTACCTTTACGAAGGTCAATCTACCATACGACCACCTCTATTTAATGGAATGAACTATAACTATTGGGCTACTAGGATGAGAATCTATATACAAGCAAGTAGTTATGAAACCTAGAACATTATGCAAACTGTATATATTATTCCTACTACTGAATATTTAGCATGGTCTAACACACAAAAATTAGATGCTACTGTAAATGCTAAAGCTATGAATATGTTGTATTGTGCATTAGAAAAAAATGAGTTTAATGGAATAAGCATGTGCAAAACTACTCATGAAATATGGCGTACACTTAAAGTTACACATGAAGGAATTAAAAAAGCCAAACAAAGTCAAACAAAGTAAAATTTCTATGCCTAAAAATCAGTTCCATAATTTTAAAATGAAACAAGATGAGACTATAAATGAAATGTACTCTAGATTTCAAGATATATATCATTCTTTAATAGCATTAGGAGAAACTTACATAGATTTTGATATTGTTTCAAAAATCCTCAACTCACTAACGGATGAGTGGGAACGAAAAGTCTTAGCAATCGATGAAGCTAATGAGATTTTGACCATAAAACCAGAAGAGTTGATTGGAAATCTAATGTCTTATGATGTTAATCTCCAGGCGAAAATGAGTACAGGCTCAAGATAAGAAAAATATAGCATTCTAGATAGAAAACGATGAATCAGATTCAGATGAAGAAGATATGGCGTTCATTGCTAAAATTTAAAAAAAAATCGAAATATAGAATGAGCAACAAATTTAGAAATAACAAGAACAACTCTAGCTGCAATAACAACACCAAAAAACATCAACATCTGTTATAAAATGTTATGAATGTCACAAGAAAGGTCACATCCAAAAAGATTGTCCTGAGAAAATAAAAGACAAGTATAAGCACAAGAAAGACAAATTCAAGAAGAAAGCTTTCTCTGTCACATGGGACAAAACAGAATCATCTTCATCATCAGAAAGTGACTCGGATTGTGATTCAGAGCAAGCCAACATTTTTTTACGCCTACAAAAGACGAGGTAAGTGATCTAACTTTTAATGACCTTTTGGAAATCAATTCAGAACCACTTGACAAATTAAAAGGCAAAAATAGAAAGTACAAAGAAGCTATTGAAAAATTGAATAAAACTGAAATTGAAGTAGAAATGCTAAGAGATGAAAAGAAAATTTTAGAAGAACTCCAAGTTACTCAAGAATCTTGTTCCAATATATCATCTCAACTTTCTCTGCTAAGTCAAGAGATAGAAACTCAGAAAGAAAATAATGATGCTTTATTAATTGAAAATCATGACCTTAAATCAAATATCAAGATTTTAGAATTAGAAAACTCTAGCTTTAAAAAAAAGTTAGAAGACATTACTAAAAATGTTTCTAATTTTAATAAAGGTAATGAAAATCGTTCAAAAATTATAGAAAATTCTCAAACTGTTTCAAATAAAAGGGGATTAGGATATAAAAAATCCTCTAAAATTATTCTAAAGAAAAATAATTCTTCATATAAAAGTAAAGTTGAAAAACCCAGATCTAAAATTTCAAATTTTACCACATCTATTAAAAATTTGGGTTACCAAACATATAACTCTTTAATTAGAAATAAGTATATAAAATCTTTTAGAAAAACTGGTCATAAAAACAAAAATTTTGTTTCCAAAAGCAATTCCGACCCTCTTGGGTTTGGCTTCCTAAGACCCAACTCTTAGGACCCGAAATAAAAATGGTGCGTACCAATGTTAATTCTATATTTTGTAGGTACCCTCCACAAAGAGAGGAAAATGGATGCTAGACAGTGGTTGCTCAAAACACATGATAGGAAATAAAGGGATGCTAACAAACATTATTTACTCAGATGGAAGACCTGTCACATTTGAAGATAATTCCAAAGGAAATGTCATCGACAAAGGCGACGTGAATAATAACGGTATATCTAATTCACCTATTATTACTGATATCTTATTAGTCAAAAATTTGAAACATAATTTACTTAGTATCAGCCAATTATGTGACAAAGAATTCAATATTTCTTTCTCTGAAAATAAGTATAGCATTTTTGACAAAAATAAAAAATTTATTTTTGAAGGTTTTAGAGATAAAAATATTTATGTTTTAAATATGAATATAAATCATAATACAAATATGTGTTTAATAGCCAAAGAGAATGATCCTTGGTTATGACACAAAAGATTTTGTCATATTAATTTCAATATTATAAATAAATTATCTAAAATTAATTTTGTAAAAGGTTTACCAAAAATGAACTTTAAGTAAACAATATTTTTGATGCTTGTCAATTAGGGAAATTATCAACATCATCATTTAAATCAAAGAAAAATATTTCTACTATGTAACCACTAGAACTACTATATTTAGATCTCTTTGGTCCAACTCAAATTCAATCTATAAACCATAGTAAATATGTGTTTGTTATAGTTGACGATTTCTCAAGATATAATTGAACTATTTTCTTATAAACCAAAAGTGATACTTTTGAAAATTTCAAGAATTTTGCAAAGAAGATTCAAAATTTCAAAAATTAAAAAATTAAAAATATTAGAAGTGATCATGGAGGTGAATTTGAAAATGAAGCATTTGAACATTTTTGTGATGAAAAGGGAATTTACCATAATTTTTCTTTCCTTAGAACACCACAAAAAAATGGTGTTGTTGAATGGAAAAATAGAACGTTACAAGAATGTGCAAGAACTTTGTTAAATGGAAACACATTACCAAAACATTTTTGGGCAGAAGCTAAAGCAACTGCTTGCTATGTTCTAAATCGTGTTTCCGTCCGACTTTTAACAAAACACACTCCATATGAACTTTTTCATCAAAGAAAACCAAACATTTCATTTTTTAAAAATTTTGGTTCAAAATGTTTTATCTTAAACATAAATGATCAACTTGGAAAATTCGATCCAAAATCCGATGGAGGAATATTCGTAGGATATCTAGAACGAAGCAAAGCTTATCGAATTTTCAATAAAAGAACAAAAGCAATCAAAGAAACTCTTCATGTTTCATTTGACAAAAATTTAAAATTTAATAATAATTTTAAGGATGATAAGGATATACCTAAGATGGTCACGAATACTGTTACTCAAAATAGTTTTGAAGAAGATGATAACATTGTTTATAACTTTGATGGAAATGAAAATATTGTTCAAAATGAAAAGAATTAAGATCTTCTCCTAGGATTTTATGAGATCACCCTGTAGAAAACGTTATAGGAGAGATTGATTCACATTTTCGTACTAGAACTCAACTTAATCAAATGGGCAGTGTAGCTTTTCTTTTTAAATCGAACCTAAAAATGCAAAAGAAGCATCTACAGATGACTATTGGATTATAGCTATGCAAGAAGAACTAAACCAATTTGAACAAAACGAAGTTTGGGAACTAGTTCCTAGACAAAGTGATCAAACATTCATTAGTACTAAATGAACCTTTAAAAATAAAGCATATGAACAAGGTAATATAACTAGGAATAAAGCTAGATTAGTTGCACAAGGATATAATCAAGAAGGAATTGATTATAAAGAGACATTTGCTCCAGCTGCACGACTTGAAGCAATACGTATCTTACTGGCCTTTGCATGTTTTCATAATTTCAAACTGTATCAAATGGATGTTGAAAGTGCTTTCTTGAATGGTTATATAAAAGAAAATGTTTTTGTTGAACAACCACCATTATTCACTCAAGAAAATTTTTCAGACCATGTCTATAAATTTAAAAAAGCCTTATACCGTATAAAAACAAGCACCTTGTGCTTGGTATGAACGTCTTAAGAGCTATCTAATAGATTCTAGTTTTGAAATTGAGAAGGTTGATAAAACTCTTTTTATTAAAAGAACTAAAAAGGATATTTTAATTATTAAAATTTATGTAGATGATATTATTTTCGGATCTACAAATGAATAATTATGTTAGGAATTTTCAAAAATTATGACCAAAGAATTTGAAATGTCACATATGGGAGAATTATCTTATTTTCTTGGAATACAAATTAAACAACTAGAAAGTGGAATTTTTATTAATCAAGAAAAATATTGTAATAATCTAATTAAACGCTTTAATATGGAAAATACTTCTGCTAAATCAACTCTAATGAGTACAACAGTTCATCTCGATAGAGATAAAGATGGCGAAAGCATTGACCAAAAATTATATTGATGTATTATTAGATCATTACTCTATCTAACTGCTAGTAGACCTGACATAATAATGAGTGTTTGATTATGTGCACGATTTCAAGCAAATCCTAAAGAATCACATATGCGAGCAGTAAAACGCATATTGCGTTATCTAAGCAAAACCAAAGATTTTGGACTTTTTTATCCAAAAGAATGTCCTTTCGAGTTAATTTTATATATGATGCTAACTTTGGAGGATGTCAGACAGATCGAAATAGTACTAGTGGGACTTGTCATTTCATTGGACAATATTTAGTCTCTTGGTTTAGCAAGAAACAAAACTGCGTTTCACTCTCAACTTGTGAGGCAAAATATATTTCTACTGCCTTAACTTGTGCTCAAGTCATCTATATGCAAAAATACTTCAAGATTTTGGTGTAAATTTATCTAAATCAACAATTTTTTGTGATAATACTAGTGCTATAAACTTATCAAAAAATTATGTCAGTCACTCACAAACTAAATATATTGACATACGTCATCATGTTCTTCGTGATAATATTGCAAAGGATTTTGTCAAACTAGAATTTGTTTCCTCTGAAAATCAATTGGCAAATATATTTACAAAACTTTTAAATGAAAATATCTTCATAAAATTAAGAAGAGAATTAGGAATTGTATCTCTAAAAGATTTATATTTTTTTTCAAAGACTCGAACTCAGGATCACTTCTTGGAAATCTGGTGCTCTACCACTTCGCTAATCTTTTCTTTACATCTATTTTTAGATTTCATCAATTTTTTGGTTTATTTTCTACCTCACAATTTTTTTTCACCAATCATTTTTTCTCTGTTCCTATCATCTTAACCAGCATTTTTTCTATTTATATGAAAGTTTTTCATATAAAATGACTCTACTTTTTATTTCTTTTGCATTTAATTAAAAATAAAAACAGTTTCAAACTCTCTTTCTTTATAAAAATATGTCTCCTAACATAATTTTGAATCTTCTACTCTATCCTTTTCTTCTCCTAGTTCGGGATCGGTGAATTTACCTACTCGAACACTGATTTATGAACCAGTTTCAATTGTTCCTCCTTCTACACATACTGGTTACACTCCACCTGGTAAAAGAAAAGGCAGCCTCTATTTTTTGATTCACCATCTACCAAAGAAAAGGTAGATGACATTCATCATTACTAAAGGGAATCGTTGGAATTACAACGCAAACTTTATTATGAACAAAAAGTTAACGCCAAATGTTTAAGCTTTTTGGAACAAGTCGCTTTAAAATTCCACGGTTCTTAATCCAAGAATACGGTTCATCAACCATCTGCTATTTGTTCTCCAATCCGACATAATACTTGGGAACCATCGACACAGCATCCACAATATCTCCGAGTTCTTGGGATTGCGGCAATAGATGGTCACTACTCTGGCCTTTTCAAGAGAACACAAAAATGGAACCAGATGAATATCACACTCCAAGCCCCTCTTCTAAATCTATTTAAATATTTATTTTGCTGTTAATATGTAATTTCTTTTCGTTTATTCAAAAATTATTTGTTTTGTTTATTATATAGTTGTTGTCCTAAAAATAAAAAGCTGGCATAAGCTTCTACAAAAATTCAGCGGGCTGTCTCTTACAAAGCAGACGGCTGAATATTATCCAGGGAATAATTTTTCCTCAGATTCAAACGGCTGAATCTATTCAAATACCCATCTGAATTAGTTTAAAAATGAACTGTTTTCTTATGGGTTGAGATTAACAGCAACTCAGATGACTGATTCTATTTATTCCACTGACTGAATTTCCTCTGAGGCATTTATTTAACCAGACCTACAATTTTTCTTCCCATCTATCCTTACTTTTCACCTACTATATATTCATCTTTTCACTTTACCCATTCATTTCAGAACCCTAGCTCATCTTTCTCTTTTTTTTAACTTCATTTTTACTCTCTAATGGCTCCAAGATCCAAACGCTCAAAGGAATCCACATCTGGTCCTTTCGAAGATCAGATTCGTCAATAGCCTTGGAATGATGTTGCAATCTCCCGATTCAGTTCTGTGAAAAATTCAAATATCTTTGATGGGGCTTTCATGAAATTTCTAGATTTTGTAGCTTATAGAATTAGAGAATTAGCAGAGCAATTCCACTGTGACTGTCTAATAGGGTATGCTCCAAATAATGTCAAAATTAATCATCTTTTGATTAGTCTCTTTCTTGCTAATCTGAATTTAGATCATCATAATCCTCAAAATTGACAAGATTGTGTTTGGTCAATAGTTTATGGCATTAAAATTTTCTTGCCTCTATAAAGATTAAGAAATATTTATATTGTCCTTATCAAGGTGTTGACATTGATGATATTGAAGTTGATATGGATCATAGAGATGAGGTTTCTCATCGTTTCTTGTCCGATCACCTTACAAACTTAAGTGAATTAAAATCTAGCACCTTAAGGCCATAAGCACGCCTTCTTCACCATGCTTTCATTCGCACTCTACAACCTCGAACTGGAAGTTATGAAAAAGTCTATAAAAGAGACTTTCATGCCCTCTATTCCATCAACTCCAACCAACAAGTAAATTGAAGTAAAATCATTTAAGATGAATTTCAAAACATCGATATATGAAGAAAATATAAGACCATTCATTACGGTGCTTATATTAGCGTATCCTTCTCAACTGTGGCATTCCAATGCTCAACTCCGAGTTTTTAAGCATTAGTGAGTTAGGCACAAAAACATTAGGATTGATGGGTCTTCTTCACCGGCCTCCTCAAAATAAATCATCTCTTTTCAAAAATGGTCTCACAATATTCAACAAGGTATTCCACAACCTCGTGACACTAATGTTGCCTCCTCTTCACATACCCAACATAAAGAAGAAGAAGAAGAATAGGATGATGATTCCATTCAAATTGTTGGCCCGAACACCTCTTCCAGACAAGCTATCATCCCTCTCTCCCAAAATCAATCCAAACTTGATCGTGATATTAAGGCTCTTGAAAAGAAATAGGAAAAGAAATTCAACTCCATAAAAGGTTTTCTTAATAAAATATGGGATAAAATTTCCTGTTCTGGATCTACATCCACCGAAGTTCACAACCCATCTCCATTTCAATGGTCATCTTCAAGTTCAGATTCCAATGATGAGGAGCCTTCTCTCTTTACCCAGTTTTAATTATCTTTGTTTTAATTCTGTCTATGTTGTTTTTTGACTTCTTTTATATTTCTATCTAGTTATTTATGTAGTGTTGTACGAATATTTCTGTTCTTCTTTTGTAATGACATCTCGAGTAAAGAGATATATTTTGCTTAACAACGTTTCTCTGTATGTATTCTTATCTTTCTTTTTGTCGATGACAAAGGCGAAGAAAGTTGACTAAATATTTGTGATATTGACATGGGGAGTAGCAATATTATTGTAAGTATTTATTTTTATTACTTATATGGTTGTCATCATCGAAAAGGGGGGGAATGTTGGAATCCCAATTTAACATTGTTTTGATTAATGACAAGCCATATATACAATATTGTGTGTACTAATCATTTATGCAGGAGTTTTGTTCCAGATTCATATTCAGAGTGTTTTGGAAGCTGTTAAGCTCCTTGTCTAGTGTTTTTATATCATTTAGTATTATGTTAAAATCTCCCCTAGATTTCTATATATAAAATCATATACGCACATACTCTACCATGTGCACAGGCTGAAAACAGACGACTGAATTCACTAATTCAGCCAACTGAATGCTGAATTTTTTTTATTGTTTCACAATATTCAACTGGCTGAATGAGTTTATTCAGCCATCTGAATCAAACCGAAAATAGCCTATTTCCTTGTTGTTTTCAATTTTGTTTAATTCAAATGGCTGAATTAATAAATTCAGCCGGCTGAATATCTTGCAACGGCTATTTTCCAAAAAGACACTTCTCTTCATCGAAGAGAAACATCTTCAAACCAACAGTTGCACCTGTTTCTTTTCATCGTTACCTTTCGACAATGGTTACAACATTTTAAACTCTATAAATAGATTTCAGAATTCAACAAACAATTAACCGAAACTAATTTTAATATTCTTGAATTCTTATCTATTCTCTATTTTCAAACTGCACTCAAACTGCTTACATTCTTTGATCGTTGATCACTTTATCTTCCACAATTCTCGAGCACATTACACTATATATCATAAAGGAGAAGATTATAGGAAGATTGTACTTAATTAACTTATTAGTGCTATTTAAAGAGCATACTACAGTCAGATATTTTTGTTATTTGTAAAGAAGTCATGTTTGGTTGTTTAGGCGGTAGAAGTCCTGTTTGGTTGCTCAGGCGGTGTAAACTTATTCCTCCGGGTTAAGTGAGGGTTGCTATTTTAATTGCAGAAGGAGTCTGGGACTAGACGTAGAATGGGAGTTCGAACAGGTAAAAAAATCTTTATTGTCATTTACTTTACCGCTTTTACAATTTACTTACTTATTCCACACAAGTAGTTTATCCATATTATACGATTCTATAACATAGTCAACTTACATGTGTTCCCTTCTTCGATCTGATCAGAAGAGGGAAATGGAATTTTAAATGGATTATGGAATGTGAGGGCGCATTCCGAGCACTGATTCAACACCTATCCACACCACCCTTCTGTCAAAGCCTATTGATTATGAGGGACTGTACATTTACTTGGCAGAGTCAGAAAATGCAGTTAATGCTGCTTTATTTCAGGAGGAGGATCAGATACAATGTCCAGTCTATTACATTAGCAAACAACCGACTGGAGCAGAGAGAAATTACCCAAAGCTGGAAATGTTGGCTTATTGTATTGTCATTACCTCAAGGAAGCTCCATCCATATTTTCAGGCTCATTCTATCACTATATACACCGACCAGCCGTTACGACAGGTCTTTACGCGGCTTGAGACGTCTGGTAGGTTACTCAAGTGGAATATCAAGCTGAGTCAGTTTGACATCAGTTACACACCAAGGCGAGCTATCCATGGGCAAGTGCTAGTAGACTTCATCGTCGAATTCACTTTCCTGGAGGACTTGCCCGAAACCAATAAATCTCCCAAATATTTCTGGAAGCAACATACTGATGGTGCATCAAATGACCGTTGCTCAGGCGCCGGGGTTGTACGTGAAACTCCTAAAGGCCGATCTATATGGTATGCTTTAAAGTTCGATTTCTATGCGACCAACAACGAGGCTGAATATGAAGCCATGCTCGTTGGATTAAGGCTTGCTAGAGATTTAAGAATTGTTGCTGTGGAGATTTATTATGATTCACAATTGGTCATGTACCAAGTCCGGGGAGAGTAATAGGCTAAAGACCGAAGGCTGGCTGCTTATCTTGTTCGGGTTCAAGAAATATTGAATCGGTTCAATTACCACGCCATCTATTGTATACCCTGTGAACATAATCAGAAAGCCGATTCCTTGGCAAAGTTAGCCAGTACTGGTGAGGCACGGCAAATGGGACTTGTTCCCATAGAGATATTATCGTCCCTGAGCATTGATCAAGTGGAGACAAATGAGGTATTTTAAGTCATTCCCGATAAGGAGTCGTGGATGACTCCGTTCAAAAACTATCTCGAGCATGGGACCATGACAAAGCGCAGGAATGAAAAAAGACAAACTCTTTGAAAGGCTTCATGGTTCACCATTCAGAATGGAGTCACGTATAAAGAGGTTACTCTGTTCCTTTACTCCAGTGTATCGCCCATGATGAAATCAAACGAGATGTACATGAAGGAGAATGTGGTGATCACACCGGGAGGCAAGCTCTTACTAAGAAAGTGCTCCGATATGGATACTATTGGCTGACTGTAAATCGCGACACATCGGATTATGCAAGGAAATGTGACAGATGTCAGAAACATGCTCGGATTCCAAGAGCTCCGCCTACCGAAATAAATCAGATGGTCAGTCCCTGGCCATTCGAAGTACAGGGCATCAACATTATTGGTTCTCCACCTTTGGCTAAAGGTGGTGCGAAGTACGCCATTTTTGCAATTGCTTACTTCACATAATAGGCAGAAGCTGAGCTTATTGCTACTGTCACAATGAAGAAAGTGATCAACTTTGTTGTATGCAACATTATTTGTCGATTTGGTCTCCCACACACCATCCTCGCTGACCACGAAGCCTAATTCGGAAACGAATTTCAATCAATGGTTCCACATCCAGAAGAAGTTCTTTGCAGTTGCATGCCCTCAAACGAATGGACAGGTTGAAGCTATTAATAAAGTTATAAAGTCCATTTGGAAGAAACGACTAGAAAAGGCCAGGGACAAATGGGTCGATGAACATCCTATGGCCCTATGGGCTTATCGAACAACCCACAAGTCTACGACCGGCCACACTCCATTTTCACTTTCCTACGGCTCAGAAGCCGTTATTCTAGTTGAGATGGAAGTACCTTCTCATCGTATGACATATTATGTAACATACCGCCTTTTCGCACGATTCAAGTCGACACACGTGCCAATTCAAACCATGCGGAAGGGCGAATTGTTATGGGGTGAATAAGAAAAAGAAGGAAGAAATAAAAAAATAGATACTTGCAGCGGAACAATAAAATATAATAATCAAATATACGGTTCATGAAATTGTTTTACAAAATATTCGATTTTCTTTACTTATACAATACAATGTCAGAGTACACATACCAGAGAGTAAAAATTAATGCAGCGGAATTAAATGGTGTCGTCGAATAATATAGTAGACAATAGTACTACAATCTTCGTCTTCGTCCTCAAGAATAAAATCTTCAAATCCTGAAATGCTCGGTCTGACCCGTACGAATTGAAAAGACAAAATACTCGAGTCAAAACTAAAAGATCTTATGTAAGTTAAATCAACAAAAATAAATATGAGTGCAGTAACTTAAGAGATGCTAGGGATTTACATCTCCTAAGGATCCGTTAAACTATTTACTATGTAGTATATTTCGCTATAACAATAGTGTCTATAGTAAAATAAACATACTTTTAAATAGCGTTAAGGAGTGACCCAATATTCCCCTTAACACGTAATAGTCCCAGTAGTCCATCCAATATCATAGTCCCTCCTGATCGGGAAGCCACCAGAGGATACCACACGGGCTACGATAGAAAACCAAACTCGTACAAGGCACGATAGTGTAGGTGACATGGCATAACTAGGCAATGCCAGGGTAGATATACCAATTATGCATCCGGGCTGGTGGTAACGCGTAGCCGCAGCTATCGCCCACCTCGAGCCACACCTCCAAATAAAAAAAATCAAAGGTGGCCACCGAATCAATCCAAAAGTCAAAGTATAATATCGAAGGGATGTGTCCGATCAAAGGTGCTACCTCCTTGGTCCGAGAATCACTCCTGTTTTAGCGACCTTATGCCAACTCACGGGAGTTGGGTCCACGTATTTACCTCAAAGGAAACGCCGCCACCATCCTACTTCATTCTGGAATCTCCACCGCGTACACGGTTGTTAAAGTGGTTTTTGGAGTTGGCAGAGAGTATGAAAACTTCCGATCCCGGTCTCTTCAACAACCAAACGCTATTATAACACCGCGGTCTTTTCAAGATAGTTTATACTTTAAAACCAGAATAAAATATCCATTTCAAAACCATATAAATACGATATCATTTCTATTTTAAATCCCAAATCAATATGATATCATTTTTATTTCAAATATATTTTTTCTCAAAAATCATAGTACATTCAAATATATATACCTTAAACCCATAGCTTCGAAACATAAATTTCAATACTTAAATGGTTTAATAATAAATTACTTTATAAAGTAAATTAGCTTTTTAATTTCTCAAATCAATTCCAAATACAGATTTGAATTCCCAAATAAACCATTTAAATTTTCATATATTTCAAAGTTTTAAATATTCCACCATTTCAAAACTAAATTTTTAATTCATATATATATATGCCAGATTCACTTTACTATTATTTAGTTTTGAAATACTTACTTAATAAATCCAGTATCCTATAAATAAAACTTTCAAATTCAATAATTGAATATTCCTCAATTTATTTAGACTAGATATATTCACTTAAATAATCTTAAACCCGAATTTAGTTATAACACCATATTCTTTTTAAATATAAATTTCAATAAGATCTTAATTAAATAAAATCTCAAATCAATTTCAAAACTATCTTCTCAACTTTGATTTATAAAAATCAATTTAAACTCTATATTAGAATATAATTTAAGTAAACACTAATCCATAATATATTTTAATAAAAACAACTTTATTATTAAACTTACTTCATACTTTAAACAATCTTATACATAGCTTAAAACCAAGAATTTAACTATATATAAAATAACCTTTATCAAATATCGGAAATCAATATCTCATAAACCATATATATTTCTTTACAAAACCATAGAAAATCATTTCAAAATATTTTTATATATATGCCGCGGTGTCTGTATAAAAAATTCTATCCTATGGTCAAGTGATACGGATATTTATCATTTCAATCCGTAATTTAAAATGAAAATTACGGTTATATATCATTTCAAACCGCAATTCCGAATGAAATGAAAATGCATAATAACTTGCAGTTTATAACAATATAAAATTCAGCATCCATTCATCCAATATCAACCATCAACCATTTATCACAATCATCGTCCAAATTCAAACAATACATCAATAAATAACAGGTGATAAATAACAGGTAACAACTATCAGTTTACATTCAAAAATAAATTATAACTGTTTAACTGGCAGTATATATGCAATAAATAAATAAAAATTTAACTGGCAATTAATATGCAATGAATAATTAAGTAACAACTAAATTAACTAATTAAATTTTACTGGGATGATGATTAAAATATGCCAAACAATCATAAATAAATTTCAAATCACATCATATATCAATTTAACAAACATAAGAAATTTTAGAAGTTGTGAGTGGGTTAAAACACTCACCTTTTGAATTTAAATTGAATTTAAATCCAATTTAAACCCAAAAATTGCATTGTCTCCAAACCCAACCAAACCAGCACAAAAATGTCTGGAATTTTATTACGATCCTAGCAAAAAAATCGTGTGTGAAAAGGAGTTCGTATGCGAAAGTTGTAGCAATTAGAACGAGTTGAAATCAAAATTAAATATAAAACAGAAAAAGAAAATAAACCCACCCTTACATGTTTGCCACGTCATCGTCACCTTCTCCCCTACGCACGTAGCACTGCACACGAAAAAAAACACGGCTCTAGGGTTTTCAGCCGCCAACCCTAAACTGCAATTCCCACGTCGATGCAGACCATCTTTGCAACCTACTCTTGCCGCCGAACCCCTCCCTCAAGGCCGTGACCCCCCCCCCCCCCCCCCCTCTGTCAAACTCCACGTGACTCGACCGAAGCCATACAGCTACCACTGCCACATTTTTGCAAACCCTAATCAAATTTTATAGGTCGATCTAGCCGTTTTTTCGACGAATCAACAACTCCGATGAGCAGCACTCGGTCCCCTCTACGCCATGGTACCAACGATTTGCCGATCCATCCAAGTTCATCAACGGTCAACGAACGGTCGAAAATAAACGAGCCAATTCCAGCTACACAGAAATCCAGATCAGAAAACAAATTATGTATTTGACTTACGCTTGTCGAGAGCTTCAAATCCATATATAATTCGATATAGTTTGAAGAGAAATATTTTTAGCTTTGTATTTGATTTGGAATTGGATCTGGAAGTGGAAGTTTGTTTGTCTTCCATTGAGGAGGAAAGAATAGCTAAATTTGAACGTATAGACAAATGAAAATTAGGGAGGCTAGGGTTTATAACAATGTATTTATAGATAAATTAGAAAAAGGAATGGATCAGATCAAATGGACGTACGCGCTGGACGATATATGGCCCGAAAAGCCCGTTTCGACTCCGGAACGAAATTGGGTCAACCCATATATCAAAATAAATGTTTTTAAATATTTTAAACGCGATGGGACAAGTTTCAAGTCCAAATTCCATCGTATGAAGAAGTTATACTAAAATCAATATTTTCAAATTGATTTCAATTTTATTTATTTCAAGGCGTTTCGAGTCCGTACGATCAAACGACAAGTCCGATCACTACGAAACTTGAAATCCTATAATAATTCACCAATACGGATCCGATGGAACTGGTTTTGTCGAAATCCGATTCGGTGGCCAAAATGGCTATTTTTTCCATTAATTAAATAATTTTATAATTAATTAAAAAAATCCAACTTTAAATTTTTAATTATATAATTGACAAATTATACCACTTTTATATTTCACAATCTTTCACAATGATTTAAACAATTTTTAAATGTCAATACAAAGTTGATAAAATTTTCAATTCCAGTATTAACCTCAATTCCACTCAATTCAGAAATTATAAATTTAATTTCCGAAATTTCTATTAAATTTTCTTTTCATTTTATTATTCGATTCATATTTATCAAATGGATGAGATTAACATCGAATTCAAAATTCATTGCATAATTATTCTCACATTTCATCTATATTCCCGTTTTAAATATTTAATTCATTTAATTGTAATTAATCCTTTTATTTAATTTTAAATTCCAATAAATTAATAAAGCTTTATTCTCGATCCTTATAACTCAACAAATTGTCCAATATGAATAACCGTAACATTACTTACAAATATCCCTTAATTTAATTCAATGTTTACATTTTGTTTTCATATATTCAATTTGTCGCAAAGTATACAGCTACATTATTTCCACTGATTTGAATTTCATTCAATTAATTAATAATTTCCTCCGTTAACAATAACGTAACTTTTCTTTATTTTTATTGCAATTGATTACAAATTCAATTCTTAATTCTTAATATCATCTAAATTGCAACTTCCAAACATTGTATTACTCCTCACATTAGTATGACCTTTATTAAAATTAATTTCCAATAAACGTACTACTAAATTTCCCCTTAATTGCAATTTGATTTCCAAATTTTACTTAACATGCTAAATAAAATAAATAACATATATAGATTGTTACCTATTTTCCTTTACTTGCATTTATAAGTTTATTACTTAACAATCACAGGTTAAAATTTCATATATACACAAATTTTAATTAATTGTCATTACCTCTGTATTATTTCATTAATAAATCAAATACTTACATTATCCCCATTTCACTTATTTTGGTCGTTATTCCAAGCATAGGTCGCAAGTTTTCGTTTCTTTATATTACCCTATGGAAACAATACACATTCCAAATACTTTATTACATTTACTGAAATTTATTTTCCAAATTTACTGAATACACCAAATTATGACCTTACTGTTATTTCAATTAATTAGGGCTGCGCTAAATTTATTTATTTATTAGCTTACATTAACATAATTGCATAATTTACATTCAGTTGCAAATAAATCAATATATTATTACTCCCAATAATACATTGATTGCATTTGTTTATACTCTATTCCATTTATAGCTAAGTCATAATATTTGAATTTTAATTAAATTGTAACATTCATTCAAGTTCATTGAATATTAACTTGCATTAACACGTTTTCTTAATTTACAATCAAATACCGTTAACAGTGTTTTATTACATCAATCAATTTAATATTTTCCTTTATTTCTCATATACAATTACATCCGGGTATAATCTTTTCACTACTTTCATTCATTAGAATTCTGTTCCAATTTCAATTTCTTGCAATAACTCATTTATTATAAATTTGCATACCAATAAATTAGGTTCCAATAAATAGGATTTATTCAATTCAACCTTTTCAATTAAGTCTATTTTAATCAATATAATATTTCATAGGTTAATTCTTAACATTTACTGCATTACAAATTATAACAATTATATTTCTTTATTTAATTTCAAAATCTTATTAATATAACAAATTTAATTAACGAAATTCACGGGTTTTACATCTCCCCCACTCAAAACTTTTCGTCACCGAAAAGGAAAAAGAAGGGAAAAGAAGAATTAAGAAATCAATATATCTTATTTAAAATATTAATTTTATGAACAATTAAATTTACAAAATTAGTCACTTCAAATAAAATATACAAATTTACAATCATATATCTTTTTATACTTAAATCAATAAAGTTTGGAAAATATTTTCAAAAAATTTCTATGTCCAAAATTTATGGAAAATTTCGACAGTCTCCTTTGTACAGGGAGGCTCAGGAGAAAATATAATATCAAATATAACAGTATACAACATATATTTACCAAAATAATAGATATCCCAACCCGGGAAAACAATATAATAACGCTATAAATCCGAAATCCGAAAACGTACATATTTGTCGGGCAATTAACGCTTAATTATGAAACCAAAAGCAGTAGCAATTGCTTCCATAACATGTATTTCACTTATATAATCTGGTAAGAGCTAGCAATTATATAGAATGAAATATTTAAGTTGTTCAACCACAAACAAACAACCAATTCAACAACCAATTGCAACAAACAGCATACAACCTTCATACAGAATCAACACAATTCAATCATTCATTCAAACAAAACAAACAGTTTTTTGGGTTCAAAACTTCAAATTGTACAGAATGAAAAATAAACTACTAAGCGCACCATTTACTCAACAGTCTTTGATGTAGCTAAATAGATTATTCATTTATCCAGGCTCTTTTAAAGTATCCATACCCAAACAACCATAAACGAAAGCAAACAACAACTATTTCAAACAACAGATTTAGTTTATTCCTATTAATTTCATTCATACATTTGTTGTTTGATTTCTTTCTTTCATATAATGATTTATTTTTTTATTTTCATTTATCTCTTACAATTTTATTTAGAAATAACTTCAACTTATTTACTTAAGTTTAAAGTTTCTTACTTACAATACCTACCTTCTATTGTATTTAGTTAGTAGTCTTTCCATTATACTTAACTTTATAACAATTACAACATCAAATTCTTATTTATTATTTTATTGCCGACCTTTCTATTATATTAAATTTTAGAAATATTTCAATTAAACTTAAGTTTATAACTCTATAACATCAATTTTATTTATTAAGGTGATTCATTTAACCTTTTCATTATTTAATTGGTGTCCTTTCAGTCACCTTAAGTTTATAACATTAAATTCTCATTTATAATAGCAAATTCATTGAATACTTTCATTACCTCAAGCTTTACTTATAAGATTTCCCATTACATTTTCTTATTAACATTGTAATCTTTATATATATATATATATATATATATATATATATATATATATGGTAAATTATATATATGGTTTAAGAATGTAATTGAAAATTATACAAATTTACTCATTTCCTTTAAATAAATTAATGTTCAATAATCCTATCCTTTGTTTTATAGATTAAAATTTCAAATTTCTTTTTATTTCATTTATAACCAAGCATTTAATCCTTTATTTTATTTAAATTCCAATTATTAGTTAACTTCCATTTCACTACCTTAAGTAAAACTATTAATTAGAGGAAACTTAAGAATTAAATATCGGGTTTAATTTCAAATCATTTTAAAATAAAAGATAAATATATACTTACAATTTATATATTCAACTATATTAAAAACAATAAAAATTTATATTTATTTATCAAAATAAATCTGTAGTAAAACTACGACAGTGGCCTTTCCACTTCGAAACTCGAAAATTAATGTCGATGATGCATGCACTCATCACCGAAATTATTTTCCAGCGACAGAGAGGGGAGTACAACTTTATCTTTCCAAAATTTCTTTTAAAAACATTTATTTCACATTATATTGAAATACTTATATCAAAAAAATACTTCTTTTAATAATATTATTATTATATTTCAAAATCATTCAAAAGAAGTTTCAAAACCCCAAAACTTAAGTTCTAAATTTCCAATTTTATTTATTTATTTTAAATATTATTTCAACTATCATTTATAAATTTCATTACCTAACAACCAATACATTGCAACCAAATATATATATCATTTATAAAAATTTACTTTATATATATATATATAGAAATTATAATGTTTGCACAAAAAATGGGCAAACACCTCCAAGTCGTATTATTTAGTTGATTATATGTGATTTTCAACGATTTTAGATGAGTATGTAAATATAAAAGAAGTAGGGGCTGAAATGTAAAAGACACGCGGATTTATAGTGGTTCGGCCAGAATGTGCCTACGTCCACTTTATATGTTATTATCTTCTTTCTTTCAGATTACAATTACAATGCTTCGTGTATAAATATATGAAAGTAGTTTGAAAGTTCCTTTCTTGCTTGAGCTCTCAAACTTGTCCGCCATTGTTGTACCCCTGCCCCTCTATTTATAGAATGAGGTAGGGGGCAGGGGTCTTGGAAGTATATAGCTGCTGGTGGGCCCGGGCTGGAGCAATCTGGATTGGCCATCTTCTGGTTCGGCAAAGTTACATTCGGCTATGAGCTTGGACCGGTGGTAGTTGCGCATGTGGACCGGCGATGGAAAGGAGAGGGTTGGTTCGGTGCTTGCCTGGTCCGGTAGTAGGAGCGTGAGTATGTGGAACGGTGGCAGTGAGGTGGTCCGGTATTGGAGTTGTAGAGGTGGTTCGGTAGTGGGGGAGATCCGGCAGGTCATTTGGTCCGGTGGTGGCATGGGCTTTGGTCCGGTTGTGGTTGGACCGGATGGAGGGCCGACCGAATGGCTTTGGCTCGGTCATGGATTGGAGACGCCGAATGAACTCATGCCGAATGGACCTTCATGCTAGAGTGCCGAATGAGGTCATAGGCTTGTATAGCCGGATGAACGTGTACTCCGGATGGACCTCACTGCTGAATGAGCTTGTTCCTTCGAATCGCCGAATGGACATAGGAGCTGGTGGAATGGAGGTTGCAAACCCGGGTGAAACTGTGACTTCCTGGTCTCGAGATCTTCTGGGTGAGAATTCGCCCAACATTTGCCCCCCAAAGTGGGGCACGTGCTTGCATGTGTCGCGCTTTGTTTCTTTGTGGTAGGAAGTCTAGCTTGTTTGTAATGCCATGGGCTGGATGTTCATATCCTGTTGATGTCCTGCAAAGGAATTTACAGTTTTAGTGTGATTTCAAATAACGATCGTTCATGATCGAAATATTTGAGATGAAGTGAACTGTGCCGTTCGGGACGAGAGAGTGAGCCCCGAGGGGGCTTAGTATCATCGATGCCAGGTTTATGTCAGAGTGGGTCCCTGGATTGTTTGTCAAGACGGTTTATCGCCAGCTCAGAGCATGCCTAGGGATCGTTCGCGATCCCGTACATGTGTAAGTAGCTTAGCCATTTCGTAACTATTAGAATCAAATATCCGTTTCACCTATGAGTTTAAAAAGGCGTGTCAAAGTGTAAATCCCCACGACGATAGGGTTAATAACCATTCAGAGCGTGCCTATGGACCATTCGTGGTCGCGTACACGTGTAAACGATTAATCCATGTTAGTGAGAGTTTCACGACTTATTCATCGCTACCATAATCCCTACTTTATTAGTTAGTTCTAGAGTTCGGTACTTATCTGAGTGAGGCGCCCGGCATGCCCTTAGTCCCTGGTTGTTGTTGGTAGAGAGAGAGTTCATTCGGTTTTGTGTTGGTCCGGTCGTGCACATCCGGCTTTTGGTTTCATTTGGCATTTTGTTGGTTCGGCGTGTTTATTCTTATCCGGTAGACCGAACCAGTTGGTTCGGCGGCCCTGAGTTCGCCTATATATAGAGGCCGTACCCCCTGGTTTTCCCTTACCGAACCAAAGAGAACCGAATCAATTCTTAGCCGAGCGAACCTTCTGCCAAACCAAGCTTATACCGAACCAGGTATGTATCCTTTTGCCGAATGGTTTGTTATTACCGGATGAACTCAATTGCCGAATGCACACGAAGGGTATTGTCGTACCGAACGAGACTTGTGTCTATATGCCGAATGATATGTATGCCGGATGTGCTTTCAGCGCCGAATGGACTCATGACTCTAGTGCCGAATGAGACTTATGGCTCTAGTGCCGAATGAGACTTATGGCTCTGGTGCCGAATGAGACTTCATACTTGAACCTTGAGCGGAATCTTAGACTTTTTTACACGCTTGTCTTATATACTTGCTTGTTTGTGTTTCTATACTTCTTATTCTAATCTCAAGTCTTTCTTGTGCTGCAGAAAATGTCTCGCAAAGCGGAAACACGATCAGGCAGAAAGAAGTCTAGAGGCACAGGAGAGCCTTCTTCTTCCTTGCCCCCAGTCCAACCAGGATCCAGGCAACACCGACCTATTCCGAGGTCTCTAGTGGACGGATATGGTCCACAGGAACTTTTGATCTCTCCCCCGGATTGCTTTCCTAGCTCCCTAAAGGAGGAGCAACTTGACGTCATATCCCGTTCCTTTGGGATAGATAGGGCCCTTATGCTGCTGCCGGGAGATGGAGTGATGCCATATAATCCTCCCGAGGGCTACTTCGCTTTTAGCAGATACCATTGTATGTGCGGTGCTATCCCCCCTATCAACGCTTGGATAATTAGCTTCACCACATATTTGAAGGTGGCTCCCTTCCAGCTTCAGCCTAATTCTTATGCCATCCTGGTGAGCCTCTTTGTTATCTTCCAGAGGAGGTACGGGCGTCCTCCTTCTAACCGGGAAATTCGATACTTGTACAACCTGAGAGGCTATAAGAAGGGGTCTCCGTACATTAGTCTGGAAGCGGCCGTGCCCTTCAAACCAGTCCTGGACTTATATTCCAAGTTTACCATGTTCAAGAAAGAGTGGTTCTTCATCAAGGACGATGCTGTTTCTTTCCGCCTTTTCACTTCCGGCTGTAAGATGGATTTCATTTATATTTTCCATGTTTTGACTGTAGTGTTTCTTCTGACATGCTTCTATTTCTGGCTAGCGACAGGTGGTATTGCAGTTGTGGAGGATGATTCCTTGGTGCGAATGGCTGCTGAACTAAAGGCTATTCCGGCACAGGACCGGTCGGCCTCTTTCTTGATCAGGAACGCAACCCTCTTGGAGTATAATTTGATCTTACCGCACCAGTCTGTGGTTAAGCAAAGAGACACGGCTGAGGAGAAGGCTGCTAAAGCTAAGGAGGGGGATAAGGTAAAGAGCGGTAAGAGGGAGCCTTTCGCAGAGCGTCCCGTGGTCGGGGGGAAGAAACTGAAGAAGTCCGATGGCCCTTCTCCAAGTACTTGCCCGACTGTCCCGGAGGAGGAAGGTGTAGAAGAGGAGGAAGGAGGCGAAGTTGGAGAAGGGTCGGAGGGTGGAGGAGATGGCGACGGTCAAGGTGGTAGTGGTGTTGTTGCTCTAACCTCTGAACAAGACCTCCAACTGGATGAGGCTCTCCGTCGGGCCTTCGGGGAGTCGGAGGGAGAGTCGGAAACGGAGAAGGGAACGGAGAAGGCAAAGGAAACCGGCAAAGCTGTGGCTGGTACTGACCCATCCTCTAAGGGTTCCTCAGCTAGGGTGATTCCGGCGATGCAAGGTGAACTTTTGTCTTCTGCCGATTCTATTTTCGATAGGGACTTAGAAATTTTTTACGGTTCACTTCCGTCCTGGGGTGAGATCCAGGACTTATTCAAGTATCCCACTCCTCCGCCGGGTTTGTATAATAGATGTGTCTTCCCACTTTTCTTTCTTTTTAACTTAGCACATTTTTTGAACTGTGGATTATTGTATGTTCATAACACTTGTTCTTTATTCCAGAGGCAGGCCAGGCAGTTAAAACGTCGGATGTTCGACATCGCCTTGAACAATTTAAGTCGAGGAGAGCTTCCGCGAAACCTTCTACTGATCGCACTGGGGACGTAGTCAGTTACCGCCCTCTTCTTGGGGTCATCGAAGAGGGCATTCAGAAAAGGAAGCGGAGCCGTTCCTTATTTGAGTCGTCCCCTGGTTCGCAGCCTCCTACTCAGCCTCCTCGTGATACTACGGAGGAGAGCACGGAGCCCGGCCCCCCTCCTCCTCCTTCCAAGAGTCCTACTGTCATTCATATAAGGCGTCCCGATGTGCCTCGCCCCGTGCCTCGTGACCCTTTTGCCGGTCATCCTGATTTAGACCCAAGCTTTCGGGACATTTCATTCGATGAGACCACGGGCGAGCACCTCCTTCCCCGCAACCCCATGGTAAGAGTGCTGGACGAGGCCAAATCTTTAGATCTTGATTTACTTACTACACGGGTAGTCACCATGGGGGATGAGGCCAAGGCTAATATCGACCGGGTGGCCGCAGAGACCAAGAAGTTAATGGAGCATCATGCTAAGTTGGTCAAGGCCGGGGAAGAGATCGGGAGTGCTAACATTCGGTTGAGGTTAAAGGTTGCCGATCAGGCCAAGCAGCTCGCCGACCAAGCCATCCAGATTTCCCAGCATGAGGAAGCCTCCAAGCGGCTGAAAGAGACCATGGAGAAGGCCAGTAGGGCGGAATTACGGAAGATGGAGGTCGCTTGCAGGGAACGGATTAACATAGCTATCGCAACGGTGGATGAGGTTCGAAATGCGGATCTCGAGCGGGTAGAGGAGTTGTCAGGGAGGCTCGAGGCTGCGGAGATGGCTCAGGCCGAGTTGAAGGAGGAGATGGAGGAGATGAGGAGGTCCCTCAAGTTGAAGGAAGAGGAAATGAGGAGGTCACTCCAGGCTGACTGCTTGAGATACCAATCAGAGAGGGACGTCGCCGTCGCCAAGTTGCAAGCTTCCGAGGCCCGGGTGAGGGAGTTTGAGGAAAACGAGGGGATGATGGATGAGATGCTGCAGGATATGTACTTCCACACTTGGAAGGAGGGCGGCTTGTCTTGGATGGACGATTACCCTCGGGTCATGGCCAAGGTGTATCTCCAGGCTTTAGAGGAGGCCAGGGTGAACGCGAGTAAGGAAGGCGGAGAGGCTTTCAACTTGAATGCGGTTACTGCTCAGTTCTCAAAGGAGGAGCAAGCGGCGGTGAAAGAGGGGATGCGGCTGCTTGCTGCAGAGGAAGCGGGCGTGCAGTTGGATGATGAGGATCAAGCGGCGGATGCTGGTGAGTTATTCTTCTTCCCTTTCTTTTCTTCCCGTGTTTCCATAACTTGGTTGTTCGTTTAATGAATTCCTCTTCCGAATTGGACAGGCGGGACTTCTGATCCGCATGCTGGGGGCTCTGATCCTGCGGCTAAGTAGACTGGGGGAGTTGGTGATGGAGTGTGGATGCATCTGCCATCTTTTTGTTTCTTTTTTATCACAGTTTATGTTAGTCTTTGATATGCAACTGTAATAAAATTATTTGCAAAGAATAACTTCGTGTGATCTTATAATATAAGCTGATTTTGTCATGTTTAAATGTTGTTGCTATCTTTATGTGCCGTGTGAGAAGTATAATTATGTATACGCCTGTGATTCTAGTTGTGTTTGATGTTAAGTTTTTGCTTGAAATATAATTTCACGTTCTGCAATGTCAGTGTATGAATAGGCTATAGTTACGCATTTATGTACAAGAGAAGAGAGTACCGCCCTTTATGTTTTATTCGCAGGCGGTAGCTTTGAGTGTCTTGTGTAACTGTTCACG
This sequence comes from Allium cepa, assembly GCA_030765085.1. Lineage (NCBI taxonomy): Eukaryota > Viridiplantae > Streptophyta > Magnoliopsida > Asparagales > Amaryllidaceae > Allium > Allium cepa. The sequence continues at coordinate 381,662,131 of CM060937.1, forward strand.
GGTATAGCTGAGCGCCCTGCCACCCAGTACGCAGGCTTAGAGTCTCATGAGTGAATGCTTCCTATTCGGTTTCCTGTACTTTAGAGTTTGTTATACAGGATAGGGGAAAAATATTTAAATGGAATGGAAATATAGTAAAAGTAAAACTTCCAGTCACGGAAGGCCGTCGATGTGCTTAAGTTCGTGGCAAACGGGTTTTGTAGTCACTTTCCCTAGCTGTGGGTCTTGGAGACATTTGTCACCCATCTTACGCCTCTGCGGGGAGTTTTCTTTTTTACCACAGCCGCACTTAAGACACATCGGAGCCGAGATCGCGCACGGTAACTACCCGAACCATTATGGTCCGTAATCGTGGGTATTATTCGATTTACCGTGGCCGGCTAGCGTGGGTGCCGTTGGCCGTGAACTACCCCTGGCTGGCCACACCTTATGTTGGGGCTTAAAGTAGGTTCACAGTTGCCGGCGAGCCGAACGCCGTAATGAGCTTCCATCGGCTATAGTCGGCCTTTATGATGACTTATAATCGACTCATTACAGTTGGCTTTGAGGGCAGGCGCGCAATGAGTTAACCCGCAGCAGAGGGATGCTGGAGCAAAAGTGTCTCATTGGCGAGTGCATAGAATCGTAGCGTACCTGTTAGGCCTAGTCCAGATGAGGCCGTGGTGCGTCTTGAGTGGAGATGCCGTAGGATTTTGTTCAACAGAAAGGGATAAAACTTAACGAGCAGCCAAGACATAAAGGAACAAGTTAAAAAGAGACAAGATTTTTTAAAGTGGTTCGGCACGGAAATGCCTACGTCCACTGATTCTCTTTGTTAATTCACTTCATATGGGCAGTACAAGTTAAGAAAAGTATCGACGGAGGTGTCGGATGTTCCATGCCCTCTGGAACACCTCTCTGTCCACTGTTGACAAAATGTAAGCTCCGTTGTGGAGATCTTTATGAATTACATATGGTCCGTCCCAGATGGGGTCCAGTGCCCCGGGGCGCGGAAAGATTCGCCTGAGGACAAGATCTCCTTCTTGTAAGCTGCGATGCTTGACTTTGGAATTGTATTGTGCTGCCACTTTTTGTTTGTGAGCTGCTGCTTTGAGTGCTGCATCGTTTCTCCTTTCCTCGATCAGATCCAAAGACATGAGGAGGAGTTCTTCGTTTTCCTCTGGGTTGTAGTGGATCCTACGGTGGGAAGGCACAATAGTCTCAACTGGGAGCATTGCCTCCGATCCATATGCCAAAGAGAAAGGAGTATGTCCCGTTGATGTTCTGAAAGATGTGCGGTATGCCCATAGTGCCGTAGGAAGTTCGTCCACCCAAGCGCCTTTTGACTTTTCAAGTTTCTTCTTGATTAGGGTTTTGAGAATTTTGTTGACAGCTTCAACTTGTCCGTTTGCCTGAGGGTAAGCTACTGATGAGAAGCTTTTATGAATCCCATGCTCTTGGCACCAGCCGGCAAATTCTTCGCTGTCAAACTGGAGTCCGTTGTCGGATACGATCTTGAGTGGGACTCCATACCTGCACAGAATGTTTTTGATCAAGAAATTGATAACTTTTGCTGAAGATATTTTATTTAAAGGTTCCGCTTCCACCCATTTGGTGAAATAATCGACTGCCACTATAGCATATCTGGCTCCGCCTCGGCCCGTTGGGAGTTCGCCAATTAAGTCAATTCCCCATACAGCAAAGGGCCAAGGGCTAGTCATTTGAGTAATTTCGTTTGTGGGCAGTCGAGGAATCTTGGCGAACTTCTGACATCTGTCGCATTTCTTAACGAAGTCTAGGGCATCTTTGTTTAGTGTGGGCCAGTAATATCCATATCGGAGTATCTTTCTTGCCAAAGTCTGTCCTCCAGTGTGATCTCCGCATCCTCCCTGATGGATGTTTGTTAATATCTCCTTGGCTTCCCTTCCGGCGACGCATCTTAATGAGGGGCTAGAGAAGCCACGCCGGTAGAGGATGCCTTCTTGTATTGTGTAGTGGGGAACTTTCCTCAAGATCTTCTTGGCTTCGTCACGCCTGTCGGGTAGCACGCCATCTTGCAAATATTTCCGGATAGGAGTCATGCAGGTTCCTTCTTCGATTGCTGTTATCAGATTCACTTGTTCGAAACTTGGGGCTAGCTGCCTTGAGATTGCTAGTGCTCCGGAAATGGTGCTGTTCTTCATACTAGCTTGCTTTGCAAGTTCATCTGCCTCTTGGTTTTCTTCTCGAGGAATGTGTTTGATTAGATAATGGTCCAATCGATCGAGCAGCAATCTGGTTTTCTTTAGGTATGCTGTGAGTCGTTCTCCTCGAGTCTGGAATTCTCCTAGTACCTGGTTTACGATAAGCTGAGAATCACTATGAATACATAAGGAATTGACTCCAATTTCTAGGGCCAGTTCCAATCCCGCTATTACTGCTTCATATTCAGCATCGTTGTTAGTGGCCGTGAACTCCAATCTTAATGCATAGTACAACTTTCTTCCCCTGGGGGTGATGATCACAATACCTGCCCCCGAGCCTTGTTCATTCGATGCTCCGTCTACAAAGAGGTTCCACTTGATGTTTTCTGCTACTTCGGATTGTTCCTTGCCTTCGTTGGTAGTGAATTCGGCAATGAAATCAGCCATGGCTTGTCCTTTGATAGCGGTGCGAGGATGGTAGGTGATATCATACTGACTTAGTTCGATGCACCATTTGAGGAGTCGCCCAGAAGTGTCAGGACGATGGAGCACTTGTCTTAGTGGTTGATCGGTTAGAACCCTGATGGAGTGAGACTGGAAGTAGTGTCGCAGTTTTCGTGACGCGATCAATAAACAATATGCTAATTTCTCAAGTTTAGGATATCTGGCTTCTGCCCCTGTAAATCTCTTACTTACAAAGTAAACCGGGCGTTGTGTGCGGTCTTCTTCTCTTACCAAGGCGGCGCTTAGAGCATGAGATGATACAGCGAGGTATATGTATAACACTTCACCTTCATTTGGAGTTGAGAGTACTGGTGGTCTCTGAAGGTGTTCGATTAGGTTGAGGAAGGCTTTTAAGCATTCGTCGGTCCACTCGAACCTCCCTTTGTCTTTCTTGAGTGCTTCGAAGAAAGGGACACACTTGTCAGTTGCCTTGGAAATGAATCTGCTTAGGGCGGCCACCTTTCCGTTTAGGCTCTGCATTTCTTTTCGAGTGGAAGGTATCCTTATTTCTTTTAAAGCCCGGATTTGTTCAGGGTTTGCTTCGATTCCTCTGGCGTGGACGATGAATCCTAAGAATTTTCCCGATGATACTCCGAAGGAGCACTTTAGAGGATTCAGCTTCATTCCATACCGGCGAAGTACCTGAAACATATCGTCCAGATGGCTTACATGGTCATTGGCTTTCCTGGTCTTTACCAACATGTCATCCACATATACTTCCATAGTTCGTCCTATCAGTCCTGCGAACATTTTGTTGACGAGGCGTTGATAGGTAGCTCCAGCATTTTTGAGTCCAAAAGGCATGACTTTGTAACAATATAATCCGCGGTCGGTGATGAAGCTAGTGTGGTCCTGATCGGGAGCGTGCATGGGGATCTGGTTATATCCGGAGTATGCATCCATAAAAGATAGGAGTTCGTGCCCAGCTGTGCTGTCTACGAGTTGGTCAATTCGGGGAAGTGGGAAGCAGTCTTTCGGGCAAGCGTCATTCAGATTGGAGAAGTCAATACATGTTCGCCACTTTCCATTGGCCTTTTTTACTAGCACTGGGTTAGCGATCCATTCTGGGTAGATGGCTTCCCGTATGAAACCATTAGCAAGTAGATTCTTTACTTCCTCATCAAGGGCTGCTGATCGCTCTGCCCCCATGCTCCTCTTTTTCTGCTTTACTGGTACCTTGGTGGGATCGATGTTCAACATGTGGCATGCTATGTCTGGGGAGATTCCTGTCATATCGGCATGGGTCCACGCAAATACATCTAAGTTGTGGCGGAGAAAGTCAATGAGTTGATCCTTCAATTCCGTTTTCAGCTGAGATCCGATTTTTAATAGTCTACTTGAATCATGCTTATCTACCGATACGAATTCCATAGCCTCTGCGGGCTCGGCGGTAGCCTCCTCCTCTTTATCCCTGGGGTCTAGTTCATTGAAGGGATCGCTTGTGTATCGAAGAGGAGGGGCTTTCTTTAGTTGCTATGCCTCCAAGCTTTTCATGCAGAGAGTAGTCTCTGCATCTTTTCCTTTATTCTTCCTACGGTTATTGCGAAGTTCAGTTACGTAGCAGTCTCGGGCAGCATCTTGATCTCCTTCTACTTCTCCTACTCCGTTGTCTGTTGGAAATTTCATTTTCAGGCACCAGGGGGCTAATACAATCTGGAAGTCAGACAAGGCTGGTCTTCCCAAGAAGGCGTTGTAAGCCGAGTGGTTTTCTATTAGTACGAACGTTTGTTTTCGCACAACGGAGCGGGGATGACTTCCTATTTCGACGAAGAGGTCAAGTTGCCCGAGGGGCATTTTTGCATCTCCAGTGAAACCGTGCAGTGGTTTGTCACAGGGGGATACATCCTTCATTGATAACTTCATTTTGTCGAAAGCATGTTTGAACAGGATATTTACGGAGCTTCCCGTGTCTATTAGAATCCGAAAAACTTTAGCTGGACCGAACCAGGCAGAGATGACCATGGGATCCATATGTGGGTACTGTCTTCCTTCCAAATCACGCCTACTGAATACAATGTCATCGTTTTCTTTTCGTTTCGGGTGGCGTTCCTCCGTAATGGAGTTAACATATCCTTCGGCATTTCTAAGCGACTTGCCGTACCTTTCCATCTCTGCCCAACTTCTGTCGGCGATGTGTGGTCCTCCTGAGATGGTAAGGACCACTATCTTCTCTTGACTAGAGCCACTGGTGTTGTGATTGTTGCCATTCCCTCCGCCTACTTCTGGGAGGGGTTGCTTTGAGTTCTCATTGGCAGGAGTTGGAGTCCTGTTCTGACCTTTCACATAACGTTCCAGTCTTCTTCTTCTAATGTGTTCTTCGATCAAGTCCCGAAGATGGTGGCATTCATTGGTGTCATGTCCGTGGGATTCGTGGAAGCGACAGAACTTTCCGGACTTGAGTGCGTTATCTGATTCTTTCTTGTGCGGGGGGCGCTTGTATCCGAGTTCGCCCTGAGTGGCTAGGTAGATGTTTTCGATTGTTTCATTCAAAGGAGTGTAGGAGTCAAATCTTGGCCCTGGTCGATATTGGCGCTTTTCAACCTTTCTGCCCCCAGCATTGTCCCTAGATTCATTTCTTCGAGCGTCCTTAGCTGCAGCGGGAACCTTGTCCTGAACTGTCTTACCTTGTTGTCCTGATTGCCTTTCTGTAGCAGCGTCTTCAAGTCTCATATACTTTCCAGCTTCATGGAAGAAATCAGGCAAGGTAGCTGGTTTTTCCTTAGTTAACCTTCTGGCGAACTTGGTGTCTGGATGTACACCACTACAGAGGGCCATTAGAGTGAGTTTTTCATCGGCATCTTGAACTGCTGCCGCTGCGGCGTTGAACCGCGTTAGATATTGTTGCAGCGTCTCTCCGGATTTCTGTTTGACATTGGATAGAGAATAAGCATCCTTGGGTTGTTCCACATGGATGCGGAACTGGCTAATAAACCTTTCTTTCAACATCACCCATGAGCTGATGGATCCCTGGGGTAGATGGCAGAACCAGGAGGTAGCTAGATCTGCTAGGAACAGCGGAAAGCACTTGCATAATACTCCTTCTGTTGCTCCACTCATGAGCATATGCTGGGTGTATCTCTGTAAATGTACGATGGGGTCGGAAGTTCCTTTGTAAGGCTCCATGGTTGGCATTTTCCATTCCCGGGGAGTAATGGCAGTTTCGATATTTCGGGTAAAGGGGCTGGTGACCCTAGCGCCTATTCCCCGGTCCCTTTGCTCCCGTTGGACACATTCTCTGAATAATCGTGCCATTCGTTCGTCGGAGTTTGGAGCGGAAAAAAATGAGCTTGGCCCTTCCCTGCGGGATCTATCGCGTCCAGATGACCTGTAGGGATGGTACAGTCTATCATTTCTAGTATTATCCAGTGGTTGTCTTTGGCTGCCTGGACGCATGCTAGGACCAGCTACAGTTGCCCCCTGCCTTGATCTTCCCCTGTGGGGTTCCGCCTCGAGCACATCCATGGGGTCAACTTCGGGCTGGGTTCTAGCTCGGCTCCGTTCAGCGGGGTTTCTATGATTAGGTGGCATGACTGGCTCAGCTACATCCGACCCTCGCCTGGTGCCTCCCCCGCTGGGTTCGGTTCCAAGGGCTTCCTCGAGTCGGAATTCGGGCTAAGTCCGGGCGCGGCCCCTATCATTGTTGTTCCTGTTGATTGCTTCTTCGAAGAGTGAAGACCTTTGTTGCCTCCGGGACCCTCCGGATTGGGACTCACCCCATGATTCAGTGTTGCGGTTGGACTCTTCAGCATCCCTTAAGCGTGACATGAGTTGGTCCACCAAAGTTTCTTGTTGGGATATGAAGCGGTTGGTTACTTCAGCCACAACCCTGTCCAGATCTGCCCTAGTGATTGGTTGTTCCGTTGCGGGACCAGTTGGATTTTCCTGATTTTCATCTGGTACTGCTGTTGAAGTGGGCTGATCTGTGATTGCTGGATCTGGAAGGCTGCTAGTTGCGATGTTCTTTCCTTTGTTAATATCCCTTCTCTGTTTGGAAGGCATGATTTCTAAGCAACGGGTGATGTTGTTAGGAAGAAGGTTGAGTGGGAGAAGATGAAGCCTGAGTTCAACTCTCAATGAAAGCACCAAAAATGTTTGCACAAAAAATGGACAAACACCTCCAAGTCGTATTATTTAGTTGATTATATGTGATTTTCAACGATTTTAGATGAGTATGTAAATATAAAAGAAGTAGGGGCTGAAATGTAAAAGACACGCGGATTTATAGTGGTTCGGCCAGAATGTGCCTACGTCCACTTTATATGTTATTATCTTCTTTCTTTCAGATTACAAGTACAATGCTTCGTGTATAAATATATGAAAGTAGTTTGAAAGTTCCTTTCTTGCTTGAGCTCTCAAACTTGTCCGCCATTGTTGTACCCCTGCCCCTCTATTTATAGAATGAGGTAGGGGGCAGGGGTCTTGGAAGTATATAGCTGCTGGTGGGCCCGGGCTGGAGCAATCTGGATTGGCCATCTTCTGGTTCGGCAAAGTTACATTCGGCTATGAGCTTGGACCGGTGGTAGTTGCGCATGTGGACCGGCGATGGAAAGGAGAGGGTTGGTTCGGTGCTTGCCTGGTCCGGTAGTAGGAGCGTGAGTATGTGGAACGGTGGCAGTGAGGTGGTCCGGTATTGGAGTTGTAGAGGTGGTTCGGTAGTGGGGGAGATCCGGCAGGTCATTTGGTCCGGTGGTGGCATGGGCTTTGGTCCGGTTGTGGTTGGACCGGATGGAGGGCCGACCGAATGGCTTTGGCTCGGTCATGGATTGGAGACGCCGAATGAACTCATGCCGAATGGACCTTCATGCTAGAGTGCCGAATGAGGTCATAGGCTTGTATAGCCGGATGAACGTGTACTCCGGATGGACCTCACTGCTGAATGAGCTTGTTCCTTCGAATCGCCGAATGGACATAGGAGCTGGTGGAATGGAGGTTGCAAACCCGGGTGAAACTGTGACTTCCTGGTCTCGAGATCTTCTGGGTGAGAATTCGCCCAACATATAATAGGCAAAATTATTTCATTCACCTATATAAAAACAAATATTATGTCGGTCTGTCCTATTAAGTGTTTAGAAATCCCTATTGATGTCATAGCATCCCATGCACCAGCCAGAATTTACAAATACAAAACTGAACAGATTAGCACAATACCAAAACCTTTTATAACACTAACAAATACGCTCTCTCATATATACACACTCAGCGACTCATATAGGGTATTACTACCCTATTAATAACGAGTCAAACCCTACAAAGCTAAGGTTTTCACTAAACTAAAGCTCTAATACCAAATGTAACATACCGCCTTTTCGCACGATTCAAGTCGACACACGTGCCAATTCAAACCATATGGAAGGGCGAATTGTTATGGGGTGAATAGGAAAAAGAAGGAAGAAATAAAACAAAACAGAATCTTGCAGCAAAACGATAAAATATAATAATCAAATATACGGTTCATGAAATTGTTTTACAAAATATTCGATTTTCTTTACTTATACAATACAATGTCAGAGTACATATACCAGAGAATAAAAATTAATGCAACGGAATTAAATGGTGTCATGGAATAATATAGTAGACAATAGTACTACAATCTTCGTCTTCGTCCTTCAGAATAAAATCTTCAAATCCTGAAATGCTTGGACTGTCCTGAGCGAATTGAAAAGACAAAACACTCGAGTCAGAACTAAAAGATCTTATGTAAGTTAAATCAACAGAAATAAATATGAGTGCAGTAACTAAAGAGATGCTCGGGATTTACATCTCCTAAGGATTCGTTCAACTATTTACTATGTAGTATATTTCGCTATTACAATAGTGTCTATAGTAAAATAAACATACTTTTAAATAGCGTTAAGAAGTGACCCAATAGTCCCAGTAGTCCATCTAATATCATAGTCCCTCCTGATCGGGAAGCCACCAGAGGATACCACACGGACTACGGGAGAGAACCAAACTCGTACAAGGCGTGCTAGGGTAGGTGACATGGCACAACTAGGCAATGCTAGGGTAGATATACCAATTACGCATCCGGGCTGGTGGTAACGCGTAGCCGCAGCAACCGCCAACCTTGAGCCACACCTCCAAATAAAATAATCAAAAGTGGCCACCGAATCAATCCAAAAGTCAAAGTATAATATCGAAGGGATGTGCCCGATCAATGGTGCTACCTCATTGGCCCGAGAATCACTCCTGTTTTAGCAACCTTATGCCAACTCACGGGAGTTGGGTCCACGTATTTACCTCAAAGGAAACGCCGCCACCATCCTACTTCATTCTGGAATCTCCACCGCGTACACGGTTGTTAAAGTGGTTTTTGGAGTTGGCAGAGAGTATGACAACTACCGATCCCGATCTCTTCAACAACCAAACGCTATTATAACACCGCGGTCCTTTCAAAATAGTTTATAGTTTAAAACCAGAATAAAATATCCATTTCAAAACCATATAAATACGATATCATTTCTATTTTAAAACCCAAATCAATATGATATCATTTTTATTTCAAATATATTTTTTCTCAAAAATCATAGTACTTTCAAATATATATACCTTAAATCCATAGCTTCGAAACATAATTTTCAATACTTAAATGGTTTAATAATAAATTACTTTATAAAGTAAATTAGCTTTTTAATATCTCAAATCAATTCCAAATACAGATTTGAATTTCCAAATAAACCATTTAAATTTTCATATATTTCAAAGTTTTAAATATTCCACCATTTCAAAAATAAATTTTAATTCATATATATATATGCCAAATTCACTTTGCTATTATTTAGTTTTGAAATACTTACTTAATAAATCCAGTATCCTTTAAATAAAACTTTCAAATTCAATAATTGAATATTCCTCAATTTGTTTAGACTAGATATATTCACTTAAATCATCTTAAACCCGAATTTAGTTATAACACCATATTCTTTTTAATATAAATTTCAATAAGATCTTAATTAAATAAAATCTCAAATCAATTTCAAAACTATCTTCTCAACTTTGATTTATAAAAATCTATATAAACCCTATATTGGAATATAATTTAAGTAAACACTAATCCATAATATATTTTAATAAAATCAACTTTATTATTAAACTTACTTCATACTTTAAACAATTTTATACATAGCTTAAAACCAAGAATTTAACTATATATAAAATAGCCTTTATCAAATATCTGAAATCAATATCTCATAAACCATATATATTTCTTTACAAAACCATAGAAAATCATTTCAAAATATTTTTATATATATACCACGGTGTCTGTATAAAAATTTATATCCTATGGTCAAGTCATATGGATATTTATCATTTTAATCCGTAATTTAAAATAAAAATTACGGTTATATATCATTTCAAACCGCAATCCCGAATGAAATGAAAATGCATAATAACTTGCAGTTTATAACAATATAAAATACAGCATCCATTCATCCAATATCAACCATCAACCATTATCACAGTCATCATCCCAATTCAAACAATACATCAATATATAACAGGTGATAAATAACAGGTATAAACTATCAGTTTATATTTAAAAATAAATTTTAATTATTTAACTAGCAGTTTATATGCAATAAATAAATAACAATTTAATTAGCAGTTAATATGCAATGAATAATTAAGTAACAATTAAATTAACTAATTAAGTTTTACTGGGATGATGATTAAAATATGCCAAACAATGATAAATAAATTTCAAATCACATCATATATCAATTTAACAAACATAAGAAATTTTAGAAGTTGTGAGTGGTTTAAAATACTCACCTTTTGAATTTAAATTGAATTTAAATCCAATTTAAACCCAAAAGTTGCAGTCTCCAAATCCAACCAAACCAGCGCCAAAATGTCCGGAATTTTATTACGATCCTAATAAAAAAATCACGTGTGAAATGGAGTTCGTATGTGAAAGTTGTAGCAATTAGAATGAGTTGAAATAAAAATTAAATTTAAAACAGAAAAAGAAAATAAACCCACCCTCGCATGTTTGCAACGTCATCGTTACCTTCTCCCCTACGCACGAAAAAAAACACGGCTCTAAAATTTTCGGCCGCCAACCCTAAACTGCAATTCCCACATCGATGTCGACCATCTCTGCAACCTACTCTCGCCGTCGAACCCTTCCCTCAAGGCCACGACCCCCCCCCCCCCCTCTGTCGAACTCCACGTGACTCGACCGAAGCCATACAGCAGCCGCCGCCACGTTTTTTCAAACCCTTATCTAATTTTCTAGGTCGATTTAGTCGTTGTTTCGACGAATCAACAACTCCGATGAGCAGCACCCAGTCCCCTCTACGCCATGGTACCAACGATTTGCCGATCCATTCAAGTTCATCGACGGTCAACGAACGGCCGAAAATAAACGAGCCAATTCCGACTACACAGAAATCCAGATCAAAAAATAAATTATATATTTGACTTTTGCGCTCGTCGAGAGCTTCAAATCCATATATAATTCGATATAGTTTGAAGAGACATATTTTTAGCTTTGGATTTGATTTGGAATTGGATGTAGAAGTAGAAGTTTGTTTATCCTCCATTAAGGAGGAAAGAATAGCTAAATTTGAACGTACAGAAAAAAGAAAATTAGGGAGGCTAGGGTTTATAACAACGTATTTATAGATAAATTTGAAAAAGGAATGGATCAGATCAAATGGATGTACACGCTGGACGATATATGGCCCGAAAAGCCTGTTTCGACTCCGGAACGAAATTGGGTCAGCCCATATATCAAAATAGGTGTTTATAAATATTTTAAACGCGATGGAAAAAGTTTCAAGTCCAAATTCCATCGTATGAAGAAGTTATGCTAAAATCAATATTTTCAAATTGATTTCAATTGATTTCACTTTCATTTATTTTAAGGCGTTTCGAGTCCGTACGATCAAACGACAAGTCCGATCGATACGAAACTTGAAATCCTATAATAATTCACCAATACGGATCTGATGAAACTATTTTCATCAAAATCCGAGTCAGTGGCCAAAATGGCTATTTTTTCCATTAATTAAATAATTTTATAATTAATTAAAAAAAATCCAATTTTAAATTTTTAATTATATAATTGACAAATTATACCACTTTTAAATTTCACAATCTTTCATAATGATTTAAACGATTTTTAAATGTCAATACAAAGTTGATAAAATTTCCAATTTAAGTATTAACCTCAATTCCATTCAATTCAGAAATTATAAATTTAATTTCCAAAATTTCTATTAAATTTTCTTTTTATTTTATTGTTCGATTCATATTTATCAAATGGATGAGATTAACATCGGATTCAAAATTCATTACATTACTATTCTCACATTTCAACTAAATTCCCATTTAAATATTTAATTCATTTAATTGCAATTAATCCTTTTATTTAATTTTAAATTCCAATAAATTAATAAAGCTTTATTCTCGATCCTTATAACTCAACAAATTGTTCAATATGAATAACTGTAACATTACTTACAAATATCCCTTAATTTAATTCAATGTTTACATTTTGTTTCCATATATTCAATTTGTCGCTAAGTATACAGCTACATTATTCCCACTGATTTGAATTTCATTCAATTAATTAACAATTTCCTCCATTAACATTAACGTAACTTTTCTTTATTTTTATTGCAATTAATTAAAAATTCAATTCTTAATTCTTAATGTCCTTTAAATTACAACTTCCAAACATTGTATCCTCACATTAATATGACATTTATTAAAATCAATTTCCAATAAACGTACTACTAAATTTCCCCTTAATTGCAATTTGATTTCCAAATTTTATTTAACATGCTAAATAAAATAAATAACATATATAGATTGTTACCTATTTTCCTTTACTTGCATTTATAAGTTTATTACTTAACAATCACAGGTTAAAATTGCATATATACACAAATTTTAACTAATTGTCATTACCACTGTATTATTTCATTAATAAATCAAATACTTACAATATCCCTATTTCACTTATTTTGGTCGTTATTCCAAGCATAGGTCGCAAGTTTTCGTTTCTTTATATTATCCTATGGAAACAATACACATTCCAAATACTTTATAACATTTACTGAAATTTATTTTCCAAATTTACTGAATACACCAAATTATGACCTTACTGTTATTTCAATTAATTAGGGTTGCGCTAAATTAATTTATTTATTAGCTTACATTAACATAATTGCATAATTTACATTCAGTTACAAATAAATCAATATATTATTACTCCCATTAATACACTGATTGCATTTGTTTATACTCTATTCCATTTATAGCTAAGTCATAATATTTGAATTTTAATTAAATTGTAACGTTCATTCAAGTTCATTAAATATTAACTTGCATTAACATGTTTCCTTAATTTACAATCAAATACTGTTAACAATGTTTTATTACATTAATCGATTTAATATTTTCCTTTATTTCTCATATACAATTACATCCGGGTATAATCTTTTTACTACTTTCATTCATTAGAATTCTATTCCAATTTCAATTTCTTGCAATAACTCATTTATTATAAATTTGCATACCAATAAATTGGGTTCCAATAAATAGGATTTATTCAATTCAACCTTTTTAATTATGTCTATTTTAATCAATATAATATTTCATAGGTTAACTCTTAACATTTACTGCATTACAAATTATAACAATTATACTTCTTTATAAATTTAATTCCAAAATCTTATTAATATGATAAATTTAATTAACGAAATTCTCGGGTCGTTACATATTACGATCCGAAGACAAATGATATATTACTTGCCGAACCTCTGGACTTATTGGATGAGAAGTGAGAAGAGGCTGATTTAAGGGCAGTCGTTTACTAAAGTCGAGTCACTCGATTATAAAATGCCAAAGTCCGACACCGAACCTTTGAACTCGGTGATCTCGTTCTTAAGAGTATTTACCCTGTTCTTTTGCATATGAAACCAATGTAGGAAGGGCTGTATGTTATTGAATGAAGACTTGGTGACGGCACCTTTAAATTATCAATCATTGATGGTCTAACTTTGCTGAGAGCTTGGAACAGCAAGAGTCTTCGTCGCTACTATACATAACAAGCTTTATTTATTCAGTCTGCTTTTCATTTGCAATTTGTTTATGCATTTCGAAATTTGAATTTGTAATAAGGCAACTGACTTTGCCATATTTTCTTATTTCAGCAATAAAATGCAATTTCTTCAATCTAGAGCAGTGATTTTTAAAATGTGTCATACGATCATCACAATGCATGGAGAGCTATGTTCCACCCTATGATGGGATTTATTCAAATAAGGAGTGACAGTGATATGACCGGTCACTCGCTAAGTGAAGCATGAGCTCGGGGGAAAGTAATCGCACCAAAGCCAAAAAAGGATTGATACATGAAAATCCTCCAACTTACTCCAGACTCCCAAAGTGCGAGCTGGAGTATAAACTTACAAATGCAGGCTCGAAGAGGGTGGATCCATCCACCAAATGACTTCTCCCATGTTTAAACCAAGTTCGAGGAGGATGGACTTGTCCACCAAATGACCTTGCTTTTTAACTCAGGGTGGATATGTTCCGAACATCCACGATCCTAATGCATCCACCGTTCCCGAAGTGCGAACGAAATCCTAAAACTCAAGACATATGTGATCCACCGTCTGTTAACCAACTCCAGATTCCCAAAGTGTGAACTGGAGTATAAACATCAAAATTGGTGTAACCAACCACCCACCGACTAACTCTAAATTCCCAAAGTGTGAACTGGAGTATAAACACAAACTGGGTGTGAAACGACCACCCGTGAGACAACTCCGAGTCCCTAGAGTGCGGGTTTGATTACAAATGCAAATGGGGTATGATAGACCACCCACGAATCAACCTAAATCCCCAGAGTGTGGATGAAATTCTAAATATCAAATGGGTGTGATTGACTGCTCGTAAAGTGACTTAAGTCTCCAGAGCGTGGACATATTTCTAAACCGTCAATGGGCGTGACCGACCATTGACATACAAGTACTACCCCAAGAGCGTGGATGCAAATAACAATAAATGAGCGAGTGTGACCTGACCACTCGAACTTACCTTGTTTCCACTTCATTTCAACAAAGTTAAGCTCGATGTATTAAAGGAAAAAAGGGACTGGAGACCAGTATTTCGATTTATCCCCGAGATCCGAGAAAAACTTAAGTACCCGAGATCGAGACAGTGTGGTATTGGAACCTGACTTAACATTTGGTCATGACCAAGGGCCATGGTTTCAAGACTTAATAACTGAACTCGGGTCCAATTTAGAGAATAAAACTTCACAAGTACATTGAATGGAAGTTCGAGTGCTGAAGTACTTAAGCAAATAAACTCAAAACTATGCTAAAGACAAAATGGAAATTTATTTGAACTATTCATTGGAAAAGAAGGATAAGTACAAAAGTATCCTACAAAATCCTACTAGCAGGGGCCGAACCTGTATCTATACATGGCCTACAGGAAACAAAATGAAATTCCTATCTGTCTACCAAAAAATGTGGCAAGGAGACATATTTATTATCTCATCTTCTTCTTCTTCTTTGGTATCGACCCGTTAGAACTACCGCTCGGATGCCTCTTCGAGCCCTTACTTTTTTGTGGTAGATCTCCAGCCGGAGGAATTATGGTAACCTCTTCCTTTGAACTCACATGAATTGGAACACTTTCTTAAGGCGGAGTCAGAGGAATAGGATCGGCGTTAGAAGATTAGAGAGGCACACCGGTACCGACCATAGTACCACCGGTAGAAATCATTTGCAGAGGGGACGGACTAGGGCCCTCCATTCCACTTCCAATACCACCAACCCATGCGGCTGCTTCCATATCGATGTTGATATCAGCTATTATCTCCTCTTCATGGATTGTTTGGGCATCCCTAGGGATGTTGGCAGTTGGGCCCAAGGAGCTAATCACGAGTGCGCCTCCACCCATGGCAAGTGGTAGGTCGGTAAAAGGGTCGCTTTGATGACCAAGAAGTTCCTCAATCATCTGCTCATCGAAGGTAAAAGTGCTCCCCTGTGCTTTATTGGTTACTGCAGTGACCGTTGTGGTGTTCGCTTCTGTTATGAGGGCCTCCTGCTCGTGATGCGGCTCTTGGGTTGCAGAAGGCATGGCCGATGCTGCTCCTATCGACGAATAGAGACAAAGAAAAAAGTGTTAATGAATACTTCAAGCAATGCTCCCAACTTTGAATAAGTGTGAGAAATGTTTAGAATACCTTCCTAAAATTGCCTCGTGGGTGGCGGAGCAACTTTAGAGACATGCTAGCGAGCTAGAGAAAACTGTGGTTGATCAGGATTGTATGCGGGCACAGATTGAGGGTCAACCACAGGAGTAGATTCGGCCAGGGTTGGCGTAAGAATTTCAAAACCCGCATCGTGATACTCAACGCCAGAACCCTCTCCAGCCTTCGGATGCTGAGTACCGAGTCTCTCTTTCTCAAATGTGATATTGATGTCGTAGAGAACTCTTCTCTCATCCTCACTCAGTACCCGATTCTCCAATTCAAATTCATCGATAGATTCACCTTGGTGGTCTGCTTTTTTATCTTCCACCAAGCGACACCAAGTAGTGTATATGTGTGATGGATAGTTTTCGAGCCAGGTGAGATTTTGATGCTTTAGAACATTGGTGTTGTACGTAATAAGAAGATCTTAACTGTCAACCTCCAACCTAGCCTCCGCCGCTTTCACTTCATTCTCAACAATGGCTTCAGCTTGCTAAACCTTAAGCGTTGTCGTATCCCTCTCATCCCTAAGCAACATAGCCTATTTGCATGATTCCTGGGCGGCTTTATCTGCATCGTCTTTTTCTTTGACAGCTTCAGCAAGTTTGGCTTTAAGCTCCTCAAGCTCTTTAAGCGCTCCATCCCTTTCGGCCATAACTGTGCTGGTCCGATGTCCCATCTCCTCAACCAGGGCTAAGTGTGTTCTCCTTATTTCTTCCATCCTTCGAGTTGCCTCATCAGCTCTTTTATTGGCTTCTATCTCTAAATTTCTCGTTGACTCGTTCTCATCATTTCCACTTGAATTATGCGGTCCTTCTGAGCGAGATCAGTTCCTAATTTCTCGATTGTCATCACCCGCTCAAAGTCCACCGATGATACTTTGTCCACGGTCTTCATCCATTCCCGGTATTGGCCACAGACATCATGAATGTAATCGTGCATTGTTTGTTCTGCCTCGATAGGAATTCTCTTTAAGTGTAGGGGAAAGATGAAGCCATCGAAGCAGATATTTGGAAAATCTTTTTTCATGTCAGCGATTCTAGCTGCACCTACCTCAGTGGGCTCTGTGATGGCTTGCCCAGTGAGGATAGGAGTTTCGATTTCAGTCCTCTGAAGCTTTGGGTCGGGCCTTGGTGCTTGAGAAGGTGGTATTTGACATGAAGGTTCCTGGGGTTGTTTACCAAAACCAGAGGGTTGTGTTGGACCTGGAGGTGGTAGAGACATGACTGAAGCGACACCTATACTCTTTCTCTCTCTTTATGTCCCTTTCCCTCTCATAGCGCTCCCTCTCTTGACTAAAGTAACTGCGATCGCGGTCTCTATCGGCCTCCCATCTGCGAGACTCATGATATGAACTAGATGAATGGCGTGCAACAAAGGCTACCAAACATAGATTCCCGCCTCGTCATCGTATCTATAAAATAAAAGAGAAAAAGAGTTGGTAATTCCAAAAATGAATAGCTTATGATTGAAAATTGTGTAGTTCCATGAAGTGTATGTATGCATGTGCAAACCCCCTGACTAAACGGTTATATCGGCCATACTCAAGGGAATTGACTCGCTAAGATATAAAGCGCTTTGAAGCCTTTCCGATCAGGATTCTTATTGGAGCGACACATAGTCCAGAATTGAAAGTCAACGAGTCCTTCGAAGGGATTCTCTATATGTGTGGGAGAAGCCTCCAAAATTATAACACCGACGGTTGGCAGGGACATGACCATGGATTTCCATCTTGAAGACTTGTGAAGCTTATGAGCAACCACCTTGCCTTTCCTCTTTCCCTTCGAATGTCGAGGACTATCTGAGGGCCCGGCTATGGGTTTGTCTTCGGTGGGCATAACCTCTTCATCACCCTGCTTAGCTATTACAATCCTGGATGCCCTACGCCTAGCCCATCTTGTTGGAGCTACCCTAAGAGATCCTTCAAGCCCTATGCTCTAGTCCTTGTTAATTAGTCCAACGGCCCTCAAGTTTTCATCTGCAAGCACCAAGTCGTTCTCTTTAATCTCGCTAGGAACCTCTTGAAGAATTCACACTATTTCCTTAAAGTGAGCACCTTCGGGTTGTGGAATCGCTACATTAAAGGAAAGAAAATGTTAGACTCGGCATCGATTACAACTATCCCTTTAATCGTTAGGGAAAATGTAACACTCATGTCTAACTAGCAACCGTCTAGTGAATCTTGGCGGTCAACGAACATAGAACCACTCGAATTTGAAGTACTTAAGTTTGTTCCAAGTTTCAATCACAATTTGATAGTTTCTGGCTCCCTTTAAGAATGTGAAAGAGGGATTATCTCCCCGACTCTTTACGTTGAACAAGAATCTGACTTCCTCTAGAGTCGAGGGCCGAAAAAGGTGCTCCGTGAAGATAATAGATAAGTTGTTCAACAATTCATATCCATTCGGATGCAGCTGTGACGGATCAATTCCTAAGTAAGATAACATTTCTTGAATATTTTAGTTGAATGGAGGAAGTGTCCCAACTATACATGAATGTCTGTTAAAAGCAGTGTACCCTTTCGTAGGAACATGTAGCCTATCGTTCGACCTTAGTAGTAGGACACCATCCAATGAGAGCCCATGCCTCAAACAAATTCTTCCGAACATATCTTCGGAGACATTAAATGGTACAAAATCTCATGGATTCCCAATGAAGATTGCTCCTAGTAGCTCGTCCGGAGCTGGACTTATGACTTCGGCCCTAATGGCCGACATCTCTATTACCAAAGGAGGTGGACTTTGAGCCTCCTGTTATTGTGAACTCTTGGGTTCCATAACTATCAACTCTTCAAAAACCATTGTTAAACAACAATAAACCCATGTTTTCCCCAGTTTGAAGTGCGTGAATGTGTTGTGCGGTGCAATGCTGCATAATATTTAGAATTCTACGGAATTTGAAAGATATTTGAACAACGAGACTTTAAAATTCAACCGAAGTGACTGCCATTGCTGACTGTCACAACTATGCCATCCAGACTTTGGAGATCGATTCAAGTTGAGGTTAATTAGACGTTGTTAAGTTATAGTTCCATCGACGAGCTTCGAAGGGTAGTTAAGTGTGCAGTGAAATAGTTATGTCCAGATATGCAGGGATGAAGCTCGTCGGAGTCAAATATTCGAATATGCAAGAATTTTGTATCCATCAAGGTTCAGTATGGATTGCTCCTCCAAAAGCATGGTTTCGTATCGATCGCCGCTCGAGACTTCATATCGATCATCGGCTATGAATTTGTATCAGTCCTAAAACCAAGAACTCGTATCGATTACACAGCCGTGACTTCGTATCGATCACTCCAGATCGATGCAAAACTGCTTATTCCATCCACCATCGATATGAATGACTACTTCGTATCCAACAACCCTTCTTCTTTCCCAAACTGCTAAAACTCAATTGCTCCTTCCTCGACCTCACTCAGACAAAGTTCTGGCATCAACAACGTCAAAATTGGCCGTGACTTTGTATGAAATGGCATTAAGACCCGAATCTCATCGTTGAAAATCGAATTAGTCAGTCAATTACCTGATTTAAAGATTCGGGTTGAAGGATTAGTAATTTTTTGATTTGGGGATGAAGGCAATTCTTTCTTCTTGAGTTCTCAATCGACACGAAAGCAGATAAGAGAATGAAGGAGAGTGAAAATTTGGCCAAGTAAAAAGTCCTTTTATATGGATTCGTAGCTAAGCAAAAGAGATGTTTCGTATCTCGGTTGTTGAACCAAGAAAATCGGTTACCTTCATCGATACGAAGGTAAAGCTTCGTATCCATCAACATAATTATATCCAGCCAGTTCATATCCAATTGTATATCGATACGAAAGTTGAAGCGAGATTACACTTGGACTACTCAACTCCATTAATGCAAAGTGTCAGATTCATATCCATGTATTCAAGCACCATAAAAGCTTCATATCCATCAATACAAAGCATACCAAATAAACCATTAAGTTCATATCGATAGCCATCGATTCGAAGCGTACATTCAAACATTTAACATGATCTAGGAGAGGATCGATACGAAGGGAAACCCTAAAACAATCATCAAACGTTATTACAACTCGAATTTCACAATGATTTAGGAGAGGAATGATATAGAATTCGATTACAATAAAACTGACAATGACTCATGAATGAATTAAAGGCTCGCCTAATGTCAACTACGAAACAGAACAATAGTTTGTTATAATTCAACACTCGGTTACAACAAAATACCGCATGAGCATTGACAATCAACAGTTCAACATCTACATCACCGAAGATCAATCAAAGATTACATTTTTTGGTGAAAAGACAACAACTATTCAACGAATCAGATAGAACTCTTTAGAATGAAGATTGCAGCTTTTTAAAGCACGTCATGTCCACATAACACATACTTTGGGGGCAATTGTTATTCTGCCTTTTGGCAAGGCCGTGACACCAAGGAACTGACTGGAAACCAAGGACAGTCCATCCTAAAGATCGGTTATTCACAGGTTAGCTATGGATACATGCAAATTTTGTCCGAGCCCGGATCGACCTACAATTGATGTAGCATGAAAAGCAAAGCTATGAAGGCACATGTTCCAAATTTCAAGTCAATCAGAGTTCGTATGCTCAGAATATTGACCGATCAGGCCAAGAAGATCAACTCTATTCGTATCCATTCTCGTTCATATCAATCCAAGGCGGTCTCCTTCGTATCCATCTAAGAAAACAGCTACACTTCATATCCATCATGGAAGGACCACCATATGTGTATCCATGGAAGGAGGGATAAGTTTGTATCCATCACATGTACATCACTTCGTATCCATTGAATCCATTCTCCTTCGTGTCCATCAGAATCAAGCTAATTTATATTCATAGGGAATTATTGATTCATGTCAATCCATACACTTTGTATCGGCCCATTCATTCACATATTTCGTATCGATCGGCCATTGATCAATATGAATAGCGCGTCATGGATCGACACAAATGTCATCCCTTTTCAATCGATATGAAAAGGCCATTGAATCATCGATATGAAATAAGCATCCTAGGACTGATATGAAATACATGAGCCTATATCGATACGAATGGGAATATAAGCTATTGAAACGAACCAAATTCGAATAAGTGAAATGAAAGGGGTACGTCTGATCGATACGAATTGGACGACAAGGGATCGATATGAAGGAGATCGTTCCAAATTGATACAAATGAGGCACAACAAAGAAGGAAGACTCGTTCATTCGACATGAAGAGTGGATCGGTCCTGGAAGATAGTAGCACATCACCTAGCCAACACGTGCCTAGAGCGACATGAACAAGAGCGATATGAGTTTGGCAGCATATTGAAAATCCAAACTTGCATCAATCATAACTCGAAATGTACATGTCCAAATGCCACCAAATTTTCATAGGAGCTTGCGTACAATGTCAAGAATGTACCCGACCAATCTCAGCCCAAAAGGACCAATTTTGGATCAATATGAACTCGATTCATATCGCTCGCAAATCGAGTCGAAATCACCTGAACTCGATCTCGTGGGCCCACCCATGTAAGAGAAGAAGTCTTTCGAGATCTGGGCGAGATATTTGCTGCCTACACCTATAAACAGCAACCTTGGAGCTGCAGAAAATGGACTTTTGGCTTCTCTACACTAATACTCTATTGAAATCATCACTGTAATTCAGTTGTACTATTGTAACTTCTTGTAATCAACGAGTAAAATTCAATAAACGTCAATTATTTCATAGTGGACATAGGCAATCCGCCGAACCACTCTAAATTCTTGTGTTTCTATGCATTTTCATATCTGTTGATTGGTATGTTTGTTTGATCTACCTCATTTCACATTTATTTTCTTCATTTTATCTCTTCAAACACATCCATAGAGTGTTGTGTGGTACAAACAATTTGTAAAATAGTTTTGGGAAAATAAAAAGTGATTTTGAAAACAAAATATGAAATTGTTATATAAGATTTCAAATAAGATTTTAAATTATGGAAAGGAAGTGGAATCTGAATTTGGTTGGGTTTTGGGACAAAGTGGGATTATTTGGGAAACTGTTTTAAAAATGGAATTCGATTTAAAAATCGATTAAGTATTGTGATACCGTTATGATTGGAAAATGAGAAGATGGAATTTATAAACAAAGTTTATAAAGAAGTAAAGTGATTATCAGTGAAAAAATTGAAGTTATAAATTCAAAGTGATGATTTATAAGGAGATGGATAAATTGGTTTAAAAATAAATGGTAGATATATTTTTTAAAAAATGTGAAATGGGAATTTACAGAATTGGGACGTAAATCAAGTTAGGAATAAATTGAGAGAGATTTATAAATATTAGACTGGTTATATTGGAATTGAAATGTATATTTTTATGAGAAGTTAAGTTTTTTGGAAATGAGGATTTTTAATTATTACTAGGTAATTTTAAAAAGTGTTTAAGGATATTTCAGAAAATTAATTAGTTGGTTGTTTTAAATTTTTTAAAGTATATTTAGTTATTTATTAATCTAGTTTATATTAAGTTAATTATTATTTAAGAATTAATTAGTATTATTATATTAAAAGGATAAACTATTCAATATTAATATTTTATATAATAACTTTTATTAAGGTGTATTTGCCTAAAGTTTAACTTGGAAAATTATTATAGGAATTTTATAAATATTATTTTAAAAATTATTAAATAAAGTTTCGGGAAGTAATGGTATACTTTCATTGCGTAATCGAAGGCGTTGTGCCTGCAGTTGAGTTTTGGATTTCTTTAGGATAGGGACATAACCATTGAGCTCTGAATCCATGATTGATACCGTAGTGGTACTTTCCTTACTATTTTAAAGGATTTTAAATATTTTTAAAAAGGATAGTTTGAGAATATACTAAATTCCGCAAGATAAATGTATACTTTGGATAAAGAGATTTAATTTATTAAAATTAAATTAAAAGAGACTATTTTTTCAGTGGAAAAGGAAATATTTGGTTGAATTATTGTTTATTTGATATTTAAATAACCGATTATCAAATCTGGACCCAAAATATAACTTTGGGAATAACTAGGAGAAACATGGGAATCATATGGTACAGTTACCGTTCGAGGTGTTATACTGTACGTAAAACTCATTTCGTTCTCCAAGGACGATGATGAGGAAATCTATCCGCTAACGGTTAGGAGGTGATCTTCGATCTTATTTTCGTCTATTTATTTCCTAAAGAACCGGGGTTGAGTTTACTGAGAAATATCGAATGTTGTTTCGAAGAGACCAGGATCGAATAAGTTATCTGAAAACCACTTCGATCCAACTAATACGTTTTCGAAAGTGAAAACAAGAGCATAGAGTTGAAGATGGAGCAGTAAAGTGCAAGGGTTGATCACTACGAATCCTGAGGATGATTCCTAAATGGATATAGTAGGAATAGTGTCTTTGTTTCCATTTAGACCCAGACTGGACTTGTATGGATGGATGCTATTAATACATTGTCATTGGAGGACAATGAACATTCTAACTGAAAATTCCTTTAAAAAGGTAATCATAGCATCTAGCCTCATCAATCAGGAATGACTAAAAAGCAGGGGAGATGTTAGCAAGGCTAAGTGGGTTGCACCCAATTAGGGTATGTTTATCACCTTTCTAGATGCCATTGGATATTATTACTATGATACATGGAAGATGCTTGGATAGGGTGGGAACACCTAGGGTGATAGCATATTTGCTCTATCCAGGTTAGGGATGGTCCAGTCATGTTATGTAAGGGATCCTGATGTGGTCCTTGTTACATTTTTATAGATGTGTACTGTGATAGGTGATACCGCAGTGCTTAGTCATTCATATGAAATTTCTTCTCCAATACGTGTCTTTTCGGTTTTGATTGTTGAGCCTAGTATGCTAGAATTTAATAAATGTAACAATTTCAGCTATTTGAATAAATATTTATGCTTAGAGATTATTATAATATCAGAGGATTTTGATATGCAAATGTTTTGGTTATCATAAGGTAAAAACCCATTGTCTTTATGTGTGGCGTGGTCTTACGAAATACCTTTGATTTTCAAAAAGATTTTGACAACTTTAATAATTCAAATCGAATGTGTTTCCTCACGTTGGTTTTCTAAACTGACTCGGGTGTTATTTTATTACAATACTCGTGTCAGACCGAGTAGTACAGATTAAGGATAGGATTCTATGGAGCTCAGGAGACGAGCTGGATGACGAAGACGCATCTCACGTACATGATTATATTCCATCGAGTATTGTAAGCTATGTGTTCAGCTTTTGCGAGGACGAGTTATTATAACTGTTCGAAGTTGTGTTATTAATGTGTTTTACTTTGATGATGTAATGTATAAATAATAGTTATTGTTCTTTTGTATAAAGACCAGTTGTTATCTATTATATACGGTTCCATTGCGATTGAGAGATTATGTGTTGTTATTTGTAACATCCAGCCTTTTCGCACGATTTAAACAGACACACGTGCCAATTCAAAACAATACGGAAGGGCGGATTGTTATGGGGTAAATAAGAAAAATAGAGAAGAAATAAACAAAATAGAATCTCACAGCGGAAGGATAAAATATAATAATAAAATATACAGTTTATAAAACTGTTTACAAACATTTATATAATACATATCAGAGTAACACATACCAAAATATCAATGCAGCGGAACAGTGTGTAGTGAACTAGTATAAATAATGATAATACAAATCTTCGTCTTCATCCTCCAAAGCTAAATCTTCAAATCCTGAAACGCTCGGACTGACCCGAGCGAATTTGAAAAGACAAAAACACTCGAGTCAGAACTAAAAGATCTTATGTAAGTTAAATTAACAGAATTAAATATGAGTGCAGTAACTCAAGAGATGCTCGGCATTTACATCTCCTAAGGATCCGTTAAACTATTTACTATGTAGTATATTGCGCTATTATAATAGTGTCTATAGTAAAATAAACATACTTTTAAATAGCATTAAGGCTTTACATTTTCCACCTTAACACGTAATAGTCCCAGTAGTCCATCCAATATCATAGTCCCTCCTAATCGGGAAGCCACCAGAGGATACCACACGGGCTATGGGAGAAATCCAAACTTGTACAAGGCTCGGTATGGTAGGTGACACGGCACAATTAGGCAATGCCAAGGTAGATATACCAATTACGCTTCCGGGCCGATGGAAACGCGCAGCGCCCAGCTGCCGCCCACCTCGGACAAACTCCTCCAGAATCAAAGTAAAAGTGGCCACTGAATCAATCCAAAGTCAAAGTATAATATCGAAGAGGAGTGTCCGATCAGAGGAATGACCTCATTAACCCGTCGATCGCTCCTGTTTTAGCCACCTTATGCCAACTCACGGGAGTTGGGTCTACGTATTTACCTTACAGGAAACGGCGCCACCAACCTACTTCACTCTGGAATCTCCACCGCGTACACGGTTAGTCAAAGTGGTTTTCGGTATCGACAGAGAGTATGTCCATATCCGATCCCGGTCTCTTTGCCAACCCATCGTTATTATAACACCGTGGTCATTTAAAAATATTTTATACTTAAAAACCAGAATAAAAATTTCCATCCCAAAAACTACGAATACGATATCATTTTAAAACCCAAACAATATGATACCATTTTATCCAAATATAATTCTTTTTCAAAAATCATACTGCTTTAAAATCTAAAATATCTGGAAACCAAACATTTGAATTATACTTTCAAAACATAATATTTCGAAAATTCATAGTTTTAAAACCATAACTTCTAAAACTTGAATGGTTTGGATATTCAACGGTATATAAAATAAATGGTTTGACTTTAAGGTTACTTTTTTTAAGAAAAATAATTTCCATGGCTTTACAAATATATTTCCTTATTTAAAGTCTAAACCATAATTTAAATATCACTTTCAAGTTCCAAAACCATTTCAATTTCTATATATATATATATCCCTTTGGAGTATTAATATTTCAAAACTAAAGTTGGAATTTTATTCTTTCAACAAATCAATTGTTCTATTATTTAGTCTTGAATATTCACATAAAAATCCATAAATACAACTCCAATTTCTAGAAATTTAATATTTCCTTAAATTTAATTATACTAGAATATTCATTGAAATTTATCTTGGAAAAACTCCAGTTATAAATATCATACCTTAAATTTTCCAAACTTAAACATATAATATAAATTATCAAATTCCATTTTCTCAGTTTTTCCATTTTATTTAACAGATTTATACACAGCCTAAATTCAAAAATTTTAACTTCATATGTATATATGTAGAAGAATAATATTTATAAAATATCAAAACTTAAAAAAATTTATAAACCGTATCCCATCCAAACCATAGAAATCACTTTAAAATATTTTATATATAGACCACGGTGCCTGTATATAATTTTCTATCCTATGGTCAAGTGATACGGATGTTTATCATTTCAATCCGCAAATTAAAAATAAAAATTTGCGGTTGTATATCATTTCAAACCACAATCCTGAATGGAACGAAAAATGCATGATAACTTGTAGTTTAATGATATAAAATAAAACATCCATTCATCCATCATCATCCATCATCCAAATCACAATCATCATCCAATAACAAAACAATATCAATATATATCTGATAATATATAACAGGTAATAACTGTAAGTTATATTCAAAAATAAATTTAACAACTATTAAACTAACAGTTTATCTGCAAATAAATAACTATAACTGTCAATCTATATGCAGTAATAAAATTCAATGAACAGTTATATTAAATAAATGCGATTTAACAGATATGATGAATAAAACATGCCAAACAGTCATAAATAAATCTCTACTCATATCCAAAATAAATTTAACAAACATAAAAACTTTTTAGAAGTTGTGAGTGGGTTAAAACACTCACCTTTTGAATTTAAATCGAATTTAAATCCGATTTAAACCCAAAAATTCGATGGTCTCCAAATCGTTCCAAACAAGAGCCAACAGATCCGGAATTTAATTTCGATCCTAACAAAAAAAATCTCGCGTGAAAACGAGTTCGTATGAGAAAGTTATGTTGATTTGAACGTATGAAAGCCAAATTTAAAATAACACAAACCTACCCTATATGCTATGCCACGTCATCAACAGAAGCTTCTCCTCAAACACACGCGACTACGTTCGTAACAAAACACGCAGGCAACCTCTACAGCCGTGACCTTTGACCATGATTACCCTCGCCGTTGGACCACCATGTGCCACGCCGTGACCACCAACGTCACCGCCTAAGTCTCCTCTTCCTTCAGATGTGGGTGCGGCACCCCCTAGTGCTCGCCGCCGCCACCATAAACTTAGGGTTTCGAAACCCTAATTGTCAAATTCACAACGCCTCCGGTCAAGCTAGGCCACGAGACTACCACCTATCGACTCCTCTTGATGAGTGCTTCAAAACCCATCTTTCAATTTCCCCGATTGACTCCTAAATCGAAAAGCCCCAAATCACATATAGGGTTTCGAATTTCCAACGTTTGACCTCGATTGCTAGTAAAACCGATGATTGTCTTGAGAAACGAACAGCAGACGTTGATTCGTATTGATGAAATTTACGACATATATTTTTTTGGAATTTTTCTGAGATGTTTGAATTTTCATTTGAAATTTGAATAGAAATAGATCTAGGTTTGCATCCATTTGAGGAGGAGAAGGAGTTGAAGAAAAACGTACAGACAAATGATAGAAGATGGAGGCTAGGGTTTTTGATCGTCTATTTATAGATAGATCGCAAAAGAATAGGTGTGCACGAATTTTAACGCGCAAACGGAAGTGGTCCCAAAAGATAAATAATATTAATTACACACGTTACGGATTTAGGAAATAAATAAATTCCTTATCATTTACATTTTATTTTAACGTATTTACAAATGTAAATCTAGACGTTTCATTTACGAAATATATCCACAATTTTATTAATTTCTAAATTGATCTAAACAAATTTAGATGTAAATTAAAAGCTGATAAAGTCTATCCATTGCAGTGTTAATTTCTCCACTTCTTTATATTTAGAAATTATAAATTAAGTTTTCAAAAACCTATTTTTGATTTTCAAACTTTTATATACTCATCTTTTACCAGTAATAAGGATGCATTAACATTTGTTCATGGTTTCACCTTATTATCCTCAAATTCCATTTTAATTTTCAATAATTACAATTGTTGAATGTTGATACTTTAATTAAATTTATACATCTTGCTTTCTATAATCTATATCAACAAATGGTCCAATTATAAATAGAATTAGCATTAACTTCATCTTATAGGATTAACTACTCCAATTACAAAACAAATCTACGCTAACTGCACGATTTAAGTCAATTAATTGTAATTGAGTCTACATTAAATGTTATAAATTATAAATTGGAACCTCAATAAATTCGCTTATTGATTTAAAATCTTTCTATTCAGTAAATAGACATTTTATGGGTATAAATAACATTTGAATTATAACACATGTCATTAGTGCATGCTTCATTTCTTATAAACTCCCCTTTATTAACTAGAACACATTAACCAAAACAAAATAATTAATTTAGATTTATTTCAATCGATTGTCATTCTTAACTTAACATACTCAAAATGGTTAACCTAAATAATTGTTACCCTTTTACATTCAAATTCACTTACAATCATCATTACAACAATGTTGCCATAGATTTAGATTTAATTAAATAAATTAGATAAATGGGTAAAGTTTTGTAATTATCACTAATGCCAAATATATATGCATTAATTACTACTTATTATTATGAATTCATTTATTAATTTACTAGTTGCCTTTGTCTTCTTATATCCTATTTACTACCAAACTTTCTATTTAGTTATAGTTTATCAATATATATACCTAGGCAAATCAAGTTCTTGTCTTTTCTGTTATTTCAATTAAATCGGGTATGCACAAATAAATTGTTTATTAACTTATTCTCACAAAATTATTTACATGCATTCAGTTACACCTAATTTAATGCATTAATTTTCATTTATAAATTAAAGGTTTTTCCTGTAAAAGCTTTTATTACTAACCATACTCCAACCTCTACAGGACATTGATTTATTAAATTTGCACTTATTATTCATACTTTTAGCAACTCATATATACTTTGCGTCTATTCCCCAAATTTCACATTCTATTGTTACATAAATTTGCATTGATTACTATTTATTATTATTGCTTTACTGATAAATTAGATATTTGCATTCGTTTTGCTTATGCTAAATTAATTTCCCATAATAAATAAGGTTTCAAAACAATCAATAATATTTCCTTAGCCCAAACCCCGTTTACCAATTATTTTCCTTCAATAATTCATGTTGCTATAAATACGTACATTTACACTTTATAGTTATTCTAATATACCTATTCTAACACTCTTGCCCCTTATCTTTACTTTCACCCACTTGTAACATAAATTTTTACTTTCAAATTTATTTCCATTTACGGTTAATCAATGTTATTTTACATTAACCAATTTTAATATTCACCTTTAATTTCACATCTTCAAAGTATATCTAGGAAAATTCATAGTTTTAAAACCATAACTTCTAAAACTTGAATGGTTTGGATATTCAACGGTATATAAAATAAATGGTTTGACTTTAAGGTTACTTTTTTTAAGAAAAATAATTTCCATGGCTTTACAAATATATTTCCTTATTTAAAGTCTAAACCATAATTTAAATATCACTTTCAAGTTCCAAAACCATTTCAATTTCTATATATATATATCCCTTCGGAGTATTAATATTTCAAAACTAAAGTTGGAATTTTATTCTTTCAACAAATCAATTGTTCTATTATCTAGTCTTGAATATTCACATAAAAATCCATAAATACAACTCCAATTTCTAGAAATTTAATATTCCCTTAAATTTAATTATACTAGAATATTCATTTAAATTTATCTTGGAAAAACTCCAGTTATAAATATCATACCTTAAAATTTCCAAACTTAAACATATAATATAAATTATCAAATTCCATTTTCTCAATTTTTCCATTTTTATTTAACAGATTTATACACAGCCTAAATTCAAAAAAATTAACTTCATATGTATATATGTAGAAGAATAATATTTATAAAATATCAAAACTTAAAAAAATTTATAAACCGTATCCCATCCAAACCATAGAAATCACTTTAAAATATTTTATATATAGACCACGGTGTCTGTATATAATTTTCTATCCTATGGTCAAGTGATACGGATGTTTATCATTTCAATCCGCAAATTAGAAATAAAAATTTGCGGTTGTATATCATTTCAAACCACAATCCCGAATGGAACGAAAAATGCATGATAACTTGTAGTTTAATGATATAAAATAAAACATCCATTCATCCATCATCATCCATCATCCAAATCACAATCATCATCCAATAACAAAACAATATCAATATATATCCGATAATATATAACAGGTAATAACTGGCAGTTATATTCAAAAATAAATTTAACAACTATTAAACTAACAGTTTATCTGCAAATAAATAACTATAACTGTCAATCTATATGCAGTAATAAAATTCAATGAACAGTTATATTAAATAAATGCGATTTAACAGATATGATGAATAAAACATGTCAAACAGTCATAAATAAATCTCTACTCATATCCAAAATAAATTTAACAACATAAAAACTTTTTAGAAGTAGTGAGTGGGTTAAAACACTCACCTTTGGAATTTAAATCGAATTTAAATCCGATTTAAACCCAAAAATTCAACGGTCTCCAAATCGTTCCAAACCAGCGCCAACAGATCCAGAATTTAATTTCGATCCTAATAAAAGAAATCTCGCGTGAAAACGAGTTCGTATGAGAAAGTTATGTTGATTTGAACGTATGAAAACAAAATTTAAAATAACACAAACCTACCCTATATGCTATGCCACGTCATCAACAGAAGCTTCTCCTCAAACACACGCGACTACGTTCGTAACAAAACACGCAGGCAACCTCTACAGCCGTGACCTTTGACCATGATTACCCTCGCCGTTCGACCACCATGTGCCACGCCGTGACCACCAACGTCACCGCCTAAGTCTCCTCTTCCTTCAGATGTGGGTGCGGCACCCCCTAGTGCTCGCCGCCGCCACCATAAACTTAGGGTTTCGAAACCCTAATTGTCAAATTTCCAATGCCTCCGGTCAAGCTAGGCCACGAGACTACCACCTATCGACTCCTCTTGATGAGTGCTTCAAAACCCATCTTTCAATTTCCCCGATTGACTCCTAAATCGAAAAGCCCCAAATCACATATAGGGTTTCGAATTTCCAACGTTTGACCTCGATTTCTTATAAAACCATTCACTGTCTTGAGAAATGAACAGCAGACGTAGATTCGTATTGATGAAATTTACGACATATATTTTTTTGGAATTTTTCTGAGATGTTTGAATTTTCATTTGAAATTTGAATAGAAATAGATCTAGGTTTGCATCCATTTGAGGAGGAGAAGGAGTTGAAGAAAAGAACGTACAGACAAATGATAGAAGATGGAGGCTAGGGTTTTTGATCGTCTATTTATAGATAGATCGCAAAAGAATAGGCTTGCACGAATTTTAACGTGCAAACGGAAGTGGTCCCAAAAGATAAATAATATTAATTACACACGTTACGGATTTAGGAAATAAATAAATTCCTTATCATTTACATTTTATTTTAACGTATTTACAAATGTAAATCTAGACGTTTCGTTTACGTTTCAAAATATATCCACAATTTTATTAATTTCCAAATTGATCTAAACAAATTTAGATGTAAATTAAAATCTGATAAGTCTATCCATTGCAGTGTTAATTTCTCCACTTCCTTATATTTAGAAATTATAAATTAAGTTTTCAAAAACCTATTTTTGATTTTCAAACTTTTATATACTCATCTTTTACCAGTAATAAGGATGCATTAACATTTGTTCATGGTTTCACCTTATTATCCTCAAATTCCATTTTAATTTTCAATAATTACAATTGTTGAATGTTGATACTTTAATTAAATTTATACATCTTGTTTTCTATAATCTATATCAACAAATGGTCCAATTATAAATAGAATTAGCATTAACTTCATCTTATAGGATTAACTACTCCAATTACAAAACAAATCTACGCTAACTGCACGATTTAAGTCAATTAATTGTAATTGAGTCTACATTAAATGTTATAAATTATAAATTGGAACCTCAATAAATTCGCTTATTGATTTAAAATCTTTCTATTCAGTAAATAGACATTTTATGGGTATAAATAACATTTGAATTATAACACATGTCATTAGTGCATGCTTCATTTCTTATAAACTCCCTTTTATTAACTATAACACATTAACCAAAACAAAATAATTAATTTACATTTATTTCAATCGATTGCCATTCTTAACTTAACATACTCAAAATGGTTAACCTAAATAATTGTTACCCTTTTACATTCAAATTCACTTACAATCATCATTACAACAATGTTGCCATAGATTTAGATTTAATTAAATAAATTAGATAAATGGGTAAAGTTTTGTAATTATCACTAATGCCAAATATATATGCATTAATTACTACTTATTATTATGAATTCATTTATTAATTTACTAGTTGCCTTTGTCTTCTTATAT
This sequence comes from Allium cepa, assembly GCA_030765085.1. Lineage (NCBI taxonomy): Eukaryota > Viridiplantae > Streptophyta > Magnoliopsida > Asparagales > Amaryllidaceae > Allium > Allium cepa. The sequence continues at coordinate 381,694,619 of CM060937.1, forward strand.
CCTATTTACTACCAAACTTTCTATTTAGTTATAGTTTATCAATATATATACCTAGGCAAATCAAGTTCTTGTCTTTTCTGTTATTTCAATTAAATCGGGTATGCACAAATAAATTGTTTATTAACTTATTCTCACAAAATTATTTACATGCATTCAGTTACACCTAATTTAATGCATTAATTTTCATTTATAAATTAAAGGTTTTTCCTGTAAAAGCTTTTATTACTAACCATACTCCAACCTCTACAGGACATTGATTTATTAAATTTGCACTTATTATTCATACTTTTAGCAACTCATATATACTTTGCGTCTATTCCCCAAATTTCACATTCTATTGTTACATAAATTTGCATTGATTACTATTTATTATTATTGCTTTACTGATAAATTAGATATTTGCATTCGTTTTGCTTATGCTAAATTAATTTCCCATAATAAATAAGGTTTCAAAACAATCAATAATATTTCCTTAGCCCAAACCCCGTTTACCAATTATTTTCCTTCAATAATTCATGTTGCTATAAATACGTACATTTACACTTTATAGTTATTCTAATATACCTATTCTAACACTCTTGCCCCTTATCTTTACTTTCACCCACTTGTAACATAAATTTTTACTTTCAAATTTATTTCCATTTACGGTTAATCAATGTTATTTTACATTAACCAATTTTAATATTCACCTTTAATTTCACATCTTCAAAGTATATCTAGGAAAAATCTTTCCACCACTTAATTTACTGAATCTTGTGCAGTCTTACTATAAATAGGTTTTAAATTACCATTACTGTACATTCAATTACTATCCAAAGTATTTATTCATAAATCAATTCGATATATACGTTTGTTTCCTTCTATTTGATTTATACCTAGTATACATTTTCCTAAATCCTATTTCATTACCTTCATTAGATGGTTATCGCATTGAGATCAAATTTATTAGCTTATATCGCATTATTACCATTAATTAAAAATTGGCTTACAAATTTTTTTTATTCAATACTCTAAATAAATAACATATTATTCCATAATTACTCTTGTTTTCACATATTCCATTCAAAATTTAAACCACAATATTTGCATTATTTTATTGAATTGGAAATCTCATTTTAAATTGTTAACTTTTAATAAGAACAAATGGCAACACCAAATTTCTAACATTCATTTTATTAAAAATTATGGAAAATATGACAAATTTAGTTAACGAAATTTTTGGGTCGTTACATTATTTCTATTTTCTTCTTCTACCTCTTCCTTCTTTATTTTACAATCTGGTATTTCTAGCACTTGATTGTTCGGCATCCTATACCATGGACGTATTGATGTTGATTTTCGAGCGTCGAAAATCCGAGCCATCGCACTTCATATCAGAGCTGAAGGTTAAGCGAGAACCTTGGCTTTGGTGGGAATTACTCATTAGAGATAGCGTCAGTAGCACCCTAGAATGAGTTGAGTGTATTAATAGATATGATCACGAATTTGTTAATGAACATAAAATTGTTTTATATTGTGTTGATTGGACAGTTGAGTGACTTATGGATTCTGGTCAATACGAGTAATTAACGTTGTTGATAGGGATCTCTAAACACTTGGACAGAGCAATTCGATATTATATTGTTTTGAAATGGGGTAAGTGAAATAATTTTACCCAAATTATTTTTATATATGAAAGAAATAATTTTTCAGAATTTATCATATTTGTTTATGGTGTGCTTGGTTGTTAAGAAATGATAATATTAAACTATTATCATTCGTTGCTCTGGTGATTGAATAAAGTTAAATTATAAACAAAAATTTAAGAAAGTAATTCATATAAAAATTGGAATTTGTAAATATAGGTTTATGAATGTGTTATAATTTAAAATGGAATGAAAATTCCAAGGAAATATTTAAATATGATAGGTTTATAAAAACGATTTAAAAGGATTTAAAATTTGGAAATTTGGGGATTCAAATCCCGTTGGTTTGAAAATTGTTTTTAAAAGGTTTTGGAAAGTAATAGAGATATTATTTGGGAATATTTTTGAATTGGAAATGAAATCTATTGAGATTGGGAATAAAAATACTTAAAAATGGTTTTAAAGGGAAATAAAAGTACTAAACTCACTTCGGTCGTTGGAAAATAATTCCGAGGATGATCGCGACATCATCGGTGTTCATTTTCGAGTTTCCAAGGGAGGAATTTCTACCTCAATGATTGAACTGGAGTTTGCTTGCAAAACTGGTGTTGGCTTGAAATGCAGAGGAATAATTGATATACAAATGGATTGTGTATATGTATTTGATTTCAAAAATAATTTGGAATATATTGGGAATAAGGAGTTTAACTCTAGGGATTTATTTAAAAATATTTATGGAATATGAATAAATTTGATAACTTATAAAAACTTGAAATTTGTTGTAGTGTAATTAACTTAAGAAGAGTTAAATGAAGGCGGTGTGATAATGGAATATAAATAAGTCTGAAAACTTATAAAAATTGAAATTTGATGTTGGAATGAAATTTAAATTGAATTAAGTTAAATAAAGTGAATTTTTAAAAGTTAAGCCTAAGTGGGCTATATCCTAATAGAATTTATTAAGTGGAAATAAATTAGTAGATGGAACTAATTACAATAACTAGTGGATTAAATATGGTTTGAGAGATGGTTGATAAAATTCAATATTTAAAAATTGGAAGAAAATTAAGTTCAAATGGAATTTGAAATTGAATTTGAGTAGAAATGGATACAAACTAAAGTGATGAGGTGAAATAAACATAAGAACTTTTGTATAAAATGTTTATAAGGTTAAGATAATTTATCGAATAATTCAGAAATGAAGTAAGAATTTGGTGGGATAAATTCTTAAGTAAAATTAGTATGGAAGGGAATATACTAAGAAAAATGTTTGATTGTAGATCAAATAAAGGTAAATAGCTAAAAGTGGAAAATTGGAAATGAATAAAATAAAAGTGGATAACGATTGTGAAGGATAAATGTGAATAAAGAGAAGTTGATATAGCAAAGAATCAATTGAATTAATACGTAAGTTATATGTATATTATTTTATTCGCATGATGATTTGATCCAGATTCGAGCATAGAATTTCGAGATGATTTATATCGATCCGAGTAAGGATTTTTCACTCGATTTTCGGCGGCGAACCCTAGATGTGGATTTTTGATTGATTCTGGATTTCTCTATCATAGTATATGGCTATGCAAGAAGAAAGACGGTTTCTAATCAAGAAATCAGATCTGAATCCACACCAGGGAGTCATGAACGACACTAGTTCGAAAGTAAAATTGTGTGGTCGAGTGAGCGATCGGATTTGATATTGCATATGGATGATATATGTATATCATAAGGGTTTTGGTGAAATAAATATAGGTAATTGAAAATGCTGAATAAAATGATTTTGAATTATTTTTATTGGATATCATTAGTGAATTAGATGCAGGTTTTTAAAAGCAAAAGCTAACTGATGTCTTCGATTTCAGAAGAAAATTTTGATTTCCCGACAAAAAGGTACATGTTTAAATTTTGTTTGAATTGATGGTTTTTTGGTTGGGCCACTTGGCTTCTGTTTTCTTTTGATAATTTAGGCCCGTAGAGGCGTTTTGTAGTTTTTCGGATCAATTCGTGCAAAGGAGACGCTAGTGAAATTTTTTGAAAATTTAAGGAGTTAGAAAATTTTTGATAATTTAAAATTTGGTTTTGAATTGTAATTTGAATGATTGAGGGAATTATATTATTTGAAATCTATGGATGAAGTTGGAAATTATTAAAAGTGATAATGTGGTTTCGATAAAATTATTTTTGGGAAGTTGTTTAACTGTTTAGTTTTGGGAAATAATTAATGGGTTATGGACCATTCTTCTTACTTGAAGAATTCAAGGACGAAATTCTTATAAAGGGGAGGAATGTAACGACCCAGAATTTTGGTTATTTGAAATTGGAATATTTAACTGATTTTAAATATTTAAAAGTTAATTTTTACTTGAATTTAAAATATAAATATTTATTGGAAATTTAAATTATTGAATTTAATAATTGAAAATTAATTAAACTATTGAATCTTGAATTTTAACCTTGTTAAAAATAATTTGAAATCTTATAAAATTTATATTAATAATACTGAAGATAACAAAACTTTTTAAAATGAATTTAAAAGTGATCTGTTCCATTTTTAAAATAGCTGTTTAAATTGACATTTAAAAATAGCCTTCCAGGGCATTGTCTCGGAATTCGACGAAACAAGTTCCATTAGATCCGTAATAGTGTATTATTATCGGATTTCAAATTTCGTAATGTTTGGAGTTATCGTTTGGTCATACGAGATATAAAAGAACTGAATTTATATCGAAAAATTCAATATAATTATTAGGTCCAAAATGTTATCTTCTCCATACGGTCGAATTAGGACTTGAAACCTTTTCCATTTTATTTGGAATATGGGTATAACATTATAAGCACCTAACGGTATTCCATAATAGAGGTTTGATATCTTAAGCTACGTAATCGGGACTGTTTGAAAATTTAAATATAATTATTATATGTGACTTGACCTTTTTATTGACATCATCCCACATAAACTTATTCTCAGCCATCCCACCTATCTATTCTGTAACACTTTCTCCTTGCAAGCATGTTTCCTCCTCTAAAATACACAGCCGAGTTACATAGAGAAAAAGAAAAAAAAATCCAAGCTAAATGAAATAAAATGGCAAGCTTCTTAATCTCAAAAACATAAGTCAACATTTGCTCTTCACCAAATTCGAACCAAGGCATATGAAAAAATTGACGTTTGTATTACTTTCCCTCTTTCAATTCAAAATCACGCAGACAATAAAACCTCGCGATCGATTCGCGAGTTGATGAAGGCGGATGAAGTCAATCGCGACGGCGAGTATGTGGAGGCGTGAGGCTGTGGTTAAATTTAGGGCAGGCGAATGTTGCATGGGGTTTGGGTGTGGGAGATCTCGAGCATGACAGCACTGTGCTCGTGAGAAGGTGTCGCAGTCGTCTCCAATAATAGGTATAAAGGGAGGCATGCGACAGAAATCGCGACAGTCGCGATCGAGCCTGCTGTGTGGATAGGGGGGAGGCGATGTCGTGCTGACAACTGAGGCGAGCTCGAGCACGATGTGATGACTATGGGGAAGCATGGAAGCGATGATGGTTTGAGATGTCTCTGTCAAAGTTAGGGTGCAGGTTGGCAGCGCCTGGAGGCTGCAAGCGATTTGTTTCATGGTTGGGTTTTTGGTCAGGGTTTGGACGATTGGATTAGGGTCGAAGTCGCATGCTTGGAGGCAGTAAGGAAGAAAGTAATTGAGTTTTTTAATATTATTTAACTTAATATTATGATTTATTTTATTGATTAAGTAATCAATTAAATTCATTTTAGTTTGTAATCAATAACAAAAAATTTAATAACTTTGTATTCGAGGTTCAAAATCATGGAATAAATCACGATGGATTTGTAGTTGCAAATTCTACACAATGGGATTAAAAATCGAAACGGAGTGCAAATAAAATCAAACTGAGTAAAACTCAATCATCTTGGATAACTAGTTTATTTAAATAGTTTAAATTTTATTTATTTATTGATTGGATGATTATAAATATCAGTTGGATGTTATAATATATATTAGTAGTTGGATTGATTTTCCCACCTATTGGAGCGGATGAGACCATATGCACCCGCATAATAGAGGATGACCCTATATACTACGATATACCCCTCGAAGTGGGATTAGTATTTTCATATTGTATTAACATCTATGGATGCAAGGAAACAGGTTGGAGTGATCTAACTGGATTCCTCAGAAATGTTGAATTTATTTTCTTATTCAGTGGTTTATGATATGTTGAATAATCTATGGTGGATTACAATGGAATTTGAATTTATTGGATGCTATGGTATTATTGGCTTAGATTTTGGTATTTTAAATATCATAAATATGTAAACTGAATATAAAAAGAACTTAAAAAGAAAATTTGAAGTAAATATTTACAGTGAAATTTGGATTAATTAAAGAAAAATAAATAGTTTGATTTTAAGATTTGTGCTTAGTAATTTCGGAATATGGATAATAGAGATTTCGGAATAATGTAAATAAAAGGATTTTAAATAATAAAACTTATGCGATAATTGTTTAAGTGTAAAAAGATTTTTTTAAATCGAGATTTAAAATAGTTTTTGGTAAATAAAATGGGAATTTAGAAACGAAATACAAAATTGCTATATTATATTTCAAATAAGATTACAAATTATGGAAAGGAAGTGGAATCTGAATTTGGTTGGGTTTAGGGATATAGTAGGGTTATTTGGGAAATTGTTTCAAAAATGGAATTCAATTTAGAAATTGGTTTAAAAATCGATTAAGTATTGTGATACCATTATAAACGGGAAATAAGACTATGGAATTTATAAATGTTAGCACCAAAATTGGTCACTAACACCCTTAAGAGAGGGTAGAGAGATTAATGAAGAAATTAAAGTTAAACAGAGAACAGTATGCTAAATTAAATGCAGAAAATAAGAACATCAGATTTATAGTGGTTCGGCGTAATTGCCTACGTCCACTTTGAACTTAATCTTTATTGCTTTTCTTAACAACCGGTTACAGATACAATCCGCACACCAACTATCTGAATACAATTGCTACGTAAAGAGGTTAAGTCTTGAATGAGTCTTGAATGCGGCAGAGTCTCCCCAGTGTTCTCGAAAAAAAGGTCCCTTTCACTGTGCCTCTGCCTCTCTATTTATGGACGAAGATGGGTTGGACTTCCCTGATGGGCCTAGTAGCAAGATATCTCGGCCCATAATGATTGACTTTTGTGGGCCAAGCCACAAATGCCGAGCCATGTCTCCAAGCCGAATGAGGCAGTAGGATGAGTGAAATGCGTAGGCCGAACAAGATCCGATGCCGATCGAGGGGAGATGCCGAACGACATGCTTACGCCGAGTGAGGCCATGTGCCGAACGCGGCTAGAATGCCGGTCGAGGCTGGAATGCCGAACGAGGATGGAATGCCGAACGAGGATGGAATGTCGGTCGAGGCTGGAATGCTGAACGAGCTTCATGCCGGTCGATGCTAGAATGCCAAACGAGGCATGAATGCCGAACGAGGCTGGAATGCCGAACAAGGCTGAATGCCGAACGAGCTTCATGTCGGTCGATGCTAGAATGCCGAACGGGGCATGAATGCCGAACGAGCCATAAATGCCAAGCGACCTCCCTACGTCGACGAGGCTTGGATGTCGAACGGTGCTAGATATGCCGAACGAGGCTTGGATGCTAAATGGTGCTAGATGTGTCGGACGACCCTCTATTCCAAACGAGGCTTCCACTTCAAGTCTCTGGTTACCTGGTCAAGCCACTGGGTAATACTTGCCCCCCAAAGTGTATCATGTGGATGTACATGATACGCTTTGAATCATGATTTCTCCGTTCCTTGCTTTGAGCCCTTATTCTGAAAGCCGATCGAGGCAATGCATGTCGAACAACATACAAATGCCGAATGACATACAAATGCCGAACGACATACAAATGCCAAATGACCTTAATGCCGAACGAGGGAGGTATCCTGACCGGTTCTACGGTCGTTGTCCCTTTGTTTTCTCTTCTCTTTATATAAGCTCATGCTCTTTCTTATTCTCCCCTTCACTTTTACCTCCGCTTTCCAGTACTTACGAACTCCGCTTCCTAACCGTCTTTAGAAAATTAACTACTCTTCCCTTCTCATACACCATACGTCGCCACACTTCCTTCCCTAATCAGTCGAACCCAAATAGAGTTGCGCCTCCTACCCAGAATATTCCCAAGCTTCGATTCATTTCTTAGGTAATGGCTTCTCCTTTAAACACCTTATTCCCAAATAAGAAACATAGCATGAGATTCGAATTCGTGGATCTTTGTAAGACCGAGGATGGTAGGAATGGAGTGGATAAAGGACAATGAATCCAAGGTCAAATATGCTTCAGGGATAGGCGGTGTGATGGAAGGAAAGAGGCGTTAGAGGTGTTCAAAGGAGGATGTTGGTAGAAGGAGCATTGATGTGGCTCGGTAAGGCTTGCATATGCCAAGCGAGGAGCGGTTGTTTAGAAGCGGAATTGGTGTTAAGGCTCGGCGTGCCAAGCGATGCGGCTCGACATAGCTATGTCGGACATGATTCTCTCATGTCGAACGTGGTAGGAGGAAAGGTAGGAGAGAAGTAGGATCCTGGTAGAATGTCGGACGACATGGCTCGGTATGACCTACCGAAAGACTCGACCGTGCCATCCGACGGAGATGAAGGGAAGGAGTGAAATGGGTGTTAAGGGCTGAATGTCGTGCGATGTTGCCCGGTAGAATTGTGGTTCGACACGATTTGCCGTATGCCGAACGGTGAAGTGTATAGGTAGGAGAGTGTTGACATTAAGGGTTGAATGCCGAGTGAGGCGGCTCGGCATGAGTGTGGTTCGGCATGACTCTCTCATGTCGAACGGTGGAGAGGACAGATGTAAGAGCGAAATGCCAAACGAGGTGGCTCGGTATGATTGCGGTTCGGCACGTCTTGCCGCATGCTGAACGGTGATGTTGGACAATTGGAGAGTTGTGTACATTAGCAATATTAGTCGAACCTAATGCACAGTTGACTTAACACATATTTTACGCCTGAACATAGGAAAATTAACAAGAATAGACTCAAACAACAAGGCATATCTGACAATTCGAACTGATAAATTTGTGTTTAAACAACTGAAAACTTGGACTTTAACTTGCTTAACAGTTAATAACCTTTCAAATGCAGTAATGATGTCGAGTTCAAAATATAAACTGTCTTATGACAAGCTTTCGTAGACGGTCGGCGATGACGGTCTTCGATGACGACAATTCAAAGTTTAGACTTATATAATCAATCAAGTGTCTTTTCACTGCTTGGCATTTACATTTGAATGATCGCACTGGTTCACACACCACACGGGAGGAATATTTATGTTGTTAAGTCTAATGTCGATTGTTTTTCAAGTATAGTTCAAACAGATGCCTTGTCAGATTCAATCTTCATTAGAGATGTCTAGGAAATCTAGCTCCGCTACGATCTTGAATAGACTTGGGCTATCCTCTCAACAAGAAGTTGTAGGAACTTCAAATCTGTCAACTATCCCGCTCAAGACTTACCGAGCCTTGCGACGGCATCTGTCTACTTGGCACCCGACGCTCTTGAGGTAGCAAATTTCTTAGACGATCCGGTCGATTCACAGGTCTCAATGATTAATGAAAGTACACTGCCTCGGATATGCTATGTCCAAGGAATCCCCTTTGACGACGTGTTAGTTCCATTGGGTCATGATTGTCCGCACTTGCCCCCAGTCGGATATACATCTTGTAACATATTCATGTGCTGGGTAGGCAACATGCCACCATTCAACTCATTTCTTCGAGACGTGTTGCAGTATATCGAGATTGCCCCATCGCAATTGCATCCGAATAGCCACGCATTCATATACGGAACTTGCATCCTCTTCATGAGTGTCCTCTTCAGGCTTTTGACTCCGGGCGATATCTGATACATCTATCGCATCAAGAGACGGTCGGATAGCCCATCTTTCATGTTTATCGAGTTGCACAGCAAATGCCAAATCTTAACTGGGGCATGGAGCAAGCTTTCCCTATATAAACAAGAGTGGTTCTATATGCGCGGTCCCCCCGGCTTCGCAAGGAGATTGGTGGAAGGATGTAAGTTTCTTTTCCTGGACCAAAACTCATGTTCGATCGTACCTTTTCTAACTCTTCTTCCATCTTTTCAGGTATTAACCCACGACCCGAGGTCTTCGGATATTCCGAAGCTGTCGAAGCTATCCGAGCCATTCCTGCCGAAGATCGGGACATCAGAACTCTCATTTCTAATGAGTCGGTCATGAAATTTGGGTTGCTGGCAGAAGGTCGCCGGATAAGCCTCCCCCAAGGTGTTTCCATACCCAAGCCTGCTTTAGGAAAAGGAAAGAAGAAGACCGAGTCCTCAGCATATAACGCCCATGAGATGCCAGAGGAGGGGGGGATTAAAGAAGCCGAAATGCCCGAAGTACAGGGTGAAAATGTTAGTCCGCCTCAGGACCCAATAGTCGAAGTCCATGACATTGAAACGGCGCCTTCCCCTCCGAAGAGGAAGAATAAACTGACTTACAAGCTGAGGAAGAAAACAGTCGGCGGAACATCAAAAGTTACTCTTGTTCCAACGGAGAAAGAAGCTTCCTCACAGCACTTGGAAAGTTCTCTGAAAGGTCTGTCGAACCTTTCCACACCTGAAGATCTGGTCAACTACGATTTCTACAATCCAGAGGCCCTTAAGCTTCATTCGCCCGTGCGAGGCGATATAAGTGCTCAAGCCCAAAATTAGGGAGAAAAAACTCCTATTAGTAAACAAACTGGTCCATCGGGGGGAAACACTAGGACAAACGCAAACACATGCACTTCACCTTGTACTTAACTTTCTGTCATCACTCTACTATTTGCTAACTCGACATTATTTAAATTCCATGTAGGTAACATGGGGAGTACGCATGGACTTGACCGCCATCGCGATTCATCGATTTTTCACCAGTCTGGTCGGGATTCGGGATCCGGCAAGCATCGAGATAGAGGCGACTCCGGTTATCGAGACTACCACTATCGAGAATCGTCCTACCAGAAAAAATCTTATAGTCAGTCCTCCTCTCGTGGTTCTTCTTATCAACCGGAGCATAACAAAGAGAAACCTGCACATAAGGGGTCTCAGCATGAGGCTCATCGGTACTAACACTCCGGTTCGTCAAGCACCAGTCAATCTCGAGATCCCCACAGAATGCCTACGGTCTCCAAGCAGACTCCTCTTGCTCCTGTATCTGACCCATCGGTCGCTGAGCGAATCGCTGAGCTTGAAGCTTTGTTTCCAAAGATATGCTTCGAAGGCTTAAAATTCCTTCCGGTGATTCACCAGATTCCAGGGCATGTCAAGCAAAGTGCTATCGCCTGCACTAACGATGTCTATGTTCAACACGATTCATTCATGCGCTTAGCCGAAAAAGTTTCAGAAGTTTCCATAGAGCATCAGCATGAGATCGATCGCTTGAAGCTTCAGGCTATACATGATAAAGACATTATTAAAGCTCGGGACGAAGAGCTTGCTTCTTATAGGTCTCAGCTTGGAGCTGCCCAGCAGAGCGCTAAAGACACTGCCGAGGCCATGACTCGTCTGCAGTCAACCCATAAAAAAGAAATCGATGAGGCGGTCCAACGAGCTGGGGCCCTAGATTTAGAGAAGGACTCGATGCGGAAAGAGAGGGATGCATTTGGCCTTTGAGTTAAAGAACTAGAGGAGCAACTCCACAAAGAAAGAGAAGAGAAGATTGCTGCCCAAGAAGAGTCGCAGCGTTATTGCGATGAAATCGTTGCTATACGACTCCTAAAGGCGAAGCTTCATGATGAACTTTCTAAAGTAGGGATGCTAAAGGATGAAGCCCGTGAAGTGGGCAAGAAAATAGCAACCACACAGATTGACTCTCGCCTGGAGGCGGCTAAAGAGGCTGGTAGGGAGGAGGTCAAATGCATGTTAGACCCATTGATTGCAGAATTCAATGCCCGCGTCCTCATGCATCGATACTTAACTTTTGTGGGAGAGGGCTACCTCGAATCCCTAGCTGAGGCGTGGGAGACTTTAGTAAAACTTAAGAAGGTCGAACTTGGCACCGAGGAGGTCGATGAGGATGATTTGATAAGGGAATTTCTTAAGGGGAATGAGCCTTTAGACCTATCTACGGCGAAAGCTCTTTACTGCAAAGGCTCCCCCTCATCGAAAGGGAAAGATGTTATTGCCGGTCCATCCGGGATCGAGTCTCTAGCTCATGCTCCTACTCAGTCGGTCGATCGACCGATACTTGATCCATTTGAGCAACATATTGGTCATGACCCGGAGGACCCTTGCCTCGGCGTTCGTGTTCACATCCTATCTCCCATTCCAGAGGGTGAGACCCCTCGGACGACTGAGAGTCAGCCAGAAGCTGGTACGCGACACTTCATTTTGAAATTTCAAGAGTCGTCGTATTTTGACGAGACGTCATTGTATCCTAATGTTTGTTTTCCATTATTTTGCACAGGACATTCTGATCCCTAGCCCACTCCGAGAAGCGATGACGCCAAGGAGGTGAAGGGAAAAATTAGTGAGGCTACTCGCGCAGGAGAGGCTTCCGGTCTAGATGCTCAGGTGATTGGGGCGTTTGATGAGGATAAGTCTGAGGCTTCTTCTCCCATCGATGGGAGTTATGAAATCGAGATTACAAGCGTCTTTGAACATATATCTAAAATGAGCATAAAGGAGCAGCTCGAGGAGGAAAAGAAAATGACAGTCGAAATCAAAGTCGAGCCTCAAGTTGTGGACCTGGACGATCCTCTGAATAAGCCGTTGAAGGTCATCCTCCCTAGCGGGTCCAGGCCAATGGAAGTTCCTCGTACTTCTTCAGTTGTTACCTCCCCATCAAAGAAAATTACCAAGGGCAAACACACGGGAGTGGAGTCGTCTGGAAAGAAGTCGAAGAAGTAATCGTTACTCTCGTTCAACGGGAGTTAGTTTAGATTATGTAATTATTTTTATTTACTTTTGTAGTCCATGTAAATAGACTCTTGACTCCGAATTTTGGAGGAGTTGTAGTAGAAACTCATTTTTGGATAAATGAAGCTTAGTTCTTTTGTCTTTCAAAAGACTTTTATCGTTAAGCTTTCTGTGTAATTTTGGTCGAAACCCAAGCTATTGTGAGTTACATAAACTTCTCAATTTATCTTCATATAACTCTGAATTTCTTAAGAGTTGTTCATCTTCTATTTCGTGCTTCAAGGATTTAGAATATTTTTCAGTCCGTATGTTGGGGACTTGATGACTTCAAGTCATTTGTGTCCTAGCTCACACTCCGAGGACTAATTGAATTCAAGCCGCTTATACTCTAATCCGCACTCTGGGGGCTTAGAGATTTTTAAGTCGTTTATACTCTGGTCCGCACTCAGGGGACTCAGAGTACTCCAGTCTGCACTCAGGGGAGTTGGAGATTTTGAGTCGTTTATACTCTGGCCCACACTCAGGGGACTTAGAGTACTCCAGTCCGCACTCTGGAGACTTGGAGATTTTGAGTCGTTTATACTCTGGTCCACACTCAGGGGATTCAGAGTACTCCAGTCCGCACTCAGGAAACTTGGAGATTTTGAGTAATTTATACTCTGGTCCACACTCAGGGGACTCAGAGTACTCCAGTCCACACTTAGGGGACTTGGAGATTTTGAGTCGTTTATACTCTAGTCCACACTCAGGGGACTCAAAGTACTCCAGTTCACACTCAGGGGACTTGGAGATTTTGAGTCGTTTATACTCTGGTCCGCACTCAAGGGACTCAGAGTACTCTAGTCTGCACTCAGGGGACTTGGAGATTTTGAATCGTTTATACTCTGGTCCGCACTCATAGGACTCAAAGTACTCCAGTCTGCACTCAAGGGACTTAGAGATTTTTAAATCCTTTATACTATGGTCCGCACTCAGGGGACTCAGAGTACTCCAATCCACACACAGGGGAGTTGGAGGTTTTGAGCCTTTCATACTCTGGTCCACACTTAGGGGACTCAAAGTACTCCAGTCTGCACTAAGGGGACTTGGAGATTTTGAATCGTTTATACTCTGGTCCACACTCAGGGGACTCAGAGTACTCCAGTCCGCACTCAGAGGACTTAGAAATTTTTAAGTTGTTTATACTCTGGTCCACACTCAGGGTACTCAGAGTACTCCAATCCGCACTCAGGGGAGTTGGAGATTTTGAGTCGTTTATACTCTGGTCCACACTAAGGGAACTAAGAGTACTCCAGTCCACACTCGAGGGACTTGGAGATTTTGAATCGTTTATACTCTGGTCCACACTCAGGGGACTCAGAGTACTCCAGTCCGCACTCAGGGAACTTGGAGATTTTAAGTCGTTTATACTCTGGTCCACACTCAGAGGACTCAGAGTACTCCAGTCTGCACTCAGGGGCCTTGGAGATTTTGAGTCGTTTATACTCTGGTCCACGCTCAGGGGACTCAGAGTACTCCAGTCCGCACTCAGGGGACTTAGAGATTTTTTTGTCTTTTATACTCTGGTCCGCACTCAGGATACTTAGAGTACTTCAGTCTGCACTTAGGGGAGTTGGAGATTTTGAGTGCTCACGTGTGTTCGTACATCAGACAGAATAATGTTCTTCTTAGTTGTTTGTCACAGAGTTATTATACACAGAAACATTAATAATCCATAGGAAAAATGGCTTCAAGCCTTTATTAATGCAAACAAGCTAGATTGTCTTATTACATGCCATAAACTAAGAATAAAAACATGCTGGAAATAATTGCAACTAAAATATGAAAGAAATGAACTAAGTATAATAATGCCGCAAATTCTCGCTTTTCCAGGCTCGGGGAATTGTCGCACCATCAACGGTCGCTAGCTTGAAAGTTCCTTCTCCAAGCTTCCATTCAATGACGTATGGACCTTCCCATGCGGGGCTCATATGTGATGGGACTGGGAAAACTCATTTCAGAACGAGGTCAACCACACCAAAGGTTCTTGGTTGGACTTTTTCATTATAATATCGAGCGACTCGGTGTCTGTATGTGGCGTTCTAAAATTAGCTTCTTTGCGCTTTTCGTCAATGAAGTCCAGTGATTCCAGCATAACTTCCTGATTCGACTCAGAGTCATAATGAGTTACCCGATGTGATGAAACTTCAAGTTCTACGGGTATAACTGCTTCTATGCCATATGCTAATACGAATTGAGTGTGGCCAGTCGCAGACTTGTGGGTGGTTCTATAAGCCTAAAGCGCTATTTGAAGCTTATCCACCCACTTGCCTCTAGCCTTTTCCAAACGCCTTTTCAATATGGATTTGATTATTTTTTTCATGGCTTCCGCTTGTCCATTGGCTTTCGGATGAGCGACTGCTGCAAACTTTTTCTCAATACCATAATTTTGGCAAAATTCTTTAAACTCTTTGCTTTCGACTTGAGTTCCGTTGTCTATAATGATGGTTCGTGGAAGGCCAAAACGACATATAATATTTCGTACAATGAAATTAATGACCTTTTTGGTGGTGATAGTGGCAAAAGGCTCTGCTTCTGCCCACGTGGTAAAATAATTGACCGCAACTATCGCGTACTTCACACCACCTTTGGATATGGGTAAGGAACCAACTATGTCGATCCCCACATTGCAAACGGCGAAGGACTAACCATTTGTGTGAGTTCCGTTGGCGGAGCTCTTGGGATTTTTGCATATTTCTGACATTTGTCACATCTTCTCATATAGTCTGCGGCATCCCGATTCACATTCAGCCAATAGTATCCATAGCGGAGGATTTTCTTCGCTAACGTCTGCCCCCCAGTATGGTCACCACACTCCCCTTCATGGACTTCCTTCAGGACTCGTTTTATCTCATCATGGGCAATGCACCGGAGTAAGGGGGTCGAGAATTCCCTCTGATACATTACCCCGTCTTGCATTACATAACGCAAAGCCTTACGAATGACTTGTCGTCTTTCGCTCCTTTTTTGGGTACAACCCCATGTAATAAGTACTTCTTGAATGGGGTCATCCTTGATTCTTTCTCGATTTTTGTTTCTAACATGAAATCTACCTCCATCATATTTATGCCCGGAGCATGTAAGGTTTCAACGGGAAACAATCCCATTTGCTGCGCATCGCCAGCGCTTGCAAATTTCGCCAATGAATCGAGTGCTCTGTTTTGTTCATGCGCGACATGTGAAATATCATAATACTCCAGATTTGCTAGCAGCTCTTGAACCCATGCCAGGTATGGGGCAAGTCTCTGCCCCTTTGCTTGATAGTCCCCCCAAACTTGGTACACCACCAGTTGTGAGTCACAAAGGATTTCAACCAATCTTACTCCCAATTGTTTGATAAGTCTCAAGCCAGCAATCAATGCTTCATACTCGGCTTCGTTATTTGTTGTTGGGAATTCAAGCTTCAAAGCATAACAAACTGATCAGTTTTTAGGAGTCACAAGAACTATGCAAGCCCTCGAACAACGGTCGTGGGCGCCCCGTCGGTGTACATCTTCGATCGAACGGGATGTATGACATTGTGGCCATTTGACTCGTCTAACATGGTGAATTTAGCAATGAAGTCTGCTAGCGCTTGCCCTTGTATGGACCTTCGTGGTAGGTAGGTAATATCGAACTGACTCAACTCGATATTCCATTTTAACATCCTACCAGAGGTTTCTGGTCGTTGGAGTACCTGCCGCAAGGATTGATCAATGTAAACACTGATTGAGTGTGCCTGAAAGTATGGACGAAGCTTGCACGATGCAATCACCAAGCATTAAGCTAGTTTCTTAATCTTAGGATAATTTCATTCTACCCCCATCAAATGTTTACTGACATAATACACTGGCTTTTGAATTCAGTCCTCCTCGCGAACCAAAGCCGTATTGATAGCGTGTTGGGATACAGCCAGGTATACATATAGCATTTCATGGTCAATTGGTTTTGATAGAACCGGGGGACTTTCTAAATGTCTAACCAGAACTTGGAATGCTTCCTCACAGTTGGATGTCCACTTGAAATTTCTCTTTCCTTTCTTTATCACATCGAAGAAAGGAATGCATTTATCTGTGGCTCCGGATATGAATCGACTCAACGTGGCCACCTTTCCGTTCAAGCTTTGTACTTGCTTTATAGTTCTGGGCACTTGTATGTCTCGAATAGCCTGAATCTTTTCTGGGTTAGCTTCAATTCCACGTGCATTCACAATGAAACCCAAGAACTTCCCTGATGCAACGCCAAAAGAACACTTCAAAGGGTTGATTTTCATTCCATAATGCATGAGTATATCAAACCTCTCTACTATGTCTCGAATATGGTCGTTTGACCATCGTGACTTCACGAGCATGTCATCCACATGGACTTCCATCGTTCTACCAATCTGATCTTTAAATATTCGGTTCACCAAACGTTGATAAGTCGCTCCAGCATTTTTCAATATGAAGGGCATCCCTACATAGCAATATAACCCAACATCTGTGACAAAACTGGTGTGTCATTGATCTGGAATATGCATCGGGATTTGAGTGTATCCCGAATATGCACCTATAAATGATAATAGCTCATGGTCGGCCATTGAATCAACCAGCTGGTCGATTCTAGGTAAAGGGAAACTATCCTTCGGGCATGCTTTGTTTAAGTCATAATAATCAACGCAAGTTTGCCACTTCCCATTCACTTTCTTTTCTAGCACAGGGTTAGATACCCACTCAGTGTAGAGGGCGTCGCGGACAAACCGATTGGCTTTGAGTTTGTCCACCTCCTCTCTGAGAGCGGCGGACCTCTCCGGGTCCATGCCTCTCCGTTTCTGTTTTACTGGGACGTACTTCGGGTCTATGTTCAATATATGACTCACAATAGCGGGAGAAATCCCACACATATCAGAATGCGTCCAAGCAAAAATGTTCAGGTTCGCTCGGAGGAAATCAGAAAGATCCTCAGCCAATGACGGGTCGAGTTGCGATCCAGTCTTAAGAACTGGTGATGGGTCATCCCGGCTAACAGGAATGTCAATCGTCAGCTCAGCCGGTGCTGCATCGGCTTCCCTGGGTCCCCCATCATCATCCCTCGGATCCATGTCTCTATAGATCTGAGAATGTTGCCCGAGCCAGTGCTCGGGCACTACTTGTCAATTGTCAGTGTTTTGGATGCGGACAAAGCTGTCCGCAACCTTTCCTTTCTTTCTCCGATGAGCCTCTCTCAGCTTTGTCACATAACATGCGCGACCGGCCGCCTGATCGCCATGCAGTACACCGACTCCTTTGTCGGTCGGAAATTTTAATGTCAAAAACCATGGGCCAACGCTGCCCTAAACTACACCAGGACCAGATGACCCAAAAATACATTGTATGGAGAGAGAACATCCAACACTATGAACGGTAGGATTCGCACACTCCTACGCTCACCCTCTCCTAGTTCAACTGGTAACTTGACATACACCATTGCGTCGGTCGCTGCACCATTAAAGCCATGGATACGGGCCTTGGATGGCTTCAAGTCTTTTGTCTCCATCTTCATTTGGTCATATGCCTTTTTGAAGATGATGTTGATGGAGCTTCCACAATCAATCAAAATTCTTTTGACGTATGTTGGCCCGATTGTCGCAGATATGACCATCGGGTCGATGGTAGGAGCCTCTTCCTTGTCTGCATCTCGACTCCTAAACACTATATCATCTGTCATCATACGTTGTTGTTTTGCAAGGTTTCCATATTCCACATTCGAGCAACATTCATAATCCGCATGTCTCAAGGAGGTAGCATATCGTTCCATCTCCTGTTAATTCTTGTCTGCAGGATGAGGTCCTCTGACTATAGTGTTTATGATCAACCAACCCATGGTTCGGACAGGTTCCTCTAGGTGGCACGGAGCCGGCCCGCGTCCCAGGTCTGACTTTCCTTGCCTACCCTCTCGTGGTTCTTAACAAACTCCTGCAGCTTTTTCTGCCTGATTAGCTTTTCTATGGCATCATGGAGGTGTCTACACTCCTCAGTATTATGCCCGTGGGTCTCATGGAAGCGATGGTACTTTCCCGTCCGCTTTTGTTCCTCTGTGGACTCCTTTGGGCGCGCCTTTCTGTATTGAAAGGTGTTATAGGTAGATAGGTAAATATTTTCAAGAGATGTATTCAAGGGGTGTATTCGTTATAGGTTGGAATCCTTGACTTCCATTTCCCTGTCTCTCTTTACTTTCTGGGGTTTCCACTTTCGGATCCTTTAGATTGTCCAGGCTTGTTCTGATGTTGACTTGAACTTTTCCGGAGTTGTTGCCAGATTGCTTCACGGCGATGTTACCTTTCACAGTCTCCTGAATAGGCCTGGTGCCTTATCTTGTCTTGTTCATAAGCTTCGTCCCTTCTTATCAATTGATGAGCTTTCGAATAGAATAGTTCTAACATAGTCGGGGGCTTTCCCGCCAATCAATGTCCAAACTTCGAGTCTAGATCTACACCTCGCATTACTACCACCAGAATTGCGTGGTCGTTAGGCTTACTAACTTCGGTAGCAGTAACATGAAATCTCTGCAAGTATGCTTTCAATGACTCCCCCGGAGCCTGGATTACACTTGGCATGGACATCACATCCTTCGGACGAGTAGCATGTATCCTGAATTGTTCTACAAATTTCCTTGCCAGTTCATCAAAGCGGGATATAGACTGTGGAGGAAGTTGAGTAAACCACATGGTGGTGATTCCGGATAAAGTAATTGGGAAACGCCTATATTTGGTCGCATCATTCGCTCTTGTAGAATCCATCATCCATTCGTACCTCATCATGTGTTGCCTAGGGTCAGTCTTTCCTTCATAGGCTGGGATGGTCGGCATACTAAACGTCCTGGGATACTCAGCCAGTAGAATAGTATCTGTGAAGGGAGTATGACTCCTGGACGTCCCCAATCTTCATTGTTCAAACCTTGGTTCTCTCTCATCAACTGTCTAACCATGGCTGAAAAGTATGGAGTTTGTATGGAGGATGGAAGGTTAGGTTCCGTTCCACGGGACCGCTCGGGTTGGTGTCCCCTATGTTGGCGATCGGCCAAACATGCATCCTGAGGGCCAGCTTCATTAGGATCTTGGTGAGCCGAGCGTCCGGTCTCCTCACGTGCTTGATCCCTGGTTGATCGATCAGTGGCACCTACCGGTGTAGCTTCAGTCTTACGGAATCTACACCTAGGAGATTCATCGGTTGAGGTCGAGCAATCAGATGAAGAATAAGGAGCAGGGCTACCTCTAGCATTCTGATGCCGCTGTTGAGTTAGCTGAGCCATGAGATTAGCGTTGGCCTGAATCTGCTCAGCAAGTTGCCTTATACTTTCCCTGATATCCCTCATCAAATCATTGAACTCTGCCCTGGTGATGACTTACCTTTGAGTTTGGGCGGTAGACCCTGCGCCCAAGTTTGCTTCTTGATTGCTAGGTCCAACTTGTTGCACACTGGCAGTTTCATGGACGTCCGTATTGTGAGAGGCTGATCGGGTACATGGCCTTCCCATCGTACAGTTGTCGGTCGGGACTCTGAATAGATTCAACGGGTGTCCTATGAATAAGTCGGATCTCCTTCGGGGGATTTTTCAATCCAGTACTACAAAGTAGATCCTATCAGCTTGAGAATTCGATTCTCAGTGAAAGCACCAAAATGTTAGCACCAGAATTGGTCACTAACACCCTTAAGAGAGATTGTGTAGAGAGATT
The DNA here is from genome assembly GCA_030765085.1 of Allium cepa. Classification (NCBI taxonomy): domain Eukaryota; kingdom Viridiplantae; phylum Streptophyta; class Magnoliopsida; order Asparagales; family Amaryllidaceae; genus Allium; species Allium cepa. The sequence goes on from CM060937.1 coordinate 381,714,892, forward strand.
AATGAAGAAATTAATGTTAAATAGAGAACAGTATGCTAAATTAAATGCAAAAAACAAGAACATCAGATTTATAGTGGTTCGGCGTAATTTCCTACGTCTACTTTGAAGTTAATATTTATTGCTTTTCTTAACAACCAGTTCCAAATACAATCCGTACACCAACTATCTGAATACACTTGCTAAGTAAAGAGGTTAAGTCTTGAATGAGTCTTGAATGCGGCAGAGTCTCCCCGGTGTTCTTGAAAAAATGTCCCTTTCATTGTGCCCCTACCTCTCTATTTATAGACGAAGATGGGTTGGACTTCCCTGATGGGCCTAGTAGCAAGATACCTCGGCCCATAATGAGTGACTTCTGTGTGCCGAACCACAAATTCCGAACGGCAAATGCCGAGCCATGTATCCAAGCCGAACGAGGCAGTAGGATAAGTGAAATGCGTAGGCCGAACAAGATCCGATGTCGATCGAGGGAAGATGCCGAACGACATGCTTATGTCGAGTGAGGCCATGTGCTGAATGAGGCTGGAGTTCCCGTCAAGGCTGGAATGCCGAACGAGTTTGGAATGCCGGTCGAGGCTGGAATGTCGAACGAGCTTCATGCCAGTCGATGCTAGAATGCCGAATGAGGCATGAATGCCAAACGAGGCTGGAATGCCGAACAAGGCTGAACGCCGAATGAGCTTCATGCCGGTCGATGCTAGAATGTCGAACGTGGCATGAATGCCGAACGAGCCATGAATGCCGAGCGACCTCCCTACGCCGGACGACACATGGATGTCGAACGGTGCTAGTTGTGCCAAACGAACCTTTATGCCGAACGAGGCTTGGATGCCGAACGGTTCTAGATGTGCCGGACGACCTTCTATGCCCAACGAGGCTTTCACTTCAAGTCTCTGTTTACCTGGTCAAGCCACTGGGTAACAATAAACAAAGTTTATAAATAAAGTGAAGTGATTATCGGTGAAAAAAATTGAAGTTATAAATTCATGGTGATGATTTATAAGGAGACAGGTAAATCAGTTTAAAAATAAATGGTAGATTTATTTTTAGAAAATGTGAAAAGGGAATTTATGGAATTTGGACGTAAATCAAGTTATGAATAAATTGAGAGAGATTTATAGATATTAGACTGGTTATATTGGAATTGAAAAGTTTACTTTCTGAGAAGAAAAGTTTGTTTTGAAAAGGAGGATTTTTAATTATTACTAGGTAATTTTAAAAAGTGTTTAAGGATATTTCAAAAAATTAATTTTTTAGTTGTTTTAAATTTGTTGAAAGTATATTTAATTATTAATTAAGTTAGTTTATATTAAGTTAATTATTATTTAAGAATTAATTAGTATTATTATTTTGAAAGGATAAATTATTCAATATCAATATTTTATGTAATTACTTTTATTAAAGAGTATTTGCCTAAAGTTTAACTTGGAAAATTATTATAGGAATTTTAAAAGTATTATTTTGAAAATTATTATATAAAGTTTCAGGAAGTAATGGTATACTTTCATGGCGTAATCGGAAGCATTGAGTGCCTGCAGTTGAATTTTGGATTTCACTAGGATAGAAACATAACCATTGAACTGTGAATCCATGGTTGATACCGCAGTGGTACTTTCCATGTTATTATAAAGAATTTTCATATATTTTTGAAAAGGATAGTTTAAGAATATATTAACTCGACAAGATAAGTATATATTTTGGATGAATAGATTTAATTTATTAAAATTAAATTAAAAGAGACTAGTGTTTTCAGTGGAAAAGGAAATATTTGTTTGAATGATTATTTATTTGACAGTTACATAACCGACTATCAAATATGGACCCAAAATATAACTTTGGGGATATCTAGGAGAAACACAAGAATCATATGGTACAGTTACCATTCGAGGTATTGTACTGTACGTATAAATTCATTTCGTTCTTCTAGGACGATGATAAGGAAAACCATCCACTAACGGTTCGAAGGTGATCTCCGATCTTATTTTCGTCTTTTTATTTCCTAAAGAACCGGGTTTGAGTTTACTGGGAAATATCAAACGTTGTTTCGAAGAGACCGGGATCAGATAAGTTATCCGAAAACCACTTCGATCCAATGAGTACGTTTTTGAAAGTGAAAACAAGAGCATGGAGTTGAAGATGGAGTAGTACAGTGCAAGGGCTAATCGCTACTAATCCTTAGGATGATTCCAAAATGGATGTAGTAGGAATAGTGCCTTCGGAGCTAGAACGGACTTGTATGGATGAATGCTATCGGTATATTGTTGAGAACAATGAGCATTCCATGTGAAAATTCCTTTAAAAAGGTAATCGTAGCCTCTAGCCTCATCAATCGGGAATAAGCGGGGGAGATGAAGTAAGGCTTAGTGGCTCGCATACAATTAGGGTATGTTTATCTCCTTTCTAGATACCCTCAGATATTATTACTACGATACATGGAAGGAGCTCGAAAAAGGTGGGAACACCCGGGGTGATAACATATTCGGTCTATCCAGTTAAGGATAGTCCGGTCTTGTGCTGCAGGGTATCCCAACGTGGTCCTCGGTACATTTTTCTAGATGTGTCATGTGAGAGTGATACTCCAGTGCCTAGTCATTTATATGGAATCCACTCTCCAATACGTGCCTTTTCGGTTTTGATTGTAGAGCTTAGTATGCTGGAATTTAATTAATGTAACACTTTCAGCTATTTGAATAAGTACTTTTACTTAGACACTACTATATTATCAGAGGATTTTGATATGAAATGTTTTGGTTATCGTAAGGTAAAAACCTATTGTGTTTATGTGTGGCGTGGTCTTACGAGATACCTTTGATTTTCAAAAAGACTTTGACAACTTTAACAATTCAAATTGAGTGTGTTTTCTCACGTTGGTTTTCTAGACTGACTCGGGTGTTATTTTATTATAATGCTTGGGTCAGACCAAGTAGTACAGATTCAGGATAGGATGCTATGGAGCTCAGGAGAGGAGCTGGATAACGAAGTGGTATCTCACGTACCTGATTATATTCCGCTATGTATTGTAAGCTATATATTCAGCTTTTGTGAGGACAAGCTACTGTAACTGTCCGGTGTTGTGTTTTTGATGTATTGTACTCCAATGATGTAATGTATAAACAACAATTATAGTTCTTTTGTATAAAGACCAGTTTTAACTATTATATACTGTTTCACTATGATAGTGAGATTCTGTGTTGTTATTTCTATTTTCTTCTTCTACCTCTTCCTTCTTTCTCTTATGATCTGGTATTTTCAACACTCGATTGTTCGGCATGTTATACAGTGGACGCATTGATGTTGATTTTCGAGCATCAAAAATCCAGGCCGTCACAATACCTTATTTGAATGAATTATTTGAAAGGTGTTTTCCAAAAGAATGTCATTAAAGATAATATCAAATTATTTTGGTAATAATATTTTTGGTTATCATAAGGTAAAAACCAATCTGTATTTATTTGTGGGCATGGTCTTACGAGATACCCTTCTTTTCAAATATTTTGATAGCATAGTCATTTCAAGTATCTCACGCTGGTTTATCAAGCTTGATCCGAGTATTTTTGATACTCGGGCCAGATCTGAGCGGTTTCAGGTTTAGCTGAAGACACTTGGAGTTTCCAAAGGTGAGCTGAAGATCTTCATCATCGTATAGACGTATTCTATTATCCGCTGCATCTACTGCATTTTTTTGTTGTTTTCAGCATTTGTAAGGACAGGGGTGTATAGCTGTCTAGGTTGAATCTTAGTTAGACTCTGGTATTTTATTTTAAAATTTTCCGCGGTAAAGATTATTATTAAAATAATATATGTTATTCCATTCATGTGAGATTCTGTTCTATCTTTATTTTCTTTTTATCCTTAATGATCTGCTTATTCGTGCAATTTGAGTTGGACATGTGTAGTTTATTATCGATTCAAAAGGTATGGAAAAATGGGCCATTACATTTGGTATCAAAGATAAAGGTTAAGCGAGAACCTTGGTTTTAGTGGAGTAAAGACTCATCAGAGATAGGGTCAGTAATACCCTAAGATTAGTGACTCATTAGAGATAAGGTTAGTAACATCCTACAATGAGTTTGAGTGTATTATATATGAGTGCGTATTTGTTAGTGACTAATAAATTGTTTTGTGTTGATTTATCTGTTGAGTGATTTATGGATTCTGATCGATGCGCCTGATCACCGTTATCGACGAGGGTTACTAAATATTTAAACAAGCCAAACCGACAAATTAATTTTGAAAAATTGGTAAATGAAATAATTTTACCAGGATTATATTTTGAATATAAAGTATATATTTTGAAAAGTTGTATAGTTAGAAATCTGGTTTAGTGAAATTAAAATATGAAAATCTTGTGATTAGAATTTAACAGTTTGACTATAAGATGTTTCATAAAGATAATCGATAAGTAAGAAATCTGATAAGATAATTATGATCTTTAATACTTATTCCAAAATAAAAAATTAAGAAATGGTAATGTTAAGTTACTATCATAAACTGATCAATTGTTGATTTAAAAGTTTAAGTACAAATGCCTTGTGAATTAAGCTTCACGATTTGACTATAAGGTGTTTGCTAATAAGATTTGTTTAATGAATGATTATATAAGATAAAAATGCATTTAAATAATAGAAAATGATTGCATAAAAAGATATATAAATGGAATGAAAATTTAAACTCGAGTAAAAGAATTATTGTAATTTAAATGAAGTTAATTACTATAAGATAAAATGAATTTATGAAATAGGTTTTATAAAGTAATCTCTACAGTATTTTGAAAATGGTATTATTTCAAATAAAAATAGGTATTTTAGGATAAATAATTCGATTGGCTCAAAAATAAGCTAAAAATGGACAAGAGATGTATTCGAATGGTAAGCAGTTCTCTTAAGTATTACTCTTTTTGTTAAGAGGATATATGATACTATTGGTAGTACCCAGTTCCTTGGATTGTTTTGGAGTTACTCGATCTATATAATTTTATTAAGTTAAAGAAATAATGTGAATCATTGATTAATAATCTTTATAAAAGTTTTTAAACAAAAAATAATTTGGGATCGCTAATTGCTAAAAGAAAGCGGAATTTCCGATGATTTTGGACAGTTGAAAATTTCCGAATCATACCTAACTCAGAACTAAGAAATTTATGAAAACTTTTGGTAAAAGATTATGAAATACTTTGAGTAAATGAAATAAGATAAGGATAATTTATAATCTAGTTTATAAAGAAAATTTTTAAGAGTTAAGAGTTTGAGGATTTAAACATAAGCGGTTTTAAAATTTGTTTCTCCAAAGCTAGAAAATTAATAATAGTATTACATAAGAAATAAGTTTTAAAACTTATGAATTTGGGATAATAGTAAACTACAAAAAAGTCTAAAATTTTTAGACAGATGGATTTAAGTAAAACCAATTTGAAATTTGGGATTTGAATATACTCTTAGGATGTAAAGGTATATCATACAAATGTAGATTTAAGTCATGAACTATTAAGTAAAATAATAACTCCTCAAAAAGGTAATTATAACTTGCAAAAAGTTTTATTAATGAATTCCAGCATTAATTAAGGATTTGGACTTGAGTCTTTGAAACATGATTGATTTACATAAGTTATAAGATGTAATAAACTTAAGTAATAGTTTTATGAATTATTCATAAATAATATTAGTGTTAAAGAAAATATACCGAGTTAAAAGAATGTGGGAAAACTTTTTTATAAAGATAAATTATCTTTTGAGTGAAAAATGGTTTCTTTAGAATATTCACCTTTCATAAAAATATTTGGAAATAAATAATTAAAGGGATTATATAAAGAAGCATCTTTATAAAATGTTTAAACTTAAGATAAAAGACTTTGAAAGTTAATAAATACATATATTATGTGCAGATCATTTCATCGCACAAATTTGATCTAAGATTCGAGTTCGGAACTTTAAGGTGTTTACACTGGTCCAAAAAAGGATTTAACACTCGGCTCTTAACGATGAATATTGATGAGGGTTTGTGATTAGGTCCTTTAGTTTTCTATCATAGTTGAGAACTATACAAGGAAAGCAAAAGTTCTGATCTAGAAGCCTGATCAGAATCCGCACTAGAGGATCGGGGGATCGATACTAATTTGGAAAATAAAGTTATGTATTCGAAGAGGAGATTGAATAAGGTATTTCATACGGATGATGTGTATACTATATGGAATTAAGTTTAAAGATAAATGTTTTGGGTAATTTCAAGGACGAAATTCTTTTAAGTAGGGGAGAAAGTACCGATCCAAAATTTGATCACTTTAAAATTTGAAGTGATTTTAAATATAAATTAGGTAAGAATTATATGATTCAAACAATATTAGATTGGATTTGGAAAGAGAAGTACACACAAAATAGTAACGTTTGCCTATATCGACAAAAGAGATAAAAAGTTTATTTCAGAAAAGTAAGTTTCAATGGTTAAGTAAATTATTTAAATTTATTATTTATAAGTGTTTATATTTTTAAATAATATTGTACAAATTTATTTTTGAATTTGGTTTACATAAATAAATAGTTTAACTAAAATGTCAAAATGTAAACGTAAAACATTTTGTCAAAAATCAACGTTTTATTGATTAAAGTTGTCGCAACATTGTCGCACCTTATTTTCTTATATAGGAACATATATTCAAATAGTATAAATATTAATTAATTCACTAATCAAGTTTACTTTTACTAAACATACTTAGAAAATTCTAGAATTTCATTAAGAAAAGGTAAGCACGAAAAGACAAAAAAGCACGAAAGTCAAAAGGTAAACATCAAATCAAACAAACATAATTATTATACTATTTACTTAATACTTAAGTGAAAATGACATAAAGTAATGATTTGAAATATGATTTTAAGTGTTGAAAAAATAAGGTTGCTTAAAAAGTAAGTAATGGGTATTTTGTTCATTTTACGTAACAATATTTTATTCCAAACTTTTTCCTATAAATAACCATGCATATCTCTTCCATTCTCGCACTTTCCATTCTTCTTCTTCCTTTTCTATGCACTCTTTTTCTTCTTCTTTAGAGCTTTGATGACTTATTCTCTTCCATTTCCTTAATAACTTTTTCAAAATCATGTCAAACAAAGTCAAAATTCCACCAAATATTGCCAAAGACCTTAGAATATCATTAAAACATGTTTTAGCATCTAAGAAGTGAAGAAATAATGGAGGAAGAGGAGGATCAACATGAGTTCGAGCCCTATTAGTGTTATTGGAAGGTTTGGCCAAAAGCAAAGAAGAGGGAAAGACTTGTGGTCTAGAGCAAGTGGAAGTGGCGTGATGACCGAGCACTAAAAAACGAGGTGGAGTTGTTTAGGTGACGTGTTAATGGAGTAGAAGATGATTAGTTGAAGTTAGCAATGGTTTAGTAAAGTGTTGTATAAAAAAGAACGTTGGTGGGAAGTTAATCTTTTGGTAAAAGGTGAGTACTCGTATTTTCTAACTGATCCAGCCATTATTTCAAGTATAACGATTTGAAATTTAAATATGTTGGATGATTAAATGTTTGATAACTTGGTTGCAAATTAGTTGATTATGTGATTGATTATATGGATGCTAACTTGGTTTGATAATGATTAGAGAAATGATTAGTAATTACCCATAGTTAATTAAATGAGATAAATCCATACAAATATGTGTATGGAAATTATTTAGTCTCTTAATTATTTTAAATAATCTAAAATGGTAAAAAATTATATTATAATAATATAATATTATAAAATGAAATGGAATGGAATATGAGTTTGAAATATTAAAGTATTGTTCAAAATGATTTACAAATGTTTTATAAATATTTAAAAGTGTTTTCAAGAAGTTTGAAAAGAAATTGAAAAACAAGTCAAAACTACACGCGTCGCGTAAAGGTAGTTCGCGATTTCACGCCATAAACGTTAAATGAGTGTACAAAGTGGAATATAGCTCAGAATTCATCAAGATAAGAATTTTACAATCTATTATATCCATAGTTTTCCAATGGATAATGAAAATCAAGATTTCATTAAGTAGAGTTTGAAATATGTCCAGAACAATTTTCTGAAAACATCGTGGTTTTGCAGTTTGGAATCCAAAAAAGAATTTCTTTATAAATGATATTTTTAAATGATTAAAAATATGAAATAAATTTTATAAATCTATTTAAATAGTTTAGAAGAGGTTTGAAATGGAAAATATGAATTTTTAAATATTGATAAGTGGTTTAAATCAAATAAGCTTATTAAAGCACATTCCACAGCACTTTTGTACTACCGTTTCTACGACCTTTTAAAAGAAGGTTTAAACTTAACGATTTTTCTAGAATAAATTATGAATGTTTTTAAAAGGAAAAATTAAGCGTTTAAAAGATAATTTGGAATCTTATAATCAATTCCACAATAAAGCCAATAACTGTGTATGTGGAAACGACTAGTATATTTGTTCTGTCTGTAAGATCTGAGAAGATAAAACAAGATGTTTAACTAAGGTTAGGGATGGAACAAGCAGTGTTCTAAACTTACCTGGCCTAAGTTTTCTCTTCTTAGGCCAGGGGTGGAATCGATCGAAAGAAAAGCCTGAATGCTCCAAATAAAAAAAGGTTATATTAAGTTTTTCAAAATTAAAGAAGATTTGTATTATCCAAAATTTAAGCAATCTCAAAAATGAATAAACTACAAAATATATTGCATAGAGTTAGTCTTCTTATACTTGGTATTAAATTCCGAAGAGAGAACTTGTCCCATTCGTGCAATTTAAAAGGTGCTCTCACCATTATCCCCCCCCCCCATAGCACTTGTTGAATACGGAAATTGATGTTGAGTAAAATTAGAACAATTTCTATGATCCTATTTACTCAGTAATGCTTGCTAAGATTTGTTTTAGGGTTTACAGTAAATAATATCTTAAATAACATTGTTTTTGACCCATCTAAAAGCTAAGGAATTTGGATCGAGTGTTAAGTAAAGAAATTTGAAATATTATCCAAAGCAAAAGAATGAGTTAACTTAGAATTACTCTAAGACAAAAAAGAAATCTTTGATTAAGATGTAATGAATGATTTGGAAAGTTTTCCTAAGCAAAAGAGAAAATGATTTGGAATTATTCCAAGATTTAAGACACGTTTAAATAAACCAAATGATTGATAAATGAGGCATAATGATTTCATATACACTTGAAAAGAAAATGGAATAAATTGAAAAGAATATATCTAAGAAAGATATTTTATGAAAGATGAAATAATTGATTGATGATTGATATGCACTTATGAACTTAACATCTTTTTATCGATACTTGGCTTCAAAGGAACGAGGGTCGGATTTAGGTGATCACTATTCGAAAACCACTTCAAACCAATGTATACGTTCGAAAGTGAAGATATGTTGAAGACGGTGATTATTGAAGACCACAGATCTTCATAGCGTGAGGACTGCTTGTTGACATGCTCTAAGTCGCTCTCATTTATAGAGTTATTTATAGCAGTGGTCTCCTCGTTGTGGAGATTTTTTTGGATTGCAAGGGCTTCTCGCCCAGTAATGACCAAGGAAAGTTCCATAGGTTTCATTGAGTCCCAGAACAAACTTGTATGGATGTTTGTCTAACATTGTTTTTTAAATCACATTTGAGTGATTTATATAAAAGTATATCAATTGGTGGCGGAGAAGGCAACTTCTCTTAGCTTAACACCCTTTCCCGAGACATACGAGCTCAGGAAGTTATAATTTTCTAGAAGTCGGTCATGTGACGTGGAATGACAATGTGGCATTCAAAGTGGAAACTGTTATGATTAAAGCATGGCTTTGAAGAAATTGAGCATAGCCTCACTAGCCTCACATCTCGAATGATGATATGGGATATTATGTGGTCTGACAGACACAAATTTGGAATAAGTGAGTATGTATGGTGGTGTCCAATACGTTGGGCCCTTTGAGGAAGACATCCCTCCAAGCATTTATTGCCCCATTTTGATAAAGTAGTTAGCTCAAGAAAAGCAGGTTACTACCAGTTATCAGTAGTAGTATAGCAAGTATAGGTCCAAGTGACTTGCATGAGAAAAGAAATTAAGGCACCGCAGGAGCTATGTTTGTTATGCATGGATCGAAGAAAAGACCACTAGTTACCAATCATGTTGGAAATTCAATCCCAATATGAGATTTACGATTTTGATTGTTGTGATATCCCGGAAATTTCAAGCAATTAATATGTGATAATCTCTTTTATAAATTATTTAAAATTTTCAAATTATTCTTTTAAAACAAATAATAATGGGTTGTTTATATATACATATAAGTAGATTTTAATAGTTTTTTCAAACTAATAAAATAGGTGTTGTTTAAATGTATATAATATATGAGTTGGTTTTAAATTGAATTTGAATTTGAATTTGAAATTCAAATGATAAATATCTTAAAATAAATTGGATTTAAATATATATATATATATATATCTGATTTTTATTAATATATAATTAGTTTATATTATTTTCTTTAAAGGATTTTTATAAATATAAAATAAGAAAATGTATTAATCAAATATAAATTTATTAAAAAGTTTTATAAAACCATTTAAAAATTAATTAAAACATGCATAATTACAAATGTAAGTTAATTAACATGCAAATGACAAATGTAAGCTATTTTTTAACAAGTGTCACCATTTTCTTTTATTTTCTTTTATTTTCAAAAATCATAAAACAATGAGATAAATATATTTATCTCCTCTCCCCTATTTATTTTCTATTCTCATTACTCTGAAAAAAGAAAATCAAAACCTGTTAACAACCTAAAACTAGAACAAAATCAAAAGCCTGTAAACTATATTCAAACAAAAAATTAAATCAAAGCAACAACCTTTTTAACTTGATCAAGCCATCAACTATCTCAAAGTAAATTTATTTCAGTTTTAAAGAAACCCATCTCAGATTCAAAGCAGGATCAACTCAACTATGAATTTCCAGTTCAATGATCATCAAAGCATTCCAGTTTTCAAAATACAAAACTGTGTCAAAGTTTTATATTCATCTTTTTCTGGTGAGTAAACAAACAACATCCTGTTTTAACTTAGTGCATGTGATGATTATATGAAATAATGATGTGAGTTATTGTATAGATGTGAAATTAGACCGCATGTTATAAATATGAAGTGATATAAGTGTGCATGTCTGGTTCACCTCTTTTTTAAGTTACAGGGTTTTAAAATAAGTCAAAATTCAAAATCTGCCTATGTAATCTCTTATAGGCTGTGAAATTCAAACAAGGTATGTTTGTTTAAACATAAACTAAGATTTAAAAATATATTTAAGTACAATAAGTTTTAATATCATCTGGAAAATGGGAAGGTCAGTGAAACTTTGAAAACATGTTAAATTCAAATATCAAAATCCTTTGATTCTCTTATATATTCTAAATCCCCATCAAAGATTATGATTTTTAAAAGTTAAATTAGGATTTTTAGTGTTGAGTCGAGTGAGGAATTCGTGGTAGATCAGAAATTGAGTTCTTAGGCTTTTCTGATGATCGGCGGCGTTTGGGTGGTCGAGTTTGTTAATGGAGATGGATTGGAGGACGGGGGTCACGACAAAAATAGTTGGAGAATTTATCGTCCATAGTGGCGGCCGGTCGGCGTCGTATTAGGGTTTTCGAACCAGTTTTGATCGACTGGGTTTGCGAGGGGTTCGCGTCGTCTATGGAGCACCAGAGACGATCAGTCATGGGAGAAATGACGTGCAGATGGCGGAGGAGGGCGTGGATGGAGTTTCATGGCTGCTGGTGATCGGAAGCATCGAGTCGAGGGGTTCGGCTCTAGATTTTTCATTGGTAGCTCGATTTTGATTTTGGGTTTGTGTTGAAGATTTGGTGGTCGGGATCGAATGTGTAGGTGAACGTTGATGTGTTGGTGGTGTCGGTGGTGGTCGGAGTCGCCCCGATCAACGGTGCACGTGCACGAAGGGTCGGTTGTGTCAGTGGGTTGGGAAGAAGTGTGAGCTCGGAGGAAAGGCTCGGGGAAGTAGGGTGATGGCCCAGGTTTATCTTCGAAGTCGTTGCGAATGTTTTGCTATCATCCGTTTTAAAAGTTTAAATACAACAAATTTTAAGAAGTTTTTTAAAATAAAAAGAAAGCTGTGTCTCGGGGCTGGACTCAGGAGAGAACCGGGTTGAACCCGAAGTAATGATCTATAGCAGTTTTTAAAGTTTTAATAAAATCAAGTTGTTAAATTTTAAATAAATCAAATTTAAACTATTTCTTAAGTAAGTTCTTTTATATAATAAATGTTTTTAAATGATTGGGTTAAGGAAGATATATATTTTATTTTTCTTAAAATTAATTAAGTTAAATTCTTAAGTTGTTTTTAAACTTAAGTTAAATGGTTTAATTAAGTGTTAATTAAAAGGTAAAATGTTTTAAATTTATATGTTAAGGATAATTAAGTAATTAATAAAGATAAATGGTTTATCTTAAAGAGTAATTAATTAATTTAATTAACTAATGATTAAGGATCAATAAATTAAGGTTTATAAGTTAATTAATTAGACATTAATTAATTTGCAATTAAGAATTAATTAATTAAGTGATTAGAGATTAATAAATTTGTAATTAGGAATTAATTAATTAAGTAATTAAACATTAATAAATTTGTAATTAAGGATTAATCAATTAAGTAATTAGAGATTAATTAATTTGTAATTAAGGATTTATTAATTAATGATTAAGGACTTATTAATTAATAATTAGGATTAATTAATTATTGATTAAGGTTAATTAATTAATAATTAAGGATAATTATTCAGTAATTAAAGATTAATCAATTGATTTTATAAAAGTAATTAAACAATGATTAATAAATTAGATAATTAATTAAATGCTTTGTAATTAATTAAATGATTAATTAATTCATAAGTAATTAATTTAATTTGAGTTAATTAAATTAACTATAATTTTGGGATTAATAAGTCATGCTTATGGATGATTGATTATAAAGAATATCTGGATTGATTGATATTTATAGTACGATAATCTAAGATGTTCTGTGATACTTTGGATATGGCTGTGATAAATGTGTGTTATTTATCTATGATGAATGCTAAGTGAATTTAATTTTTTGAAATGTAATTAAACTGTTTAAACCTTAAACAACTTGGCCTTAAAAGAAACGTTTGATTTCGATGAGACCGAGATTGCATATCGGATTTGATTATCCGAAAACCACATTGATCCAAGTTAAACGATAGGTCATGAAATCTCAAGTGAAGATCGAGATAAAGTTTCAGAGTGCAAGGGCTATTGTCGTTAACTCTGAGCGTGATTCCAAAATGAGTGTAGCAAGATAGTGCCTTCGGTTTCTTTCAAACCTAGAACGAACTTATATGGATGAATGCTATCAGACCATCATTAATGGAGGACGATGAGCATTTCAAGATATGTGTTCTTGAAAGGTAATCGTAGCCTCAAGCCTCATCAATCGGGAATGGCCAAAACATGGGAGGTGCACGCAAGGCTAAGTGGGTAGCACCCAAGTAGGATAATATTTTCTCCTGTCTAGAGAGCCCTTTTTATTCGGCTGTGTGGGAGATTGTTTGGCCACAACCACGGGATTGTCTTATTCGGACTATCCAGTAAGGGATAGCTCCGGCCGTGTGTTGCAAGAGGTCAGGGTGGATCCTCGGTACGATGATCTAGACCACGTACTGTGGCGGGCGGTACCCCAATAACCCTACCATTGTATGGAATCCAATCTCCAATAAGTGCCTGCACGGTTTTGATTGTGCCCAACTATGTTGGAACGTGAGATGCAAGCATTCCAGCTATTTCTGTATTTTATATTGAAAACCCTAGACACTATTATAATATAACTGGATTTCCTATCAAATGTTTCGGTTATCGTAAGGGAAAAACTTGTCCATGTTTATTTGTGGAGAGTCTTGCGAGATACCTTTTCTTTCAAAGGTTTTATCAAGTTAAACAACTTAACCGTTTACTCACACCAGACCCATGTCTGACCCGGAGTTTATTCTGTTTTTTTATAAACTCTTGGGTACTCAAATTTTTATGAGTAGCCAAGCGATCAGGTTTGGCTTGATGAATTTTGGGAAGCTTGGAGCAGGAGTTTAGGTGTATTCATATATCTATTTCCGCTATGTTGGAGTCTTTTGTCTTTTTTATTTTGGAATGTAATGGATAGACAGGTCTTTACGACTGTCTAATGTGATGATGTTGTAACTGTATTGACTCTAATATGTAATGACTATGTAATACTTATGTGATATATTATATTTTTCCGTTTCCGTTGTAAGATTCTGATATTGTTTTGTTCTTTCTTTCTATATATTCTTTTTCTACCTATTTCTTTCTTAATGATGATACTTCTTTCTGGGGAATGAAAGACGGGCCGTCATAGTTGGTATAAGAGCACCAGGTTGAGATGATACCTAGGCTTTGGAGTAGTATCTATCTTAAGAGCACTATCTGTAATTTTTATATATCTATATTCCTATCTAAATTGTTGGGTTACCTATCTATGTTGCCGACATGAGTTCTAGAGGAAGGAGAGGTAGAGTTGTGGCAGCACGATGACCAATAATGGAAGAGGTTGGACTGCTAGCAAGACTGTAAATCCAACGTCGCCTCGAGTAGGTTTTGCTGCTTTCTGTAAGGATTTCACCAATCTGGGAGGGAAACCTTTTAAAGGATTAGAGTCCATCACTGAAGTTCAGGCTTGGTTACGCTCATGTGAGCGCATTTTTAAGAGTTTGGATCTGTCAGATGAGCAAAAGAGAGTGATGGCATCGTGGCAACTTCAAGAAGGCGCTGCAGCATAGTGGGATGCAGTTACAGTGAATATTCCGAAGGATGATATTTCTTGGAGTAAGTTTAAGGAACTGTTTGAGGAACAGTTTATGCCTACAGCTAGGAGGACTCGTCTGTATAGAGATTTTCTCGATCTGAAGAAAGGAAGTATGTCGGTTTCAGCATATGAGACTAAGTTCAATGAATTATCTCGCTATGGACCTGGTCTAATTGACACACCCCTCAAGAAGATTGAGATGTTCATGTAGGGAATGAGGCCCGAGTTCCACGAGAAGATGACGGCACACCTTAAGGGATCTTTCATCTTTCATGGAGTTGATTGATATGGCATTGAGGTATGAGGAGCTTATGAACAAGAAACCTTTGGCATCTGCATCAGCACCGAGTGGAACTTCTTCAAATCCAAACAAAAGGAAATTCAACCCAAATTGGAAGAAGCAAGGCAAAGGGAAACGGGGAGGCAATAATGGACCTCGTAAGCGCAATGTGCGTCGGCAAGAGGGTCATTTGGCTAAGAAGTGTCCCAGGGGTAGATCTCAGCAACAGCAGCAGCATCAAAGTGGACCTGGTTCAGCATTGGTTCAGAAGTCTTTGTGTTTAAACTGTCATCAGCCGGGGCACATGGTGAAGGCTTGTTCGCTTCTTCAGAAGGCCCAGCAGAACATTGTGTTTGCTCTTGAAGGTGGACCATCAACTACTTATTTTAAAGGCAAAGGATTTCTTGAAGGTACATTGCTTTAGATGGAAATTATATTAAAGTTCTGTTTGATTCTAGTGCATCTCTTAGTTTTATTTAATTGGATTCGGTAGAGACGTTTCGTCTTACCACTACTGTGGTAGACCGTTCTATTTTTGTATCTAATCCTATAGGGGGAGTAACCAAGTTAGATAAGATCAGTAGAGACCTAAGGATTTCTTATATGTCTCATAGTTTCTCGTGCGACCCATCTTTATTGGATTTCAAAGCGTTTGACCTTATTCTGGGAATGGATTGGTTGGATCAGGATAAGGCTGTTTTGGTTTGTGAAGAGAGAACTATGACTTTGGAAAATGAGTTGGGAAGAATCGCAAAAGTGACTTGCAATAATTCTGGAGTTCACTTGATAATCTTTTGCATGGAATCGAGGCATCTCCAGAAGGCATAGAATCCATCGAAGTGGTTAGAGATTTTCCGGATGTCTTCGAGGAAGTTAAAGGTTTGCCCCCACATCGGGAGATAGAGTTTCGGATCGACTTAGTTCTGGTAGAAGTACCTGTTGTTCAACCCAACAGAAGGATGGCACCGAGAGAGAAAGAAGAGTTGGTGAAGCAGACCTAAAATTTCTTAGAGAAAGGTTTGATCCGGCCCAGTTTTTCCAGTTGGGGTTCTGCTGTAATCTTTTTGACCAAGTAGGATGGGTTATTGAGATTCTGTATCGATTACCGAGAGTTGAATAAGGTTACTATTAGGGATAAGTACGCATTGCCCCGTATAGACGATCTTTTTGACCAACTCCATGGACCTTCTGTTTGCTCCCAGTTGGATTTAGTTTCGGGTTTCCATCAGTTAAGGGTAGCTAAGGACAGTATACCCTTGATTGTGTTCAGGGGACCCAATTGTTCTTATGAGTGGTTGATTATGCCTTTTGGGCTAACCAACGCTCCTGCCTATTTTGTGGATTTGACGAACCGAGTTTTTTGGGATGTGTTATATAAGTTTGTGCTTGTGTTAATCGATGACATTCTTGTCTACTCTAAGTCTAAAGAGGAGCATAAGCAACATTTGGAGATAGTGTAGGAGACTTTGAGGAGGCATGTTCTAAAGGCAAAGTTTTTCGAAGTGCCATTTTTGGGGCATATTGTATCTGGTGAGGGTATTTCTGTAGATCCGGCCAAGGTAGCAACTATTCAAGAATGGGAGCAACCGCAGACTTGACGGAAGTCCGTAGTTTTCTGGGTTTGGTAGGGTACTACAGGAAATTTATCAAGAACTACACTAAGATTTCTTCGCACCTAACCAAGTTGACTAGGAAAGGAGCAGAGTTTAAGTGGACCCCCAAGTGTGAAGAAGCTTTCTTGGATTTGAAGGAAAGGCTGACTAGTGCACCTATTCTAGCTATTCCTGATGGTAAGAGTAAGTTCGAAGTCTACACGGATGCTTGTGGAGTTGGGCTAGGTGCAGTGCTGATGCAGAATGGGAAAGTGATTGCATATGCGAACAGGCAATTGAAGCCACATGAAAAGAACTACGCTATGCACGATCTGGAATTGTTGGCCACCGTCTTTGCTTTGAAGATCCGGAGGCACTATCTGTTGGGAGAGAAGTTCGAGCTTTTCACGGATCATTAACCTTTGAAATACCTTTTCTCCCAGAAGGATTTGAATTTGAGGAATTTGAGGCGGTAGAGTTGGGTAGAATTTTGGGCATCTTATGGTCTGGATATCCTCTATACTCTAGGGAAAGCGAATGTGGTGGCGGATGCTTTGAGTAGGAATGCAATTTTGGCTATTTTGGAAGTTGTTCTGTCTCTACAGGAAAGGATCATAAGCAGTCAGATAAAGGATAGAGCTTTTGAGGAATTGATTCTTGGAACCAAGGATGCTGATATTCGGATTTCAAGATAGACGATCAAGGAGCTTTGAGGATCAACGGACACTTGTGTGTTCTGGATGTGGATGGGTTGAGGCTGGAAGTATTGCGAGAAGGCCACAAATCAAGGTTAAGTATCCATCCAGGGATTTCAAAGATGTATAAGGATATGAAGAGAGTTTTTTGTGGCTTGGCATGAAGAAGGATATTGCCACTTTCATCAATGGATGTGTGATCTGTCAGCAGGTTAAAGGTGATCAACAAAAGACCGCAGGATTGTTGCAGCCTCTGGAAGTTCCTAAATACAAGTGGGAAATGATAGCTATGCATTTCTTCGACAGTCTGCTAAGGACTAGAAAGGAAAATGAAGGAATATGGGTAATCGTGGACCGGCTGACCAAGAGCACCCATTTTATTCCGGTTAAGGCGACCAGAACTGCAGCGACATTAGCAGAGATTTTCTTGAGGAAGATCGTCGGTTTGCATCGAGTTCCAGTCAGCATAATTAGTGACCGCGATCCAATCTTTATTAGTAAATTTTAGGAGGCTCTGCAGACAGCATTGGGTACAAAGATTGAGTTTGAGTACAACCTATCATCCCTAGACCGACAGACAAATAGAAAGGCTGAATCGAATTCTTGAGGATATGTTGAGGGCTTGTGTTCTGGATTTCGGTGGATCTTGGGAGGACCATCTGCATTTAGTGGAATTCTCATACAATAATAGTTATCAAGCAAGTATCAAGATGGCACCCTATGAAGCTTTGTATGGAAGACCTTGTAGATCACCGTCCGATTGGGTAGAGTCGGGAGATCGTTTTTTTCTTAGTCCAGATTTGATCCGAGAGGCATCTACGAAGGTGAAGCTTATCGAGAAGAAAATGAAAGCAGCCCAGGATCATCAGAAGAGTTATGCGAACAAGAGACAAAGGCATTTAGAGTTTGAAGTCGGAGATCCGACTTTGTCAAGGTTTTCCTTATAAAAGGAGCGATCAGATTTGGAAAGATGGGAAAGCTTGGCACGAGGTATATTGGAACCTTACGAGTGCTCGAGAAAATTGGTTTTGTGGCCTACAGGATTGAATTGTCATACTGGATCGCTAGAATTCACAATGTTTTTCACGTATCTCGTCTGAGGAAATATATGTTCGACCCATCCCTAGTTGTGGTGCCAGTAGTGCAGGAAGATTTAGAGATGAACCGGAATTATCCATAGTCAGGCATCCAGTCCAAATAGTTGATCAAGATGAGAAGCAGCTCGGAAACAAAGTGGTGAAGTTGGTTAAGGTACAGTGGAGCGAGGATCCCAGACACTGTGCCTGGGAAACTTTGGATAGTTTTAGGAAAGCCTATCTGGATTTGTGTCCGGATAGCTAGTAATGTTTGTTTGAATGAATTGTTTGTTTGGTTGTTAGTGTATGGTTGATATGTATGCTTGGATTGTTTGTAATAAAAAGTTTTTGGATTATCTTTTGCTTTTAAATTTCGGGAACGAAATTCACTTAAAGGAGGAGGAATGTAATGTGACGACCGCCCATGACTCCTGCACTAAACAAGGAAATAGTGCGCTGTAAAGTGTGCCAGGCCGCCATGGACGATCATCAAGGTAAGGTAAAATAATAAACTCTATTGTATTACTCACAGCGCATGGATAAAATACAATAGAAAAGTATACATAGTGAAGCTCCACGGAAAAGAATCTCATCATATAAACTCATAATAGTTTGGTACAACAATCTGAAAAGTCAATACAGCAAGCCTCACTACATATCACTCAGAGAATCATACAAACAGCGGAACATCCAGTACATATGTAAGAAAACAATATGCAAAAGCCTCCAGCTCGTCTTCGTCATCAACAGCGTTGGTCACTAAGAACAACACCTGTCACCTGCTACCTAGTCTGCCCATCCCAAAACGGATGAACAGCCCAAGGTAATAAGAATTGAACATAAAACCTTGAGTCAGACAAAAGTCCTAGTGAGCAGTAAATCAACTATCAAACATACCAAAAGAGCATAAAGGGTAAAAAGGAATAGGAACCCAACCATCTCACTCCACCTCTTTCTACAGTGATAGCCTCCATACACACTAAGCAGAAACAAACATAGCAAAGCAAACAATTAAAGTAAAGCAATTATCACTCGAGTCAAGGTCGATGTTTTCCAAGTACAAACCCCCAAGGCCTAAACCAAGATCAGATAAGCACCCACAAAACATCGCTCTTGAGACCGAGTGACGATACAACCAAACATCCAAACATCCATGACTCTGGCTATCACTATTATCATTACCTCGATATCACCGTTAATTGAATGACCGGCTCATTCTTTCATCCGTCCGTCAAGGGCTAATGGTAACCCCGGTTCTAGAAATAACTCCGCATGTCATCGTGACCCGTGCCTAGGACTATCGAATCTACCCAGAGAAATAGACCATTAACTATTAGTCTTGGGACTATCGAATCTGCCCTGCGTACTAGACCATTAACTATTAGTCTTGGGACTATCGAATCTGCCCTGCGTACTCTTGCTTTGAGCATGCTAGAACCTTCAACAACGATGAGATCTCAGCCTTCTAGTCATCCTCCTCGACGACTATTTCCATACTAGCTCAAGCGCCTCTCAAGCCAACCATTATCCACAAACTCGAACCATATCACCGAGTTATCAACATGCTTGGAATGATCCCGTCTGCATTAAACCAAGGCTATCTCACATCATGCTTTTCTTCATCGCATCATAGCAAAGTCCCATTTCAACATCATGCTTTGCCTCATCGCATCATAGCAAAGTCCCATCTCAACATCATCATCAAATCTATCCATATGAGCTTTATCATCCGCTTCATATGCCACGAGCAGCTTTCCTTATCCAAGAGCCTTTCCACTTAGCTTTTGAATCATCTTCAACCAACTTGTCCAAATTCAAATCATCAATCAACTAATCAATCAAATCAATCATTAATCCAAGTAATCAATCATTCAAACAAGATCTAAATAAACAGTTATAACAATAATGGCAATTTCATAAATAAAGAGTCCAAATCTAACAAGCATGAATTCTAAGTAATATCTTGATGAATGAACTAGCATAGGTTATCATGTGGTAAAGTGGATATCAAACCTTTATAAATGATGGATCTACATGCAGATTTAAGGAAAATGCATGAAATCACTATCTTTAACACACAAACAAGCCACCGATCCAATATACTCCTTTGGATCCGTGTGAGAGATAACCACCACTCACCGAATCACCTAAACACTTCAAAAGCAACTAACTTCAGATCTGGACAGCAAAGGATCTAGCTAGATCCGCCAAAAATCCGCTTCAAACGATGAAATCTCTCTTCGATGGATGGAGATCTTCAACTTTGGCTCTAGGATCTTCGATCTTGGATGGATGTAAGCACTAGATTAAAGTGGAGAAAAGAAGTGAAGAAGTGTTGTAGTCGAGCCCTCAAAATAGCAGCACTTCGTCTCTTCAAAATCCGGATCCCAAAATGAAGATAGGCACTTCTATTTATAGGCTGAAATCCTTAAGTCGTTCGCCCCTATGAGTCGTTCACGACTCATCAAAGCCCACGACCTACGACTCAAGCATATGCGCGACTTAACACATGCGCGCGACTTAACTTAGACACGACCTAACGACTCAAGCCCATACGACTTACGACCTAACACACTGTCGCATTTCTTCCTAAGTCCTAAGTCGTTTGGACGACTCAACGACTCATGACTCATCGACTCACACGGCAAAGCATGCACACGACCTAACTGGGCACGACCTACCAACTAAACCCCTTAACGACCTAACCTCAAGGCCGACCTGACACATTGCAACGACCTACGACTTAGCTGGATGCCGACCTAACCCTTGCCGACCTAACGACCTAGCGACTTACGACCTAAACTAAACCCAGCCGCTAACTACCTTAAGTCGCCTCACCGACTTATCTCCCTTATGTCGTAACTCGTTCGACCGACTCATCTCCTATACCACTATCCTTTAGGTCGGTCCTAACCCATTAACTCGCTAACTCCTAAGTCATTGGTTCCCTTAGGTCGGTCTCAAACCTTAAGTCGGTCAAATCCTATAGGTCATTCACCATTTTAAACCAGCCAATCTCTTAAGTCACTTACTCTATAAGTCGGTCACCTTCCTTAAGTCGTTCCATCCTCTAAGTCGCTCCATCGACTCATGCTACAACTCGACCCAACCCTGGACGACTCATCTCTGGACGACTTAACAACACTATCAACCTAATGACAACAGTTCTACAATTCTTCGATCCGTAAAAATACGGGTCGTTACATTCTCTCCCCCTTAGTAATTTCGCCCCCGAAATTCCAAACAAACAAGAGCAACCAAAACTATTCTGCATGCCTACCATCCATAGCAATCAACAAACCATGCATCCAATTACTAGCCTAGCATGCAGAATTCTAAGACTAGAACAAGTTACAATGTCATGCGATGTCACAACACCTTAGGGCCATACCTCAAAGAGTTCAGGATGAGCTGCCTTCATCCTCTCTTCCTCCTCCCATGTACAGTCGTTATCATCATCACTCCGTTGTACCTAGAGCAACCTGACTACCTTCCTCCTAAGCTGTTTCGTGTCAGTTTCCACAACACGAAGCGGCTTACGAGGTCTTCTAACAACTGGATCAACTTCTAAATCTCCATAGCTATCAGCAGAAACCACTGTATTCGAGTCGTGCACATACCTCCGTAGATATGATACATGAAAAATATTGTGCACACCCGACACTTTTCTGGTAATTCCAATTTATAAGCGAGCTTTCTAATTCGCTCGACGATCGGGAATGGTCCAACAAATCTCGGAGTCAATTTTCCTTTCTTCCCGAATCTAATAACATTCTTCAGAGGAGAAATCTTCACAAAAACCATATCGCCTACGTCGAATTCCAAATCCTTATGACGCTTATCGGCATAACTTTTCTGACGGTCTTAGGCTGCCTTCATTCGTCGCCGAATGATCTCTATACAATCAGAAGTCTGTTGAATCATTTCTGGCCCAAGTATCATCTTTTCTCCTGTTTCCAACCAACATGTCGGAAAGTTACATGGTCTTCCATACAATGCTTCATACGGTGCCATACCAATGCTTGATTGATAACTATTATTATATGAAAACTCCACCAAATGAAGATGATCTTCCCATGATCCTCCGAAGTCCAAAACACATGCTCTGAGGAGATCTTCCAAAACTCGGTTGACTCTCTCGGTCTGACCATCCGTTTGGGGGTGATAAGCTGTACTCAAACACAACTCGGTTCCCAAAACTTCTTGGAAGCTCTTCCAAAATCCACCAGTGAACAATGGGTCTCGATCGCTTACTATGCTTTCCGGAATACCATGAAATCGAACTATCCACTTAACATATAGCTCAACCAATTTCGATGCAGTCCTAATTGATCGAACAGGAATGAATCTTGCACTCTTAGTCAAACGATCTATGATGACCCAAATCCCTTCATTTCCTGCTCTGGTTCTAGGTAACCCATCGATAAAATCCATCGATATTTGCTCCCACTTCCATGTAGGAACTTCTAACGGCTGAAGTAATCCACTTGGCTTCTTCTTTTCGGCTTTTACCAACTGGCAGTTCATGCATTTGGAAATAAAATTTCCAACATCCTTATTCATACCTTCCCAATAATAGGTTCTCTTCATATCCCGATACATCTTATTTCCACCTGGATGAATTGTTAACTTCGAGTGATGACTCTCCTTCAGAGCTTCATTTCTCAATTCATCTATATCGGGAACAACTAGTCGTCCTTGTTTCCGAAGCCAACCCTCTCGATTGATTTCGAATCCTTTATCCTTCTCTGGATCCAATCCAGATTCCAAATCACGGATAATCTTGACAAGTTTATCGTCTCGCTTTTGGCTCTTACCAATTCTTTCCACAAGAGTAGGTCTTATCGATAAGTTTGCCAACATCTCAGGTTCCAATTCACATCTAGGCCTGAAGTCAAATCCAACCAAATACTCAAGACTCTTCCATTCTGAAAACATAGCTCCCAATCCTGCATGTCTTTGACTTAACGCATCTGCCACCGCGCTACCCTTTCCCGGAGTATAGGCTATACCAAAATCATACGATGCTAAAAGCTCTAGCCATCGTTGCTGTCGAAGATTCAAATCCTTTTGGGAGAAAAGATACTTCAATGACTTATGATCTGTAAACAACTCGAACCGAACTCCCAATAGGTAATGTCTCCACATCTTCAGAGCAAATACAATCGCCGCTAACTCCAAATCGTGAGTCGGATAATTCCTTTCATGCGGCTTCAGTTGTCGGCTTGCATACGCAACAACTTTATCCTTCTGCATTAGCACTTCTCCAAGTCCAGTACCACATGCATCGGTGTAAACCACCATCTCATCATTTCCACTAGGAATAGTCAAAACAGGAGCACTTGTTAGTCGCTCTTTCAGGATTCCGAAAGCTTGCTCACACTTAGCATCCATTTGAATACTTGATCCTTTTTCGTCAATCCTGTTAATGGTGCAGCTATCTTGGAAAAGTCTTTGATAAACCGACGATAATATCCTGCTAATCCAAGAAAACTTCTCACATCAGATGCATTCTTAGGTCTAACCCAATCCTGGACTACTACCACTTTGGCGGGATCAACCGCTATTCCATTTCTAGAGATAATATGACCTAAGAACCTCACTTCACTCTTCCAGAAGTGACACTTCGAAAACTTAGCCCTCAGCTGTTGTTTCCGCAAGATTTCCAAAACAATACGCAAGTGCGTCTTGTGCTCTTCTTCAGTTCTGGAATAAATCAAAATATCATCCACGAACACAAGTACGAACTTGTTCAACTGATCCCTGAACACACTATTCATAAGATCCATAAAATATGCTGGTGCATTGGTCAATCCAAACGGCATTACCAGCCACTCATAGAAACCGGATGGTGTCCTGAAAGCAGTCTTCGGCACACTATCCTTTGCCACTCTCAACAGGTGAAATCCCGTTGCCAAATCCATCTGAGAAAACACCTTAGCTTCGTGAAGCTGATCAAACAAGTCATCTATTCTCGGCAATGGATACTTGTTCTTCTTAGTCACTTTATTCGGCTCACGATAATCCACACACAACCTCAACAATCCATCCGCTTTGGTTGCAAACACAACTGGTGCACCCCATTCGGACACACTACGCCGAATGAATCCTTTCTGTAAAAGGTCATCAACTTGCACCTTCAACTCTTGCTGTTCCCTAGGCGCCATTCGCCTAAGAGGCATCACAACAGGTCTGGCTCCCTCAACTATATCGATACGAAACTCGATCTCTCTATGCGGCGGTAATCCTTTGACTTCGTCAAAGACATCCTCAAATCCATTCACAATAGGCACCGATGACAGTCCATCCTATGAAATAACTAGCGAATACATGAAGCTCATGAAGACGCCTTCTTCATGCTTACATCGTATCACAACCCTTCGCCCCTCCACATTCTCGACTGTCACCTCCAGCCTCTTACAATCAACCCTTGCCGCATACTTTCTAAGCCAGTCCATACCCAAAATAATTCCGAACCCCGCAAAGTTCAGAACAAAACAATCACAAACAAAAGAGCAATCATGACTCGATACAACCAGACCGCGGCATAGCATACACAAACAAGACGAACCCCCAACTGGATTAGTCACAACCAATGGTCTATCCACGATATCTGGTTCCAAACCCAACCGGCCTACAAGTTCGTTACAAACAAAGGAATGCGACGCTCCAGTATCGAATAACACTCTAACTGGAACACCACAAATGGAAAGGGTGCCTTGAACCACCACACTCTTTCCTTTCTCTTCTGCCATAGGAGCTTTTGAAGATGATGGCACAGCCCCCAAAGCATAAGCTTGCACAATCTGTTTGTCCTTCCGCGGTTCCGGACAATTCCTCCTGATATGCCCCAGCTTGTCACAGTTGTGGCACTTCACTGGCACTCTCGGATTCTTACAATCTCTGGAGAGATGACCCTTCTGCTGACAGTTGTAGCAGGTCACTTCACCCTTCGGCTTCTTCTGGCCATCCTTACCCTTCTGCTGCTGCTGCTTCCTCTTCTTGTTCCCACCTTGCTATGATTTAGATTCCTCCTTGGTCACAGCAACAACAGATCCTCCTTTAGGAAACAGATTCTCATGCCTGAGAGCTTTCTCCACAAGCTTCTCAAATGGATCGTCCAGATGATCCACCAACTGTCTCCCAAGGTAAGTGTCCAAGCCTGTCACAAACTTCTCATTCTTCTGATAAGGAGATTCAATATATGACCGAGCATACTTGGACAAGGCTTCAAACTCCGAAACATACTCAAGAACTGGTCTTCCACCTTGCTTGAGTTCCACAAATCTCTTAAACAGAACAGATTTCTGAGCTGTAGAAATGAACTTAGCTTCAAATCTGGCTTGGAATTGCTCCCAAGTAATTTCTTCCTCCGGAGTATCAATGGTGATAGAATTCCCCCAATCAGAAGCTCTTCCCTGAAGCTGTCTTGATGCAAGCTTCCTCTTAGTTGCATCCTCAATTCCCAAGTCACCGAAGATCCTTCTACAAGCATCAATCCACCTCTGAACTTCAATGGTTGATTCCGTTCCCAAGAAAACCTTTCCTCCAAGAGCAGTATAGTCTTTACACAGCTTAGCAAAATCCACCGGTTTTGGAGTTTGAACTTGAACTCCAACATCTACCATTGGCCCTGGAGCTGGCATCCTTCTCATGATTGAAGTCATCATGGCCTCGAACATAGCAGCATAATCAGCAGCCCCCTCAGAATCACGGCCTTCCCTAGCAGCTGGTCTCTCTCTTCGACTCATTCTTAATATCTATAAAAGAATGATTAGTACACCTTGAGAAACAACTGCATAAGAGGTTCTAATCCTTCTAAGCTACTATATTATATATAGTAATCAACCATCAAAATACAATTACGTCTCTCATACTTAGTTACGTCAGCGAGCATTGGCTAAAATAGATTAACCAAAGCTCTGATACCAAATGTGACGACCGCCCATGACTCCTGCACTAAACAAGGAAATAGTGCGCTGTAAAGTGTGCCAGGCCGCCATGGACGATCATCAAGGTAAGGTAAAACAATAAACTCTATCGTATTACTCACAGCGCATGGATAAAATACAATAGAAAAGTATACATAGTGAAGCTCCACAGAACAGAATCTCATCATATAAACTCATAATAGTTTGGTACAACAATCTGAAAAGTCAATACAGCAAGCCTCACTACATATTACTCAGAGAATCATACAAACAGCGGAACATCCAGTACATATAGTAAGAAAACAATATGCAAAAGCCTTCAGCTCGTCTTCGTCATCAACAGAGTTGGTCACTAAGAACAGCACCTGTC
Source organism: Allium cepa (assembly GCA_030765085.1). Taxonomy (NCBI): domain Eukaryota; kingdom Viridiplantae; phylum Streptophyta; class Magnoliopsida; order Asparagales; family Amaryllidaceae; genus Allium; species Allium cepa. Next base: position 381,741,660 of record CM060937.1, read on the forward strand.
ACCTGCTACCTAGTCTGCCCATCCCAAAACGGATGAACAACCCAAGGTAATAAGAATTGAACATAAAACCTTGAGTCAGACAAAAGTCATAGTGAGCAGTAAATCAACTATCAAACATACCAAAAGAGCATAAAGGGTAAAAAGGAATAGGAACCCAACCATCCCACTCCACCTCTTTCTACAGTGATAGCCTCCAGACACACTAAGCAGAAACAAACATAGAAAAGCAGACAATTAAAGTAAAGCAATTATCACTCGAGTCAAGGTCGATGTTTTCCAAGTACAAACCCCCAAGCCTAAACCAAGATCAGATAAGCACCCACAAAACATCGCTCTTGAGACCGAGTGACGATACAACCAAACATCCAAACATCCATGACACTGGCTATCACTGTTATCATAGCCTCGATATCACCGTTAATTGAATGACCGGCTCATTCTTTCATCCGTCCATCAAGGGCTAATGGTAACCCCGGTTCTAGACATAACTCAGCACGTCATCGTGACCCGTGCCTAGGACTATCGAATCTGCCCTGCGTACTAGACCATTAACTATTAGTCTTGGGACTATTGAATCTGCCCTGCGTACTCTTGCTTTGAGCATGCTAGAACCTTCAACAACGATGAGATCTCAGCCTTCTAGTCATCCTCCTCGACGACTATTTCCATACTAGCTCAAGCGCCTCTCAAGCCAACCATTATCCACAAACTCGAACCATATCACCGAGTTATCAACATGCTTGGAATGATCCCGTCTGCATTAAACCAAGGCTATCTCACATCATGCTTTGCTTCATCGCATCATAGCAAAGTCCCATTTCAAGATCATGCTTTGCCTCATCGCATCATAGCAAAGTCCCATCTCAACATCATCATCAAATCTATCCATATGAGCTTTATCATCCGCTTCATATGCCACGAGCAGCTTTCCTTATCCAAGAGCCTTTCCACTTAGCTTTTGAATCATCTTCAACCAACTTGTCCAAATTCAAATCATCAATCAACTAATCAATCAAATCAATCATTAATCCAAGTAATCAAACATTCAAACAAGATCTAAATAAACAGTTATAACAATAATGGCAATTTCGTAAATAAAGAGTCCAAATCTAACAAGCATGAATTCTAGGTAATATCTTGATGAATGAACTAGCATAGGTTATCATGTGGTAAAGTGGATATCAAAACTTTATAAATGATGGATCTACATGCAGACTTAAGGAAAATGCATGAAATCACTATCTTTAACACACAAACAAGCCACCGATCCAATATACTCCTTTGGGTCCGTGTGAGAGATAACCACCACTCACCGAATCACCTAAACACTTCAAAAGCAACTAACCTCAGATCTGGACAGCAAAGGATCTAGCTAGATCCGCCAAAACTCCGCTTCAAACGATGAAATCTCTCTTCGATGGATGGAGATCTTCAACTTTGGCTCTAGGATCTTCGATCTTGGATGGATGTAAGCACTAGATTAAAGTGGAGAAAAGAAGTGAAGAAGTGTTGTAGTTGAGCCCTCAAAATAGCAGCACTTCGTCGCTTCAAAATCCGGATCCCAAAATGAAGATAGGCACTTCTATTTATAGGCTGAAATCCTTAAGTCGTTCGCCCCTATGAGTCGTTCACGACTCATCAAAGCCCACGACCTACGACTCAAGCATATGCGCGACTTAACACATGCGCGCGACTTAACTTAGACACGACCTAACGACTCAAGCCCATACGACTTACGACCTAACACACTGCCGCATTTCTTCCTAAGTCCTAAGTCGTTTGGACGACTCAACGACTCACGACTCATCGACTCACATGGCAAAGCATGCACACGACCTAACTGGGCACGACCTACCAACTAAACCCCTTAACGACCTAACCTCAAGGCTGACCTGACACATTGCAACGACCTACGACTTAGCTGGATGCCGACCTAACCCTTGCCGACCTAACGACCTAGCGACTTACGACCTAAACTAAACCCAGCCGCTAACTACCTTAAGTCGCCTCACCGACTTACCTCCCTTAGGTCGTAACTTGTTCGACCGACTCATCTCCTATACCACTATACCTTAGGTCGGTCCTAACCCATTAACTCGCTAACTCCTAAGTCGTTGGTTCCCTTAGGTCGGTCTCAAACCTTAAGTCGGTCAAATCCTATAGGTCATTCACCATTTTAAACTGGCCAATCTCTTAAGTCGCTTACTCTATAAGTCGGTCACCTTCCTTAAGTCGTTCCATCCTCTAAGTCGCTCCATCGACTCATGCTACAACTCGACCCAACCCTGGACGACTCATCTCTGGACGACTTAACAACACTATCAACCTAATGACAACAGTTCTACGATTCTTCGATCCGTAAAAATACGGGTCGTTACATGTAATATCCCAGAAATTTCAATAAATTAATATGTGATAATCTCTTTTATAAATTATTTGAAATTTGTAAATTATTCTTTTAAAACAAATAATAATGGGTTGTTTATATATACATATATGTAGATTTTAATAGAATTATTCTTTTCAAACTAATAAATAGATGTTTTTTAAATGTATATAATATGTGAGTTGACTTTAAATTGAATTAGAATTTGAAATTCAAATGATAAATATCTTAAAATAAATTGGATTTAAATATATATTTATGATTTTTATTAGTATATAATTAGTTTTATATTATTTTCTTTAAACGAATTTTATAAATATAAAATAAGAAAATGTATTAATCAAATAGAAATGTATTAAAAAGTTTTATAAAAACATTTAAAAATTAATTAACACATGCATAATTACAAATGTAAGTTAATTAACATGCAAATGACAAATGTAAGCTATTTTTTAACAAGTGTCACCATTTTATTTTATTTTATTTTATTTTTAAAAATCATAAAACACGGTTATAAATAATCTATCTCCTCTTCTCTATATCTTTTCTATCCTTATTACTCTAAACAAAGAAAATCAAAACCTGTTAACAGCCTAAAACCAGAACAAAATCAAAAGCCTGTATACTATATTCAAACCAGAAAATTAAATCAAAGCAATAACCTTTTCAACTTGATCAAGCAATCAACTATCTAAAAGTAAATTCATTTTATTTTTAAAGCCAATCATCTCAGATTAATGGCAAGATCAACTCAACTAAGAATTTCCAGTTCAAAGATCATCAAAGCATTCCAGTTTTCAAAATACAAAACTGTGTCAAAGTTCCCTGTTCATCTTTTTCTAGTGAGTAAACAAACAACGTCCTATTTTAACTTAGTGCATGTGATGATTATATGAAATAATGATGTGAATTATTGTATAGATGTGAAATTAGAGCTGCATGTTATAAATATGAAGTGATATAAGTGTGCATGTCTGGTTCATCTCTGTTTTAAGTTACAAGGTTTTAAAAAAAGTCAAAGTTCAAAACCTCCCTATGTAATCTCTTATAGGCTATGAAATTAAAACAAGATATGTTTGTTTAAACATAAACTAAGATTTAAAAATATATTTAAGTATAATAAGTTTGAATATCATCTGGAAAATGGAAAGGTAAGTGAAACTTTGAAAACATGTTAAATTCAATTATTAAAATCCTTTGATTCTCTTATATAATATGAATCCCCATCAAAAATCATGATTTCTAAAAGTTAAATCAGGATTTTTAGTGTTGAATCGAGTGAGGAATTCATGATTGATCAGAAATTTAGTTTTGAGGCTTTTTTGATGATCGGCGAGGTTAGGGTGGTCGAGTTTATCACTGGAGATGGATTCGAGGATGGGGGTCACGGTAAAAATAGTTGGAGAATTTCTCGTCCATGGTGGCGGTCGGTTGGCGTCGTATTAGGGCTTTCGAACCAGTTTTGATCGACTGGGTTTACAAGGGGTTTGCGTCATCTATGGAGCATCGGAGATGATGGTCATGGTGGAAATGAAGCATGGATGGCCGACGAGGGTGTGGGCGGAGTTTCATGGCTGCTGGTGATCGAAAGCGTCGAGTCGAGGGGTTTTCAGGCGATGGGTTCGGCTCCAGATTTGTCTATGGTAGCTCGATTTTGATTTTGGGTTTGTGCTAAAGATTTGGTGGTCGAGATCGAAGGTGTAGGTGAATGTTTATGTGTTGGAGGTGTCGACAATGGTCGGAGTTGCCTCGATCAACGGTGCACGTGCACGAGCGGTCGGTTGTGTTAGTGGGTTGGGAAGAAGTGTGATCTTGGAGGAAAGCTCGGGGAAGTAGGGTGATGGCCCGGGTTTATCTTCGAAGTCGTCACGAGTGTTTTGCTATCATCTATTTTAAAAGTTTAAGTATAGCAAATTTTAACAAGTTAAAGGAAAAAAGGGGAGTCTCGGGGCTGGATTCGAGAGAGAACTGGGTTGAACCCGAAGTAATGATCTATGGCAATTTTTAAAGTTTTAATAAAAGCAAGTTTTAAAATTTGAAATAAATCAAATTTAAACTATTTCTTAAGTAAGTTCTTTTATATAATAAATTTTTTTAAATGATTGGGTTGGGGAAGTTATACAATTTATTTTTCTTAAATTAATTAAGTTAAATTCTTAAGTTATTTTTAAACTTAAGTTAAATGGTTTAATTAAGTGTTAATTAAAAGGTAAAATATTTTAAATTTATATGTTAATGATAGTTAAGTATTTAACAAAGACAAATGGTTTATCTTAAAGAGTAATTAATTAATTTAATTAAGTAATGATAATAAATTAATAATTAAGGGTTGTAAGTTAATTAATTAGAGATTAATTAATTTGTAATTAAGAATTAGTTAATTAAGTAATTAGAGATTAATAAATTTGTAATTAAGAATTAATTAATTAAGTAATTAGAATTAATAAATTTGAAATTAAGAATTAACTAATTAAGTAACTAGAGATTAACTAATTTGTAATTAAGAATTAATTAAGTAATTAAAGATTAATTAATTTATAATTAAGGATTTATTAATTATTGGTTAAGGTTAATTAATTAATATTAAGGATAATTAATCAGTAATTAAAGATTAATCAATTGATTTTATAAAAGTAATTGAAGAATGATTGATTAATAGGATAATTAATTAAATGGTTTGTAATTAATTAAATGATTAATTGAGCAGGGTTAGGTAATTAATTCATAAGTAACTAATATAATATGAGTTAATTAAATTAATTATAATTATGAGATTAATAAGTCTTCATTATGGATGATTGATTATAGAGAATGTCTGAATTGATTGATATTTATAGTATGATAATCTGTGATGTTCTGTGATACTTTGGATATGGCTGTGATAAATGTGTGTTATTTATCTGTGATGAATGCTATGTGAATTTAATGTTTTGAAACGTAATTAAATTGTTTAAACCTTAAACAACTTGGCATTAAAAGAAACGTTTGGATTTCGATGAGACCCGGATCGGATATCAGATTTGATTATCCGAAAACCACATCGATCCAAGTTAAACGATAGGTCGTGAAATCTCAAATGAAGATCGAGATGTAGTTTCGGAGTGCAAGGGCTGTTGTCGTTAACTCTAAGGGTGATTTCAAAATGAGTGTAGCGAGATAGTGCCTTCGGTTTCGTTCAAACGCGGAATGAACTTGTATTGATGAATGCTATCCGACCATCGTTAATGGAGGACAATGAGCATTCCAAGATATGTGTTATTAAAAGGTAATCGTAGCCTCAAGCCTCATCAACCGAGAATGCCTAAAACAGGGGAGGTGCACGCAAGGCTAAGTGGGTAGCACCCAAGTAGGATTAGATTTTCCCCTGTCTAGAGGTCCCTTTTTATTCGGCTGTGTGGATGGTTGTTTGGCCACAACCGCGGGGTTGTCTTATTCGGATTATCCAGTAGGGGATAGCTATGGTCTTCTGTTGCAGGGGAACAGGGTGGATCCTTGGTACGGTGATCTAGACCACGTACTGTGACGGGTGGTACCCAGTAGCCCTGCCATTGTATGTAATCCAATCTCCGATAAGTGCGTGTACAGTTTTGATTATGCGCAACTGTGTTGGAACGTGATATGTAAGCATTCCAGCTATTTCTGTATTTTATATTGAAAACCCTAGAAACTTTTATAATATAACTGGATTTTCTATCAAATGTTTTGGTTATTGTGAGGGAAAAACATGTCCTTGTTTATTTGCGGAGAGTCTTATGAAATACCTTTTTTTCAAAGGTTTTTTCAAGTTAAACAACTTAACCGTTTACTCACACCAGACCCATGTCTAACCCGGAGTTTATTTTTCTTTTTTTTAAACTCTTGGGTACTCAAATTTTTATGAGTAGCCAAGTAATCAGGTTTGGCTTGAAGAATTTTGGCAAGCTTGGAGCAGGAGTCTTGGCGTATCTATATATCTATTTCTGCTATGTTGAAGTCTTTTGTCTATTGTATTTTGGAATGTAATGGATAGATAGGTCTTTATGATTGTGTAATGTGATGATGTTGCAACTGCATTATTCTTATATGTAATGGCTGTGTAATAGTTATGTGATATATTATATTTTTTCGTTTCTGCTGTGAGATTCTGATATTGTTTAGTTCTCTCTTTCTATCTATTCTTTTTCTACCTATTTCATTCTTAATGATGATATGTCTTTCTGGGGAATAAATGGCAGGTCGTCACAATTGTAGTCCCAAAATAGCTATAATGACTTGCAAACATTTTAGCTACCCCCTTTTGGTATCATATATTCCGTCGGGATATTACGTTGACCCGGTTTGGATAAATTCCCTTAGACTTAGTCCAGATATTAATACCTTATTTGAATAAGTTATTTGAAAGGTGTTTTCTAAAAGAATGTCATTAAAGATAATATCAAATTATTTTGGTAATAAAAGTGTTTTGGTTATCATAAGGTAAAAACTCGTTCGTAATTATGCATGGGCGTGGTCTTATGAGATACCCTTCTTTCAAAGGTTTTGATAACATAGTCATTTTGAATTTCGAGTATCTCACGCTGGGTTATCAAGCTTGATCCGGGTATTTTTAATACTCGGATCAGGTCCGAGTAGTTTTAGGTTTAGCTGAAGACGCTTGGAGTTTCCAAAGGATAGCTGGAGATCTTCATCATCGCATAGACGTATTATATTATCTGTTGCATCTACTGCATTTTTTTGTTGTTTTCAGCATTTGTAAGGACAGAGGTATATAACTGTCCTAACTGAATCTAGTTTAGACTTTGGTATTGTATTTTAAAATTTTCTGCTGTAAATATTATTATTGAAATAATATATGTTATTCTGTTTGTGTAAGATTCTGTTCTGTCTTTATTTTCTTTCTACTCTTAATGATCCTCTTATTCGTGCAATTTGAGTTGGACATGTGTGGTTTATTATCGACTCAAAGTGTACGGAAAAACGGGCCATTACAAAATCCGTCTATTTAAACGATTAGGAGGTAATCTCTACTTTTATGTATTGACTGATTATTTCCAAAGAACTAGGGTTGAGTTTACCAGAAATATCAATTTGGTTTTGGAGTGACTTGGTAAGCAAGGGAGTGTACTTGTATGAGATCATTCAAAATTGTAACCACCCTAACCTATGCTTTGGAATAGATTCAAGACCGGTCGAGATAATGGAATCGAATATGGAGTTCTCTGAAATGGAAGGACTACTTACTACTAATCTCGAGGGTTATTCCAAAATGAATGTAGTAGAAGTAGTGCCTTCGGTTTGTTTATATCCTGAACAACTTGTATGGATGAATGCTAGCATCGTATTATTTCCTAAAGGGCGGTGTTAGCATTCCAAGTGGGAATTTCTAAAAGGAATAGGTAAAAGAGAAACCTCAAAAGCCTCAAAACTTGGGAATGGCTAAAACAAAGGATGCTTGTAGAGCTATCTGGTGAGATACCATTAAAAGCATCATTCCTCGATCTAGATTCGATTTTATAGATTATGGTGCACGCACGAGGCGACCGTGGGGCAATGTTTACAGCCCGGTGCCTGAGGGATGATGTAATCTGATATGCCATGTTGAAGGGCAGTCGAGTCGTTGATCGCAAGGGACGATAGGTTCAACCTCGGGTACATTTTATCTAGAGGTGTAATATATAGAAGATAGTCCTTTACCTTGGGATGCTGGAACCTAATCTCTAGCATGTGCCTTTATAGACTTAGTTATCCCTAACTATGTTGGAATGTGAGATGCAAGCATTCTAAATATTTTATATATTTACTTCCAATCCCAGGACATTATTATACACAAGATTTCCTAAAATAGTTTTGGTTATAGCAAGGTAAAAACTCGTCCATGTTTATATGCGTTGTGGTCTTATGAAATACTTTTCTGAAAGGATTTTATAATATTATAAATCCATTTGATTGCGTTTCTCATGATGGTTTACAAGACTGATCCGGGCGTTATTTTCTTATAATGATTGGGTCAGCGCTAGCATATTTTCTAGATTTAGATGGACATTTTGGAGATTCAGGGGACGAGATAAACTTCCAGGATGCATTTCTGTATTTTATCTTCCGTTGTTTGTTCTTGTCTGTATTTATCAGAAATTGTAAGGAAAAGCTATTATAATTGTCCAAGCTGATGATAGGCTAGTTTCCTCTGATGTTAGTATGTATAATAAAGTTATTTTCTTTTTATAAAGGTGTAATGACCCAGAATTTCAATCATTCGAATTTGAAATACTTGATAGATCTTAAATATTGAAAAGTTAATTTTATAAGTTAAAAATTTTGAATTTCAAATATAAGGGTTATTGGAATATATGGAATTGTTTAAAAAATTGAATCTTGAATTTAAATTAAATAAAATGATTTCAAAAGCTGATTAAAATTATATTTAAATTCGAATGAAGATTGTAGACTTTAGTTTATAATTAAAGTGACTCAAATTGTTTTTAATGATAATTCATTTTAATGAACGTTTGAAAATGGCTTTTTGGGACACTATCTCAGATTTCGACGAAACCAGTGCAATTGAATCCGTAATAGTATATTATTATATGATAATAAATTTTATGGCGATCAAATGTATCGTTTGATCGTGCGAGCTCGTAACGCATAGAAATTAATTAAAGGAATTTAAAATTTATATAATTCGATTTTGAAAGCTGACTTCTATATACGATGGAGTTGGGTTTCAATATATGTTCTATTATGTTTGGAATAGAGGCATTATATATAGAATGCCAGGCGGCACACCTCGATTGGAGTTCGAAAATTTCAAGTGTGAATAGTGTCATCAAAATTTCTATGTAAGGGCCTCATTATTTCATTGTTTATTGGATATTTGGATGATTTACTATATTTATTAGTTTGTTTGGATATACTCTTACCACTAGAGCAGATGAGGCCCTATCAAGTTCCCTTGTAAAGAGCGGATGACCCTTTGTATATGATCGCGCCACGAAACGGGTGATTTATATTATTTGGTTTTATACTGTATGTGATGCACGGGAATAGGTTGGACGGATTCAACAAGATTCCTCACACGTTTGATTTTATTTTCATTTAATTTGATATACAATATGCTGGATGCTATATCTGATGACATGGATAAGATTTTTCTTATTAGTGCTTTGGTACCATTGGGGCTTATTTAAATGCTGACATGGGTGCACCTCACTCTTTTATTCAAAAGAATTTGTTGATACTTTTTCTTTAAATGTTATGTGCTTGATGACTTCACTGAGAATTGTGAATCCGGTTGGTGGATCCGCAACACTCAGTTTTCTTTGTAAAGATGTCAAGATCATTTTATGTGATTATTCTTTCCAAGTCGATTGGTTTAACCGTTACGAAGCCCACATCCTATGTCCTGAGAGGACTATACATCTTCGACATCCTCAATCTATTAAGCATATTTCTATCGTTCTTAATTATTTCGATTCCAATTCAGTGGCATCATATTATTCTTTAAACTCACATGATGAGGAAAATGTTACTTCCCTCATTCAAATAGTTCGTGAATTTCTCGGTATCTTTGAGTTTGTCTTAGGTATCACCTAAGCAATCTATTGAGTGGTGCTAAGGTCTTTTCAGTTTGACTTTGCTACCAGTTTTCATCAGCTATAAGTTACGGACGATAGCGTTCCACTAACCGCATTCCACTCTTGTTATGATTCTTATGAATGGCTTGTTATGCCTTTTGGTTTGATTAACCATCCAGCTTATTTCATCCATCTTATCAATCGAGTATTCGACGAATATCTCGACGAGCCCGTCTTTGGATTTATTGAATGAAAACAACAATTCAAAATTTGCAAATCTTTTTAAGAAGACATTTACAAGTATAAACGGATTTTTTTCTTAAACGAGCAAAGAATATTCGTAAAATTTTTAAGAGGCGTGTTTATCGTATAGAAGAAAATTTTGTATTATATTGCCCATTGAGTGTTTTAAGAATTCTGATCGATGCACCTGGTCAACATTATTGATAGGAATCTCCTAAACGCTATGATGAGACAGTCAGACACAGTAAATTGTAAATTTTTCCAAAAGGTGATTACATAAATTTAATTTGAATTCTGAATGTTTTAAGCTTTTCGGCCGATGCTTCTATTCTTGTGAATCCCGAAGGGAATCAAGTCTTCACTGCTTTTACCAATGCTAGTCGTATTGGTTTGGGTGTCATTCTCATGCAAAAAGGGAACGCGTTATCGCTTATACTTATACACAATTAAAGCCTACCGAGACTGGATATGCCACTCATGATCTAGTGCTCGTGGCCATTGTTTTCGCTTTTAGAATTTTGGTGTTCATTCGTATTTTACCTTTGAGGGGTGTTGTGCATTTCAGTCGATCGAGAAATTAGCACCTCGATACATTGGCCTATTTCCCATCACCAAATGTATTGGTTCCGTGGCTTATCGCCTTTTATTACCAGCTCACTTTGCTGCTATTCATGACGTTTTCCACGTCTCTGCCTTAGGGATTCTGATTCTATTCTTAAGCCCAGTGTTATTGAAGAAATTGAAGTTTCAGCTAATTTGACTTATGAGCAACATCCTATTCGTATCATTACTACGGAGGTTAAACGTGTTTATAATAAAGATGTTCCACTTGTGAAAGTTCAGTGGTCCACATATTCTAAGGATTTCTCTTGGGAATCCAGAGAATTCATTGGGCGAACACATATAGACTTACACTTCATGCTCTTTAAGCTGAACTTCTCACTTTAAAATTTTCTTTTGTGTTGATATGCTTTTATGGTTGTTACTTGTTATTTTATTCTTAAATATTGCGAGGACGCAATTTCTTTAAAAAGGGAAGTCTGTAACAACCCGCATATTTTACGATTATACATTTAAATATTTTATTTAAATATAGCATCATTAGTCGGATTAAAGTCCGAAATTCTACTTTTTGCAAACAGTCAAATTAGGACTCGAGACCACTTCCATTGAGTTCAAAATGGCATTTGCAACCTTTATAAGTATAAACAACGATATGTTTGGAGTTGGGTAAAATTTTACTATTATTCTATTGGGTTTTGTGTTTGGGTTTCAGCCCACTAACTCATCTAATATCCTAACTCCTCCTCCAACACCTCTTCATTCATTCTATTATTTCCTAACTCTCAAGTTAAAGTCAAAATGGGGAAAGAAAGGGAAATTAAAATTCCTAAGCCCTAATTTACTAGGAAATTCGAATTCAAGTTCTAGAAATCAAAGAGAAGCTTAGGTAAGCATCCTCTTCATCTTCTCCATCTCAATCTCTCTTCATCCTCAGAAATTCCTAAACCCTAACTTAGGAAAACTTCACCTTTGATAATAGATTGGAGATTCTAGATGTGTATCGAAGAGGAATTGGCCTTGCCTTGTTTTAGAGCTTCTCATTCATTGTTTTTGGGTTTAAAGGTGAGTTTTTGAACTCACATCTACGACTATAACTTTCATTGTTGTTAGATATGAATTCCTAACATCTATTCATGTTCATTTGCTTTTGATTTGAATTGATTTGGTAAATTTTCCAATTTTGGCGTTTCGAAGTCAAAATATTTAAAGATCCTATCTTGGATATTTGAACATGTTATTTATGGCGTATCGAAGAGCCTATAGGGCTGGGTTGTCGATTGGCGTAAATCCCTAGCATCCATCGCTCGTTCGATCGCATTTCAGTTTGGATTTGCCCTTTATAGGCTAGGCTGTTTTTTTGCCTAGCAAGGTAAACCAAATGTCTGAAACAAAATCCAGATGTATGGTTTCAAATCTAGACGTCTAGTTGAAAAATCCAGATGTCTGGTTGAAAAATCCAGACATCTGGAAAGGGTCCCTGGAAAAGAAAAAAAATAGTAGAGCTAAAATCCAGACATCTGGAACAAAAATTCATCGTCTGGTTGAAAAATCCAAACATTTGAAATAGCCCTAGAATTAAAAAGAAAAAAGGAGAAAAATCATATATTTTTCCGGAACCTAAATCCAGACATCTGGTTTGTAATTTCAGACGTCTGGAATTGTCAATTTTGCCTATTTTGGCTATTTTTGACTTTGTTAATCCGATTGGTTGTTGCATTTATTATCGACTTTGATGACTTCTTTTCTAGATTTTTGGGAATATCCATTTGATTTGGATTCGATATCGATTTTTGGGGTTTTAATTCACATCGTCGAATGTGAATTTTTGGTGATCAATTGTTTTTACAATAGTTTTTGTGATTTGTCACTTTAAATTACAAAGGTTTTTATACATAGTAGTAAATACTCAAACTCTTTCACAAAAATGATGTCAACATTACTTTTAATACAGAACTCTTTTTTAAATCCGTTTTTCAATCTATTAGTATATACAAACCTTTACCTCATTCGTTCGAGAAATCCAATTAAACGACATAGCAAAACAAGTGGTATGAAACGCTTGCGTTTACTTCGTCGGTTAATTCTTAAATTTGGTTCGTTTGAAATCTTGTGACAATTTCCGAGTGGAAATCGACAATTTGTTCGTAAATATTTAAGTTAATCCAGTAGTTATGGGATATGAAGCTATACTCATTTATTTACTAGCTTAGTGCAATTCACACTTTTTATTGATCAATGGTGATCATTTTATGGTTTAGACTAGCGATACGCGATGTCTCTTTGTCTACATGGGGGATTGCACCTCATTTTATTGAGCTTCGTCTCATTTCTTTTATGGGCTAACGACCTATGCTCTTTTATGTAGTTCGGTTCATCGGGCATAACGATGTACTACGTCGTTGTTCCGGCTCATCAAGTCCATCGGGCATAACGATGTAATACATCGTTCCGGATTAATGGAGTTTCAGGTTCATCGGGCGTAACGCTGTACTACGTCGTTGTTCCAGATTATTGGAGTTTCGGGTTCATCGGACGTAATACTGTACTACGTCATTGTTCTAGATTATTGGAGTTTCAGATTCATCGGGTGTAACGCTGTACTACGTCATTGTTCTGGATATTGGAGTTTCGGATTGATCGGGTGTAATGCTTTACTTCATCGTTGTTTCGGATTATTGGAGTTTCGGGTTCATCGGGGGTAACGATGTACTACGTCATTGTTCCGGATTCTTGGAATTTCAGGTTCATCGGGCGTAACACTGTACTACGTCATTGCACCAGCTCTATGGTTAGCGACCATGGAATAACATTCCATTTGTGATGCTTGTGTTGGTAAGTTTTCATGCTTCCGTTTGTGGTAGGCCTCCCCTTTTGTGTTTTCTGGATTTCTAACTTATGATTTCCATAATTTGTGTTTCACCTATTTTTGTGATTTATATTGATAAGATTTATCAATATTTGTGGTTTGGTGAATAAAATAAATAATATGACATTCTTTTTGGTGCATTGAGATTCTTGAGATGTTGTATGATTTTTATTGTTATTTAATGTATACTTGTCACAGTATGGCATTATTATTATCATATGTTTTTGTCATATCTCTTATCATATCTCATTTTATATTATATTTATAGCCAGACTGATCCGTTTATTATTTTCTTCTTAAATAACACTCGGGTCAGACCGAGGTATTTCAAGTGCTTCTACTTGACTTTTTAAGATGGTCCGTCATCTGACTTTTGGCTAACTACTTAGCTTAGTAGTTTTTGTTTTGTACATTCGAGATAGAGACTCCTTGATGTATACATATTCTTTTTTCTAGCACTTGTACCTATTCTTTTGTGTTGTAGTGGATCTTGTATGACCACTACTTTGATGTACACTTCTATGTGTTATTTCATATCTGTTTTCGCCATAGTGATATGAATCTGTGGCTGATTAATGTTATGTTTATTTTATATTTGTTTTTGAAGATTACATAGCCACTGTGAAGTTGACTTGTGTTTGTATTTGATGTGTCGGATTCCTCTGGAAAAGAAATGCGTGACATACCACCTGACATATTGTTACTCACACAAAACCATTTCATAGATGGTCGCACTTCAACAGCCTTATTCTTCACGCTAGTCAACGACATTACCCAGTAGTGTCCTTGGCTAGTGTGAGTATAGAGTTGGGGAGTCACAGCTTGGTATCAGAGCCAAATTTCGGAACAATATAGAATAATCTAGCAAGGATCATTGTCCTAAGTCTTTCTTAGGAATCTTGCCTTAGGATTTATCCGAGTCATAGGACCTGTTTTATCCTATTTTCTATTATGATGCCTTGTTTTATCAATCAAGTTTGTTTGATAATCATTATGAAAATAACCATTTTCCTCTTCTTTCTTTGTTCCTTTAAGAAGAAGAGATGGTTAGATCTGGCAGTCCTAGCGTTGGTCAATCGAGCAGTCCTTCTCTGGATGGTGTATTCATGTCTGCCTAACAACTTTTGGATCTTGTAAAGAATCAAAGGTTTATCTGTGCTTAGGATAAGAACCCCAAAAAGGTTTTACCTCTGAAACTAGAAGTTCTTTTTGATCAGCTTGTATATATCACTCTTCGACTAGAAGAGGATGATAAAGGGAGTGATAGTGATGTTGGAGGTTCCAAAAAGAGCCTCAATAACAACAAGAAGAGGCATATTTAGTTCAAATTCCCTAATCCCAACATGAAAGGGAAGCATGCAACTTCGGTAGCAAAGACTCCAACCACTAGTCGTAGACAATGCTACAATTGTGGTTCTACGGACCACAATGCAAATAGGTGTCCGAAACACCTTTTTGTCGTTATTGCAAAAGTTCGGGACATCTTTTAACTTCATGTCCCAAACTCTAAGCAAGAAAGAGGGAAAGCTAAATGTTGAGCAAGCTCCTAGTAACACTTCTCTTGGTCAAGGTATTTCTCATTCAGTCCTTGATGGCATTAATTTGTTTCATGATCATCCTATTTGAGTTCTTTTTGACATGGGTGCATCTCACTCTTTTATATCAAAAGAACTTGTTGATACTTTTTCTTTATATGTTATGTGCTTGATGACTTCACTGAGAATTGCGAATCAGGTAGGTGGATCCGCAACACATAGCTTGCTTTGTAAAGATGTCGAGATTATTTTATGTGATTATTCTTTCCGAGTCGATTTGCATGTTATGCGTTACTTAGGCTTTAGAATGATTTTGGGAATGGATTGCCTTAATCGTTATGAAGCCCGCATCTAATGTCCTCAAAGGACTATACATCTTCAACATCCTCAATCTATTAAGAAGATTTCTATTGTTCTTAATGATTTCGATTCCAATTTGGTGGCATCATTTTATTCTTTATGCTCACATGATGAGGAAAAAGTTACTTCCCTCATTCAAGTAGTTCATGAATTTTTGGGTATCTTTGAGCTTGTCTTAGGTATCATCTAACCAATCTATTGAGTGGTGCTAAGGTCTTTTCAGTTCGACTTTACCACCAGTTTTCATTAGCTATGAGTTGCGGACGATAACGTTCCACTAATCGCATTCCGCACTCATTATGATTCTTATGAATGGCTTGTTATGCCATTTGGTTTGACGAACCATCCAGCTTATTTCACCCATCTTATCAATCGAGTATTCGGAGAATATCTCGATGAGCCCATCTTTGAATTTGTTGATTATGGATAAAAACAACAATTCAAAATTTGAAAATCTTTTTAATAAGACATTTATAAGTATAATTAGATTTTGTTCTTAAACGAGAAAAGAATATTAAATTTTTTAAGAGGAATGTTTATCATATAGAAGATGATTTTGTGTTGTATTGCCTATTGAGTGCTTTAAGAATCTGATCGATGCGCCTGATCAACTTTTTTGATAGAAATCTCCTAAACGCTATGATGAGATAGTCAGATACAGTAAAATGTAATTTTTTCTACAAAGATGATCACATAAAGTTAATTATAATTTTGAATTTTTTAAGCTTTTTGAGAAAGAGGATCATTTAAAAGAACTCTTTTCCAATGCTTCTATTCTTGTGATTCCCGAAGGGAACCAAGACTTCACTGTTTTTACTGGTGCTAGTTGTATTGGTTGGGTGTCGTTCTCATGCAAAAAGGGAATGCATTATTGCTCATACTTCTATACAATTAAAGCCTACCGAGACTGGATATGCCACTCATGATTTAGTGCTCGCGGCCATTGTTTTCGCTCTTAGAATTTTGGTGTTCATTTCATGTTTCACCTATGAGGGGTGTTGTGCATTTCAGTCGATCAGGAAAATTAGCACCTCGATATATTGACCCATTTCCCATCACCGAACGCATTGGTTTGCTTATTGCCTTTCATTACCAGCTCACTTTTCTGTTATTCATGATGTTTTCCACGTCTCTCAACTATGGAAATGCCTTAGAGATTCCGATTCTATTCTTGAGCACGGTGTTATTGAAGAAATTGAAGTTTCGCCTAATTTGACTTATGAGCATCATCATATTCGTATCATTACTACGGAGGTTAAATGTCTTCATAATAAAGATGTTCCACTTGTGAAAGTTCAATGGTCCGCAAATCCTAAGGATTTCTCTTGGGAATCCAGAAAATTCATCGAGCGAACACATCTAGACTTACTCTCTCGTGCTCTTTAAGGCGAACTTCTCACTTCAAATTTTTCTTTTGTGTTGATATGCTTTTATGTTTGTTACTCGTTATTTTCTTCTTAAATATTGTGAGGATGAAAATTTCTTTAAGGATGGGAGTCTGTAACAACCCGTATATTTTACGATTATATATTTAAATATTTTACTTAAATATAGCATCGTTAGTAGGATTAAAGTTTGAAATGCTACATTTTGCAAACAGTCAAATTAGGACTCGAGACCACTTCCATTGAGTTCAAAATGGCATTTGCGACCTTTTTGAGTATAAGCATCAATAGGTTTAGAGTTGGGTAGAATTCTGCTATTATTGTATTGGGTTTTGGGTTTGGATTTCAGCCCACTAACTCATCTAATATCCTAACTCCTCCTCCAACTCCTCTTCATTCATTCTATTATTTCCTTACTCTTAAGCTAAAGTAAAAATGGGGGAAAGAAAGGGAAACTAAATTTCCTAAGCCCTAGTTTACTAGGAAAATCAAATTCAGGTTCTAGAAATCAAAGAGAAGCTTAGGTAAGCATCCTCTTCATCTTCTCCATCCCAATCTCTCTTCATTCTCAGAAATTCCTAAACCCTAACTTAGGAAAAACTTCACCTTTGATAATAGATTGAAGATTCTAGAGGTTTATTAAAGAGGAATTAGTCTTCCCTTGTTTCAGAGCTTTTCATTCATTGTTTTTGGGTTTAAAGGTGAGTTTTTGAACTCGCATCTACATCTGTAACTTTCATTGTTGTTAGGTATGAATTTCTAACATCTATTCATGTTCATTTGCTTTTGATTTGAATTGATATGGTAAATTTTACAATTTGGTGTTTCAAAGTCAAAATCTTTAAAGATCCTATCTTGGATGTTTGAACATGTTATTTGCGGCGTATCGAAGTGCCCATAGGGTTGGGTCGTCGATTGGCATAAATCCCTAGCATCCACCGCTCGTTTGATCGCATTTCGGTTTGGATTTGACCTTTTGGGGCTAGGCTGTTTTTTTGCCTAGTAGGGAAATCCAGACGTCTGAAAAAAAATCCAGACATCTGGTTGAAAAATCCATACGTTTGGAAAGGGTCCCCATAAAAGAAAAAAAGGGTAGTGCTGAAATCCAGACGTCTGAAATAAAATCCAGACGTCGGGTTGAAAAATCCAAACATATGAAATAGCCCTGGAATTAAAAAGAGAAAGGAGAAAAATCATATATTTTTCCACAACCCAAATCCAAATGTCTGGTTGGTTATTTCATACGTCTGGAACTGTCAATTTTGCCTATTTTTGGTTTTTTTGACTTTGTTGGTCCGATTGGTTGTTGTCATTAATTATCGACTTTGATGACTTCTTTTCTGGATTTTTGGGAATATCCATTTGATTTGAATTTGATATCGATTTTTTGGGTTTTAATTGACGTCGTCGAATGAATTTTTGGTGATCGATTGTTTTTACAATCGTTTTCAGTGATTTGTCACTTTAAATTACAAAGGTTTTTATACTAGTAGTAAATACTCAAACTCTTTCACAAAAATGATTTCAGCATTACTTTTAATACAGAACTCATTTTTAAATCTGTTTTCCAATCTATTAGTATATTACAAACCTTTACCTCAATCGTTCGAGAAATCTAATCAAACAACTTAGCAAAACAAGTGGTATGAAATGCTTGCGTTTACTTCGTCGGTCAGTTCTTAGACTTGTTTAATTGAAATCTTGTGACAATTTCCGAGTGGAAATATACAATTTGTTCATAAATATTTAAGTTAAGCCAGTGGTTGTGGGACATGAAGCTAAATGCATTTATTTACTAGCTTAGTGTAATTCACACTTTTTATTGATCAGTGGTGATCATTTTAAGGTTTAGACTAGCGATATGCGATGTCTCTTTGTCCATGTAGGGGACCATACCTCGTTTTATTGAGATTCGTCTCATTTCTTTTATGGACCAACGACCCACGTTTTTTTATGGAGTTCGGTTCATCGGGTGTAACGATGTACTACATCGTTGTTCCAGCTCATTAGATTCATCGGGCATAACGCTGTAATATGCCGTTGTTTCGGATTATTGGAGTTTCGGGTTCATCGGGCATAATGTTGTACTATGTCGTTGTTTTGTATTATTGGATTTCGGGTTCACGGGCGTAATGCTGCACTATGTCGTTGTTTTGGATTATTAGAGTTTCGGGTTCATCGGGTGCAACGCCGTACTACGTCGTTATTCCAGATTATTGGAGCTTCGGGTTTGTCGGGAGTAACGCTGTACTAGGTCGTTGTTCCGGATTATTGGAGTTTCAGGTTCATCGAGCGTAATGTTGTAGTACGTCATTGTTCCGGATTATTGGAGTTTCGAGTTTGTCGGGCGTAACACTGTACTATGTCGTTGTTCCGGATTATTGGAATTTCGGGTTCATCGGACGTAATGCTGTAGTACATCATTGTTCTGGATTATTGGAGTTTCAAGTTCATCGGGCATAACGCTGTACTACATCGTTGCACCGACTCTATAGTTAGAGACCATGGAATAGCGTTCCGTTTGTGATGCACGTGTTGGTGAGTTTTCATGCTCCCGCTTGTGATAGGCCTCCCTCTTTGTGTTTTCTGGATTTCTAATTGATGATTTCTAAAAAATTTGTTTCAGCTGTTTTTGTGATTTATATTGATAAGCTTTATCAATAATTATGGTTTGATGAATAAAATAAAGAATATGACATTCTTTTTGGTGTTTTGAGATTCTTGAGATATTGTATGATTTTTGTTATTATTAAATGTATACTTGTCACAGTATGGCATTATTGTTATCATATGTTTTTGTCATATCTCTTGTCCTATCTCATTTTATATGATATTTATAGTTAGACTGATCCGTTTATTATTTTCTTCTTATCAGGGTCCGTCATCTGACTTTTGGCTAACTACATATAGTAGTTTTTGTTTTGTACATTCCAGATAGAGACTCTTTTATGTATACATATTCTTTTGTCCAGCACTTGTACCCGTTCTTTTGTGCTGTAGTGGATCTTGTATGACCACTACTTTGATGTACACTTCTATGTGTTATATTCATATCTGTTTCCGCCTTAGTGATATGAATATCTGTGACTGATTTATGTTATGTTTATTTTACATTTGTTTCCTAAGATCACATAGCCACTATGAAGTAGCCTTGTGTTTGTATTTGATGTGTCGGATTTCCTCTTGAAAAGAAATGCATGACATACCATGTGACATATCGGTACTCGCACAAAGCCATTTCACAGATGGTCGCTTCTCAACAGCCTTATTCTTCGCGCTAGTCGACGGCATTACCCAGTAGTGACCTTGGCTAGTGTGAGTATAGAGGTGGGGCGTCACAAGTAATTTAATTAAATTAAATGAAAAGTATGAATTTTAGAGATTATAAATTAATATTTTTTTAAATATTTTAAATAGATATTTTTGAACTGTGAATAAAGAATTTTGAAATCTTAAAAATAGGTCCATCTTTTTAAAAAAGAATATGGTTTAAATAGGAGATAGAAATAAATTGGTATAAATATTTAGCAACCGTTGATATAATGTGATGTGTAAATATATACAAATATAAAAGATAATGCATAGAGGTGGGAATTATAAATGTGATAGTATATAAATGTGAAAATTTATAAATAAGATGAAGCTTTGCAAAATCGTATTTTATTAATAGAACGACAGATTTATAAAACGGTGTTTATAAATGAAAGGAAACCATTATCATTGAATAGATTGAAAAATAAATCACAATTGTGGATTTATGATAATGTGTGGAATGTTATCTTAGAAAAATAGTTAACTCTAATTTGGAAGTTGAAAGGAATGATAGATTTGGAGATGTTAAATGACATTTGTAAATAGAAAGGAATAGAGTTATAAATAGAGTTCATAAATAAAGGGATTTCACAAAAGGAAGTTTTATAAAATAGAAATAGATTTATAAATATAGTTTTATAAATATGAAAATGATTATATTGAATTGTAATTATAGATTTTTGTTGAGGAAGTATATTTATGTTCTTTTAAAAGTTGTTTATTTATATTAATATTGTTTTAAAGTTGTTATCAATATGTTAATATTTTGAAGACTAATTATCTAGATAATTAATATGGTTTGAAATTAGTAACAATGATTTATTAGTACTGTTTTAGGAATTAATTATTATTATTTATAATAAGGTTGAAAATTAATTATTAGTGTTTTATTAATAATGTCTTTGAAATTACTACTTATTATTTTAAGAAGTTTTAAAGGTTAAAAATTATTATTTATTTATTTATAAGCTTTACCATTATTAACTATTATTATATAATAGTGTTTTAAGTAAACGATTATTATTTATTTATAAATGTCTGAGATTTATAAATAGAATTTATAAAAAGATATAGGATTTCTTAAAAGGGGAGTTTTATAGATTGATTAGAAGACTTAAAGGGAGATTATTTTCAAGATAAAAAGAGTTATAAATGACTTCAAATATTTATAAAAGAATTTTGGAATTGGGTTTTAGATTTATAAGAAGACTTTTATAAGCAGTTGTATGGATTTATAAAGAGTTTATAAATTTTTTGGAATTTATAAAATAGTTTATAATTGGAAATAGAGGTTGGGTTTTATAAGGGTTATATAAAGAGTTTTATAAACGGTCTTAGAGATATTTAAAATAGTTTTATAAATGTGTGATTTATAAGGGATTTATAAATGATTTTAGAATTGTATAGAAAGGAAATCTTTCTCGGTTTGGTGGACAAACTTATAGCATTAAGATAAGTATACGGATGTTTTCTGAGTATTGAAAATATAGAGATTTATGAATATATCTTTGTGAAGGTACTTTTATGCAAGTATTACAAGTGATTTAATTAATGAAAGCTAAATTGAGGATGCTAGTGATTGCTTATATGCTTAGTCGATGTTGGTTTTCCTTATGGAATTATATCCCTGATTTGAATGCGTATTTGTTGATAGTTAAATAACCGACTATCAAATATGGATCCTAAACGTAACTTTCGAAATTTCTAGGAAAAACACGTGAGTTATATAGCACAGTCATCTCCGATGATGTTGTACTATGTGTATAAATCTTGCTTCGTTCTTCTAGGATAATGATAAGGAAATCCGTCCACTAATGTCAAGAGATGATCTCCGATCTAATCTTTGGTTGTTTGTTTCCTAGAGAATAGGGGTTGAATTTACCGAAAATTATTGAACATTGTCTGGAAGAGACCGGGATCAGATATGTTATCTAAAAACCACTTCGATCCAACGAATGCGTTTTGAAGTGAAGATATCGTGAAGAGCATGGATTCAAAGATAAGGTGTGAAGTGCGAGGGTAAATCGCTACAAATCCTGAGGGTGATTCTCAAATGGATGTGGTAGAAATAGTGCAATCGGTTTCATTCAGACCCAGAACAGACTTGTATGGATGAATGCTATCAAGATACTATCATTGGAGGACAATGAGCATTCTAAGTATAAATTTCCTGAAAGATAATCGTAGCCTCAAGCCTCATCAACCGAAAATGACTAAAATCAAGGGAGATGCAGTAAGGCTAAGTGGGTCACACCCATTAGGGTATGTTGTCACCCTTCCTGATACATCTACATATTTATAGATTGGTTGTGCATGCGATCTCAAATAAAGAGGGTTGCAAAGCAACCAGGGTGATGACATATTTGGTACTATCCAGTAAGGGGTAGGCCGGTCTTGCATTGGCAGGAGATCCAGGCGAGCTTCTCTATACATTTTCTAGACATGTACCGTGATAGATGGTACCCTGATGCCTTGTCATAGTATGGAATCCATTCTCCAATAAGCGCCGTATGGTTTTCATTGTGACCAACTTTGTTGGAACGTCAGATGCAAGCGTTCCAGCTATTTAATATTTTACTTTGAACCCTTAGACATTATTATAATATCATTGGATTTTCTATAAAAGTGTTTGTGTCATCGTAAGGTAAAAACCTGTCGTGTTTATATGTGGCGTGGTCTTACGTGATTCCTATTGATTTCTAAGATTTCTTATAACTTTAAATCCAGTTGGGTGTGTTTTCTCACACTGGTTTTCTAGACTGACTTGGATGTTATGTTATTATAATGCTTGGGTCAGACCGAATATTATAGATTAGTTTGGATGCTTGGAGCTTTAGGAGATGAGTTGGAGGCACAGAGAGTATTCACGTAGATGGTTTTTTTTTTTTTGCAGTATTCATTGGTGTGTCATCAACAATTGTGAGGACAGGATGTTATAATTTTCTAGGCTGAAATAGGTTAGTATACTCTGATTGATGTTTGTATATACACATATCATAGTTTTGTTTTTGTATAAAGATTTGTGGTAAATTATAGTTTACTCATTCTGCTATGAGATTCGGTGTTGTTTAGTTTTCCTCTTATCTTCTTCCTTCTTTCTTTTTCCCCTGACAATTAAGTTTTTCCTACATTCGATTTCTCGGCATGTTATACAGTGGACGTATTAGTGTCGATTTTCGAGGGTCGAAAATCTAGTTCTTTACACTTGGTATCAAAGCTGAAGGTTAAGTTAGAACCTTATATTTGATGTGGTAACTTATTAGAGATAGGGTCAATGACACCCTAGAATGAGTTTGAGTGTATATATGAGCGAGTATTTGTTAGTTATATAAAAATTATTTTATATTGTGTTGGTTAATCTATTGAATGGCTTATAGATTCTGGTCAACATAAGTAATTAACGCTGTTGATAAGGATCTCTAAACACTTGAACAAAGCAACTTGACATGGTATTGTTTTGAAATTAGATAAATGAAATAATTTTACCTTGGTTATTTTTATATATAAAGGAGTAGTTTTTCATAAATTATTATGGTATATATGGTGTGCTTGGTTGTTAGGAAATGATAATGTTAAACTATTATCATTTTTTGTTTGCTGTTGTGATCGAAAAAAAATTGATTTTACAATGAAAGCATGATTAACAAGTAAGAAATATTTATTATAACCAAAGATTAGACTGTTTATTTCCTAAAAAACAGGGTTTGGTTTACCAGAAACTATCGAATGTTGTATGTAAGAGACTGGGATCGGATATGTTCTCCGAAATCCACTTCGATCTAATTCAAGCATTTCGAAGTAAATACATCTTGAAGATGATGGACTGAAGATAGAGCTTTCAAGCGTTTCTTTCAGTCTAAGAACGAACTTATATGGATGAATGCTCGCATTGCATTGTTGCTTGGAGGACAGTGTTAGCATTCCAAGTAGGAGTGCTATATAAAAGGTAAAATTTAGCGTCAAGCCTAATCAACTAGGAGGACTAAAATAGAAGAAGTGCAGTAGGGCTAAGTGGGTCGCTCCCAAGTAGAGTATGATCGTCCCTATCTAGAGTCGATATTATCTCTCAATTATATGCTTTGAGGTCCATTAACGGGGGGTTGATCATATTCGGTACTATCCAGTAAGGGGTAGGCCGATTTTTTGTTAGTAGGGGTTGATAAGTTCGACCTTGGTGTTATTTTATCTTGAGATGCACCATGACAGGTGGTACCCCAATAGCTCAGTCATTGTATGGAATTCATTTTTCAATAAGCATCATATGGAATTAGTTGTGCTCAACTATGCTGAAACGTGGGATGCAAGCATTTCAGCTATATTTTTATTTTACTTTGACCAGTAGAAAATTATAATTTAAATGGATTTGCTGTAGAAAATGTTTGGTTATCAAAAGGTAAAAACCCATCTCTGTTTATGTGCGGCGTGGTCTTACGTGATACTTTTGATTTTCAAGGGATTTCTATAACTTTAAAATCCAGTTGGGTGTGTTTTCTCTCACGCTGGTTTTCCAAACTGACTCAGGTGTTGTTCTACTGTAATGGTTGGGTGTTATTCTATTGTAATGCTCGAGTTAGACCGATCATATTTACAGATTGTTTTGAATGCATTAGAGCTCAGGATTTGAGTTAAAGGTCTCTAAGTCATATTCACGAATTTGTTTATTTTTCGCTGCTTTCTTATTGACATTATCAACATTTGTGAGGACAGCATGTTACAACTGTAACGACCCAGAATTTTAATTATTTGAATTTAGAATATTTATTTAATTTTAAATATTGAAAAGTTAATTTTATAGGATAAATAACTTAAATTCCAAATATAGCGATTTATTGGATAGTTTGATTGTTGAATTTAAAAATTGATGTCGTTTAAATAATTGAATCTTGGATTTTTATTTGGATAAAAATAATTTAAAAGCTTATATAATCACTATTTAACTATAATGATGGTAATAAAACTTTTAAATTGAATTTAAAAGTGATTTACTCGATTTCGAAAAAACTCGTTTTAGTTAACATATAAAAATAGCCTTCCTAGGCACAGTCTCGGATTTCGACGAAGCCAGAGTCTTTCGGTCTGTAATAATAAATTATAATACATCATTAAATTTCGTAGCGATCAGACGTATCGTTTGGTCATACGGGATAGAAATGCATTGAAATTGCATTCATAATAGGGTTATATCGTATAGAATGCCAGAAGGCACATCTCAATCGATGTCCGTAATTATACAGCTAGATGTTTTAAATTTTAAATAATATATTACACTCGATTTAACTGTACACTGATTCACTTTTCCGATCATCCTACATTTTCTGTTCATTCCCATACAAGCCAACAACCCCTTCACGTTTTCCTCCCCTATATATTAGTAGCTTCTGGCAGAAGAAGGAAAAAAGAAAAATTCAAAAATTTATATCTCAATATTAACTTAACAAAAATATCTTAAAAAAAAATTTAGAATTCCTATTTCGATGAGAGCTTTATAGTGATGTGCATTGCGTGGCTTTTGATCGCGTTTGGGGTGGTTAGCTTTTGCTCGACCGTGTATAGTGGACAGTCGAGTGGGTTTCTAAGCTAGGGTTGAGAATTGTCATAGATTTAGCGCTCAATTGTTGAATTGAAGTTCGTATTCGAGTTCGGCGAAAGAAGTAGCATCTCTGGCTGAGATTTGGTGATGCTTGGTGACTCAGGGAAGATCATGTCAACGAAGAGGCCGTTGTCATGTTTCGTAGTAGGGGACCGAACATGTTGAGATGGTGATGTATGGGTGGAGCTGGTTAAGAGGAGAAGATTGGAGGCGGTTTCATGGCGATTGGTGGATGGACGTGGGGGCTAGAGGTTGTTGAACTTGCGGCCATGGTGGAGATCTCATACAGGAAGGAGTAGTAGTTCAAAATTTTGGGAAGAGGGTGAAGTTGTAAATAAGTTAATTATCTTATTAGTTTATAATTATAAATTTAATTCTCGAAACTTAAAAATTTAATAACTCATTCATACGAGGTCCGATTGGAACAAAACTTTTTGCATTGTGCTCATATCAACGAAAGCTTTGAAATGGAACTACTTTGGATGAATTTGAAGAATATTAAAATTTGGGCTAAAATCTATGATTTTAGTTCCAAATCGGAATACCCGGGCGACAACAGAAAATTTAAGTGAGTTTAGCTCATCTTTTGGGTTAACTAGTATGACATGTAGTTGATAAAAAATTATTGAATGATTGTTTGGATGAATTATTATATTTATTAGTTGGTTTGGATATGTTCCCACCTATTGGAGCGGACGAGACCCTATTGCATTTCCGTGTAAGAGCGGATAATCCTTTGTATCTGAATCCTGCCTCGAAGTGGTTGATTTTATTTTATAATTATAAAACATTGTGATGTAGGGAAATAGCTTGGCGGGATAATACGATTGTGGATACTGTGGTTATACCATCGTTATATGTTTGAAATTAAAACCAGTAGTGATAGAAAATCAATATCAATATTGGATAAGTGTTGGGTGGTTGTTGGCCTTAAATTAGTATTTTGAAAATACTATAAATTTTTGATTGTCGGAATTGGTTTTTGAGACAAGAAACGATTTTTAAATCCGAAACTGGGTTTCGAAAATATTTTATTTAAGGATTATCAAATTAAATATATAAGTATTGTTTTAAGTTTATTTTATATAAATATTATTTTAAAGTTATTCAATTATAATAATTTTGTTATTTAAAGCTATATAATTAAATTTAAATTGTTTAATGGCAATATAATCATATTAATATTATCTTAAAGTTATTTAATTATTTTACAATTGCTTAAAAGTAATTTTTTATAGTTAAAATGTTTTAAGAATTTATAAAAAGGTTAATAAATTGAAAGATTTACTATTTAAGAATAATTATGGTTTGAAATTAATAATAAGGATTATTAATGAGGTTTAAGATAAAATTATTATTATTATAAAATGTTAAGATTAATTACTATTATTATTTCTTAGACAATATTTTGGAATGATTAATAATTATTTTAGGATATTTAAAGTTAATGATTTTCATTTATTTATAATGTTTATTGTTAATAATTATTATCATATGGTGATGTTTTAAGGTAAATGATTAAAATTATTTATAAAAGTTTCTGAGACCTGGAAATGGAGTCGTAAGACTTATATTTCTATAAAGGAATTTTAAAATGGTTCGAAGAATTGAGGAAGGGTTATTTGCAAGGTGAATGATTTTATAAATGGTTAGATATTTATAAACAAAATTTTAGAAGCGGGGTTACAGATTTATAAAAGAAGTTTATAAATGGTATATGGGTTTATTAAGAGTTATAAATGATTTTAAGATCTACAAGAAATTTATAAGTGACTAAATTCTTGGTAAAGAAATTATTAATGTTTTTCGAAGATTTATAAAATGGGTTATAAATAATCTTGGAGAATTGTAAGGAGAATTATAAACGATTTGAGAATCGAATAAAAGAAAAACCTTTTTAAATTTTTGGATATACTTATACCATTGGGAAGAGTATAAGGGTATTTCTAAGTGTGGAAATATAGGAATTTCCGAATATATCATTTTGAAGGAGTTTACATATAAGTAATTTGCAAAGCAATTGTATGCATAATGACTTATTAAAGGGGGCTAGTGATTGCTTATATACTGAGCCAATGTTGATTTTCCAAAAGAAATAAAATCCTAATTGAATGTTTGTTATTCGATAGCTAAATAACCGACTATCGAAAATAAACCCAATGTAACTTTGGAAATCTAGGAGAAACATATATGGCACAGTCATCTCCAATGATGCTTTACTGTACATATAAATCTCGTTTTGTTCTTCAAGGACGATGATAAGGAAATCCATCCACTAACGGTTAGAGGTGATCTCTAATCTTATCTTTGGCTGTTTATTTACTAGAGAACCGGGGTTGAGTTTACTGAAAATTATCAAACGTTGTTTCGAAGAGTCCGGGATCGGAGATGTTCTTTGAAAACCACTTCGATCCAATGAATGTGTTTCGAAGTAAAGACATCGTGAAGAGCATGGAAAAAGATAAAGATGTGAAGTGCGAGGGCTAATCGCTACTAATCCTATGGGTGATTCCAAAATGGATGTAGTAGGAATAGTGCCTTCGGCTTCGTTCAGACCCAGAACGGACTTGTATGGATGAATGTTATCAGCACATTATTATTGGAGGGCAATGAGCATTTTAAGTGTGAATTTCCTGAAAGATAATCGTAGCCTCAAGCCTCATCAACCGGAAATGACTAAAATCAAGGGAGATGCAGCAAGGCTAAGTGGGTCACACCCATTAGGGTATGTTGTCACCCTTCTAGATACATCTACATATTTATGGATTGATTGTGCATGAGATCTCAAATAAAAAGAGTTGCAAAGCAACCAGGGTGATGACATATTCGGTACTATCAAGTCAAGGATAGGCCGGTCCTGTATTGTGAGGGGATCCAAGCGAGGTTATCGGTACATTTTATGGATGCGTACCATGATAGGTGGTACGCCAGTACCTTATCATAGTATGGACTCCATTTTCCAATAAGTGTCGTACGGTTTTGATTGTGCCCAACTATGTTGAAACGTGAGATGCAAGCATTCCAGCTATTTTAATATTTTACTTTGAACCCTTGGACGTTATTATAATATCACTTGATTTCTTATAAAGGTGTTTTGGTTATCGTAGGGTAAAAACCTGTCATGTTTATGTTCGACGTGGTCTTACGTGATACCTTTGATTTCAAAGATTTTTTTTATAACTTTAAATCTAGTTGGATGTGTTTTCTCACGTTGGTTTTCCGGACCGACTCAAGTGTTATTTTATTATAATGCTCGAGTCAGACCGAATACATTATAGATTAGTATGGATGCTTGAAGCTTCAAGAGAGGAGTTAGAGGACTAGAGACATATTCACGTAGATGGTTATTTTTTCACTATATTCATTGGCGTGTTATTAGCAATTGTGAGACAAGCTATTATTATTATCCAGGCTGAAATAGGTTAGCATACTCTGATTGGTGTTTGTATATACACATATTACAGTTTTTTTTTTGTGTAAAGATTTGTGGTATATTATAGCTTATTCATTCCACTGTGAGATTCTATGTCGTTTAGTTTTCCTCTTATCTTCTTCGTTCTTTCTTTATCCCCTAACAATCGGATTTTTTCGGCATTTGATTTCTTACCATGAAATACAGTGGACGTATTAGTGTCAATTTTCGAGGGTCGAAAATCTAGTTCGTTACATTTAGTATCAAATCTGAAGGTTGAGTGAGAACTTTTGCTTTGATGTGGTTCCTTATTAGAGATAGGGTCAGTGACACCCTAGAATGAGTTTGAGTGTATATTTATGAGCACGTATTTGTTAGTGATATGAAAATTGTTTTATATTGTGTTGGTTGATCTATTAAGTGGCTTATGGATTCTAGTCAATACTAGTAATTAAAGTTATTGATAGGTGTTTATCAACGGAAATTCTATGGAATTAGAAAACCGTCAAAAAATTTCAAATTAAAATAACCGCAAGCGCACGGCATACACTTATAGTACGTGGCTAATACGGGTCGATCCGCAGGGTATTGTTGATTTGAAATTTTTTTCAATCAAATTAAACCAAATTTGAGAATTGTTTAAGCTAGAAAAGGAGAAAAACAAACAAAAGAAAATTGATAAAAATATGAGAGTGTTAAGATAATTTAGAGGCAATTTCACTCTCTAGATCACATAAATCAACAATTTGAAGTTATGATCTCTCTTTCCTTGTCATTAGTGTAATTAGTTGATGTGCTTATCGTAAATATGGTATATTTGTGCTATTAATTAACCCAATACAAACCATCAAACTATAACACAACTACTAATACACATTTAACTCTCATGAAATATGACAACAAAGTTGAAAGCAAAATATATTTTAAGCATGATCTATTAACTATTGCTTAGAAATATAGGCCATTAAATTTTAATTTCAACAATCACTTCATTACCATCATCATATGTAGATGAAGAGGTAATCATTATTTTTTATTGTTTAAGCATAGCCTATTTAATGTCAACAATATAAACTATTAAATTCAAATCAAAAATAACAAGTTAAACTACTTCAAAACATTTAATTTAAGCACAAAAGAGAGCATAAACAACAAAATGTTAGATCTACATACTAGAGAGTTTCATTACCCCTAAATTGAAGGGATTAAGCTCTTGTATTTGTTATCGTATGAACAAATGTAGAAAGCAACATGAAACAAGAAGAGAAAAAGAGAGCAAAATGAAAGGAAAAATTATTCTACTTGCATAAAGTAAAATAGATCTACACTACAACATGAAAGGAAAATAAACAAGAGAAGAAAAGAGAAATATATTAAAGTTGCATAAAAAAATTACATGAAACAAAATGCCTAAGTAGCCATGGAAAAAAAAAAGAAGCTTTCTCTTATTTTTGAGCCTAAACTAAAACTAAGAGAGACTAAGGATGATGAGGGTTACATGAAACATAAGGGGTATATATACATGTGTTAAACCATAATTCATGTTTTTGGAGAATGCCCAAAATACCCCTGGGAAAGTATGGAGGCCAAGTAATCATTAGCTTCTACTAATCATCATTTAAGTTTACATGAAATCATTAATTCCATAAACATGTGCATTAGCCTCTAATTTGTACATTAAAGTAGGTGGGTAAGTGGAGTCCTCCATGTTCTTCACTTTGAATTATTTCCATCTTCATTCCTTTGTATTTATTTTGTGCATGCATGTGTCTTCATGATACCACTCCTATTTGAGATCAAATTCCTACACAAATATATATAAATTTCCAATCAATTTTTCTCAAAGAAATATATGCACACAAATACCCATTTGCCCCTATATGAAGATGGATATGTGACAATTTGTAATTAATATGGATTTTGGTTAAAACAAGTTAAAATACCCAATATGATCATTTATTTAGTTTAAATAGATTAAATATGCTGGTCAAAATATGCACATTTATGTACACATCAAATATCCCCACACTTATCTTTTTATTCGTCCTCGAATAAAGGAAACTAAGATAAATCCGTTTTCGTAGGGAGCACGATTGCATTGAGTGCATGCAATAAGCCGTTAAACTTATGGGTGTCCCTAGTAAGACAAGTGTTGTCTCATGAGGGTTTTCAGCGGATGCTACCCACAAAATCCAAATGCATGATGAAAATATTTACAAAATGCAAGATTTATTTACAAAGAGATGAATGTGAGTTTTTGAAACTATTTACAAATGAAGGATTTATTTTTAAATTAACATGAATAAGTTAAATATAGGTTTTGGTCATTATCTTGAGATTTAAGTCATTTATACGTCAAAGTTTCCAAAAAAGCAAAGTTATCATAACAAACAGACTATAGTTTAACTCGTTGTTTCGGTGGATAACAAAGTGTAACTATGAAATGGATCATGTTGATTATCAAAGTTTATCAAGGTTGTATTTTAATTTCTTTTCAATAACAAGTCAAATCAAATAAGTTAAAATATTGCTTGATTTCATTTGCTTACTCTCTCTAATTTTTTAATTGAAAAATGTATTTATATTTACATATGCCTAACTCAGATAAACTAAGGCCAGATATATTACCCATGCATTGCCTTGCGGACTTATCTGAGGGGAATACAGAGCGTGGCGAGTGAGCACACGAGTGTGAACACCTATTGACTGTAGGCGTTATTAAAAAGAATTTTTATATATATACCTAGCTCAGATAAACAGAGACCAGATATACCGATCATGCACTGCCTTTCGGGCTAACGTGAGAAAGGTACAAAGCATGGCGAGTGTACACACAAGCGTGTACACCTGTCGACCGTAGGTGTTAATAGAAAATATATATGTATATATGTGTATATATATATATACATACACACATACACAAATGTTTTATTTTTTATATGTTTTTTTTTTGTTTTGTAGAAAGAGAGAGAGTTTTGCAAAATAATCTTAACACCACTTAATTTAGAAGACCAAAAAAATGTTATATCCTTTGCTTTAAATCAACCACTTTTTAAAACAAAGATTTTCATTAAGGATATATTTCATAATTATCACGTATGAACCTTCTAATATATTAGTTAAACTATCATTATTTGTAATCAAACTTCATTTTTATTTTTGTTAAAACAAATAAATTTTCAGTAAGTTCAATTTAATAAACCAAAACCATATATTTATCTTATAGTGTTTCTTTAAAAATAAATCAAAAGAAAATTTATTTTTGGGATTTTTTTTTCAATTTTTTTTTGAGATAATAAAAGAAAAAGAAAAAATAAACCATGAAAAATAAAATAAAAATGAAGATGAGTCTCCCTCCACACTTGATTTTGACTGTGTCCTCATAGTCTATCCAAGTGGAAGTAGAAAAATAAAAACAAAAACAAAAACATGACCTTTATTTAAATGAAAATTAATGGTATTTACACGAGATCAGAAAGTATATCGTCAAAAAGTAAATGAAACGGTCTTCCAAAGACTGATTCATTTGCCTCATCAAGTATGCGAGACACAGCTTAAGCTTGAAAAACCAAACCATAGAAGATTTTAAAGTTGAATGTTGATTTGGAAAAACGAATGTTGTTCTATTGAAAATCGTACGAGTTGTTTTATTTTCGATGATTTTTGGGGTTGATAAAACAATTGATTGAACTTCAAGTTTTATTTTCACCGCATTGAAATTCAAATTTGTCATTGAAAACTTCTTCAAAATTATTGATTTCAAAATCAAAATGGTGATTTAAATCTACCCCTTCGGAATTTAGCAACTCGTCTTCGAAAATTCCATAAAATTCGTGTTCATTAAATTCGTCTTCCTTTATTGGATTATCAACAACTTTATTACATGTCTAAAGTTCAAAATCCAAAGTAGTTGTATTCAAATTTTCGAAATCGAGAAAAGAAAGATCGAATTTTAAATTTGGTTCCATACCCTCAAAAGAATTGAAATCCAACTCAATTATCGTGTTTTCAACAACTTCATTAAGATTGTTATTTTCAATTTCAAAACTTGTTATTTGAAAATCGTCGATTTGGGTAAAAGATGGATTATTATTTGACTTGTCA
This sequence comes from Allium cepa, assembly GCA_030765085.1. Taxonomy (NCBI): domain Eukaryota; kingdom Viridiplantae; phylum Streptophyta; class Magnoliopsida; order Asparagales; family Amaryllidaceae; genus Allium; species Allium cepa. Next base: position 381,774,967 of record CM060937.1, read on the forward strand.
CACATTGGAATTTGATTTTTTTTTCACGTTGTTTCATATATGTTTCAAACAACGAATTCGTGTGATCATCGTAAATTTTGTTCATTTGTTCAACAAAATCCAATTTGTAGTTATTAACTTGAGAATGTTCGATTTGGATTTGTTGAGAACAAGAATTTCCAATCGCATCATAGTCAAGATTATTCCCATTACCAAAATTATTTGAAAAATGGATCACATTTTCGTTCTGATTTTGAAATTCATTTTGGAGTTCAAAATTGAATTGGCATGGGTTATACTTGAAATCGTTTGAATTTTGAAGTGAATTCAAATTTTGATTATTTTGAAAACTTCGACTCGAATTATCGCAAAAATAAGAATTACATAAAATCGTTTATCAATTGATTTTGTTGGGTAGAGATTTCAAGTAGAGAAGAAATGCTATTTTCAAGATTCGAGGGTTGGTCATCATTTTGAAAATTTTGTTGTTCGAAATTTGAATTATTTATACAATAGTTGTTGTTAAAATATCCATACGAATTTGGGTTGAAATCGTATGGATTATATTGATTTGCACAAATGTTGCAAAATTCAAGTGAGCGGGAAAAATGAAACTCAGACATTATCAAGAATTTTTTTTTTGTAAGGAAAAATATTTACAAATAAGATTTATTTTCCAGAAGGGAAGTTGATTTTTGTTTTTTTTTTAACCAAATTTTTTCTTTGTTTTTGAAAAGGTTATATATATTTTTTTGATTTTGGATTTTCTAAAAAAAATAAGTAAATTTTTTTTGGATTTTTTGGAATTTTGATTTGAAAATTTTCAAAGAAAAAGGAAAAAACTAAGTTAAGAAATATTTACAATTTTTTTTTAGTTTTGAATTTTGATTTTTTTGTTTTTTTTAATATGAATGAACTAATGCAACTAAATAAATGCGGTGGTTAATTACAAATGATTTATCCTAAGTTAACCCAAAATTGTATAATCACATATTGTCTTAGATAAACAAGATAGTTCTCAGCCAAGTAACATACGTGATTTATTGGTGCACCACGAATCACCGTAGCAATGCAGCCAAAGGTTTAAGTACCTTCAGAGGAACAACCACTATAATATTTACGAATCACCATAATATTTATAAATGGTTATTACTCTGTCGTAGCCTTGACATCAAGAAATTAAATTGTTCAAAGAAGATAATTTGTCAATATACAATTAAGTGTTATTGATGTCTAACAGTTATTATTAACAAAAATCTAAGATGAGATGCAAAGCTGAAATTAAACGTGTATTAACAATGCAACTACGAATGCATTTTGTTTTTGTTTTTGGTTTTTTGAAATTATTATCATTATTATTATTTGTTCTAATGCAAGTAAACAACAATGCAAAACAAACAAAACAATAGATATAACAATGCAAGGCAAATAAAAAGAAAATTATAAATAAACGAGCAGTTATTTGGCAAACAGATCTGCAATTTTCAGCAAGCTAATCCCTTCTTTGGCAACCTGAAACTAAAAGCATGATATATACAATATTTTTTTTTTAACGTCGAACAAAAACAAAACTAAGGTAATATTTTTTATTGTTTGCCCAAATGATAATGAAAGCATTTTTTTTTTTTTTTTTTTACTATTTTCAGTTTATTTTTTAAGGAAGATTTTAACACAATTGGAATTAAACAACTTGTAAAAGACCTATAAAAAAAAGAGTTAACTAAATAAATAAAAACAACACTACTTGAAACCCGGCCCAAATGCAAATAAACGAACACAGTTACTCTCGATCAAACATCTCATCCAAATTTCGAATCACCAATTCAAAGAAACAAATATCATTATGAATTTTCAATTGAACAACAATTAGCGATTGCAAATTTTTACTGGTTCGCGAATTTATAGAGGATAATGGTTGCTAGTTAGAATTACCGATCAAGTTCGGTTTTCGAGGCAATTGGTGGTGAGTTCGATTTGGGGATAGAGGAATGGATTTGTGGTTCGCGATTTCAGGTGAGGTCGCAATTGGTTATCGTGCGATTGAGGAATCGATGACGGTGACGGTCGAAAGCGACTGCAGTGGAGTTCGTGATTGGTGGTTGCTGATGTGGTTTCTTGCAGAGGTGATGGTCGCGATGTTGTTTTGGTGATTTGCGAAGTGGTTTGGGGTCGATAGTGGTCTGGTTGTACTGATGCTGGTGGTTGAGCTATTTTGCAAGTCGAAGTGGGCGAAGTCGAGATGTTAGTGATTGGACGAGGATAGTTGCTGGCGATTTTGGGGATGGTGGCAGAACTGTTGAGGGTTGATGAAGTGGAGGCATTTGTGTGCACGGTGAGGTGCTTGATGGGTTGTGATATCACTATTGCAGTGCTTTGGTTTGATGGTAGAGGCACTTAAGTGAAGGAGGAGGTGATGGAAACTTGGTTATGATTTTGATGATGGGTGAATGATGATGAGGTGTAAGGTGGTCGGAGGATGTATATGCAATGGTGGGTGGTCGATGAACTTGTTCCGAACAGTGGAAGTGAGGAGCAGTTGTGATGGCAGGGAGATTCTGGTTGGAGGTGTTGTGAAAGTGGAGAAGAATGCAAGAGGCGGTTGCTTTGTGTCGGGTTTCACTTTTGAGCTGCAAAAATGTGGTATTTGACAGTGGCAAGGGGAGTGGATGATGTTTGCAGTCGAGGCTTGTGGAGTTGGAAATGGTGGTGATCAGTTTCTTGTTTGATGTTGCACACAGTTTTGTATTGAAGTGTGTATGGTATTGAATTGTGAAAATGGTGGAAAATGCCTGTGATGGGTAGTTGCTTTGTATGAAGTAGTGAATTGACGGTGGTTGTTTGGGGTTTTGGTGGTTATGTGAAGGAGGAGGTATTTGGAGATGACCGGCAGAGGTGGTTTTGTGGAATGTAACAGTGGTTTGTAGGTTGTGGTCGGGGTGGTTTGTTGAACAGAAGTGGATGAAGTGGTAAGATGTTGTACTGTCTGGCAGTTTTGGAGTTGAAGTGAATTATGGCAATTGGTTGGTGCGCACTGTGTTGTTGCACTGGTATTGGAAGTTTTGTGAATGTTTGATGGTGAATGTGAGGCTCAGTGTGTTTGATTAAACTGTGAGGGTTTCAGATGTATATGGTCAGAGGGGGTGGTGATGTCAGGGGTTTGTTCAGGTGGAAATGTGATGTTTGGCAGTGATGGTGTTGATAGGGGGATTGACTGAAGTTTGTGTAGGAAGAAGTGGAGGGTTGTCTGATGTATTGATGTTGTGATTGCTTTATAGAGAGGAAGTGAGGACAGGGAAGTTTTATTGATGGCGGGGGACAGGGATTTGAATGTAACAGTGAAGTGATTTGAATGGACAGTATCAATATGTCAGTCTATGATGGTTTGAAGCAAGGTATGGCCAGAGGGCTTGAACTGGAAGAAGCAGGTGACTGGTAAGGCTGTGAGGTTGTGTTGTATGGTAGGAGAATGAAGGAATGGTATATTGAGGTTGAATGTTTGAAGTGGTTGTAATGCAATAGTGTTGCAGAAATGGTGAAATGTAAAGATGTACAGGGGAAAGAAGCAGTGGTAATTGTGTAGTGCTGTGAACAGCGCACAGATGTAAACTGTTTTTTTTAATGAAGAGTGTACAGTGATGAAAATGCAAATGAATTGAAATTTAATTGAAAATTTGTAACAAAATTGAAGATGAATGCAATGTTTTTTTTTTAATATGATATCCAATGCAAATGGAAAATAAAATAGAAAATAAGCACACAACACTGTCACCAAAAATCACAAAACACACCATATATGTATGTATGTACGTACGTACGTACGCATGTATGCATGCATGTATGTATGCATGTGTGTGTATGTGTATGTATTTTAAATGCACACACATACAAAATAAACACTTAAAAATCAAACGAAAATAATTCGAAAAACAGAAAATTAAAATAAAAAAAATTCTCCGGCAACGGCGTCAAAAACTTGTTTATCGACGGAAATTCTATGGAATTAGAAAACCGTCGAAAAATTTCAAATTAAAATAACCGCATACGCACGACGTACACTTGTAGTACGTGGTGAATACAGGTCGATCAGCAGGGAATTATTGATTTTAAATTTTCTATTTGATCAAATTAAACCAAATTTGAGAATTGTTTAAGCTAGAAAAGGAGAAAAACAAATAAATGAAAATTGATAAAAATATGAGAGGTTTAAGACAGTTTAGAGGCAATTTCCACTCTCTAGATCACATGAATCAACAATTTGAAGTTATGATCTCTCTTTTCTTGTCATTAGTGTAATTAGTTGATGTGCTAATCATAAGTATGATATATTTATGTTATTAATTAGCCCAATATAAACCATCAAATTATAACACAACCACTAATACACATTTAACTCTTATGAAATAAGACAACAAAGTTGAAAGCAAAATCAATTTTAAGCATGGCCTATTAACTATTGTTTAGAACTATAGACCATCAAATTTTAATTTCAACGATCACTTCATTACCATCATCATATGTAGATGAAGAGGTAATTATTGTTTGTGATTGTTTAAGCATAGCCTATTTGAGGTCAACAATATAAGCTATCAAATTCAGATAAAAAACAACAAGTTAAACCACTTCAAAAAAATTCATTTAAGCACAAAAGAGAGCATAAACAATAAAATATTGGATCTACATGCTAGAGAGCTTCATTACCCCTAAGCCGAAGGGATTAAGCTCTCATATTTGTTATCATATGAACAAATGTAAAAAGCAACATGAAACAAGAAGAGAAAAAGAGAGCAAAATGAAAGAAAAAATTATTCTACTTGCATAAAGTAAAATAGATCTACACTACAACATGAAAGAAAAATAAACAAGAGAAGAAAAGAGAAATGTATTAAAGTTGCATAAGAAAAATTACATGAAACAAAATGGCTAAGTAGCCATGGAAAAAGAAAAGTGAAGCTTTCTTTTATTTTTGAGCGTAAACTAAAACTAAGAGAGACTAAGGAAGATGAGGGTTACATGAAACATAAGGGGTATATATACATGTGTTAGATCCTAATTCATATTTTTGGAGAATGCCCAAAATACCTTGAGAAAGTGTGGAGGCCAAATAATCATTAGCTTCTACTAATCATCATTTAAGTGTGCATGCAACCATTAATTCCATAAGCATGTTCATTAGCCTCTAATTTGTACATTAAGATAGCTGGGTAAGTGAGATCCTCCATGTTCTTCACTTTTGAATTATTTCTATCTTCATTCCTTTGTTTTCATTTTATGCATGCATGTGTCTTCATGAAACCACTCCTATTTGAGATCAAATTCCTACACAAATATATATAAATTTCCAATTAATTTTTCTCAGAGAAATATATGCACACAAATGACCGTTTTGCCCATATATGAAGATGGATATGTGACAATTTGGAATTAATATGGATTTTGGTTAAAACAAGTTAAAATACCCAATATGATCGTTTATTTAATTTAAATAGATTAAATATAATGGTAAAAATATGCACATTTACGTACATATCAATAGTGATCTCTAAACATTTGATCTCCAAACACTTGAAGAGAGCAACTTGACATTGTATTGTTTTGAAATTGGGTAAATGTAATAATTTCACGTTGGTTATTTTTATACATAAAGGAATAGGTTTCCACGAATTACTATGGTATATATGGTGTGCTTGGTTGTTAAGAAATGATAATGTTAAACTATTATCATTTGTTGTTTGTTATTGTGATCGAATAAAAGTTGATATTATAATGAAAGCAAGATTAAAAAGTAAGAAATATTTATTATAACCAAAGATCAGATCATATAAAGATATGCTTTATAAATTAAAATAAAATTTCTGAAGTATATTATATATATGTGTGTGTTTTAAAAACAATCTATAAAGGATTTAAAACCTGGAATTGTTGGAATTTAAATCCCGTGGGTTTTGAAAATGTTTTTCAAAGTTTTGGAGAATAATAATAGTATTATTCGAAAAATATTTTTGAATGGAAATATTCAAAAGGGTTTAAAAGGAATAGAAAGCACCGAACTCACTTCGATCGCTGGAAAATAATTTCGGTGATGACTGCAGCATTATCGACGTTCATTTTTGAGTTTCCAGGAGAGGACTTGCTACCATTGGATTTTTGTTTTGGATAAAAGTAGTTTTGACTTTTAAAATCTAAAAGGATTATTTGATATACTAAAGGATTGTGAGTGTATGTGTATGATTTTAAAAATGATTTGACATACTTTAGAACAAGGTGTTTAAACTCTGGGATTTTCATTTAAAATGTCTTAATGAAAATATGAGAAAATAAGTTTTATAACTTATAAAATTTAAAAATTAGCAAGTTAAAGCAATGTTTTAAATTGTTGAATGTCAATGCAAGCAAATTAAAATTTTGAAATTGAATTATGGAATGAAGTTTAACTTAAATTAAGTTAAACAAAGTGCATTTTGAAAATTTAGCCTAAGTTAAGATAAATTAAATTTTTTGGAAATGGAGTTGATTGAGATTTGAAATTAATTAATGAAATGTGCTGATTAAATTAATTAGTTATTTGGATAAGGTTTGGAATATTGATTGATAAAATTGAATGTTGAAATTGGAAAATGAAATTGAATTTGGTTAGAAATGAATAAGGACTTAAGTTGTGAAGTGGTAACAACCATAAGAAGTTTATATAAAATGTTTATAAACTCAAGAAAATTTTATGGAATAATTCATAAACGAAGTAAGTATGACATGAAATGTGTTGAACATTGATTTAGTGGAATAATTCTTAAATGATATCAACATGGAAAGGATATACTAACAAAATAATGAATGTAAATAAAGCAATGTGAATAATGATTGTGAATAATTGAACGTAAAAAAAGCAATGTGAATAATGATTGTGAATAAATGAATGCAAATGAAATAATGTGAATAAATGGAATTTGGTGTAGCTAAGAATAATGATTTCAATAAATATGTGGGTGGTACGTATACTATTTTATTCGTATAACGGTTTGATCTAGATTCGAGCATAGAATTTTGAGATAATTTATAATGATCCGAGTTAGGACTTTTCACTCGATTCTCGACGGCAAACACTGTACATGGATTTTTGATTGATTCTAGAATTGTCTACAATAGTCTATGGTTATTCAAGGAGAATGATGGTTCCTAATCAAGGAACCGGATCTGGGTCCAAATTAGAGTGATTGTGTGAACGATACTAGTTCGAAAGTGGAATTGTGTGATCGAGTGATTGATCCGATTTGATATTGCGTAAAGATGATATATGTACATCGTACGGGATTAAGTAAAGCAAATATTGAAAATTGAAAATGCAGAATAATACGGTTATGAACTATTTGATTAGATATCATTGGTAAATAAGATGCAGGTATATAAAAGCAAGGGCTAATTTGATGCCCTTGATTTCATAAGTAAAATTAGTTGCACAACAAAAAGATACATGTTTATATTGTTGTTTGATTTGATGGTTTTATGGTTGAGCCACTTTTATTTTCTTTTGTTGGTTTGGGCCCGTAGTGTCGATTTGTTGTTGTCCTGATCTAGTCGAGTAAAGGAGTTGTTGGTAAAAAAGTTCGAAAATTTAAAGAGTTGGAAATTTTGAAGATTTTTTTTAATAACTATAAATGGATTTTTGAGCTATAAATTGTAATGATTAAATGGGTAATATTATTTGGAATCTATGAACGAATTTGGAAACTTAGCCAAAGAAATAAGAAGGTTTCAAAAAAAAATTGTATTGGAAAGTCAAAGGTGTAAATGGATTTTGGAAAGTAATTTCAACTAATTTATTTTAGAAAAGAAATGGGTTTGGACGGTTTTTCTATCTTGGCAATTTCGAGGACAAAATTCTTTTAAGGGGGAAGGATGCAACAACCCAGAAGTTTAATTATTTGAAATTATAATATTTATTTAATTTTAAATATTGAAAAGTTAATTTTATAGGTTAAATGACTTAAATTCCAAATATAGCGATTTATTGGATAGTTTAATTGTTGAGTTTAAAAATTGAAATCGTTTAGATAATTGAATCTTGGACTTTTATTTGGATAAAAATAATTTAAAAGCTTATTTAATCACTATTTAACAAGTAGATTGGACTTAAAAGTGATTTACTCGATTTTGAAAATAACTCGTTTTAATTAACACATAAAAATAGCCTTCTGGGGACATAGTCTCGGATTCTGACAAAACTAGAGTCTTTGGGTCCGTAATAATAAATTATAATACACTGTCAAGTTTCATAGCGATCAGACGTATCGTTTGGTTGTATGGGATAGAAACACGTTGAAATTAATATCGAAAATTTAATATAATAATTGGGTTCAAAAAACTATCTTTTCCATATGATCGAATTTGGTCCCGAAACTAGTTCCATTACGTTCAGAATAGGGGTATAACATATAGAAAGTCAGGCGGCACATCTCGATTAGGGTCCGTAATTATATAGCTAGATATTTCGAATTTTAAATAATATATTTCGCTCGATTTAACTATACACTGCTTCACTTTTCCTATCAGCCCACATTTTCTGTTCATTACCGCCTCTAATTATCATCAATCGGGTCTACATGAAAATATGCATCCAAAATTCCAAATTTGACTCCTTCGATCACAAAGTTATTTGAACTACGAATATTTTCACTCCATGGACCTACACCGATTCGGATGAATTTTGTCGCCACTACAGAAACAACTTGCTCAACTGGCTCTATCATCAGTTGACTCTACATCAAAATCTGCATCTAACTATACTATCCACTACTGTTGCAACCATTGCCGCAAAAACCCTAATTTTGACGTTCTTTAATTATGATAGAAAGGAGAAAATCCAATCGAGTTCCAACACTAGAAAGCTCTTCAGATCGAGCTACATCCATGAATATCAATAACTGAAACATCCAGTTATTATCCTTCTTATTTCAAATTTTGAAAAGTTCAGAAATTTCTATTGGATATGTGAAATGAATGGAAGTAGAAAATGTTTTTCCTCCAAATAAAGGTGTAAATAAAGATTGGGTGCATTTGACATACATTCTTGATAAAGTTTGCAAATACACGAAACATCACTCCTTTTTTAATAAGTTTCTCCTTGTTTCAAAATTCATGCGCGCAAAAGGACCCAAATACCCTTTACGTTTTTAACATTTCAAACGCGTATAACTTTCTGTAGAAACATCGGATTAGCATACCGTGTTCACCAAAAAATCGAAAAAATTATGATCTTTAAAGTGAGATCCTTTGTTGATACCAAAAAAATTATATTTCCAATAAGGGTGCAATTATTTCATATATTTACAGAGAATTCTTCAAATTTTGAACATCATTAATTTTTCTTCAAATGTGCAACTATACCATACAATTGCAGACCTGCTGACATTTTTACAACTATTGCAATGCAAACAATTATGCAATTATTGCATATAGTTACTAAATTGTGTGCAACTATTGCGTATAGTTGCAGACATTTCTGCAACTATTGCGTATAATTGCAGTCATTTCTGCAGCTATATGGTATAATTGTAGCTACAATTATTGTATATAATTGCTGAATTGTCTGCAATCATACTGAATAATTGCAGAAAATTTGAAAAATATCAATTTAAAAAAAAAATCGAGGTTCTTCTCCGAACACTGCCTTTAGATAGGGGCGCGCTTTCCCTATAAACCCCCAGCCAACTCAACGTGGGTTGGATCCGCGAATAGGTTGTCCTACCGTTGTTTTTACATATGCACATGCCACTCGTTAGAAAAATAATAAAATTTGTGATTTAATAATGAAAACGGTTTGTTAATCCGTCGTTTTTATAAAACGTTATTGCGTTTTAAAGATTGATAATTAACGAAGTGTAAATTTTAATTATGCATGCGAGTATAACATTTCTATATGTAGAATCAACATTACTGCCATGGAGGAGGAGTATTGTATTTGAAAATAAAGATGTAATTTATATCTTTTGTTGAGTAGGATGTTTTGTGAGTTAAATTAGATTTTAGAGATTGTCATTGTATATATATAAGATGCACATGCAAGCGTCTAGTAAGAATTGGTAAGCAAGTGAATGCTTGAAACACTGGCAAGCAGCAGTTTGATCCGTCAACATATTTTACTTTGATTTGCGACCAAGTAAAGAGTGCTACACAAGGAACAAAATTTAAAATATTGGACTTCTAGAAAGCTGAAATCATCAAAAAGTACAAGGATTAAATTATGGAAAATTTGCAAAATCAGTCACACTCTCTTTACGTTCAGTGCCCTCCCCACGAAGTAACCTATCTTTCTATAATTGCTTTTGCCACTTTGGCCCTTTACAAACTCGTTATCGCAATAATACTTTCAGATTTGCATATGTATTTATTTTATTTTTTTCAAATTTCCATAGGATCCCGCAATTCATTTAGCGCATACCTACAGTCTGTATAGAATAAATTAATCCAATAATTATTTTGATATCAACATTAACTAATATACCATGCACCAGCAGTTTTACTCCACGTTTTATAATAGTTATGTGATGAAATTTTATAATAAATATATGAATTATCTGATACAAACATTTTCTATACTAGTGCTGATGTAATATATAATAGTTGTACTGTGTTTTCCTGCAATTTATTTTGACTGTGTCATTAGATTTATGAGTTGGATATCTGAACAAATATCACCGCTAAGTTTGAATGGATATAAACATAATGTATATATAGTGTAAACTCGTGATTTATTTTATGTTGGTATGCATCCACATCTGTCGAAGAACCAAACTCTTCATAAATTTTATTTTATCTTTAGCCTAAAAAAAAGATGTTAGAAAAAAAAAATATTAAATAGCAGAACTTAAATGAAAAAGGATGAAATTAAAGGGACACATAAACATATATTTATTAGTGTCCACTCTTCTTAATTTGACACGTATACACGCTTTCTCTCCTTCCTTCCCTTTTCCTTTATGCCCTCCGCCTTATAAATATCAGAAACCACCTCCACTATCTTTCATTATTCATCCTCATTTTCAACTTATTTAAGCTCTATATACAAAAGTTACCTAAACCCCCGAAACTCAAAAATGGAAAACAAAAGAGAGTTCTGGCAGTTCAGCGACCAACTCCGTTTGCAGACCACGAACTTATCCAATCTGTCGATCGGCGACTCCATCTGGAGCAAGAAGAACCTCGATATCAACGGCCCTCCTGCTGCCACGTCATCAGATGGCTGGAATCAACTCCACACCAGCAATAAGCTCGCTTTTGGAGGTTACGGTAGCAACACGGCTGCAAGGAACAACAACAATATGAATAATACCAACGATGCTGGCAAAATTGGTAGCTTCAATTCGCAGAGTACGAACAAAAATTTCAATTTAGGTTTTGATAAGGCGGTGGCGAAACCGATGGTGAATACTATTAACAAAAACAGTTTTGGATTTGTGAACAACCGAAAGAACAATAATGATGGGGGTAATTTTAATGGGAAGAAGAAGGTTAATGGCAACAACAACAACAACAACAATGATAAGAAGGATAACAATAACAATAATTTGGTTGATAAGAGGTTCAAAACACTGCCTGCATCAGAAGCCTTGCCTAGAAATGAAGCTGTTGGTGGATATATTTTTGTTTGCAACAATGATACTATGCAGGAGAATCTCAAGAGGCAGCTTTTTGGTATGAATTTTAACTGTCAATTCTCTATCATTATTTACTGTTTTATATTTATATGATCACTTCTTAATTAGAATTCAATTAAGTGGTTTGTATTTGTGTCAGTTACATCTATAGATTTGGGTTTTAGGTTTATAATCAATTCAAACCAATATAAGTAGTTTAGATGTACTATTCTATAAATGAAATCACAATTAATGTCTGGACTCTGGAGTCATAGAACACTGTCTAGTAAGCGCTAAATTAGTAAATTATTATCTTATGTCTTATGTTATCTGAATTCGGACATAATGATGTTTATATGATCAGGTCTGCCACCAAGATACAGGGATTCCGTCCGAGCAATAACTCCTGGTCTTCCTCTGTTTCTTTATAATTATTCAACTCATCAGCTCCATGGCATATTTGAGGTACTATACAACACAATAATGAACATAAAAGCTATGTAAAATGTTGCATGCGTATCATGAAACTGAATATAATTTTGATTTTTGTGAACTGAACTAATAACAGGCTGCTAGTTTTGGTGGAACTAACATTGATCCTTCGGCTTGGGAAGACAAAAAGTCTCATGGAGAATCTCGTTTTCCTGCTCAGGTATTGGACAAATAGCCTGAATGAAATTATATGATATGTTTCTGTTTCATCACCTGATTTGTCATTAAATCACTCATGCTATACCAGTCAAATTTCGTAGTTGAAATCTAAACTAGGTTGTATCGCCATGCTTGAATAAACGTTTGATCTATTTGATACCATGAAAAGAATACCTTTTTGATCAAGTGTAGGAAAACCTTGCAGTTTTTAATATGTGAACATGATGATGTTACAGTAAACTAAATATGTTGATCCTTGCTGAATTAGTTGTAATTGGTTCGTAGTCAGCAAAAAAGTACAGCAATGGCTTCAGTTATGATTCTTGAAAAATATCAGATTTAAACAAGTTATAATTCTTGGTTTGATGCATAAGTTTTATCAAACAATGGATCACTGATGGCAACACTAATGCAGTGTGCGTTCGAAAATCCCTCGACAGTTCATTAAATGATTCATCACTGAACAAGTGATGGGCATGTTAATGAAAATCACATGAAAAAAGAAGATATTTAATGTCAGAAAATAACTTTGATTAGTCGGAAATAAACTTTTATCACACTTTGTGCTTTTTATCTTTCCACTTATTTCTGACATCTGAATATAAAGTTTCCAACTAGCTTTTAACTAATAGGTTCTAGTTTTTTTTGAAGAAGCTAACGTATATGCTTCTCTTAAACAACCTCTTTTGGCACAATAAGAAGAAAAAAGCAGCATGTTCACTTGTGCTTTTAGCTTTTCATTCACAGTAAACTTATCAACAAATGGTAGTTGTAAAGTTGGACAGTAGTTGAGAAGTGGGTTTCGGTAGTTTTCACCTTCAGGACATAATACCAATAAACGTGTTGAGACTTCTTCAAATCAATCGCCATCTTGCTTATAGATTAAGAATTGAATGGTGCTTAGCTTATTAAAAGTAGTTGGCTTTGGCCATTACATCTCCTCCAACCTTATTAGCTAGCGGTAAAAGTCATCGCTTATATTCAATTTCTGAGAAAAGGACTTGCAATATCACAAGACTCGTTCTTTGCTTAACTGATGACATTGAATGTAATATATTTGTCAATTCCTGTCTAAGTATTTAATAAACATTATTTCTATTAGGTGAAAGTTATAACGAGGAAGATATGCGAACCTTTAGAAGAAGATTCCTTCCGTCCAATTCTGCACCATTATGATGGTCCTAAGTTCCGATTGGAGCTTAGTGTTCCTGAGGTACAACACTGTGTTTAATATAATTTATTGTGTTATTTTATATTTTGTTATGAATTATTTTTAAAAATTTTGAACTTTGAAATAATATTTAATTTCAGGCTCTGGCGCTTCTTGATATTTTTGCGGAAACTGACGCATGAGAAATATATGTGAAGAAGATACGTAGGGATGAATAAATAGTATAATAAAAGTATATTGTAATGATGCAGCTTCTTCGAGGAGCGTGGTGCTACTCTTTTATACTTTTATCAGTTATATCATCGTGTAAGAGGAGAGCTATGAGTAATGGCTATTTTTATAGAGGGGGTGTTGGACGTAAATATTTTTGTAGGGTGGGAGGGGTGTTTTACATGAAGTTATAACACTATATAATGTAATCTACGTTGGACAAAATATGAAATATGTATGTGTGTTGACATTTTGAGTTTATTCCTATTTTTATTTCCTGCTCTTCTTTTAAAGTTAAAAGAGAGGGTAAGTTAAAAGTTAAAAGAGAGAGTAAGTTAAAAGAGAGAGCAACGCTGTTGTCTTTACATATGCATACAAGTTTCTAGTTTTGCGTCCTAACAAATTCGTCATCTGCATTATGCTCCTATAGGTAAATTTAGCATTCTTTTCTCTTCTTTGTCCTCCTTTTCTCAATTCTCTTGTATATCACGTGTCCACTCTCGAACCTTTTCTAGTTTCGTCGGTTAATTTTAGATTTTTCGCTTACTTATTATCAGGATTTTACAGTTTCACTGGGTTGTGGTTCAACATTTCTTTTTCTCAAATTGAATCATTATTACCAAATTAGCTTCCATCAATCGAAAATTTTCATTGACGTGTTGAGATCTTTTATTCCCAAAATCACATGTGATGAAGTTAAAAGATTGGTCCTTTAGCTCAATTATGTAGTTTGATTTGTAATCTCTCTTCCCAAATTATATGTGATGCCCAAATCAAATGTGCCTGAGATAAGGATATGCCTTAAGGATGACTTGGCTACATAATTTGATCCTATGCTCAAATCTAGGAACAAATTTTCTTTGAAATACAAAGTATGTTCCTCAATTTTAAACCTGTTTTGCCTGTGTGTACACGTACATGGACAAGCATCAAATATTCCTGTAATTCTTCATGATTTCCACAACTCATTCTGAATTAAATAATATAGCTAGTGGAAAAAGAGAAAAAACCATATTATTTAATTAGGAAATGTGTCGTGGAAATCAGAAGACTACAAATATGTTACACTGTTTGGAGTGTCATTGAATGCGCTTGATATATATGTATGTGTATGTGTGTGTACATATGTATTTATGTGTTGTATATACATATGTATGTATATACAACACATAAATACATATGTACACACATACATATATATTTACATTTACATATACATATGCATACATACACATACATACATACAAAAAAAACATACACATACACGTACACACACATACATATATGTGTATATATATGTATGTATAGGCCAGCTTTCTAAACACAAAATAAAACACAATTTGTAATACAAAAGATTTGGACCGTTGGATTCTTTTGTTCTTATATGAAAGATGGAATTTAAAGGGCAATCCAATAATGAAGATCCATCGTGTCACCAATTATGTTCAAATAGATTTTCATATATGTGTGTGTGTGTGTGACAGTTTGGTGACACAATGGATCGGTTATTTGGACAAAAAATAAAACACAATTGGTGATAAAAAAAGATCCGAACTATTGAATTTTTTGGCCTTATACGGGAGGTGGAAATAAAGGGACAACTCAATGGTGGAGATCCACTATATCATCAACACACACACGCGTGTTTATGTGATGTTTTAAAAGCATATCACAATATACAAGTAGAATTCACTAACATTAAGAATTTAATTAATTGCAGTTACGAAAAAGTTTGTAATCATGAGTGCTGAATCGTGCTAATAAACATTTATTTTATTAAAAGTTCTGAATCGAATATATTTCGAGAGCATGTTATCAATACATAGGCTACATCAGCGTACATAATCTTATCCATAAGATGAATAGTGATTTCCTCAAGATATTTTATGACACTAAAAGCTTACGTACTTGAGGTTGGGATAATTACAAAATGGATCAACGAGAATCTTCTATAGGTTATTGTATTTGAGTCATATCAAAAAGTTCACTTCACAAAATGCGGTAATGTTTTGATAAGAGAGTACTGTGAATTTTATGTGTTATGACCTTTGATTTTTGTCAACCACACGACAAATGGATAATGTTACAACAATATTTAGGTATGTTAACACTCATGAAGTGATACGCTATTCGGTAGACAATTCGTCTAATTCGATATAAAAGTTTTGTGTTACCATAATTGAAAATTGACACCGCAAGACCTTGGCTAAGGCATACGGCTAATCGATAAACATTTATGAATTGAACCGAATGATTTTAAATGTCGATCTTTGCAATTTAACTATGGTCCGATTATCAACCATTGACTGAGCCCTAGACATCAAAGAAATATAGTTTCAACGTAGAGACACGACGTCACCATATATTGTTGCATAAAGGGAAATGATGATGAATTCAGGCTTCAGCTAGATGATTTGTAAGCATTTGAATTTGGAATATCGAGCTTCAACAAAATTCATACAAGGCTTGACATTTGTATTGTTCAATTATATTGAGTGTCACACCTGTGAGTCTCGCAACTATAATTATAACGACTTGGAAATTTGAACGCTTTGTCTTCGTATATCGAAATGTTTTGAAATATAGTTAAGTGTTATAAATATGATTTTATACCCTTCATCATTCAATTAATGAATAATGATAAGAAACTTGTTTTTGAAATTTGTTTACAAAAATATATTCTTTGAAGACAAAATGATAATGTGACTGAAAATCGGTTTGTAGCTTTTCGATCGATATAAGTTGTTCGAATTCTTGTACTCTTGTCTAATGATCAAATGAACACATTAGCAATTAATTAACACACTTTCCTATTTATAAAGCATAGAGGATTCTAGAAGCTTCCATTAGGATAAAAGATATTATCATCAGAAGGGTATAAGTGGAATTAGCATAAAGGAGAAGTGATGTAAAGGAGAAGTGATGGGAGGTGGGTCTTCCACGACATTGTGACAGGAGGGGGGGGGGGGGTGAAGGCAAGATCAAAGAACACCATTCTTGTGAGCGTCATACCATAGAAGATAAATCACAAATTCACAAAACTTAAAGCAAGCTACTTCCATGTCTTCTTCTTCTCATATGTTCTAAAGGAACTTTTTGCAACCTTATCCAAATCAACTCAAATTTGGAGTGAAGCCTTGGAGAAAAATTATAACACCTTCCACCTAGTTATAAATTGAATAAGTGAATCCATTCGACCCATAGAGGAGGCGGCCGTGTGTTAGAAGGGGGTTTGGAGGAGGCAAAAGCAAGTGCAAAGCAAGGAGGAGGAAGAAGGTGTTGTAGGATTGGTTTGAACTTTGTAAGCTTGGACCTTGGTTATTGTTGGGTTAAAGGTGAGTTAATACACCTCTTAGAATGGAAAATATAACACACATATGTAGTGTTTTGATTGTGTTTAAGTTGTTGGATCGTTATTGACATTGTTGAAAACATCGGTTTGATTCTTATTTTGAAAACAAGATGCATATGTGATCCATGTATATGGAATTGGAATGGACTTGAACAGACTTGTATGACTTGTGACAAGACCTTGAAACAAAGCATGTAGAATATAGATGGACTTTCGTTTAGATCGGACTCGGATTAGAAAGTGCACTTGTAGCGATAGTTGCTATAGATGCACTTAGAAATTGCCTTATTTTTGTCAATTTCTATGGATCTTTATAGAGAGATCCTTAGAGGTTTATCATCATATTTATAATATCTTATATGTATATTTGTCGTCAAAAAAATTTTGGATAGTAAAAAGTTAAGTATCATCTCGAAATGTGACTAAAACTCCACTTGTGCAAAACTGCCCCGTTTAGCATTGATTTTTGGACTTAAAAGGTTTGAAAAGATAGTTAAATTTAGTATTTTGTTTTATTCTTTTTTACACAATGTTTACTAACTCATATTAGAGTATTTCAAAAGTATTTTGAGATATTTATGAATTTTTACGAACTAGTTGTGAATTTTTAAATGAGAGAATTTTATAATAAAAACTTGTTTTTCCAAGTTTTTAAGAAAACTATAAATTTGTTATTTTCATGTAATATTTTGGAAAAATATTTTAAAACCTATTATAAGTATTATAAACTATTTTAGAAGCATGTTTTTAGTATATATAGTTTTTGGAAAGTATGTTGACTATTTTATATCTTATGTAATAAAATATCTTTTGACTTATTTATTTACATATCAAGTTTTGGTAAATAAATTACTATACATACATATCATTTTAAAAGGGGTTATAAAATTATAAAAAAAGGTCTATGAAGGGGTTATAATCGCTTAATGGACAAATGGTTAATTATTTAATTACTTGTTTGATAAGTAATTAACTATGCTTATTTCTAAAAGCCGATGAAGTAGACCTATCTATTTGTGAGAATTTAGATTCATTTGAGTAGGAATATGAGCAAAAAAGCTCTAACATACCAGCTTCCCTCTTGACCGAGGAATAGTAAGTCGGAAAATGTCATAAATGTGTTAACCATGTTGGTTTCTTACTTGTTTATGAAGATTTATACTATACTTAACACTAAAAGTCGACGAGGTAGACTTATCTATTTGTGAGATTCAAGAATGAAATTTCTGAGCAAGACTTCGATGCAATTAGTGTTCTAACTTACCTGCCTTCACTTTTGGATGAGGAATAGTTAAGTTGGAATGTCAGAAATGAGTTAAGTATACGAATATTGATTTGTGTAAGAAATTGTTCTTAATTAGGTAATCAATTAGTCAATTATAGAACTTGACCAAAATTGACATAAGAAGTTGTCGAAAGGCTTTGCGATTTCATACCAATGAGAACCCACAGGGAGGAGTACTTGTAGGAGATGTCTCTAACTTTCGCTTACTTATGAGAGAATTGGAATTGAGGTGACCGAAAATTCACCGACTGGGTTTTGGAGCGTCTAGTAAGCGTGAAGAATGTACTTATATGAGATGACTCAAACCCGTAATCACTTCAAAACCAAATACACGATCTATGTTCTGGAAGCGGTTGTGAAGTGAAATGTTGTATGATTGAACTGTCTATCCTAAGGTTAATTCAAAGGGAAAGGTCAGCGTTAATATTTTGAACGATGCTATCATAGAGTACTATCTATCTTAGGGAGTATTCTAAGAGAGATGATAGCCTCAACATTCGTCAAAGGACTTATTCGGGGAACCTATGAGGAGGTTCTAGATCTGTGTGAGATGCTTGAATCCATGTAATCACCTTTGATATATTCAAGATAAGGGAATCCAATTGGGAATTCTTATTCTGTTCAAGTGGTAAAGACTTGTGTAGGTGATGTCGAACACTGCCTTGACATCAGAAAATTACATAAAACAGAGAAGTGGCATGGCCAAGGAGGTTTAGCTGACCTCAAGGGTATATCAACTCCATATCTCAAGATGTTTATTGATGGTTGCCAAGGGAGTTGATATGAGTCGGACAACACACTGAGGGTGGCCTAGTTATGTTTACCTTAGAGTATATCCTGTCCAGAGATATACGATGCTCAGAAGGTAATTTCTGATCCTTATCATGGAGCTCGGATTTGGCTTGATCCGAGGAGATCTCCACAGAAGACCTTAAAAATATGTGAACGTGTATTACCGGTATTGATTGTATACCTTTTATTGTTGTGGCATTCATGCAACAACTATTTGATATGGTGTTTATTCGACATTCAAGAAATTATCAGCTATATCATCGTGTGTCAGTTATATCATCGTGTAAGAGGAGAGCTATGAGTAATGGCTATTTTTATAGAAGGGGTGTTGGACGTAAGTATTTTTGTAGGGTGGGAGGGGTGTTTTACATGAAGTTATAATAGTATATAATGTAATGTACGTTGGACAAAATATGAAATATGTATGTGTGTTATGTGACTTTTGAGTTTATTCTATTTTTATTTCCTTCTCTTCTTTTAAAGTTAAAGAGAGAGTAATGTTGTTGTGTTTTCATATACTTACGAGTTTCTAGTTTTGCGTCCTAACAAATTCGTCATCTGCATTATGCTCCTATAAGTAAATTCAACATTCTTTTCTCTTCTTTGTCCTCCTTTTCTCACTTCTCTTGTATATCACGTGTCCACTCTCGAACCTTTCCTAGTTTCATCGGTTAATTTTAGATTTTTTGCTTACTTATTTTCAGTTTTTTACAGTTTCATTGGTTTGTAGTTCAACATTTCTTTTTCTCAAATCTGGATCATTATTACCAAATTAGCTTCCATCAATCGAAAGTTTTCATTGACGTGTTGCGATATTTTATTCCCAAAATCACATATGACGAAGTTAAAAGATTGGTCCTTAGCTCAATTATGTAGTTTGATTTGAAATCTCTCTTACCAAAATTATATGAGATGCCCAAATCAAATGTGCTGGAGATAAGGACATGACCTGAGGATGACTAGATAATTTGATTCTGTACTCAAATCTGGTAACAAATTTTCTTTGATATGCAAAATATGTTCCTCGATTTTATACCTGTTTTGTCTGTGTGTACACGTGCCGTACATGAACATGGATTAACTATACCTGTAATTCTTTATGATTTCCACCAAACATTCTGAACTAAATAATATAGCTAATTGAAAGAGAGAGAAAACTATATTATTTAATTTGGAGATGTTTTGTGGAAATCAGAAGACTACATTGCATTGTTTGGAGGGTCATTGAACGCGCTTTATATATATGTATGTGTATGCGTGTGTGTGTGTGTACATATGTATTTATGTGCTGTATATACATACATATGTATACATATATACATATGTACGTATATACAACACATAAATACATATGTACACACATACATATATAAGTATTACAGGTATAGTTGGACTTTGGTTTAGATCGGACTCGAATTTGAAAGTGCACTTGTAGCGGTAGTTGTGATGAATGCACTTAGAAATTGTCTTATTTTTGTCAATTTCTATGGATCTTTATAGAGAGATCCTTAGAGGTTTCTCACCATATTTATAATACCTTATATGTATGTTTGTCGCCATAAAAATTTTGGATAGTAAAAAGTTAAGTATCATCTCGAAAAGTGACTAAAACTCCACTTGTGCAAAACTACCCTGTTTAGCACTGATTTTTGGACTTAAAAGGTTTGAAAAGATAGTTAAATTTAGTATTTTGTTTTATTATTTTTTATAAATGTTTACTAACTCATATTAGAGTATTTCAAAAGTATTTTTGAGATATTTATGAATTTTTACGAACTAGTTGTGAATTTTTAAATGAGAGAATTTTATAATGAAAACTTGTTTTTCCAAGTTTTTAAGAAAATTATAAATTTGTTATTTTCATGTAATATTTTGGAAAAATATTATAAAACCTAATATAAGTATTATAAAGTATTTTAGAAGCATTTTTTAAGTATATATAGTTTTTAGAAAGTATGTTGACTATTTTGTATCTTATGTAAAATATCTTTTGACTTATTTATTTACATTTCAAGTTTTGGTAAATAAATTACCATACATACATATCATTTTCAAAGGGGTTATAAAATTATAACGAAAGGTTTATGAAGGGGTTATAATCATTTAATGGACAAATGGTTAATTGTTTAATTACTTGTTTGATAAGTACTAAAAGCCGATGAAGTAGACCTATCTATTTGTAAGAGTTAAGATTCATTCGAGTAGGAATATGAGCAATAAAGCTCTAACATACCAGCTTCCCTCTTGACTGAGGAATAGTAATTCAGAAAATGTCATAAACGTGTTAATCATGTTGGTTTCTTACCTGTTTTTGGAGATCATTAATACTATACTTAACACTAAAAGCTGATGTGGTAGACTTATCTATTTGAGAGATTTAAGAATGAAATTTTTGAGCAAGGCTTTAATGCAACTAGTGCTCTAACTTACCTGGCTTCACTCTTGGATGAGGAATAGTTAAGTTGGAATGTCAGAAACGAGTTAAGTGTATGAATATAGATTTGTGTAAGAAATTGTTCTTAACTAAGTAATCAATTAGTCAATTATCGAACTTGACCAAAAATGACATAATAAGTTGTCGAAAGGCTTCGCGATTTTATGCCAATGAGAACCCCTAGGGACGAGTATTTTTAGGAAACGTTTCTAACTTTCGCTTACTTATGAGAGAATTGGAATTGAGGTGACCAAAAATTCATCGATTGGTTTTGGAACGTTCGATAACCGTGAAGAGTGTACTTATATAAGATGACTCAAACCCGTAATCACTTTAAAACCAAATACACGATCTATGTTTTGGAAGCGGTTGTGAAGTGAAATGTGTATGATTGAACTATCTATCCTAAGGTTAATTCAAAGGGAAAGGTCAGCGTTAACATTTTGAATGATGCTATCATAGAGGACTGTCTATCTTAGAGAGTATTCTAAGATAAAGGATAGCGTGAGCATTCATCAAAGGACTTATTCGAGGAACCTATGAGGTGGTTCAAGATCTGTGCAAAATGCTCGAATCCATGTTCTCACCTTTGATCTATTCAAGATAAGGGAATCCAATTGGGAATTCATATTCTGGTCAAGTGGTGAAGACTTGTGTAAGTGATGTCGAAAGTTCCCTCAACATCAAAAAAATTACATAAACAGAGAAGTGGCATGGCCAAGGAGATTTAGCTGACCTCAAGGGTATATCAATTCCATATCTAAAGATGTTTATTGATGGTTGCTAGCGGGAGTTGATACGAGTCGGACAACACCCCGAGGGTGGTCTAGTTATGTTTACCTTAGAGTATATCCTGTCCAGAGATATACGATGCTCAGAAGGTAATTTCTGATCCTTATGATGGAGCTCGGATTTGGCTTGATCCGAGGAGATTTCCACAGAAGACCTATACAATTATGTGAATGCGCATTACCGGTATTGATTGTATACCTTTTATTATTATGGCATTCACGCAACAACTATTTGATATGATGTATATTCGACATTCTAGACATTATCTATCATAGCACTATATAAACTTCATAAATGTTTGGTTTTAGAGAAAAGGAAAACTTTTACGGTAATATGTAGGGTCTCATCAGTTACTGTTATACGAATTCATGTTTCTTGAGTTCCTCATGTTGGTTTACCAAACTGATCCGAATGTTATTTTCTCATAATGCTCGGTTAGCCCCATATATGTTTCCAAATTTAGCTATGGACGTGGTGGAGCTTATGGAGAAGAGCTAAACGATTATCCACTGCAGTATTCTTATTTCTGCTACATTGTTGTATTGTATGTATCGGTATTGCGAGGATAGACGGTTACAACTGTCCAGGCTAATGATAGTACTTAGGCTTTGGTAACTTTAAATTTCTATATTCAATATAACCCTTTGTACTGTTCCATTGATATTATATATTATCGTTTCGTTGTGAGATTCTGATGGTGTGTCTCTCTTTCTTGTTATATTTTTCTTTTCTTTTTATTTTACCCTAGCTTTTTGTCTTTTCGACACTTAGGTATTCAGCACACGAATACCGTGGATGTATTTTGTGTCGACGTAAGAGGGTTGAAAGTTGGGTCATTATAATAATCTTCGACGCTCCTTCAAAATTGATTTAATAAAATAATTTATAAAAATTATAAATTATTATAGAGGAATTGGCACATTTTTTATATCAATTCATTATTATTTTGTGGGCATGGACTTCAACTAATTAAATATATAAATGTTATACATTTAGTTAACCACACATGTCTAAAAGTGAAAAATATAAATACGTGGAGACAAATTACTAAATATATTAATTAGGACCAACTACATTTTATGATACATAAGTTTTAAATTTTAATATGACAAGAGAATGAAAATGATTGTGTTATCCGGCCTTTTGACCTAGCTATATCTGGACCAATCGGACGAGATAGACTCAATTGTCATCAGGATATATGTATTAGATTTACGATCATGAAGCTTAGAGCTCAAGCCTAAATGAAAATATGAAGCGATAGTAAAGAAGAAGCTAAAAGCAAACTTAATAAAACATTTAGAGCATGGAAGTTCACTACTTCCTAAAGCTAGACTAGGTACGATCCATATTCAATACTATGGATCGTATTGTATCGATTACGTAGCTCAATTCAACAATGATCAATCGATATCTAAAAATCCACAACTCCAACACACTTAAAACTTTCTGAATATAAATATATTAGAGAGAGGACTCCCCACAAATGATCAGATGCCAAAATGAGAATGTTTGAACGATTGGTAGACATCATTCACAAACGATTGTACTATTTCAGCATGAACGATCCTATGCAATGAAGATTGGCCGATATCTCACCAACCACTACTCAGAATGACATCAAACTTTGGGAGCATGGACTAGAGGCATAAGGAGATCAAAGAAACGATTGCATATGCATTGGAGCACAAACGAACGACCAAGATGGGAACCATGATTGTTCTGGGTGGGCCTATGGATCTGGAGAGTCTTTTATCGAATTTCCAAAAAGATATTTCACCGTCTTAACATATTACTACAGACTTCTTTCTTCATTTAAAGGATCTTTAGGCTGCTTATCACTCTAAACTCCATTGTAATCAAGTGCAATTGTCAACAATTCATTGTACTAAGTTTAAAAAGTGATTAATAAAGCAATATGTTCAAAATGGACATAGGAAAACTATGTTGAACCACTATAAATCATTGTCTTTCTATTATTGCTTGATTCAGATTGATTATTTACTTATCCTCTCTATTTAATTTTGATTATTTTTCATTTATTTCTCTACTATTCTATTCTCGAGTGTTTATGCACACTTTTAACGCAAACATTTTGGTGCTTTCACTACGGACGCTTGATTCTCAGCTTATTTAAATCCCTTTGTTGATATTGGATTGCATAAATCCTCCGAAGGGATCCATAATTATCTTCAAGAAGCTTGCTTATTCTACTCAGATTTGGAAAGTCTAAGTCAAGCTATCAACAATGATTAGAAACACTAGATCTACTTCTCAGAGCGCAGAAGGAAACGTGAATGCTAGCATTCTGTAAGGAGGCCCGAGCAATCAACCAATGGATGTGAATGCTAACAATCTAGTTGATGTCCATATTCCAGCTGATTCCATTACAAGATTTGAATTCCAGAATTTAATGAGAGAGCTAGTAGATAGCCGTCGATAATTGAATCAGCAAATGCTAGCTAATGTCAGTCTAATGAACTAACTTAGTCGGCAACAACGTGGGAAAGCAAGGAGGGACCCTACCCCTTACTCTACATCGGAGATTTCTAGTTCATCTTATGATTATCACAAACGTTGACGCCGTAGAATGAACAGATACCATGCTGAAGCATCAACCCGCCTTCCACCAATCGTTCAGACAGAGCGACAACGATAGGTGCCGATCCATCTAAAATGATCGGTACTAATCTTTCTTTGTATAGACGATACTAACCAGTGACAATAGGGTTATGTACCGACAATGCTGCGATCGATCTGGATGTTGGAATTCAAGTAAATGATGACTAGTTACTTCACTGGAGTAATGATGAAGTGAACGTACGTGATATATATCGAGAGGATGTTGAATCAAGAAGGCATGGAACGGTCTGTAGACATGGTCCAGACCATCCACGTGAGGTGGAATACGACCATCGCTTGGCTCCGACTATCCGAGCGTTGGACTTGTCGGCTATGGTTAGACAGTTAGTGAGAGAGAGCCAATGCTTGACCAATGATGGCTGGGGAATCTCGAGAAGCCATACCCCATTCACTGATAATATCTTACATGCCGAGTATCTAAGAAGGTTCAACAGGCCATCGATGCCTGCCTATGAGGGAAAAACAGACCCTAGGCAGCATATTATGAGATATGAATGGATAATGGATTCTGCATACGTCGATGATGCCACAAAATGAAAATGCTTTCCTATAATTCTCTCTAGCATAGAAACAATGTGGTTTACAAGATTACCACCATGTTCAATCTCTAGATTTGATGATTTAGCAACAAAGTTTGTGGAGCAGTTCCATATGTGCACAACATGCCCCAAAGATGTGATGTCCCTATCCAACGTGACCCAGGCTCCGAGAGAAAGATTGTTTGAAAAGATTCCATACAACTATCACAGAAATTTAGTAATCCGAATGACCATGCAATAATGATGGTGGTAACAAGAGGGATTGATCCAGAATCTATTTTGGTGATGAGTTAGCTGGCCAGCCACCTGCAAAGTTAAAGCATTTCTACGTAAAAGCAACTCAGCATTTGAGGAAAGCGGAAGTTAGATGCTTTAAGAAGAAGAATGTTATGGTACTAAGTGGAGAGGGAGTACAGGGTAACATTGTAGTGAAGCTATCTGGTGATAGTTCTGGAAAAGTTCAAGTGACTGTCCAAAATAAACCGAATTAGCAAAAGAAAGACAAAGATAGGAGACAAGAATGAAAGAAGGATTCTGGAAGAGGAAAGCCTAGGATTCCGATTACGACACCTACAAACCAATGAATACATCTCTAAAGAATGTCTATTTGTCTACCAGCAATACCACGTAGTACAGGAAGCTACCTCCAAAAGAATCAATGGAGAATCAAAAGCAAATCGAAAAATATTGTTGGTTTCACGAATGTTCTGATCATAACACGACTGAGTGTAGGCATCTCCAAGATATTATCGAGAAACTGGTTTGAGAAGGAAAGTTACAGTAGTTTGTGAAAGCCCGCAAGATGACAAGGTAGGGGACATCCGAACCCAATCGAGGACAAGCACTGCAAAGGGATGATGAGCTTGTGTGGACTGGTGGAAGATTGGTAATCAATAAAATTATCGGAGGACTGCATCCAACGAATAAGAGTTGGCATTAGATGGAGCACTACGCTAGCGCGATCAGACCTGTGAATTTTCAATGTTCTTCAAGTAAAGAAGATGGAGTTCTGGCAGAACAGCAGCGTACAATGACTGATGACATTATGTTCAGAAACAAAGAGGCAGACAAGGTGGAGGCATCGACGATCGACCCAATGGTCATTTCGGCCACGATCGGCCCTGCCTTAGTGAGGAGGATTTTGGTTGATTGTGGAAGATCTGTAAATAGAATTTTCAAAAAAGCTTATGATCAGATGATGATGGAAGTCTATGATTTGAAAACATCTAAAGCTTGCATTTATGGCTTTAACGGTTCTACGACCAAAGCTGTTGGTTATGTTGAATTACCCGTGGAGTTGGGAGAAGGCGATCGCAGTAGAGTGCAGATTTTTCCATATGTTGTTTTGGATGTTGACTCTCCATACAATGCTTTTTTAGGCCGACCGACCCTAGCTGAGTTCCAGGAAGCCCTTGCCCCATGGTGTTTGACTTTGAAGTTTCCAAAAAATAATAGAGTTGGAGTTTTTTATGGTGATCAGGCAACCAGACATGCCTGCTACAATTGAATTGAGGGTTGCTCAACAAAAGGAGAAAGGTAAGGGTATGGACAAGTCTCCACATCCAAGCCACTAAAGATTGACAACCAACGCTTGAGCCTTGACTCGGCCGCCATAGTCGGTACTATAGAGACATAGATCTGAGGGATGACGAGAAGGAGCCTAAAGAGACCAAGGTTGCACCAGTTGAGCTGATAATTGACATCACAGTCAGCCAGGATGACCCGTCACTGGTCCTAAATATCGGATCACAGCTCAGCCCCCCGATGATGAAAGAACTTGCTGGTTATCTCCTAGAGAATCTTGATGTGTTCACTTGAACTTACTCTGACATGTGTGGAATCTCGCCTGCCATTGCAAGCCATGCATTGAATATCGACCCGAGGCACGTCCTGGTGAAACAAAAAAGGCATGGCATGGACCCGAAGAGATCTGCCGCTCTTAAAGAGGAGGTGGATAGGCTCAAAGAAAATGGGTTTATTCACAACGTCCTCTACCATAAATGTGTATCTAATCCTGTACTTGTGAGAAAGCCGAATGGGAAATGACGATTATGCGTTGATTACTCGGACTTGAACAAGGCATGCTCGAAAGATAGTTTTTCCCTTTCAAGGATCAACTAGCTAGTAAAATCAACTGTAGGGCATGAATTACTATCTTTCATGGATGCATACTCTGGGTATAACCAAATCCCGATGCACATTCCTGATCAAGAGCACACCAGCTTCATTAGGATTATATTGCTAAGTGGTAATGCCTTTTGGACTAAAGGTTGCTGGAGTGACCTACCAATGCCTATTTAACAAAATGTTTAAAGACCAGATCAAAAAGACGATGGAGGGGTATGTGGATGATGTGACGACCTAGAATTTTGGATATTTAAAATAGGAATATTTAATTGGTTTAAATATTCAAAAGAGTGATTTTAGCTTGAATTTCAAATATCACCATTTACTGGATAATTTAATTTTGAGTTAAACTATTGGAAATTGAGTAAAATATGAAATCTAGGTTTAGCTTGTTAAAAATAATTTGAAGGCTTATAGATTTATATTAATAATACTAAAGGTGAAAGAACTTTTAAAATTGAATTTAACAATGATTTGTTCAGTTTTAAAAATATATCGTTTAAATCGATATTTAAAAATTGCCTTCCGAGGCACAGTCTCGGAATTCGACGAAACCATTTCCATTGGATCCGTAATATTGTATTATTATCGAATTTCAATTTTCGTAGTGTTTGGAGTTGTCGTGTGAGCGTACGGTAGATAAACGCGCTTAAATTTATATCGAAATTTCAATTTTATAATTAATTCAAAAAGTTATCTTCTCCATACGATCGAATTAGGACTTGGAACCTTTTTCACTGCGACCGAAATAGGGGTATAACATTATAAACGCTTAGCGGCATGCCTTGATAGGGGTTCGAGATTGGAAGTTGCATTCATTGAGATAATTTGAAATTCAATTTAAATTATATATTTATATTCTCACACAAGCAACCTTCACCAGTCGACATTCCTTAACGTCAGAGTTTTTTTTTATTTCCATTCACATCACTATTCACACAAAAACATAGCCGACCTAACTTCTCCCTTCGTTCAAATCGATGTCCCTCCTTTCTTTTCTGTTCAGATCAAAATCACGTCGTTTCTTTTTATTTTAACATGGCCGTAGCTTCGCCATTTTATAAAAGAAAGAATAGGGAACCCAAAGCTAATCTTGTCCTCCTTTAGATTTTCGTTCAAACAAAAATCGATTTCAAGCTTTGCAAATAAATCGAACGGCATCGCCTGGGAATTCGCTCATCGTGAGGTTTGCTCGAGAGCGATTTCACGAATCGCATCGCCTGGGAGGAATCCGAGTTAATCTAGCGCGACGACTCGTGAAGCATGCAACTTCGAGGCGGCGCGGGTTTCGTACGAGGATGAGGCTGCTGGGCGCGCGCGCTCATGCACGCGAGGGAGGGTCAATGTTCAAGGCGGCGACTTGATTTGCTGGCGGCGAAGCTAGGGTTGGCGTAGGCGAGTGCGCACGCATTTAGGTAAGGCATTCTTGTTTTTATTTTTTTATTTATTTATCTGTATATGCATATGTACAAAATGAAATTTTACAGTATGATGTATATAATTTATTCCAATTTAATATGTATATAATGAGAGCAGAAAATAAAATAAAATAAAATAAAAATAATATGCATATACATTTCTTTAACTTACTAGTTTAGTTTTGAAAATAATGAATTATGGTGGTTAATTTGTTTAATAACCTATTTAATTATTTTAGTTACTAAAATAATGTACAAAAGGAAATTTAGTTTTAAATTTAATGATTAGTTGTTCAATCTATTAAATGGAAATTAATTGTTCAATTAGTTTAAATATTAATAAAATCATATAATGTTTACTCGAGGTTTGAAATTTGAAAAGAAACAAGCTAGTCTGGAGTGTTGCAAAAATCAAAGGTGAGTTAATCTCACTCATCTGGTTGCTATTTAAATTTAAATGGTTAAATTTAAATAATTTGTTGAATGATTGAATTGATTTGATGTGCTATATTATATATAGTAGTAGTATATAGTATATATTGGAGCGATTGATTTCCCGAATTATATAGTGGACGAGACCCTATGCGCCACATAATAGCGGATGATATTATTTAATCCCATATACCGCGATATCCCACCTCGAAGTGTAATTGGTATTTTATGTTGTGCTAACGTCTGTGGATGCAGGTAAACAGGTTGGAGGGATCCAACTGGATTCCTCAAAATTATTTAGATGGTTTAATATTCTGTGTTATTAATATTTGATATTCTATGATGAATATTATTGATAATTAGAATATTGAATGCTATGGTTTGCTTGAATATATTTCGATGCATTGAGTTATCAAAATATATAGAATTGGATTTTTAAAAGAAAATAAAAGAGTCAATTTTTAAGTAAATAATAATAGAGAATTTGGATAAAAATAAGAATGACTTGGAAAGAAATAAAAGTGATTTTTATCCTAATAAATAAGTTCCGAGTATGAAAAAAGGATTTTGAATAAACATAAAACAATAATGAATTTTAAACTTAAGTGATATTATTTAAAGGACTAAAGAATTTATTTAAAAATTCAAGTTTTATATTTATTGAAATAGATAAAGAAGGAATTTGTTCAAATGGATTAAATTGGAAATCAATTTGGAAATTGATTTAAGTGTTTGAAATTGGAAATTTAAAGGAGAATGTGACTATGGAATTTATAAACTAGGTTTATAAAAGTGAAGTAATATATCAATGGATATTTGGAAGAATAAATTCACGATGGGAATTTATTTAAGGAATGGGTAAATTTATTTAAAAATAAATAGTGATTTATTTTTTAAAAGATGCGAAAGAGAAGCGTATTTCCCTGGATAGCCAAGTACGTTTTCGAAGCAAATTTTTAAGTATAAGTTAAAAGTTTTAAAGTTGTTTTAAAAAGTTTGTTTTAGAAAATTTATCATTTCTGAATGTTTAAACTCTAAAGTAAGAATTTTTTAAATCTATTATCGTAGTAATTATTTAAAGGTGACTTGGTATTTTGTTTTAAAGGAGAAAATATAGTTTCATATTTTATTAAGTAACCTCATTTTAAATATTCCTAAAGTATATATTTTTAATTAAGTATTGAAGTAGTTTTCAATTTAAATGTTAAAGTATATTTTATAATAAAGAGTTTTAAATTATTTTAAAAAAAAGATAAAGTTTTTGTGCTTGGAGTTTTCAGTAGAAATAAATATTTGAAAATTTACTCCTTGAGAAAAGTATGGTTTGAAACTGCTTTCAAAAGGGTTGAAAATGGAAATATATCTTGCGAAGATATATTGGGGTTAATAAATAATTCAGGGGAAATTATTTATATTTGATGGATGTTTGTGAATGTTGATTGATAGTTAAATCACCGACTATCAATATTGGCCAATGCGTTGATCGTTTCGAAGAGACCGAGATCGGGATTAATTTCTCCAAAACCACTTCGATCCGGTTTGTACGTTTTCGTGAGGAAGACGAGTTTGGATTCGAAGATGGAGCAGTGAAGTGCAAGGTCTAGTTGCTACTATTCTTGGGGATGATTCCAAAATGGATGTAGTAGGAGTAGTGCCTTCGGTTTCGTTAGAACCGGGGACGGACTTGTATGGATGAATGCTTTCAGAACATCGTCAGGTGGACGTTGAGCATTCTAAGTGATATGTTCTAAAAAGGTAACGCTTAGCCTCAAGCCTCACCAACCGAGAAAGACTGAAAATCAGGGGTTATGCAGCAAGGCTAGGTGGGTAGCGCCCATTAGGGTGAGGTCATCCCTGTCTAGATGTCCCTTTTTATTCGTCTTAGTGGTGCGGTTGCTGATCCCAACCATGGGGTGATCTTACCCGGGATTATCCAGTAAAGGGTAGTCCCGGTCTTGTGTGCAGGGGATTGGGAGTACTTCTCGGTACGGTGATCTAGGCCACGTACTGTGACAGGTGGTACCCCAGTGCCTAGTCATTAGTTGGAAATCCATTCTCCCTACGAGCCTTTTACGAGTTTTGTTTGTATTACCCACGATTGTGGCTAGTAGCTGGAATTTAATAGATGTAACAATTTCGGCTATTTTAATAAGTATTTGTATATAGGCACTATTATAATATCAGAGGATTTTAATAAAAAGTGTTTTAGCTATTGTAAGGTTAAAACCCGACATGTTTATTTGTGGCGTGGTCTTACGAGATGCTTTTGTTTTCAAAAGGATTTTGAAACTTTAATAATCAAATTGAGTGTGATTTTCTCACGCTGGTATTCCAGACTGACTCGGGTGTTATCTAACTATAATGCTCGGGTCAGAACGAGTATTATAGAATACATGATAGGATGCTGTGGAGCTCAGGAGATGAGCTGGATGGCGATATGTACTTCCGTACTTGATTTTTATTCCGCTGTGTATTTAGTTTTGAGGACAAATTTATATGATTTTCCAGTTGTATGTTATTGATGTTGTCGAACTCTGATGATGTATTCTAGCGATGTATGTATAAAAACGAATATAGTTTTCTTTTATGTAAAGATTTGTTATTATCTATTATATTTTATTCCGCTGCGATGGTTAGATTTTGTTGTTGTTTTCTATTTTCTTCTTCTAACACTTCTTCTTCAACTCAAATGGTTCGTATTCCCGTTCGTCTTGAGTTGATTGATGGAGAATAGTGTCGACTCAAGGGGTATGGATTTGCGGGTCATTACAGTTGGTATTAGAGCTTTGGTTAGTGATAACCTTGGCTCTGGCGGGGATTACTCATTAAATAGAGTCCGTAGTACTCTAAAATGAGTTTGAGAGTATTAATAGAGATGAGCACGTATTTGTTAGTGAATGTAAAATTGTTTTACATTGTGTTGACTTATTGGTTGAGTGTTTATGGATTCTGGTCGATACGTGGGACGCCATGTTATCGATAGGAATTTCTAACTCTTAAACAAGATAAACCGACACAGTATTGTTTTAAATAGGGTAAATGAAAATATTTTACCCAAATTATTTTTGTATATAAAGAAAATGATTTTTTCATAAATTATTATAGTTATATATGGTTGCTTGATTGTTATAAGATGATGATATTAAATTATTATCATTGTTAAGTGAAAGTTGAATAAAGGATTAAAATTTTAACTAAAGTTTAAGGAATAAATTCATTAAAAAAATGAAATTTATAAATGTGAATTATAAATGTGATTTGTAATTGAAGATGAAATAAAATTCCAGAGAAATATTTGGAAATAAATTGTTACGAAAATTCAAGAGTAATGTTTGAATAATTGGATATATTTGGAATTGGGAATTTTAGGAAAAAGTTTAATTCCCTTGGGGTTGAAAATGATTTTCAAAGATTTGGGGGGGGGGGGGGGGGGAATAATAGGAGTATTATTCGAAAATATTTTGAATTAGATTTGAAATCTGGTGAGACTTGGAATTAAGAATATTTGAATTTTTTTAAAAGAGATAACAGCACTAAGCTCTTTTTGGTCGCTAGAAAATAACTTCGGTGATGACTGCAGCATCATCGATGTTCATTTTTGAGTTTCCAAAGGAGCAATTGCTACTTGAATGTTTTAAATGGGAGATGTTTGCAAAAACTGGGTTTGGTTTTGAAATTCAAAGAGACAAATGAATTTGTAGCGATCCTGACTCGACCTTCGAAAATCGGCACCGAATACGACACCCATATTCCAATGCCACAGATCCAAACGTCGAATCTGGTGCGCCGGAGCTTACAACACCATTAAGTACAACACAGCGGAAGAAAAAGAATATCAATATATATAACATTGATACAATGACTGATACAATATTTGATATAATATGATGCAACAGCATGATACAACAAATACCAATACTATCAGAGATATACAAGGAACAACAGAAAAGAATAGATAACACTAGCAGCGGAATCATAACTCCAAAAGAATGCATCCCCAAATCCAATGCTCCAATCCAAAGCTAGCTCGAACCATCATCATGTGTTACCTAGATATGCAAGACTCGTCCTGCTCCAAAGACTGAACTAACTCCAGATAATCTACTAAACTTTTCGAAAGTATAATATTAATCTTAGCCAATATACGACCATTATCGTATGCTTACTATAGCTACCATCTAAACAGTGGGCTGCCACCATAAGTAAATGGCAGATTCTACAACTACAACCGTACAAGGGACTTGTTGTTTTGATTGGATCTCCAACAAATAGTCGGGCTAAGGAACTTCCCACTGTCCATGGGTACACCTCTGGTGGGACGTCTCGAGAAAATAATCGGATCTCTGCCAACACAAGGCCGGGTTACCTCTGTAACTAGGTAACTACTTCTGGAGCATGCCACCCCCCAGTCCTTTGGGACCTTTATCCGAGGCGCCTCTAAACCACAAAGCAACAACCATACAGAAAATGAGATTGAAGTCCACCACATAGGTAAATATCTAGGCTCCATACCATGATACCACCCTTTACCAGAAGGGAATGACACACCCTAAGGGGCGCGACCCTCATAACCTTGCCGCATCTTTCCTGTTTTGACCATTTTCGGGTTGTGAGGTCCTGATGCAGTTTCGTCCACAAAACTACGCTTCATACAGAAGCCATGCTCTGATCACAAATGATCAATTAATGATCAACACACAGCAGCACTCAGAATGCCACACTAGCTAATTGGGACTATATCACTGATAACCTTCAACTACATAACCTCTGAGCTCGTACGTCTCAGAGAAGGGTGTTAAGCTAAGAGAATAAATTCTCCGCCATCAACAGATATGTATTTGAAAGAAATCTGCTTTATATCTCAAAGTGTAGTGTCAGACATACAACCATACAAGTCTGTTCCGGGTTCGAACAGAACCGAAGGCACTTCGTAAGAAGCCCTTGCAAATCCGGGTATTCACAATCCCAATCGGACTTCCTGTCACTTAGGGGGAACTCTATACTGGAGCAACGCAGTGCAGAGTCAATCGATAGGTTATCCTATCGTTCCCGCAAAACACCCTCTTCACCACCGGTCTTCAAATGCAATCCATAACGACGTATCACTATTCGGAATGGGTTATATGACACAAGGTCCTCTCCCGACTAAACCGAATAATGAGCGCGATATTTAAAAACATATGGATAGGGGATTTCAGTTAAGTCACAGCTGATAAAATCCAAAATTTTCTTTTGAATGGTTAAACAAATTGCCATTTCAAATCTTTTAAACAAAACGATTCGTTTCACAAAGTTTACCCAGTTTCACAAAGATTCATTTATGAATTTCAAAACAATTTCCATTTCAATTGGAATAACTCGTTAAATCTTTAAATTAAAGATTTAACTTATAGCTTTTAAACCGTTTCCATAACTTGGAAAACCATTTTCATTTTAAACTAGAAATTCCTTTTAACACAAATTGGACGTTCATTTGTTATATGAAAGCTTTTATTATTTGCAAACAAACAATTTTCGTTTCGGAAAAATCCAATTACATTTGCACGAGTTAAAGCCTTTGAATTTAAATTCCAATTCCTAAATTAATGTCTTTAAAATGGCTTAACCCAAAGATAACTTGTATAACATCTTTTAATCTCTTGTTTCAAATCATAGAATTCAGTTTGAATTTAAATCTAGATCAAATTATTTAAACTTTAAGGCGTAATCAAGTTATTCAAAAATAAATTTTACCTTTGAAACTCCTTTTCAAAATCTTATCACATTTAACCCGATTCCATTTCCAGACCATTGAATTTAAATTTTCCATTTAGAAATCATTTCAAAAATCTGTGACTTAATCGATTCCCTCGTGAAATCCATATTTGTTTGTGTATGATGTGGTCTAGGGGTTTAACACAATAGTGCAACAGCATCATCATCACAGATCAAAACACAGAAATATTGTTGATAAGTTGTATAAACTATAACGCTTATCGCTCATTCACAGATCACAAATTAATAACAAATGTATCATAAATAAATGAATAAACGACACAGCTCAATCCATAGAACAAAATATCATAGATCGGATAGAACAATCAATTCAAGGCATCTCATACAATACAATCATTCATAAGTAAGGTCAAGCATTCAATGATTGTTTATAAGAAGGATTAATTAATTGTTTAATCCTAATTAATTCAATTTATTTCCAATTAAATTAATTACTTATGAATTAATTATCCAATCTCGATTAATTAATTACAAATCATTTGATATAAAATAATTTATCAAATACTTTAATTAATTAAATTACTCTTAATTAATCATATTAATTAAATTAACCTTTGAACCAATTACATAATTAATTAACCCTTTAATTAATTATTTTAAGAAATTAAACCTTTAATTACTTACCATTAAGTAATCATCTCATAACAATTAATCATTAATTACCAATTAATCTTTATCATTAAATTAATCAAAATATCCAAAATTAATTACAATAAGTAATTAATCCTTAATTACTTTCATTAAGTAATTACATTTAAATAATTTATACTTTAATTATTCTAAATTACTTAACTACTAATCATTAATTAATTTACTTAAGTAGTTAATTACTATTTATTTATCACTTAATAGTTACGTAACCCAAACTCTAATTAAAATTAAAATGTTAATCCATATTACTTACTTTATAAAAATAATTAATATTAATTATTCAACTTAATTAACTTTTAAAAGAAATTTTCTTTAAATTTTGAAAATCAAATTACTACTAACTGCAAACTTAAATGTTAATCAGTTTCAAATTTAACTTAAAGTAATTACTTAATTAAAGTAAAAATTAAGAGATTAAACAATTTAAAATATCAATTAAATAATTAAAAACTTGTGTTGAAGTCTCAACTTAATTTGTTAAACACTTACTAAGTCGACAAATGTTTACCTTGTTGAAACATACCTTTATTAAGTTACAATGCTTAAATTTTTGTTGAGAACACTTAACTTAACTTCATCATCATTTTTATTAAATACTGCAGTTAGAAGAAACCTGAGCTATTCCTGCTAAAATTTGAGTGTAACTCCGAGTTAATCATCAAGTTCCTCGAGTCTTCCCTTTGTACGCTACTCTCTTCTTCTCCTTTTTTTTTATCTGTAGTTAAGTTTAAATTAAGCTAACAATAGCATCAGGAAACTCACGCGATCCAACTCGAAGCTAACACACGGCTCACTCGAGCACGACTCGAGACACAAACACACCACTGCACCGACGCCGGCTCTCCTTCGCCGTACACGTGCACGGCTACGCTAACCAGTTCTGGTGAACACCAACGTCGCAGGAAAGTCCCAAATCACGCGTAGGTACGAAAACCAAACCCCATTCAACAACAAATGTTCGAAATCGAAATTAAGATACTTGGTCGAAAAACTGTAACACGACCATCAATTTAAAACGCCTCGCGATTGCCACAGACACCACCGGAGGCGCTCGAACTTCGGTTAAACTTCGACAACCCATCGAGAAACCTTCCACCAAAATTATATGACACTCGATTGCTTAATGATGACGATCGCACCACGTTTACAGAAAAGTTCAAAACATTGAACAAAACCCTAAATCGGTCTCGTTTCAAAAATTTACTCAATAGGAAATTTTTCCGATAATTTTTATGAAATCACAGGTACTTAAACTTTCTTCGATTCAAATTTCAACCTTTTACATTGATTCAATTTCCTAGAATCGGTAAAAATGTAGTTTTATTTCAAGTTCGAACTGCTCAT
Organism: Allium cepa; assembly: GCA_030765085.1. Lineage (NCBI taxonomy): Eukaryota > Viridiplantae > Streptophyta > Magnoliopsida > Asparagales > Amaryllidaceae > Allium > Allium cepa. The sequence goes on from CM060937.1 coordinate 381,812,189, forward strand.
GAAAATCCAATCTAAAAATCTTCATTTTTATATTAAAAATCATAAATTTCAGTGGGAATTCAAGATATAAACTTGAATTAGCATTTTATAACATTCAATTTAATCAAAGAAATATTTAATGTACCTGCAAAATCAAGTTACAGAGGTGTATACTTACAATCCTAGTTTAATTAGTTTTTTTTTAAAAAATATCTAAATTTAGTTTTAAGCTTATTATTTTAGCTGAAACTTATAGATTATTAATCTTTTGATGAAAATAAATTAAGTTCGAAACAAATATGCACTATATCAATTACAAGGAAGCACAATATATCACAATTTCATATGCAAACTGAAGCATATTATCAATGAAGTTTTGAACTGTTTTTAATTAACTTAAAACTTAAAAAAAATGTTTACTCACTGATCTATAGAAGGAGATACCGGGTTAAGTTACTCACTTGAGATATGTAAACAGGGAACCAAAGAACAGAGGGCAAAGCTTGAGTTTGAAACTGGACAGTGATCTTTAATTTGTTGCTTGATTGCTTTGCTTAGTCTTTGATTTGAAATTTGTTTTCAATGTTAAATTTGCTCTGAATCCTGATTTGTTTAAGTATGTAGTTAATCATGCATTTGTTTGAATTGGTAAACTGGTTTTGATTTCTGAAAACTAAAGCTTGTTTCCAGTTTTGGTATTTTTTTATTTATAAATGGACGAACTGATGAAGATTGATATATATAGAAAATGAAGTATATAGGTGATTATATTATTGTACCAAACATCAGAGATATTTTCTCTTTGTTGGCTGATAATGTAGCTTTGGTGGCTAGAGGATATTTTCTTATTTCGGCTGATGTAAATATGTTGTGCACTAAAGATCCTAACATTAATTGCTTTGTACAAATCTATACTTGAATATATATATATATATATACTTTTCTTTGTCTTTAGTCTTGTTTTCAAAAGCTTATGCATATCATTTTCGGCTGAGATGATATTTATATTTTTATTTGTACATACTTATCTTTATATAGTTGAAAGTATTATATGTTTAAATTTTATGTGTAATATGTTTAAATTTTATGTACACACTTGTATACATCCTACTTTTGCCTTACTTCATTGCACACTTACTTGTATTCCAATTGTATAGATATTCCTAGAATTCTTTTATGTTTATTGCTAATACTTATTTTATTTCTTTTAAAAGTTTAACTATCCAATATTTAATTTCTTATTTATTATTTATTTCTTTTCCTACTTATATAAATTTTTATAGGATTTATTTTATTTTAAATAATTTTGAAACACTGTACTTTAAATTTTCAAACCATAGTTTTTTTTCAAAATGCACATATATGTATATAAATAAATTTGAAATAACCATTTCTATTTATATTACAAATCCATTTGTAAAGACATTACATTATTAACATTGTTTAAAAAGAACTCATTATTAAATTAAAATAATTTATAAAAGAAACTATCTCTTTATTAATAACATATTTTATTTGAATTTGGAAAAACTCAAATCAATTTACCAATTAATTTCACAATTTTTAATCAAAAATTAAATTAATTATTAATTTAAACTCAGTCAAAATCTTGAATCGTTACAGAATTTACCACAGAATTTTGGATATAATTGATTTCAAATGATTTTGAAATACTTAAGTGATTACTGAAGACTTTGGAATTGGTTTAAATGCTTTGAGTGTCTAAGTAATGGCTTAAGCATTAGAGGTTTAACTAAAAATGTTTATGGATAATAAAAAGATTTGGAAATTTATAAAGTTTGAAAATTTCCTGGAATGAAATTAACTTGTAAAAAGGTTAATAAGTTAGAAGAGTAAGTCGAATTAAATGTACTTAAGCTAAGTTTAATATTGAGTTGAATTTGAATTAAACTGAAAATAAAATTTAGTTTATTTGAATAAAGTTGGAATGGAATTGAATTAAAACGAATTCAGGGAGTTATTGATAATATAAAATGAAATAAATTCTTACTTAAATAAATGGAGGTAAGTTGATTTGGAATTTATGAAATAAAAATGCATGTTTGGCTAAATAAGTGTATAATCTCGAATAAAAATGAAATATAAATATAGTCAAGCTTAAAATGGGTAGAAGTATGAAAAATATAAGTGTGAGACTTATAATAAAAAAGTGACGTAAAATAGTAAGCCAAAATAAATTGTTTTGTATTTTGGAAATAAAATAAAATCCAGAAACTTGAATTATAAAATAGGTTGAACTCAAGAAATTAAGTGAAGTGATTTTTGGAAGGTAAAAATCAAATTAAATAGAAGTGAACTTAAGTTATGAAGTTGAAAAAGTTTGAACTTAAGTTTAAAAACATTAGAAGCTTAGCTTCGAGTAAGGGTGAAAGCCATTGAATAAAAGTTTGTGTTAAATTAATTTAGGAAATGGTTATTAATATTAGCATGGAATGTTATCAAGCTAATGGAATGGGTTTAAACCAATGCGGGAATGTATGAAATGCAAGTGAATGGTTTGTAAATAAGTTAGAATGGAATAAAATTTAATATAAATTGTATTGGGATCAATTTAAAATAATTATAAGCTTAAGTAATTTTTTATTCACATAAATATCGTCGAATTTGCATAGAAATAATTGTCGTTTGACGAAAATGAGATTAAACAAAATTCTATGAATCAATAGAAGTAACTAAAATTAATTTTTGAATCAATTTAAATGAATATAAGTTCGTTTGATTTAAAAATGAATCGTATGCAAGAAAGTGAGTTGTTAATTACTTAAATTGAATAGTATGGGTTGAGAATTGATTGAAAGCAATTGAAATAAGTGTTGAAATCTTACATATGTGCTTATGAAAATATATAACATGCATTGTTATAGAATCCATGTTTTAGCTATTTAAATATAAGTGAAATGCTATAAACTTCTTATATATAGTGCTTATATGTTTAAATTGAGTAATTACAGGTACCGGAAAGCCATTTGGCTGGATTTTGGGCGCGCTAATTGCTAAATAATAACCCGCTTGCTTAAAATGCTAAATAGAGGTACGCCTACGCAATAAAAGTAGGAAACATGAACTATTTTTGTTTTTTCGACCGTGTGGGTCGATGTATATATATTTATATCTCTTGTCAAATTGCAAAAGCTCCTCCGTACAAACGAGACTCCGCCAAAATTTTCGAAAATTTTGGGGGTTAGAAAAATTTTTGGGAAAAAATTTATTAGCGACAAAACGATTTTAAATTGGGAATTGAAATAAATTAGTGGATGAAACTAATTTAAAATAATGATATGAATCAGTTATAAATGGAAGATAAAATTCAATATTCAGCATTGAAGATAAATTGAATTCATATGGAAATGGGAGAACCAATTTGAATAGAAATAGATATAAACTAAAGTGGTGAAGTGAAAATAAATATAAGAAGCGTATAAGATACTTATACTGAACTTGAGAAGAAATGGTAGAATTCTTAAGTAATATGGATGTCGGGAAAATATATCGAATAAGCATCCGAGTGAAGATTTAATAAAAGTATGTGAAATGATAAGTGTTGATAAGTGAATAGAAATCAAAATGAAAGTGAATAAAAAGAGAATTGATATAGTTAATAATCAATTGAGATAAATACGTAGGATATACGTATATTATTTTTATTCGCATAGCAATTTGATCCAGATTCGAGCACAGAATTTCGAGGTAGTTGTACCGATCCGAGTTGGGATTTTTCACTTGATTTTCGACGGCAAACCCTAGATATGGATTTTGATTGATTCTGAAAATTCTCTATCATAGTTATGACTATATTAGGAGAATGACAGTTTCTGATCAAGAAACAAGATCTAAGTCCACACTAGAAAGTCGGGTGGACGATACTAGTTCGAAAATGAGATTGGGTGATCGGGTAAGCGATCGGATTCGGTATTGCGTACGAATGATATCAGTACATCGTACGGGCTTAAATGGAATGAATATTGAAAATTTTGTAAGGAAGCCAATAAAATTTTTGTGAATGTTGTGATTGGATATTATTACTAAGTATGATATACATTTATTTAAAAGCAAGAGAAAAATTGGTTTTGATTCCAGAAGATAAATTTGAATTGCTCGACAAAAAGGTATATGTTTAAATTTCTGTACGAAATTTGATTGGGTTTTTGATCTAGCCACTTGGCTTTTTATTTTCTTTTGGAATTTGGGGGCCAATAGAGGCATTTTGTAGTTGTTCCGAGCTAGCCATGCAAAGGAGACGATGGCAAAATCTTTCGAAAATTTAGGGAGTTAGAAATTTTTTGAGAAAATTTTGATAATTCAAAATTTGGTTTTAAATTAAAATTTGAATGATTGAGAAAAAAGTATTTGTTGAAAACTATGGGAGAGTTTGGGAAGTTAGTAAGAATGATAATGGGTCTTCTATAAAAAGATAGTTGGTAGGATGTTGAATTGTTTGGTTTTGGAAAAAAGTAAACGGGTATTGGACCATTCTTCCTAACTAGTAATTTCGAGGACGAAATTCTTTTAAGGGGGGAGGAATGTGATGACCCATAATTTTGGATATTTAAAATAGGAATATTTAATTGGTTTTAAATGTTCAAAAGAGTAATTTTAGCTTGAATTTCAAATATCACCATTTACTGGATAATTTAATTTTGAATTAAACTATTGGAAATTGAGTAAAATATGAAATCTGGGATTTTTAGCTTGTTAAAAATAATTTGAAGACTTATAAATTTATATTAATAATACTGAAGGTGAAAGAACTTTTAAAATTGAATTTAACAACGATTTTTTAGTTTTAAAAATATATCGTTTAAATCGATACTTAAAAATAGCCTTCCAAGGCACAGTCTTGGAATCCGACGAAACCAATTCCATTGGATTCGTAATATTGTATTATTATCGGATTTCATTTCTCATAGTGTTTGTAATTGTCGTGTGAGCGCACGGTAGATAAATGCGCTTAAATCTATATCGAAAATTCAATTTTATTAAATTCAAAAAGCTGTCTTCTCTACACGATCGAATTAGGACTCGAAACATTTTCCATTGCGACCGGAATAGGGGTATAACATTATAAATGCTTAGCGGCATGCCTCATTAGGGGTTCGAGATTGGAAGTTGCATTCATTGAGATAATTTGAATCAATTTAAATTATATATTTATATTCTCACACAAGCAACCTTCACCAGCCGATGTTCCTTCATATCAGAGTTTTTTTTATCTCCATTCACATCGCTGTTCACACAAAAACATAATCGACCTAACTTTTCCCTTCGTTCAAATCGATGTCCCTCCTTTCTTTTTGGTTCAGATCAAAATCACATCGTTTCTTTTTATTTTAACATGGCCGTAGCTTCGCCATTTTATAAAAGAAAGAATAGGGAACCCAAAGCTAATCTCGTCCTTCTTTAGATTTTCGTTCAAACGAAAATCGATTTCTAGCTTTGCAAATAAATCGAACGGCATCGCCTGGGAATTCGCTCGTCACGAGGTTTGCTCGAGAGCGAATTCGCGAATCGCTTCGCCTGGTAGGAATCCGAGTTAATCTAGCGCGGCAACTCGTGAAGCATGCTACTTCAAGGCTGCGTGGGTTTCGTACGAGGATGAGACTGTTGGGGATGCGCACTCACGCATGCGAGGGGGGATCGATGTTCAAGGCGGCGACTTGATTTGCTGGCGGCGAAGCTAAGGTTTGTGTAGGCAAGTGCGCACGCATTTAGGTAAGGCATTCTTGTTTTTTTATTTTTTTATTTATCTGTATATGCATATGTACAAAATGAAATTTTACAGTATGATGTATATAATTTATTCCAATTTAACATGTATATGAATGAGGACAGAAAATAAAATAAAATGAAAATAATGTACATATACATTTTTTTAACTTCCTAGTTTAGTTTTTTAAATAATGAATTATGGTGGTTAATTTGTTTAGTAACCTATTTAATTATTTTAGTTACTAAAAATAATGTATTAAAGGAAATTTAGTTTTAAATTTAATAATCAGTTGATTCAATCTATTAAATGGAAAGTAATTATTCAATTAGTTCAAATATTAATAAAATGATATACTGTTTATTCAAGTTTTGAAATTTGAAAAGAAACAAGCTGGTCTGGAGTAGATTGCAAAACAAAAATCAAAGGTGAGTTAATCTCACTCATCTGGTTGCTATTTAAATTTAAATGGTTAAATTTAAATAATTGGTTGAATGATTGAATTGATTTGATGTGCTATATTACATATATTAGTAGTATATAGTATATATTGAAGTGATTGATTTCCTCATTATATAGCGGATGAGACCCTATGCACCGCATAATAGCGGATGATATTATTTAATCCCATATACCGCGATATCCCACCTCGAAGTGGAATTGTTATTTTATGTTGTGCTTACGTCTGTGGATGCAGGGAAACAGGTTGGAGGGATCCAACTGGATTCCTCAAAATTATTTAGATGGTTTAATATTATGTGTTATGAATATTTGATATTCAGTGATGAATATTATTGATAATTGGAATATTGAATGCTATGGTTTGCTTGAATATATTTTGTGGTACACTGAGTTATCAAAATATATAGAATTGGATTTTTAAAAGAAAATAAAAGAGTGAATTTTAAGTAAATAATAATAGAGAATTTGGATAAAAATAAGAATGAATTGGAAAGAAATAAAAGTGAATTTTAAAATCCTAATAAATAAGTTCCGAGTATGAAAAGGGAATTTTGAATAAACAGAAAAAAATAATGAATTTTAAACTTAAGTGATATTATTTAAAGGAATAAAGAATTTATTTAAAAATTCAAGTTTTATATTTATTGAAATAGATAAAGAAGGAATTTGTTTCAAATGGAGTAAATTGGAAATCAATTTGGAAATTGATTTAAGTGTTTGAAATTGGAAATTTAAAGAAGAATGTGACTATGGAATTTATAAACTGGGTTTATAAAAGTGAAGTAATATATTAGTGGATATTTGGAAGAATAAATTCACGCTGGAAATTTATTTAAGGAATGGGTAAATTTGTTTAAAAATTAAATAGCGATTTATTTTTTAAAAGATGTGAAAGTGAAGCGTATTTTCGTGGATAGCCAAGTACGTTTTCGAAGCAAATTTTTAAGTATAAGTTAAAAGTTTTAAAGTTGTTTTAAAAAGTATGTTTTAGAAAATTTATCATTTCTGAATGTTTAAACTCTAAAGTAAGTATTTTTCAAATCTATTATCGTAGTAATTATTTAAAAGTGACTTGGTATTTTGTTTTAAAGGAGAAAATCTAGTTTTATATTTTATTAAGTAACCTCATTTTAAATATTCCTAAAGTGTATATTTTTAATAAAGTATTGAAGTAGTTTTCAATTTATATGTTAAAGTATATTTTATAGTAAAGAGTTTTAAATTATTTTAAAAAAAGCTAAAGTTTTTGTGCTTGGAGTTTTCAGTAGAAATAAATATTTGGAAATTTACTCCATGAGAAAAGTATGGTTTGAAACTATTTTCAAAAGGGTTGAAAATGAAAATATATCTTGCGAAGGTATTTTGAGGTTAATAAATAATTGAAGAGAAATTATTTATATTTGATGGAAGTTTGTGAATGTTAATTGATAGTTAAATCACCGACTATCAATATTGGCCAATGCGTTGATCGTTTCGAAGAGACCGGGAATGGAATTAATTTCTCGAAAACCACTTCGATCCGGTTTGTACGTTTTCGTGAGGAAGATGAGTTTGGATTCGAAGATGGTGCAGTGAAGTGCAAGGGCTAGTCGCTACTAATGCTGAGGATGATTCCAAAATGGATGTAGTAGGAGTAGTGCCTTCGGATTCGTTCGAACCCAGGACGGACTTGTATGGTTGAATACTTTCAGAACATCGTCAGGTGGATGGTGAGCATTCTAAGTGATATGTTCTAAAAAGGTAACGCTTAGCCTCAAGCCTCATCAATCGGGAATGATTTAAAATCAGGGATTATGCAGCAAGGCTAGGTGGGTAGTGCCCATTAGGGTGAGGTCATCCCTATGTGGATGTCCCTTTTTATTTGGCTTAGTAGTGTGGTTGCTGATCCCAACCGTGGGGTGATCTTATCGGAATTATCCATAAGGGGTAGTGCCGGTCTTGTGTGCAGAGGATTGGGAGTAATCCTCGGTACGGTGATCTAGGCCACGTACTGTGATAGGTGGTACCCCAGTGCCTAGTCATTAGTTGGAAATCCATTCTCCCTATGAGCCTTTTAGGAGTTTTGTTTGTATTACCCACGATTGTGGCTAGTAGCTGGAATTTAATAGATGTAACAATTTCAGCTACTTTAATAAGTATTTGTATATAGACACTATTATAATATCAAAGGATTTTAATAAAAAGTGTTTTAGCTATCGTAAGGTAAAAACCCGACATGTTTAATTGTGGCGTGGTCTTATGAGATGCATTTGTTTTCAAAAGGATTTTGAAACTTTAATAATCAAATTGAGTGTGATTTTCTCATGCTGGTATTCCAGACTGACTCGGGTGTTATTTAATTATAATGCTTGGGTCAGATCGAGTTTTATAAAATATAGGATATGATGTTGTGGAGCTTAGGAGACAAGTTGGATGGTGACACGTACTTCCGTACTTGATTATTATTCCGTTATGTATTCAGTTTTAAGGACAAATTTATATGATTGTCAAGTTGTATGTTATTAATGTTGTTGAACTCTGATGATGTATTAGGGTGATGTATGTATAAAAAAAATATAGTTTTCTTTTGTGTAAAGATCTATTATTATCTATTATATTTTATTCCACTGCGATGGTTAGATTCTGTTGTTGTTTTCTATTTTCTTCTTCTACCTCTTCTTCTTTGACCCAAATGGTTCGTATTACCGTTCGTCTTGAGTTGATTGATGGAGAATAGTGTCGACTTAATGGGTACGGATTTGCGGGTCATTACAGATGATATGCTCGTGAAGTCACGGCGATCTAGCGACCGCACTAAAGACTTGTCATAAATGTTCGATATCCTTCGATATTACAAAATGAAGATCAATCCTCTGAAATATTCTTTTGGTATTGCGCCAGGAAAGTTCTTGGGTATCATCATTAATGCTTGATAAATCGAAGCCAACCCCAAGAAGATACATGCTATTCACAATATCCAAGTGCCAAAGACCATCAAACAAGTAAAGAGTCTGAATGAGAAGGTTGCCGCCAGAAGTTGATTTACTTCCAAAGCTACCGATAAATGCGTTCATTTCTTTAACTTGAGTAGAAGGGAGAAAAGGAATTTTGAATAGACATTGGATTCTAAAGACGCACTCCAAGCTTTGGTGAACCACATAAAGAGACCTCCCTTCTTGTCAAAGTCAGTAGATCATGAAGGCTTGTATATCTACTTGGCCGTATCGGTATTTGCTATAAGTGATGCACTGCTTCGCGAAGAGAATCAAATCTAGAGACTAGTTTATTATGTTAGAAAGCGATTAACATGAGCTGAAAAGAACTATCGTAAGATATAGAAATTGGCATATTGCTTGTTGATTGCTTCACGAAAGCTCCACCCCTATTTGTAGGCTCATCCTATCAATGTTTACACCGACCAGCCGTTACGACAGGTTCTACAACGACTGAAACATATGGAAGGTTACTCAAGTGAAATTGTAACATCCCTAATTTTTGATGACATTGTTCAAGAAATTTAATTAGATAAATAAAATAAAATAATGATGATAAGGGGATTGAGATTTGGATAAAACACATATAGGGACATGTTCGATAATAATGTAAATGGGCTTAATTTGGTTTGTAAGCTAATTAATTTACACATGGGCATATTAGTAAATAGTCGCACCTCCTCATACTCATGGCTATGCACTTTTGTAATTGCCCATTCATGTTTCAGTTCTCATTTTTGACAAATGCAAAGCCGACCATTAACAAGGTAGAAAAGAGGAAGAATTAAATTTAAAGCTAAGGTCAAAGCTAAGAAGGATTAATCAACAACAAATCTCTAATTCCTTATTATATTTAAGGTGAATAATAATTCATTCCATCTCTATTTCATTTTTATAATCATAATTTAAGATTAAATTCGTTTTATGATGTTTTGGATGATGATATGCTCGAGTTATAATATATTTGATTTAAACCTACTCATTTATATATGTGATTGCACGGTTTTAGGGGAAAACCAATTGGTATTTAATTTAGAATGCCATGGACAAATTAATGTTAGGTAAAACATGATTTAAGAGATGAGTTTAAATTTTCATAATTTTCCAAGCTGTGGTATTATGAATTTCTAAAGGAAAATATGCTATACTTGGGTTTAAAATTCATTTTGATTATTTCAGGAAGAAATTGATTTTGAAATTTTAATATGTTAGATAACATGATGAAATTGAATTTCTATGATTTTTTTGGAGATTTTTCCTACTTGATTTGCTATAGAAAATAAATTATTTAAAAAAAGACTTATTTGCAATATTGGTTTTGCTTAATGGAAGGGCTTAAATGTTAATTTTCCCTTGATTTAAATCTTATAAAATATGCAGTATTTTGTAAAGTATTTGAAAAGTTTTATGGCAACCATACAAATGGGCAAGTTAATTACAAAGCATTTACTAAACTTAGCATTAATTCAACCTTTTAAATAAAAAGTTGGTTCGCCTCTTTTGGAAGTGGCGTTCCACCCCATGCTTTCACCTCGACTCGGTCGAAACCAACCCTGTCAAAACCCACCTAGTCAAAACCAATGCACAAAGAATCACTTAGATGGTACGTAGTGGATTGAAGGAAAGGCGGAAGCTATGGTGTCGAAAGCAATGCTTCCGATGGGGTCGAAACCTTGGTTCTGCTTTCGTAGGTTAAGTATCTGCTTTGTTTCATTTAAAGGTTTCGAAGTAGTCGAAACCTATGTTTTCAAAAGGGGTTTTCTAAATAGCTTTCTAAATAGGTTGCCATACTATGATTTTTGTAGGAGATTTCAATTGGGTTCCTTTATTTTATATAATGCTTTCGAAAGAGGTGGTTCCGACCTGGTCGAAACCCAGCCGCTATTCTTTTACCTTTCGGATGTATTACAACCATTAATTCTTTTTGAAGGGTTATCTCAGCTTTAACCTAAGCTAAGCCACTTCCTAAATTCTTTCAAAAGGGTTGAGGGTTTTGAAGGCAATGGGGTTGAATGGGGGTTTCAACGCTGGCCTTCGAAGTTTTAACTTAATGGTTTTGAGCTTTCAAATAGGTGGTTCCAACACCTTCTACTTTTCCTCAAATAATTCTATAAGAGACTTTGAAAGAGATACTTTCATATATAACCACTTTGATCCAAAGGATGTTTAAAGAGTAAAACCCAACGTTTTCGAAAGGAGTACTTTCATTAGTTTTGAAGCTTTTTCCTTAGGATTATTAGGTAAGGTTATGATGCATTCGAAAGGTATGATTTGGTTTCAAAAGGATTGATTTGTAGAGCTTCGAAAGGTATATACTTAGAGTTTTGAAAAGTGGTTTTCTATGCTTCCGAAGGAGGTCATATAGTGGTTTCGAAAATAATGTTTTGAAGTTTCAAAACAAATAACCCGCTATCATTTTCAAAGGAAATACCATGGCATAAATAAAGATTTTTGAGGGTATTACTTCTTCATATATTAATTCACATTGTAATTAACCCATAACGGTACTTTGGGGAAGGGCAGAATAACCAGCTAGTTGATCCAGTAGTGAATATAACTTATGAAATGATAAAAACTTAATTAAAGATATCGACAGGGGCCAATAGGTTCACAGTAAGCCTATGAAAACTGTGTAAAGGGAAAGATACTGGCATGGGACAGTAAGTTCATAGTCAGCCCATGAAAACTAGGATAATAGAAAAGATATTAGAGTGACCAATATGTCCTTAGTGATCCAACGAAAACTATGAAGTTGGATAGATAGTCCATAAACATTTAATAGGTTAATAATAACCCTAGAAACTATAATTGTGACAAATAGTCAGAATGAATGGGGATGGGTAATCCGGATTTGATTAACTTGTTTTTCATATCATCATAATGTTTGAAATACTATGTTTTAATCACTGTGCATGCAGGAGCACGGTACATGGTTTTATGAATGTTTTAGGATTGAGGGGAAAATCCATTCCGTTAAGTGGTGTGGTCTCACAAGATATCTAAATAGTTTGATATGGTAGATTATTATTCATTCCAAACCTTATGTCTGACTCGAAGTTTTTATTTTCCCTTAAATTCTCGGATACTCAATTGATTTTGAGTAGTTTGAGATTTAGGTTTTTCAGGTGTTCTTTTTTACGAACAAAGCTTCCGGTAACATGAAGGAGGCATGCTAGCTGCTTAGATTTCTTTTATTTCCGTTGTGTTTAGCTGTAAAACTTGTTGCCTTATTATATACTCTTATCATCTAGGGGGCATCTTCATATGTCGTTCTTGGCGTATTTTGTAATAAGTATATTTTGTCTGAAATGGAATATGGACTTTGTTCGCTGTTTTAATTTTTTTCCATATTCATGTGTTTCTATGTATCATTGTACCTAACATTGCCGTATTTGATCGTCGATAATTAATACTATGGATGACTGTAACATCCATAAACGTTATTTTTGGGCCTCCAAGTAGGGGGATGTTATAGAAATATCGAACTGAGCCAATTTGACATCACTTATCTTCCTTCGAGGACTATCTAGGGACAGGCACTGGTGGACTTTATAGGAGAATTCACTACACAGGATGATTAACCAAAGAGCAGGGATACCCCTACCATATGGTGGTATTGTTTACGGATAGAGCATCCAATGATCATTTTTCTAGAGCTAGAATTGTGCTAATAAATCTAGAAGATCGGTCAATCTTCTATGCTTTAAAGCTTGATTTCCCAACAACAAAAAATGAAGCCGAGTACGAGCTCTGATTGCTGGACTTAAACTCGCCGGAGAACTATGGATAAAATCTCTTGAAAACTTTTACGACTCACAATTAGTAGTTTACAAGTCAGGGGAGATTACTAGGCTAAAGGACAACGACACACCCCATACCTTACTTGATTCCAAGAGCTATTGACTGACTTTAAATACTATGATATTACACACATTCGTCGAGATCAATACAAAGAGGCTGACTCATTGGAAAATTTTGCTAGCACTGGGGTTGCACAACAAATGGGCTTAATCCTAGTCGAAGTACTAAAAGCTCTGAGCACAAGCCTGATGCAAATTGACCGGGTACAAGAGACGAAGCCCGAGAAGGATTCGTGGATGACTGCAATTAAAGACTATTTGCTACATGGAGTTCTTCTCGAATGGAGGAATGAAAAATGATAAGTCCTTCACAATGCTTTGCGATAAATCATTCAAGAAGGAGTTATGTATAGAACGGGTTCTTCTATCCCCTTGCTCCAGTGTATTAATCATAATGAAATAAAATGAGTCCTAAAGGAAGTCCATGAAGGAGAATGTGGCGATCACACTGCGGAGCAAATCCTAGCAAAGAAAATACTCTATTATGGGTATTATTAGCCGACTATCAATTGAGATGCTACTGATTATGTAAGGTGATGCGACAGGTGCCAGATGTATGCAAAAGTTTCGAGAGTTCCACTAATGGGAATCATACAAATGGTTGGCCCATGGCCGTTTTCCATATGAGGCATAGATATTATCAATTCCTTACCGATCTCTAAAGGTGGTGTGAAGCACGTCATTGTCGCAGTTGACTACTTCTCCAAATAGGCTAAAGAAGAACCTTTTGCCACGATCACGACAAATAAAGTAATCAACTTCATCATCTGGAACATCCTTTGTCATTTTGGCCTTCCATGCACTATTGTAACTGATAATGAGACTTAATTCGATAGTGCTGAATTCAAAGGCTTCTGCCTCAGCATCATATTGGAAAGAGATTTGCGGCAGTTGCTCCCCCTCGATCAAATGGACAAGTTGAAGCTATGAACAAAATCATAAATTCCATTCTGAAGAAGTGTTTGGAAAAGGCTAGAGGTAAGTGGGTGGATGAACTTTCGATAGTACCATGAGCTTATAGGACCTCCCACAAGTCCGCGACTGACAATATTCCATTTGCCCTCACTTACGGCTCCAAAGCCATTATTCATGTTGAACTCGAAGTTACTTCTCATTGAGTAACCTACTACGATCCTAGAATGAATAGAGATCTCCTCTTGTAGTCTCTAGACTTTGTAGGCGAGAAGTGCGAAGAAGCTGATTTGAAGGCAGCTGCGCACCAACACCGAGTTACCTAATATTACAACACTAAAATCCAGCCTAGAACCTTTGAAATTGGCGATCTCATCTTGAAATGGGTTTTTTATGCCCTGTTGCATATGAATCCTACTTGGGAAGGACTATATGTCATTGAACAGAGGCTTGTGGAGGGAACTTTTAAGCTAGCAACTGTTGATAGTGTTACACTCCCAAGGGCATGGAATAGCGAGCATTACGATACTATTTCACTTAGTTTATTTCTTTTTCATTCAGTTGCATTCAATTTAGGATTTTCTTTAGCATTTGAGTTTCTAGATATGTAATAAGGCAAATTATGCCATTTCTTTCCATTTAGGAAATAAAGGCTTGAATTTTGCTTCATATCTATGATCTGCCATTGCATTGCATATTAACTACGACATACGACCAACTAAATCTCACCATATAATTAACTCAACACAACTTGATGGTGATCGTGGTTCGATTGATCACTCATTGAATAGAACCCCATACTCGAGGGAAAGATGACTAACTAAGGGAAACTAAATTCGATAGTTTTCCAAACAACTTTAAACACCTAGAGTGCAAATTGGATAACGAACATTAATGGGTGCGAACAACTACCCATGGAATAACTCTTGTCCATAGATCATGGACTTGAGTATAAACAAATAAATAAGTGTGATTCGACCACTTACTACTTAACCAAATCAAACCTGAGTTCGATAGGATGAGAACGAAGTTAGTGGAGATGGAACTCGGTTATCCACTAATTAATTCTTCCAACCCAAGACAGGGTAAGAAACATAGTTTCTTAACCGCTTTTCGAAGAAACATCGCTAGATACAAGGATCGAGGCAGCATCATCCTGAGAAACAAGAGGGATCTCATCCCCGGGAATCAACCTGCCTCGAGGAATGACTAAGTGGGATAGGATCTAGATTATTGGAATCCATGTCAACTGGCTCAGCCTTAGCCTTTTTCCTTAAGGACTCTTATTTCTCAATGCACTCCTTTAGACTGGGCTCGTCAGTGGGATCAGAGGTACCGATGAACACGACGTCATAATCAATTAGGATTTCATGGCGTGAATCACTTTACCTCAACAATGCGCCCACCATGAGTTCATCAAATATGAAATCCTCCTCTTCTAGAATGTCTTAAGTCATAGCCAAGGTTGTAACTGTAACAAACTCCATTATGAGCACTTGCGGCTCCGGCTAGGATTCTTGGGAAAGAGGTACTGCAACTGGAGACCTAAAGCTAAGGAAACATAGCTAAAATGATTAGGATTATCAACTGGTGACACCCTAACTTTTTGAAAGATTGAAGATGTCAACGAGATACCTTCTTCAGTCTGGCTCCTGAGATGAGTTTGAGTACCTTCCGAACTTCATTCTGGAATTGGAAAAAGCTTGCTATGAATTTCATTGTGAGTCTTGTCTGGGTTGTATCCTGAAAAAGTGGAAGAATCCATGGCAGTTCTATTGATACCCTGAGACACTAAGGGCAGATTAGTTTCAACATCGGGTGGCACAGACCTCAGGGACCCAGAACCTTCACCCGCTTCATATTGATAGGCCTTAGTTGGCTCTTGCTGAAATATAGATTGGGCGTCATGTAAAATTTTGGGCTCATCATCTAGTAAGATTTCACCTTCAAGCCTCATCAGATCAATCTCCTCTACATTGAGCGCCCTCTTCTCTTCCACAACAAGAAATTCCCAGGCACGTAAAAGCTAATAGGGATAGTCATCTAAAGGCCATTTCGGGTTTCTATACTTAAGAACACTGGTGTTGTAGAGAACAAATAGTGGGTCAAGCTCATTCATCACTTGCTCTATGGTTTTCTCCTTAGCGGCATCCACTTCATGCTGAATGTGGGCGTTAACATCTTTAGATTTCTCAACGACCGCATCCCTTTTGACCCTGACATTCACTAGCTCCTCACAAGTGTCCTGGGAAATCTTTTGCACCTCATCTTTCTCCTTATTTTCATGTTCATGTTTAGCTTCAAGTTTGAATATCCACTTTTGGGGCTGTGTTCATTTCAAGCGAAATCCGATGATTTATGTGGTGCAGCACCTCGACCTCATCTGCTTGAGAGTTCCTTGAAGCTTCTAGCTCATTTTTAAAGTTTTGATAATCCTCTTATCTTAGGCCTCTTGGTGCTTTAGTTTTTTAACCTATGTCGCTCGTTCAAAGGATACTTTGGACATTTTCTCTGCATCTTTCATCCACTCCTATACATCATGTGGATATCACTAACACAATCCTCAATCATTTTTTAAACTTTTTTGGGGGACCACTTTTAGATTAGGGGGAAGAAAAAACCTATCAAAGCACAAGTTTGGAAACTCTTCCCTGAGATGGGCCATGCAAGTGGCTGGATTGAATTCATGCTCCTCAGCAATTGTTGCAATGTCAGCACTTTCCTTGCCCAACTTGTGGGGAGCAACATGCTCGATATGACGATGGCGATCGCTAAGTCGTTGAGAATTAGAAGGGACTAAAGGCTGTGGAGGAACTGAAATAGGAGAAGGACCACGAGAAGAATCAATAGGCGGGTCCAAACGATCAGTTTTCTTTTCAGAACCCTTTGGAGGAGGGGATCTAAATTTTGGTTGATTCTTGTCATGGGTGGACCTTGATAGAGTTAGGGGTTTGCCCTAGGGATAATTATGTAATTTGTTACATATATCTAACTCGTTGACCAATCTTGTTAAAACATAAAATGTATTTTCTTCCTATTATATACTTGATATAATGTGATTATATTAATTAATTAACTTAATTAAAAGTATATTTAATAGAAAAATCCATAAGTGGTATATTTTGTGATAGTAGCTACAAAGTGTTGTAACCATGAGTAATTTATCACAACGAAACAAATATACCATTTTAAATGTTCCTAGTCAAGATGCATCAAGACTAGATATCGATGTATCCATTGAGATTGGAGTACGTAACGGTCTCCAAATGTTGGGCAGCGTATTACTCAAGACTGTTGGGGGCACCTAGGAATTACGTACTAATAGTTATTGGATGACTATGAAATGAATCACTCGATAGTTTTCTGTTGGTTAATATAACCAAGGTCAGAAAGAAAGTATCGATGTGATCGATTTACACAGTCTGCTCAACTTGAGAAAACCGTGGATTTTCAATATGAAAGCTTGGCTTTGATTATAGCTGTAGCGACCCGACTTTCTAACACCGGAAAGACGCATCACTAATTAAGAAAGAAAGAGATAGAAGAAGAAGAGAAGAAAGAACAACAACACAAAAAATTTCACAGCGGAACGAATGAAATATAATATATAACATATACATAGTATCATATACATCAGAGTACACAACTATACATCTCAATTTAGACAGTTATATCATTTCTGTCTAATATACAATACAAGAACAACTATACAGAATAACAAACATCAGAAACTCTATCTATATATCTACACGCTGAAGCCTCCTGCTCCAAAGCTCCTCCAGAATTCGTCAAGGATAACCTGAATCACTTGACTACTCATACATAATATGAGTACCCAAGAGTTTAATAAAACAGAAAATAAACACTCGGGTCAGACGGGGGTCTAGTGTGAGTAAACGGTTTAAGATTGCTTAACTTTAGAAAATCCTTTGAAAATAAAAGGTATCACATAAGAATTCCCAAACATAAACATGGAAAAGTTTTATAACCAAAACATTTGATAGGAAATCCAGTGATATTATAATAGTGTTTAGGGTTTTCAAGTAAATAAGAAATAGTCGAAATTGTTACATGATTAAATTCCATCTACTAGCCACAAAAGTGGGTAATACAAACAAAACCGTAGGGTCTCGTAGGAAGAATGGGTTTCCAACAATGGCAGGGCTACTGGGGTACCGCTTGTCACAGTACGTGGCCTAGATCACCGTACCGAGGAGTACGCCCGCTCCCCTACAACACAAGGCCGGGACCATTCCTTACTGAACAGTCCCGAACAAGACCACCCCGCAGTTGGCTGCAGATCCAACCGCCCACAAAGCCGAAATAAAAAGGGACATCTAGACAGGGGCAAATCTCGTCCTACTTGGGCATGACCCACTTAACCTTGCTGCACCTCCCTTGTTTTAGCCATTCCCGGTTGATGAGGCTTGAGGCTGCGATTACCTTTGTAGGACACATTTATCTTAGAATTCTCATCATCCACCTGACGATGTTCTGAAAGCATTCAATCCATACAAGTCCGTTCCGGGTTCGAACGGAACCGAAGGCACTATCTCGTTGCACTCATTTTGGAATCACCCTCAGAGTCAACGACCATAGCCCTTGCACTCTGAATCACCATCTCGAACCTGTAAGTATATTTCCGTCAAACTCATCACGGAATCACCCTCAGAGTTATACTGACGAATAGTTCTTACACCTCGAGTCTTCACTTGCACTCCTCTTGGATTCATGACCTAACGTTTATTTTGGATCGATGTGGTTTTGGGATATCCAAATATGAAACCCGATCCCAGTCTCACCGAATCCAAACGCCATTTTAATGTCCAAGTTGTACTTAAGGGTTTTAAACAATAGATATTCAGAATATCACTTAACATAAATGGATGATTCACATTATACAGATATATGATCCACTATTATCATATTCATCCATACATATTACAAAGCAGCATATATATCACATCCCAGATATATCACATTCATATCATCACATATCAACCAGACATATCATTAACTCATTCAATGATATTTATCATCCAATCATTTATCAACCATAACAAGTTTGATCCAAACTTAATTAATTTAATTGATCCTTAATTAAATTAATTCTTACTTAAACACTTGGGTTATCATCAATCCATCTTACTATTCATTAATTAATTAAAAATTAATTAATTAAACATCACTTAATTATTCATCTTAATCAATCTCCCTTGATTAATTATCTCTTAATTACTTTAAGTAATTATTCCTTAATTAAATTTTTTAATTAATCATCTTGATTAATTACTTCTTAATTATACCAAGTAATTATCTTCTTAATTACCCTCTAAAATTAATCACACTTGATTAATTATTATTTAAATACCTTGATAATTATTCCTTAATTATCGTTTAATTAATCATCACCTGATTAATCACCTTTTAATTAATCACAATTGATTAATTATTTATAATTAATCATATTTAATTAATTACTTTTAATTAATCATATTTGATTAATTACTTTTAATTACATTTAGTAATTAAAACTTAATTATAAATTAATTATCCTGTAATTATTAATTAACAATTAATTAATTATTTCCATTAATTAATGATTACTTCATTAATTAAATTCCTTTCTAACTAATTACTTTATCAAGTAATTAATCACTTAATTAATCACTCTTAATTCTTTCATTAATTAATTAATCTTCAATTAATAACTAAATTTAAACCTTTAATTAATTATATTAATTAATTCTTTAATGAATAACACAAGTGATTAACTCTTAATCACATCTTCTTAACTACTTCCATATAGTAATTATCCTTTCTTAATTACCTCGAGTAATTAATCACTTAATTACTTCACCAAGTAATTATACTTAATTAACTCCAAATTGGTTATCTTTAATTAAGCACTAATTAATTTCTTAATTAGTTATTTAATTAATCATTTAAATTAATTAAGCGATTCTTTAATTTACTATATTAAAAGATTATTAATTAAGAAACCTATTATCTAAATTAAATTATTTATATTAACCAAAACACTTTAATAATTAATCATAATTGAAGTATTCCAATTATCTTCATATATTTGATTATCTTTAAATTAAATCAAAATTCTAAATTACTTAAGAAAATCTTTATTATAATTGATTTCCCAATTCTAAATCATTACACTTTATTTAAAATAAAATATAACGTTTTAGAAATCAATTAATAATTAAACACATTTTAAATTAAACTTTTGAATCTTTAAAACTTTTTTTTTCCAAAGTTATTTAATAAAGTTTAATACAAATTTTATTTCAAAATCCACTTATCTTATTTTAAAACTTCATAAGTTAATATATATAAACTTGTTTAAAACTTTAACTTGAAACAAATTATTTTATTTTATATTTTTTTTATAATTAAAAAATTATTAAACTCTAAACTTTGAAACAAAATAAGTTTTATAAGTATACTTGTTTCACTTTTGATTTAAAACTTGTATTATCTACAAAATCATATTAGCTGGTTTAAAACTTTTAAAAAGACTTACTGTTACATTTTGAAAACCTTTAAAACTGCTGAACCCAAACAAAAAAAAACCATGCTCAATCAAAACACAAGCAACTCACTGCAAACACTCGCGTTAAATCTCGAGTAACCCAACAAAAACGCCGAGTATCCCATTCCTAAATCCTGCTCCGAGAAAAACAAGAGAATACACAAAACAACCTTCGAGCCTCCACCTTCCTTCCCAAACCCAAACTACAGAAGCACGACACCGTGCACATTAACGTGCACATCGTCGCCGGTCGACGGCGAACTCCTCTTCGGCCTCCACCAAGTCGCGCTCGACCCCTACAACGTATCGCGCAACCCAGAAAACTAAGTTCGATCGAGAATCAAAACTTGACCCTCGAACCCATCAGTTCGAACCAACGTCACCAGAAAAACCCCCTTCCACGGCAATCCAAGCCTCGAGAAAACCCACAATCACTACCGAAGCTTCGTCACGATCCCCTACCCACGGCAATGCATGTGATCACCTCCGGTAGCTCCACATTAACGCAAATCCCCATGGAACAACATCGGCATTCACATCATATAAAACCCTACTCACTAAATTTCGGCCAACCCCTTCACCAATAATTTTCCAAATTAATTTTCCCATGATCCCTGACTTCACCATGATCTTCATGCTCAACGGCGCCGCTGATCTCGCCGTAGTTTGCCGCGAATTGACCAATATGCCCAAATCAATCAAACTCCAAATTCACACTAAATACTATCCTAAAAATTATGATTCAACTATTAAAATTCGTAATTTAAGATCAGAAATTAAATTATGTAATCAAAACTAAAATTTGTTTTGATAAATTTTTAACCAATTTTTAAAAATTTACTGTAAACTCAAAATTTCAGAGTTATACTTACTTTAAAAACTTATAATTATTTTTAGAGGATGACTTACTTGATTACAAACAACTTCAATTTACAATTCAAAGACAAATTCGAATTCAAAAACTAGATATTGAATTTATTTTATAAATTTGAAACTGTTTATAAACAGAGTAATTTTTTTAACCATACAGGCAATTCAATCCACATATCCAGACAAACAATTAAAATAAATTCAAATATCATGATATTCAACCCAAGATCCAGATGAAATTTTAGTATCAACTATTTTTAAAATTTCCTTTCAGTCACCTAAAATTTGCAGAAGATAGAAACTGGTTTCCAGGCTTTTGAATTTCACTGCATGTTGAAATAAGATCTGCAGTTGTATTTTCCAAATTTGCATGTTGATAAATTTTCTTGAATTGCTTGTTGAATAAAAACCCTGCTGTTGTCTTGCCTTAATTTGAAAATCTTGTAGCTGTTGAAACTGATTTGCTCGTTTGTATTTGAAGATTTGAAATTCCAGATTTCTACTTTGTTTCAGATTTTCCATTACCTGTTCTTCTATCTTTTATTTTTTATTTTTATTGTATTGATCTTTGTTTTGCATTAACTTGCTGAAAGAAGAAAGTAATTTGCTGAAGATTAGATTCTTCTTTTTAATTTTACAACTTAAATTTTAAATTTTATTTTATTAAAAGAATGACATTTGTCACAATAAAGCTCTAATTATCTTACACCTATGCATAATGATTCACAAGTGTCTTTAATACACACTATAATGTTTACAAGTGTTAAAATGTTAAATTAATATTTACAAAAGTATTTTTCTAATATTTTATTAATGTTTAAATGTTATTTTCCTATTTATAATTTATTTAAGCCTTATATAAGTATTTATGAAATATTTACATGATTATAATGTGTATTTATTTTATATAAATAAGCTTGGATTTCAATAAATATTCATGTTAATTCAAATAAACATTTATTAACAAATAACTTATGCTTTTGACTCAAATCTATATAACATGTGTTTATAAATTTGAGAAATTTAATTTTAATCCTTATATAAAAAATTTAAAACAATTTTATCTTATGATAAAATTGAAATGAAAGAATATTAAAAAAAATGAACTTTTAAATTTAAATCTTATTTAGAACTTAAGTACAAAATATATATGTATCTATATTAAATAAGAAATTAACTTTGTTATAGAAATTTAAATCTCAAATATCATTTCAAAAGCATTAAATCAAATTAACATTTCAAATTACAAATTATATATTTATTAAAGTTTGCAAATACTTATTAAATTCAAATCAATACAATTTTCCCATTTCTAATATATACAAATATATATATTTCAAATGGAAAAACATTTTTAATCATTAGTTTTGATAATTACTGTATTGAATTTTAAAACATAAACCAAATCATAATATATATATTATATTCATATATATTACAATTTGAATATAAAGTTTTTATTACTTTAAAACTTCCTTTTACAAGATATATCGATATATATATTATAAATAGAAAATATTTTGATTAGCTTTTGAAAAATAAATCTTATCAATTTTAAATTGCCAAAATAAATATTTCCAAATTAAATTATTATTAGTTTTCACAAGAATTAAACTTGCAAATTTTATATTGTTAAGAAAAATGTAGATAGATATTAACGAATTATAATTATTAACCTTAAAAGAATTTTAACTTGTCAATTTATAATGTAAAATGATCAAATTAATTTAATTGTTAACAAAGATTATTAAATTGATATTGCTCAAAATTCCGGGTCGTCATATTCCTCCCCCCTTAAACGAATTTCGTGCCCGAAATTTAAAAGCAAAGATAATTTAATAACCCAACAAAAGAATTTAAATTTCAATCAGCAATCACACAATCAAATATACACTATCAATCATAGCAACCAATTCAAACAAATAATTTTATCTATCCAGACAAAATTCTAAATAGATCTTCCTGATATTATTAAGAGTTTTCCAGGTACCTATTCTGAAATACTCGCTCTACAGAATCTTAAGTAACTACACTACTATAACCAAGAAGTCCCTCACCTGATCCTATAATTTGAACAAGATATCAGACTAAACTCAAAATCAGCTCAACTGCCAAATCCTTCTAAACTGCTGATTCTATCACTCGAAGAATCATACACATATTCCTTAGAGATATGTGAAATATAATGAATTCCAGCTATCCGAACTGGCAATCCTATCATGTAGATCAAAATCTAATCTCTAAAGAGCACAGAAAAACTCAAAATACTCCCGCAGCTAGCTCTCCAGTTTTACCACATCTTATATCTCCTTTGATCGGATAAAACTAAAACAATATCCAAATTCCAACTTCTCATTCCAAATCTCCTTAATTCTTAACTGCATAACTCTTCCGATGCTCTGAGTCACCTTCAATATTCCTTATCAGCTTAACCCTTTCTGATTGCTTCATGAAACAAGTTGGACCAAATCAAACCAATCCCAGATCCTACTCAACAAATGGCTCTCCCAAAATTTTTGCCGAAATCCAAAACACAACTCTATTCCACAAGTATAAGTGGACTTCATACCTACATCTCTTATCTGGAATAGCCAAACAGTTGTACTTGACAACCTTACCTTCCAAATCCAGAAAATTTCTTCATACTTGAATTTCCTGTAGAAATCCTTTAATCCAAGAAAACTACAACTTCCGGTTGCTTCCATACTAGAATAAATGCTATCTCGTTTTCGCTGCACAACTCTGATCTGGAGTAGATAAGAATGCTATCGAAGAACTCGAGCACAATCTTTCTCTATACACAATTCATCCGACTCATAAAAATCCTAGTGACCATTCCACTCAGCCAAAACATCCCAGCAGAATCTTAACTAGAACTAGATGATCAACCCCTCTCAAAAGAATCTTGGGTTGCCTTACCAACTTCTTCTCGCTCCAAGAGTCATCCCTCTACATGGTTGAACCATCAAAATTACACCTGGAAATCCAAGTCGATAAGAAAACTCAATCTCTGATTCGGGTAGACTTTTGATTCCCTCAAAAACCTCTGGGAAAATCTCTAACTACCTTCATAGCTTTTACCTCCATATGAGATACCTCAATTTCCAAATCAAAGAATATTCCAAACCAAAGATTACTCAAAGATTCCCAAATTAATCGCAAGTCACTTTTGCAATCTTACTCAGTTCAGATTCCAAAGAAACTATCTTCACTCACCAGCACAACTTTCCTAATCAAGATCAATCTTCTAGAATGGCTTATCTATCAGAAAAATTGATAGATCACTCCCACAAATATCCTGCTCTGCTGAGTCAATCGAAGAAATGGATAAGCCTTCACTATCTGTCTGCTCTGCCGATAATAGAATCCCAAAGATTTCAGAATCATCGAAGAAATGGGTCCACGCTGCTGCTTCCGAACTTCTCTTCAATGCTACTGCTAAGCCAAAAGATCATCCTTAACCCAAAAGCTTCTTAAAACACAAAACTATCACCCAATTCCACTAAAAGATCTTGAGACGGTAGACATCTTCTCAAGAAACTCGGCTCCAAACCAAACACCAATCACTTGTTCTTCTTAAGGAAAACAAATGAGACCATGTCTAAAATGAGGTAACTCATCGACCTTAGCCTCATACTTCAATGTAGATAAGATACCCTTACTCGAGATCCAGAAAATACCTAAACATCCGAATCTACCATGCAGTAGGCATTCACTGTTCCTTCAACACCATCTAAATCTGGCTCCAAAAGAATACCTTCAGAACCATCTATGGATACTGCATCTCACCATACAGCTATTCTTTCCCGAAGTCACTAAGATACCATCACCTGCTTCTGCTCAGCTGACAGATTCAACTCTTGAAAATCCCGCTCACTCGAGAGCAAATCTACCTCACCCTTCCAGAATATACTCCAATCCTTGAAAATACTTTCTCTTGGATCAACGAAATCCTTTCACCAATCTACAAGCTTATTCAAGACGGTATTAGATCTACAATCTTGACAGACACCTCCAACCACAACATATAAGCCTCTTCCATTAGTGGTAGTCGTGTTCCACACACTCCTACCTTGTCTACCTCTATAACCTATGTTGGAAAATCCAAACAGATAACCCAACAGATTAGGTAGATATATATATATGTATGTATATATATAAATTACAAGTACGCTCTCTTAAGATAGACACCACTCCAGAGCCTAGGTATTCACTCAACCTAATGCTCTGATACCTACTGTAGCGACCCGACTTTCTAACACCAGAAAGACGCATCACTAATTAAGAAATAAAGAGATAGAAGAAGAGAAGAAAGAGAAGAAAGAACAACAACACACAAAAAACTCACAGCGAAACGAATGAAATATAATATATAACATATACGTAGTATCATATACATCAGAGTACACAACTATACATCTCAATTTAGACAGTTATATCATTTCTGTCTAATGTACAATACAAGAACAACTATACAGAATAATACACAGCGGAAACTCTATCTATATATCTACACACTGAAGCCTCCTACTCCAAAGCTCCTTCAGAATTCGTCAAGGATAACCTGAATCACTTGACTACTCATACATAATATGAGTACCCAAGAGTTTAATAAAATAGAAAATAAACACTCGGGTCAGACAGGGGTCTGGTGTGAGTAAACGGTTCAAGATTGCTTAATTTAGAAAATCCTTTGAAAATAAAAGGTATCACGTAAGACTTCCCACACATAAACATGGAAAAGTTTTTACCTTATGCTAACCAAAACATTTGATAGGAAATCCAGTGATATTATAATAGTGTCTAGGGTTTTCAAGTAAATAAGAAATAGCCGAAATTGTTACATGATTAAATTCCAGCTACCAGCCACAAAAGTGGGTAATACAAACAAAACCATAGGGTCTCGTAGGAAGAATGGGTTTCCAACAATGGCAGGGCTACCGGGGTACCGCCCGTCACAGTACATGGCCTAGATCACCGTACCGAGGAGTATGCCCGCTTCCCTGCAACACAAGGACGGGACCATTCCTTACTGAACAGTCCCGAACAAGACCACCCCGCAGTTGGCTGCAGATCCAACCGCCTACAAAGCCGAAATAAAAAGGGACATCTAGACAGAGGAAAATCTCGTTCTACTTGGGCATGACCCACTTAACATTGCTGCACCTCCCCTGTTTTAGCCATTCCCGGTTGATGAGGCTTGAGGCTACGATTACCTTTGTAGGACACATTTATCTTAGAATGCTCATCATCCACCGGACGATGTTCTGAAAGCATTCAATCCATACAAGTCCGTTCCGGGTTCGAACGGAATCGAAGGCACTATCTCGTTGCACTCATTTTGGAATCATCCTCAGAGTCAATGACCATAGCCCTTGCACTCTGAATCACCATCTCGAACCTTTAAGTACTATTTCCGTCAAACTCATCATGGAATCAACCCCAGAGTTATACTGACGAATAGTTCTTACACCTCGAGTCTTCACTTGCACTCCTCTTGGATTCACGACCTAACGTTATTTTGGATCGATGTGGTTTTGGGATATCCAAATATGGAAACCCGATCCCGGTCTCACTAAATCCAAACGCCATTTTAATGTCAAAGTTGTACTTAAGGGTTTTAAATAATAGATATTCAGAATATCACTTAACATAAACGGATGATTCACATTATACAGATATATGATCCACTATTATCACATTCATCCATACATATTACAAAGCAGCATATATATCACATCCCGGATATATCACATTCATATCATCACATATCAACCAATGACATATCATTAACTCATCCAATGATATTTATCATCAAATCATTTATCAACCACAACAAGTTTGATCCAAACTTAATTAATTTAATTGATCCTTAATTAAATTAATTCTTACTTAAACACTTGGATTATCATCAATCCATCTTACTATTCATTAATTAATTACAAATTAATTAATTAAACATCACTTAATTATTCACCTTAATCACTCTCCCTTGATTAATTATCTCTTAATTACTTTAAGTAATTATTCCTTAATTAAATTTTTTAATTAATCATCTTGATTAATTACTTCTTAATTATACCAAGTAATTATCTTCTTAATTACCCTCTAAAATTAATCACACTTGATTAATTATTATTTAATTACCTTGATAATTATTCCTTAATTATCGTTTAATTAATCATCACCTGATTAATCACCTTTTAATTAATCACACTTGATTAATTATTTATAATTAATCATATTTAATTAATTACTTTTAATTAATCATATTTGATTAATTACTTTTAATTACATTTAGTAATTAAAACTCAATTATAAATTAATTATCCTGTAATTATTAATTAACAATTAATTAATTATTTCCATTAATTAATGATTACTTCATTAATTAAATTCCTTTCTAACTAATTACTTTATCAAGTAATTAATCACTTAATTAATCACTCTTAATTCTTTCATTAATTAATTAATCTTCAATTAATAACTAAATTTAAACCTTTAATTAATTATATTAATTAATTCTTTAATTAATAACATAAGTGATTAACTCTTAATCACATCTTCTTAACTACTTCCATATAGTAATTATCCTTTCTTAATTACCTCGAGTAATTAATCACTTGATTACTTCACCAAGTAATTATACTTAATTAACTCCAAATTGGTTATCTTTACTTAAGCACTAATTAATTTCTTAATTAATTATTTAATTAATAATTTAAATTAATTAAATGATTCTTTAATTTACTATATTAAAAGATTCTTAATTAAGAAACCTATTATCTAAATTAAATTATTTATATTGACCAAAACACTTTAATAATTAATCATAATTGAAGTATTCCAATTATCTTCATATATTTGATTATCTTTAAATTAAATCAAAATTCTAAATTACTTAAGAAAATCTTTATTATAATTGATTTCCCAATTCTAAATCATTACACTCTATTTAAAATAAAATATAACATTTTAGAAATCAATTTATAATTAAACACATTTTAAATTAAACTTTTGAATCTTTAAAACTTTTTTTTTCCAAAGTTATTTAATAAAGTTTAATACAAATTTTATTTCAAAATCCACTTATCTTATTTTAAAACTTTATAATTTAATATATATATAAACTTGTTTAAAACTTTAACTTGAAACAAATTATTATATATATATATATATTATTTTATAATTAAAAACTTGTTAAACTCTTAACTTTGAAACAAAATAAGTTTTATAAGTAAACTTGTTTCACTTTTGATTTAAAACTTGTATTATCTACAAAATCATATTAGCTTGTCTAAAACTTTTAAAAAAACTTACTATTACATTTTTAAAACCTTTAAAGCTGCTGAACCCAAGCAAATTAAACCCTGCTCAATCAAAACACGAGCAACTCACTGCAAACACTCGCGTTAAATCTCGAGTAACCCAACGAAAACCCCGAGTATCCCAGTCCTAAACCCTGCTCCGAGAAAAACAAGAGAATACACTAAACAACCTTCGACCCTCCACCTTCCTACCCAAACCCAAACTACAGAAGCACGACACCGTGCACGTCAACGTGCACATCACCGTCGATTGACGACGAAATCCTCTCCGGCCTCCACCATGTCGCACTCGACCCCTACAACGTATCGCGCAACCCAGAAAACTAAGTTCGATCGAGAATCAAAACTTGACCCTCGAACCCATCAGTTCGAACCACCCTAACCAGAAAACCCCCTTCCACGGCAATCCAAGCCTCGAGAAAACCAACCATCACCACCGAAACTTCGTCACGATCCCCTAATCCCACGGCAACGCATGCGATCACCTCCGGTAGCTCCACGTTGATGCAAATCCCCATGGAACAACATCGGCATTCACAACATATAAAACCCTACTCACTAAATTTCCGGCCAACCCCTTCATCAATAATTTTCCAAATTAATTTTCCCATGGTCCCTGACTTCACCATGATCTTCATGCTCAACGGTCAACGACGGCGCTAATCTCGCTGTAATTCGCCGCGAATTGACCAATATGCCCAAATCAATCAAACTCCAAACTCACACTAAAAACTATCCTAAAAATTGTGATTCAACTATTAAAATTCGTAATTAAACATCAAGAATTAAATTATGTAATCAAAACTAAAATTTTATTTGATAAATTTTTGACCAAATTTTAAAAATTTTCTGCAGACTCAAAATTTCAGAGTTATACTTACTTTAAAAAACTTATAATTATTTTTAGAGTATAAGTTACTTGATTACAAACAACTTCCATTTACAATTCAAAGTCAAATTCGAATTCAAAAACTAATTATTGAATTTATTTTATGAATTTGAAACTGTTTATAAACACAGAGTAAAATTTTTAACCATACAGGCAATTCAATCCATATATCCAGACAAACAATTAAGTTAAATTCAAATATCATGATATTCAACCCAAGATCCAGATGAAATTTTAGAATCAACTGTTTTTAAAATTTCCTTTTACTCACCTAAAATTTGCAGAAGATAGAAACTGGCTTCTAGGCTTTTGAATTTCACTGCATGTTGAAATAAGATCTGCAGTTGTATTTTCCAGATTTGCATGTTGATAAATTTTCTTGAATTGCTTGTTGAGTAAAAATCCTGCTGCAGTCTTGCCTTAATTTGAAAATCTTGTAGCTGCTGAAACTGATTTGCTTGTTTGTATTTGAAGATTTGAAATTTCAGATTTCTACTTTGTTTCAGATTTTCCATTACATGTTCTTTTTTTTATTGTATTGATCTTTGTTTTGCATTAACTTGCTGAAAGAAGAAAGTAATTTGCTGAAGATTAAATTCTTCTTTTTAATTTTACAACTTAAATTTTAAATTTTATTTTATTAAAAGAATGACATTTGTCACTATAAAGCTCTAATTATCTACACCTTTGCATAATGATTCACAAGTGTCTTTAATACACACTATAATGTTTACAAGTGTTAAAATGTTAAATTAATATTTACAAAATTATTTTTCTAATGTTTTATTAATGTTTTAAATGTTATTTTCCTATTTATAATTTATTTAAAACATATATAAGTATTTATGAAATATATACATGCTTATAATGTGTATTTATTTTATATAAATAAGCTTTGGATTTCAATAAATATTCATGTGAATTCGAATAAATATTTATTAACAAATAACTTATGCTTTTGATTCAAATCTATATAACATGTGTTTATAAATTTGAGAAATTTAATTTAACTCCTTATATAAAAAAAATTTAAAACAATTTTATCTTATGATAAAATTAAAATGAAAGAATATTAAAACAAATGAACTTTTAAATTTAAATCTTATTTAGAACTTAAGTACAAAATATATATGTATCTATATTAAATAAGAAATTAACTTTGTTATAGTAATTTAAATCTCAAATATCATTTCAAAAGCATTAAATCAAATTAAAATTTCAAATTTCAAATTATATTTTTATTAAAGTTTGCAAATACTTATTAAATTCAAATCAATACAATTTTCCCATTTCTAATATATATAAATATATATATTTCAAATGGAAAAAAAATTTAATCATTAGTTTTGATAATTACTGTATTGAATTTTAAAACACAAATCAAATCATAATATATATATTCATATATATTACAATTTGAATTAAAGTTTTTATTACTTTAAAACTTCCTATTTACAAGATATATCGATACATATATTATAAATAGAAAATATTTTGATTAGCCTTTGAAAAATAAATCTTATCAATTTTAAATTTCCAAAATAAATATTTGCAAATTAAATTATTATTAGTTTTCAAAAGAATTAAACTTGCAAATTTTATATTGTTAAGAAAAATGTTGATAGATATTAACAAATTATAATTATTAACCTTAAAAGAATTTTAACTTGTCAATTTATAATGTAAAACGATCAAATTAATTTAATTATTAACAAAGATTATTAAATTGATATTGCTCAAAATTCTGGGTCGTCACAATAGCCAAATCATGGCATGGTGTCCATCGAGTGATTATAGTTGGTCAAGTGGAAATATTGGAAGTGAAGCACTATTCAAGAGAGGATTCGTCTCCTCAGTTATATACATACGTGACATACAAAATGAGCTAATATGTCCATTGTGATGTAAATCCCAACATTCACATATGGGCATATTATACCTTTCACGATTTATTATGTTACACATGGACTCACACATATATGTATATGACACATTAATGTATAACCTAAATAAAATAAAATTAATTTCATATATTAATGTATTTGAATTTAAATAAAATAATTGATTTTATATAAATGAAATCTAGAATGTTCTAGTTCAGCTAGACTTCATATGCCCAATAAAAGATTCAATATGGTAAATTTTTTGAAATTCACCCATAACTTCCACTGCGGGCTGGTCCATTCCAACAATAATATTAGAGCCCAATAGCATATGCGATCTAATTTATTCATATTAGAGCTAACTAATTAAGCTCACCCACTTAGTACGGTGTCTAGAAAGGTAATGTCTAGGATTGGAATTGGGTAATCAAGTACCCTGTCCTACCTGGTTACCGGCCTGGACCGAAAGGGGAAGTGAGCCAAAAGGTTGCTCCTAATAGAAAATGCCCTACTTAATTTGGGCCTTAAGCTAATTTTCAAAATCTATTTGAAAACTAATGTTAAAGATTTTAAATTTTATAGTTAAATTTAAAAAAACATATTTATTATAAAAATTATGATACTACATAAGTTTTTAAAATGTTTGAAAGGATAATGATATTTTCAAAATGTTTGAAAATATTTATATAATAATTTAAAATTTATTAATAATATTAATAAAATAAATTAATTAAATATGTTAATTAATTAATATTTATATGCATGTATTATATATATGATATATGTTATGTTATTTTAAATGTTTAAGATAACATAAGTGTACATGAATTTATACAAGATAAATTTTGAAATTAATAAATTTTAATAGAAATTGTTTAATTGAAAAAACTAATTAAAGGTTAAGTAATTAAATAAAATACACACACATATATATATAATATATTTATGTTACACTATAAAGGTGATAACATACGTTATAAATGTTATAGTAGATATATCCAATATAAAAGTTATATTGGAATGCTAATTTAAAATTAATTAAAGAGTTAATTGATTAAAATTAATTAGATAAGTTTAATTAATGATATACGTAAGACTATCATATAAGTAATATGAAATATAAAAGTTATACAACAATTAAACTTATATGATATATATATGAACTAAATATGGAACATTAGAGAGACCCAAATAGACTTGAGAAATAAATACATATGTAAATTTACATATACCGTGATTTCTGATGTGCTTGACACTTGAATTGCTTGGGTATTTCATAAGAAATATATTATTCTATAAGTCGATATCATTCAGCATATATATTGAAGATTATGAATCTTCAATATAATGTTGTCCTTAACCATATATATATATATGTATATTAATAAATTACTTACATATTCCTTAGTTGTTGACCAATCAAGCTTGGGATGTTATGCGTAGTATTATTAATATATTGAACATATGAGGTAAGATACTACATGTACTTGTTGAGAAAACTCAAGGTACATATACTATACTTAGGCCATCGCGATAAGGTAGATATGAGTGTAAAATCTCTTTCGATTTGTTGAGCAAACTCAAGGTTCAAATGAGATTAGAACAAGGAAAAATGGGTTAGGAATTTTATGTGATACAACCGATAAGGAGTTATCCATCGTTTGTAGGGCTATGATTTGTTGAGCAAACTCAAGTTCAGAATACCAAAACAAACGTGTCCTAATAGCCAGTAGTGAAGTTGTAAGACGTCTATGTTTCATCTTAACATAAAAGACAAGTGGGAGCCTTATTAGAAAAATGAATGGTAACATTTAACCTTTCTAATACTGTAAGAACATATGCTATATAATGTTATAATTATCTACTATGATAAATTTGAGCATTTAATATGATTGATAAACGTTTGTCGATTAATATATATAAACAAACTGAATTGAAAGTTGAAAAATAGAAATATAATATATACTTACTAATAATTTTAATTGCATGTTATATAATGTTTCTATACCCATGAAAGTGCCTAATTTCAACTACTTAATACATTCGTAAGTTGGTCACTTATATGTTTATTTGGTTTAGACCGTGTATTGCATTTTATGAGTTTTTGAACTCTAAATGCAATTCAGGACTATGGATATGTGGTCCATGTACTTTCACATATAAATGTTATATAGTGAACAGTTATAGCGTGTGGTACAATATTTTGATGAAGTTAGTTCATTCGATGTAAGCCAATAAACAGTATTTTAAGATCATTATTCAATTTGAATGATTTCAAAAGGATCATATTGTAATATAACACAAGGCCATAACTATGAGATACATCTAAGAACTCGATCGTTTGAAATGTCATCTTGATCGGTTTACATAAAGTGCAACAAATTTCATGTCTTAAATGTTAAGAATAATCGAATGCACTTTTGTAAAAAGTTTATTATGATATTGTAGTAAGGTTTTCCTTTGAATAGTTTGACCATTTGAAAGAAAAATGAATGTATAAGAATTGCTGTAATTTAAGGTAAAATTGGAATGAAGAGAATGAATAGCCACTTCTGCTTCATAGAGAAACATTGGAAATAAGAATTGTAATAACAATTGATACTTAATATTGAAATATGAAATATGATTTTTATTCCGAAATGTATTTTCATAGAAATTTTTTTCTATATCATTTATTTCCTTGAGTTCAAGATATTTGATCAAAAAAATCTCCACTATTGCAGCATATGAAATAAGTAAGCAATATTAACAATATTAAGTGAATGGTTTAAATTTAGTACGCTATTATAGTAATGGCGGAAATAGTGGGAGCATGCCGTATAACACCTAATGCATCAAATTACAGAAATTGTTTCCGTAAAATGCACCGAACATTAATTGTGAAATAACATTTATTTTTGGTATGACTGAAAAATAGATATAACTATATTTAAATTTGAGTATTATGAATATTCATTATGAAGTAGAATTGTATTATGGAATTTTTTAAAGTAAAACTGATGCAACAAAAATACATATGTGTCTAATATTATTTACAGTTGTTTTGGAATTATAGACTAAGCCGTAGCTTTGAGAAATAATTTTACTATATGATTGTGAATCATATGACATAGGTTAATTATATCTCAAACATTTAACGGCTATGCACCCATTCAGTGGGAGCATTATAAGAGTCAATGAACTCTTTGAATTAATACATATTGATGTATAGAATCACAAGTCTATTAATACCAAAAGGCTTCCACATACTTTGTTATATTCATCGATGATTTATTACCAACATGAATATGTGTATTAGATACACATGTAGTGAG
This sequence comes from Allium cepa, assembly GCA_030765085.1. Lineage (NCBI taxonomy): Eukaryota > Viridiplantae > Streptophyta > Magnoliopsida > Asparagales > Amaryllidaceae > Allium > Allium cepa. Next base: position 381,846,930 of record CM060937.1, read on the forward strand.
TTTATGATACAATCATAGAATATATAAAAAGTAAATAAAATAACATGCAATAGAGTAAAATGATTTGATTTGGTCGAATAAGTGAGAATGGTGGAAAGAGTTCCAAATGTACCTAAAAATGAATATAGATTCAATATCATAAGTCAATCCTCCATGTGATACATAATGATGCATCGATAAGGAGTAATCAGACATTGTTGGACAATTTACGATTAGTTGTAAGTGAAGTTGAGTTTGTTTCTTTCCATAAGGTCATGTACTTAAGAGTAGTGCACAAAGTTGATATTATTTCATCTAAACAACAGTTTACAAAATCATACAAGATAAGGGTTTGTAAGAAATCCCAACATATCCTAAGCCAAGGAGTTGGCAGGTTGTGCGGGTCGAAAGATTGCACGTAATAATTGTTTATGAGGGATCTTGTATGAATCACTAAAAAGTTTTTTGAAAAGGTCTGTCATAAAATGACATATTTATGTTTTGAACATAATTTTTGTAAACCAAAATCAGTTTTATAAATAAAAAGGTTCATAAGCGTTTATGAATCCATATTCTATTTGCACTAAGAAATAATTGTTATTTCAAGATATATCAACTTCATCATGAAGGAATTTCTTTGAGAAATTTTTGGTAGTTAAATGGAATTGGATTCGATCCAAAGATGGAACTGATTATATGGGATAAAGTGAAATTAACTAACCTAAATGAACACATAACATTAGAATGTCTAATAAGTATTCTTGTACATCGAAAAAAACTATGACTTTCTTATTAATGTCGAAAATATACATTACTCTCGGTTGTTCAATTAGACGATTAAGATTGTCGACTCTATATGGTATGATGCACAAATCTGAAAGAATTTCAAGTATAATGTCAAAATATGGTTTTGGTGGTCGTAACCAATGAGATGTGATCCATCGGCCGAGATTGTTTCTTTATTGGAAAGACTAATGTGGTTGGAATTAAATGAGAAATGTTGATAAGAATAATATCAGAAATTTCAATTGTTGAAATTAGCATAACTGATTCGGTATTCAACATGCTCAAATTAATTCATATTTACTCACAAAATTATTTCTCGATAAGACTTAGAGTTTGGTACTTATGCATTGAAATAGAAAATTCTAAATAATGATTTAGAGTACGCCGTTTACACATATTAGCCGAAAATGCCTCGAAGTCAGTGGGAGGGATATTGGGTTTGTGAATCTTTGGATATGATCCAAGAAATGATACGAATGTATCATTTTATATGCATCAAGATTGAATAAATTTTTTGATAGAATTATCAAATAGTTTGATTTTCAATCAAAGTGCAGAGGAACCGTGTTTTCGTAAGAAAGAATGTTAAAAGGTACATTGATACTTCTAAACTATAAGTAAACTACACGTTGTTGATTTTAACAATATGCTTGCATTAAAATCGACTATAATTGTTTTAATACTCAATTTTGGATTGTAAATGATGTATTATGGTGAGTACGAAGTTATAAGGATTTTCCTAAAATGATATACAAGAGCACCCTATTAAAAAGATAACATGTAAGTTGGATTCCTTATGCATTAGCAATAGAAATTATCATACATATAATGTTGTGTATGATATCATGTTTTGTTTATGTATTTGATATATGGAGTAAATATAAAATCCAAATTGATATCACTAATGGTATTTTGAGGTATTCTCACGTATTTATGAAATACTAGAGAATTGTTTATAGAAACAATGAACTCGTTATGATGGAATGTTTGGACACGGACTTTTATAAGTGATATTGAGTATAACATGTCAATGATAAAATTCAAGTTAAAATCTTTAATTTGAAAATGTTTCAAAATTAAAGTGATTGTGGTCGATTCAACTAAATTTTGAGAACATTAACTTGAAAAGTGATATAATAAACCAATGTATATAGATATAATTACACAAAATTTTAATTGAGCCAAAGGTGATTTCAAATGTTGAGAATCCCATAATATTGTTATAAGACAGCAATGTCATGAAATTGGTCATGATAGAACTTAAAGTTTACTAGAAGTCGAAAGACATACTTCGAATCGTTCCATATGACAAAGGCAGTTTATCAGTGTCAAAGAGAGTTAACCGACAAAGCAGATAATTAAAACATAATAGCAACCCATTCACTAAGGGACTGACCTAATTGGTTTTGAGAAAACTTATTAGAGAAGTTTAAATTAGATTCCATAATTGACCCCAAGTGCAAGTGGGAGATTGATAGAGTTAGAGGTATGCCCTATGGGCAATTATGTAATTTGTTACATATATCTAACTCATTGACCAATCTTGTTTGAAATAAAAGGTATTTTTTCCTATTATATACTTGATATAATGTGATTATATTAATTAATTAACTTAATTAAAAGTATATTTAATAGAAAAATCCATAAATGGTATATTTTGTGATAGTAGTTACAAAGTGTTGTAACTGTGAGTAATTTATCATAACGAAACAAATATGCCATTTTAAATGTTCCTAGTCAAGATGCATCGAGACCGGATATTGATGTATCTATTAAGATTGGAGTACGTAACGCTCTCTAAATGTTGGGCAGTGTATTACTCATGATTACTGGGGGCACCTAAGGGTTACTGACTAATAGTTATTGGATAATTATGGAATGACCCACTCGATAGTTTTCTGTTGGTTAATATAAATAAGGTCAAAAGGAAAATATCTATATGACTGATTTACACAGTTCTCTCGACCTGATAATACTATGGATCTTCAATATGAAAGCCTCGCTTTGATTATAGCCAAATCATGGCATGGCGTCCATTGAGTGACAATAGTTGGGTCGAGTGGAAGTATTGGAAGTGAAGCACTATACAAGAGAGGATTCGTCTCCTCTGTTATATACGGTTAATATTACAGTCAACTCAAGTCAACTCAAAGTCAAAGTCTCTAGCTAGAGCATTTTAGTTAATAATAATTGTTATTATTGAACCAAAGACTTCGTATTTGGACTATAAGGTTGAATGTAGATGAGGTTGGAATTTTTACCATTACCAAATTCCATAAGTCCAAAGTGATATAGTTTTGACGAAGAGACTTGGCGTAAACAAATGCCACAACCAGTTAACGCTTATTAAAATAAAATTGAATTTATACCAAAATGAGTAAGCGACGAATTGGCCATAATGTCACACCACCTGCTAAGTGACATGTGAACGTTAACATTAGAATAGTTTGATGTTAGTCGCTGACCAAATTTACACCCAAGAGTAACATAGCTGAAATCATGAATTCCCTTAAGACCAAACGATTTAACTAGTTTAAAATTATTATAATTAATTAAATTAATTAAATTACTTAACATTTATCAAATATTAATTATAAAAATTGAATATTATTTGAGAAGTAATTAATGTTATATATATTTACAATAGTTATAAATATATTGATCGATATAAAATATCAACAAACGATTAAATTAGATTAAATTGCATAGTATTTTAGCTTGGGCTTAGATGTGTTTAAGGCCCATCATTAGGGCTACAAAATTTCGGTTGTGGGGAGGTCTAGGGGTGGCAAAAACATAGGGAATTGGCTTGGAGATAATGGGTTGAGATCAAGTAAGAATGGATAAAAAGGTTTTCCTTATTTCTGACTAATACAACCTTATATATATATGTATATGTATGTATATGCATATATATTTATATATATGTATGTACATACATATGTATATAAGTATATATCTTTAAAAATAATAAAAAAAATCTTTTTTTTGGCCACCGTTACCTTCTACATTGCTGATTAAAACATAGCTCTCAATCCTCTTCAAAATTCTCAAATATATTTCAAATTAAAATAATACTATTCGATAGTTAGAGGTCAGTGATTTCGGACTTGCAATCTGACGAATCGAGAACAGTAATAGGAAGGGAAGTCATTGCTTCAACGTGGATTCAAAGGCATTATTAAATTGGTAATTTTAATTCATATTACATTAATTAAATTATATTCTATGATCCTATAATGAGCAATTTCATATCTGTTTAAATATATTGCTACTACATGTTTAGTTAGGTGAGATTTTTGTAAGTAGATGTGGTTGTCAGAAACTAGTTTGGTTATGTGCATAATTTGTTTACTATACTATTTGATTTATGTATAGACAAATGTTGTTTACCGTACAAAATCAATTTTTGTCATTAATAATTGTTTTATATATATATATATATATTAATAAATTCATATATGTATATTATTGTATATTTCTCTCTCATAATAGCATATATGCATATATATATATATATATATATATATTTAAAAAATTTAGTACACTTATTTATATATAATATGAATACACAAATTCGAAAATTAACTAACATACATATATTCATATTTCTAAATTAACATTTATTGAATTTTTGAATTGTTTATTATATATAAAATAATTATTACATTAAAATTAGATTTATTTAAAAAATATTATATCATTTCAAAAACATATAGGAAAAATTTAGAATTTTTCAATAAAGTTTATTATTTTTAATAATTAATATTATTTCAAAAAACTATTTATGATTTATTAAAAATAATAAATTAATAGAAAAATTCTTCAAAAAATTCTGTAACCTTTCATTCATGATCCTAGAATTTCTGAAATTTTAATATTTTAATTTTTAATAATATATTATTTTATATTAAATAATTATTGCCGAAATTAATGTATATGTTTTTCAAAATAATATTTCAACTTCTAAAAATCTTCAGATTTTTCCTAAGCTATATTTCATGATCCTAGATTTTTGACTTTCGTAAAATTTGAATTTTCATCAATAGATTATTTTATGTTAATTATTTATGGATAAAAACAATATTTTATTCAATATATACAAATTAAAATACTAAAATTATTATGTTTGCAAAATACAGTTAATTTTGAATCATAAATAATTTTAAAAAATTGTTCTCTCTCTTTCTATATATATTTATCCATATATAAATGTTTTATGTTCATATATTGTATATAATATATTTATACATACATATACGTGTGTGTGCGCGTTTTGTAACACATATACATACACATATTTGGACAACATACATGACATACAAAATAAGCTAATATTTATATTGTGATGTAAATCCCAACATCTACATACGTGCATATTATACCTTTGACAGATTATTATGTTACACATGCGCTCACACATATATGTATACGATACATTTGTGTATAACCTAAATCAAATAAAATTAATTTCATATCTTAATATATTTGAATTTGAGTAAGATAAGTAATTTTATTTAAATGAAGTTTAGAAATGCTCTAATTCAGTTAGACTTCATTGGCCTAATAAAAGATCCAATAGAGTAAAATTTTTGAAATTCACCCATAACTTCCGTTGCGGACTGGTCCAGTTCCAACAGACTTATCACTATCTCCTCTATCCCGACGGTCACGGTCTCGACTAGAGCAATAACTTGGGTCATACTCACGACCACTGCCTTGACAATACATGCCTGAATTTGGCGGGATAAGTCCTGGAGAGACTAGAACATATTCCTCTTCTTCATCATGGTTCCTACAAAGTAAAACAAGGAGTGAATCAACTTTAATATTAAAGGGCACGAGATTAACGCAGTGCAATGTCATGAACTGCAAGTGTCCTTGTGTTCCCCTGACGAACCATTTGTTGAAGCTTTGCTTAGGAGTAACCTCTCCTTTAGTAGTAGATGGGATTCCTATACCAGTTCTGTTAGGGGAGTCCGACCCAACGACGCTCATATCAGTAAAGTGAATAGTTTCAACGTCGTATGGAATCGGCAAGTTAGATAATGAGTCAAGCAGTTCTCCTAAATGCTCAAACGGTCGAGTGGCGGACTCATTCGGAATAACTTAAGGAGTAGTAGATGGCTTGGGCTGATTGGAGCAACAACTCTTAGGAAACTGATAGACGAGTTTCTTTCCCTTTATTTTTTAAAGAGCCAAAGACAATGGGGTCTACGAGGATTCGACCGCAACACTAGGACTAGACCCTTTATTATCACAACCGGGCTTGTCACCTTCATCTTTTTTAGCATCTATATCTGTGACCTCTTGCATTCCCATGACTGGAGGCACGACAGGAGCAACCCGTTTTCCCTTTTGACCAACAGCAGCCTGCTGTCTTGCCACTATAACTCGAGAAGTATTCACTAACCCTATGCTCCATCCTTTTACTATCAGAAAAAAGGAGATGAAACGCTCATCACTACGGAGGCACTCTATATTTCTATCTTCTGGCAGCACATCCTTAAGAGTTGATAGTGCCTTCTCAAGATGTTTACCTTTGGACCGCGGGATAGTTCCTGTAATAAATCAGAAAAACTAGTTAGTCTAGGATACGACCCGAATATAAACGTATGAATGAAGGTAAAGAGTGACACTTACGACTTTCCAATCACTGTGAAGAAAAGCCAAGCGGACACTATAGAAAGAACCGTTCGCTTTTAAAAGTGCTTAATTTATTCCAAGTACCAATTAAGATTTGGCACTTCTTAATTGAATCCAGAAATGTAAACGAGAGACTCCTTGTCCGTTGCTTGAAGGTGAATATGAATCGAATGTCTTCGGCAGTTGGAGGGCGATATAAGGACTCCATAAACACTATGTAAATACAATTGAGTAAGGCATAGCCATTCAGACGTAGTTGCGCCGGGGGTATCCTCAAGTAAGGTAGAATCTCGCGGATATTATAGTTAAACAATGGAACGCATCCAACCCAACACATAAATTTGTTGCATGCTGTATACCACTCAGGGGGGCCTGTGAGCTCCGTCGCCCCATGACGGGACCAGTACATCATCAATTGAAATCCCATGTCTCTCAGAGATACGGCGAAGAGGGGCTTGACTAATCTTTAAGGCCCTGGAATCTAGAGGATCTTCCAAGAAGACCATGTCCTCTAAAGTGTCAGGAGCAGGATCGATGATTTTCGTTGGAAGAATAAGAATGGCGGAGAATAAATCAAATAGTGGACCAGAGCTTTTTGGTTCTTCAGATAGATGACTAGAAGACGGACTGTCTGATTCGATAGTAGAACTCAACTGGGCCCCAAAATTGCTGTGCTGAGAAGATGGTCCATCGGATATAGCTACAAGACGTTCCAAACGTATTGAACTCAGTAAAAAGATCATTACTGGATAAAGTAACCAGTACCCCCAATGCAAAGTGAGTTCTAATGTTGTGTGGTGGAGTATCATGCAATACAGTGATAAGTTATATAGAACTGAAGGAGGAAAAGATGACGGTACTTCAAAGTTTGAGCGAAGTTATCATCATTGCTGTCCGTCTCAACCGGTTCTCTACATCGTTAGGGAATGATTCAGCCTGAGCCTCAAGATCAATTATCAGCAGGTTGAAGATTGATTTTTATGTTCATAAGTAGATGAGCTTCAAGAGAATTGTTTGAGGCATTTGTCTGTATCATAGTTCGAACGTTATGTATGTCACAATATGCAGTCCAAGTCATATGCAAATTGTATGTGTTCACTCAAGTGCTCAAGGCCGAAACTCATCTCAAAGTCCAAGTTCATGTGATCGAATTTCATTTTAAAGTTCGTTGCTGACCACCGATCATTTCATCAATGTATAGCCGATCATTCCATAACGATCGTTTATATACAGTCATCCATAGTCATGTCAGGTGCCGCACCATTCCTCCTATCGATCGTTCTCATCGATCCATATTCGTCGTTCGTCCATTTGATCGTGCGCGTCGATCCTCCATCCGATCGTTTGCTTCAATTCTCCATCTGATCGTTCGCATGAACATTCAACTGATCATTTGAACCAAACCATCACCATACGATCGTTCATATGCCACATCGTTCCCGTATAATCATTCCAGTACGATTGGCCCACACCAAAATTAGACTCAACATCAACTTCGTACGATTGACCATACGAGCATTCCACAAGTCGATTCATTTACTTCAAAGATTCACCAATTCCATGAATTTAACCGATCGTTCATGGATGATCGTTTTCGACCCTCAAATCCAACCTAACCACTTCACCATCTCTAAAATGATCGACTAAAGCCCTTCTTCTTCCAACATACTTCAAATCAATTAACTCCATCATTCTAATCGAACGCAATAATGTTGACAATTCAAATTCTTGCTAACAAAACCACATACAAAACAAAATCAACATACCTATATTAAGATTTGAAGAATGGAGCTGATTCGATTTCGATCATGCACAAGATTTGAGAAAATGGAAGTAATAATAGCAAGGTGGGTGGAGGATGATTGATTGAAGATATAATGGTGGAGGATCAATCTTTGTTTCGGGAGTTCGGATCGTATATTGAACGATGAAGAAGGAGAGGAGTAAATTTCCTTTCATTGTTGGAATGGAAATAATGCAGGATGGAATAAGCGGACGACATGTGGATGGGTCAAAATATTTTATATGGAGGAGACAGGTCATGCTACAGAATTCCATGAAGCTAGCAGGGTAACCGAGTGTTCCACTAGGATAACACACTGATCGTTCTATAACGAAGGATCGTTCCACGATCCAAAACGATTCGTCATTCTCTAACACCTACTAATGATCAAATACAATCGTTCCTAAGAAAATAAGAAAGAAAAAGGACTTGATAACGACCTACGAACGTGTAATCGTGATCATGGGTTAGTTATGAACACATATACGCTCTAATACGTACTGAAAAATTCAATTTTTGAAATTGACAAAAATTGAATTCTCACCTGAAGTCAATTGGAGAAGAGTCTAAGCCAATTCATTAGAGCCTAGTAATGACTGAAAATAAAGATAATCATCAACAAGTCGTAATCCAGTATTTATACTATTGGAAATCGACCAATAGTTATGATAAACAGAAGGAAATGCGACTCTCAATCAAAAGAGACTCAACGAAAGGAGGACGACTGTTCAATAAACTGGATAGGGTCCTTTTTGATGATAGAAATTTGCAATGATTCAAAGCACGTCATGTTAAAAGAAGATATACTTTAGGGGGCGAATGTTATCCGGCCTTTTAACCTGGTTATATCTGGACCGATCGAACAAGATAGACTCAATTGTCATCATGATCGATGTATCAGATTAACGATCATGAAGCCTAGAGATCATGCTAAAATGGTAATGTGAAGCGGTAGCGACGTAGAAGCTGAAGGCGAACTTAATTAAACACTTAGAGCAGGGAAGTTCACTGCTCCCCAAAAATTAGATTAGGTACGATCCATATTCAATAAATTGGATTGTATCATATGGATTACACAACTCAATTCAATGATGATCGATCGATATCTCAAAATCTACAAGTCCAACACACTTGAAACTTTCTAAATGTCAATATATTGGAGAGAGAAGTTTCCATAAACAATCGCATGAGCAAGATTGAATGATCAGTATACATCATTCACGAACAATCTTACATTTCAGCATGAATGATCCAATTCAATGAAGATTGGCCAAAATCTCACTAACCACAACTCGGAATGACACCAAACTTTGGGAGCATGGACTAGAGGCATATGGAGCTCACAGAAATGGTCATATGTGCATTGGAGCACAAATAAACAATCGCTAGCAATCGTTCCAACGATCGAGAAGGGATCCACGATCGTTCTGGTGGGCCTCTACGGATCTGGAGAGTCTTCTATCGAATTTCCAATGAGATATTTTGCTATCTTCACCTATAAATATAGACTTCTTTCTTCATTTAAGGGATCTTTAGGCTGCTTATCACTTTGGAAACCACTGTAATCAAGTGCAATTGTCAACAATTCATTGTACTCAGTTTACAAAGTGATTAATAAAGCAATCTGTTCAAAGTGGATGTAGGCAAACAACACCGAATCACTATAAATCCTTGTGTTTCTGTTATTGCTTAATTTTGATTGCTTATTTACTTATCCTCTCCATTTAATTCTGATTACTCTTCATTTATTTTTCTACTATTCTATTCTTGAGTGTTTGTGTCCACTTTTAGCACAAACAGATTGCTTTCCATTGATTGGATTATAACGTTTACTTAGTTAATTAAGATTAATATGGAAAAGAGTACGTTAGAATATGATTCCTATATGAAAAATTGATTAAGATCAAATATATTAATTTGTAGTGTGTGTATATATATATGTGTGTGTGTTTGTGTCTGTGTATGTCTGTGTGCGCGCGTGCGATTATGCATGTGTGCGTGTGTTTGACCCTAAGTATGTGAGGAGCATTTTGGCATTTGAGAAAAGGACAAATTTACTTTCAAGTAGAGTAACTAAGGCATTTGATGCAATATATGGCTTGAAGCCCTTATTTTCCTTTTGTCTATTTTTATCGTCTCCAAATTAAATTAGGTCTATATGCATGACATTGTGACTCAGATGTACAATTAGATGAGAATGATACCTTGGATGACTCAAATTGAACGCTCAAATACGATCCAATCCTCAAATTAGACCACTCAAACTAAGCATTCCAATTAGACTACTTAAATGGAGCATTCAAATGAGACCGTTTAAATTAGATCGCTCAAATGGGGCATTCAAATTAAATCGCTTAAAGGGACCATGCATATTAGCTCAACTGGGGTGCTGAAATAATGAAAGGAGCTTCTAATAAATTCTCAACATAATTTATGGAAATATTTAAGCGAGATTCAACTATAAATAAACAACCATTTGACAAAAATAATATATCTCTGTATCTTCTCTCCTTTATAAAGGCTTGAATAGCCATTAAAATCCAAAAAGCATCAAAGATATTTTATGTCTCCAACATTAAAATACATCGTCCATAAAATATTTATATAAGAATATGACGAAGATGAAGATGTTAATTTGTATTAAAGCATATAATATGAAGAAAAGTAGATGTAGGCTTCGCTAATAATTGAACCACTAAAAAATTCCTTTCTCTCTCTTTCACTTCTGCAATTTTCCCTTTTCATGTGTTTGAATATTCTTCCTCTATCTCTCTGTTTTAATTTTATTTTCTAAGATTTGCTTTTATTTTATCTATTTGGTAACATTAGTTTAAGTAAACTTAAATATATACCGACATGAGGTCTATGCATTTTTTGACATAATTTTTTTTTATTTTTTAGTGAAAAGAATCATATCTCCTTCTTTTTATTTTGAAAAAATTACAAACAAAATTTTTCTTATTGGTTCAACCTTCAAACTATTTTACAAGTGGAAAGATTTACCAAAAAAAACTATTTTTATTTGGAAAATTTACTTCTCTTTAATTTGGGATACCAAGGAGGCCAATTTCTTTTTTTATTTTTTATTTGTGAAAAAAATATTTTTTTCCTTCTTTATGTCCATTTATGAAAAATGCTTCCACCTTTTTATATATTTAAAATTGGGATAGACCTTAAAAATATCATTACTTCCCTTTCATTTATTTCTATTTTGGGAAATGTCTTAACATAGAGAAATTATTTTCTCTTTATTTTAGAAACTAATTTACATGGTAGAACAAGTTTCCCTCGTTTTTTAATCCTATTTTAAGAAGAATTTAGAAAGAGAAGTAGATTTCCTTCTTTTCCATTTTAAATTGGGTAAAGTTGAAAAAAGTTATTACTTTGTTTTTCAGAACTCTACTTAGAATATTTTATCCAAAAACGGAATCGATTAGAAAATGAACCCTTCTAATAATGCTCGGCAAATAAACATTTTATACTTAGTGAAAAATCAAAGTCAAATAATGGGAAAAAACACCTAACAATCTTGTTTGTACATAATATCAGTATTTCCAATCCAACAAAGACAATAGAAAGAAAATCAAAGAGTGCAAATTATAGATAAAAGACAGAAAGGAAAGAATGCACCGATATATGCCTACATCCTCGGACCTAATAACCTTTATTATTTCTTCACTTCAAAAGGGAATACAATATGAGAAGAGTATAAATCACTCAATAAATTTCACTCATTCTAAAATAGATAAAGAAATAGGGATCTTATTGAAGATATTTTGGTAAAGAACTCTCTAGTCGCCTTGGGTTAAAAAAATGGACAAATGTCTTCATGTATATAGTTGCGAGGATGATGACTGCTTTAGAGATAAGGATGAAATCTTTTCAAATTTTCTTGATTTGATTTTAACACAAATTTTAGAATGTTGGTTTTTGTTTTCCATGTATATCCTTATTTCTTGATTCCTTAAAATCAATTAACAAATCTTCTTATAATTGATTATCTTTCATATTTGCTTCCTATATTTGATTGATTGTGGTAATCAATTAATATCATCCCTCTTTTAATATTTGGAATAGATTTAAATCGTCCAAATTTAACCTCCACCTCAATTTAAATATATTAATCAATCAACAAAACTGGTTATTGGGTCAGCATCCCATGGCACTAGGTTCCTCGTACCATACTAATCAAGGTTAAGCAACGCTCAAACTTGTCTTTTAGAACTGAATTTGTTAACATATTAGATGGATCGTCCATTGTTTGTACTTTTATAGCTTTACCTTATTTCTCTCTTCTTCAAGCATGAGAAAGCAACTTCAATGTGCTATATCTGTAAGCTATAGGCTTGATTCTCAACAAGATTAATGATGCTCTAGCTATCTAAAAACAACTCCACCATCTTTTGCATCATTGATAAATCGTCCAAAAAATGCAATAAATACAATCCTTCCTCGTTCACTTCCGCAACCAAAATAAGCTCCGCCTTTATAGTTGATAAAGCTACAATAGATTATAGCTTGGATCTCCAAGAAATTAGGCCTAAGATAAGTGTATAAACATAAACCAAGATAGATTTTCTACCATCTCTATGCCTAGAATAATCTGAATCACAATAAACCCTTTGAGTTATATTACTACCTCTTCACAATAAGCCAATATCAGGAGTGCCTGTCAAATATTGTAGAATCCACTTTACTGCTTATCAATGAGTCTTGCCTAGGTTAGACATGTATCTGCTAACAACACCAACTACATGAACTAAATCAGGCCATGTGCATACCATATCATACACAAGGCTTCCAAATACACAAAAGTAAGGAATATTAGACATATCCCTTTTGTCTTCATCCGACATAGGGAATAAATCTCTGGATAGTTGAAATGGAGAGCCTAACGGAGTAAGCACCAGTTTAGTCTTTATACCAAATCGAGATAGGACTTTCTAAATATACTAAGTTTGAGTGGACCTCGAAACTCTTTTCGTTTTATCCATCTAATTCTCTATTCCCAACATTTTATGTGCCTTTCCCAAATCTTTCATATCAAACTCCTTGCTAAGCTCCATCTACCAATCTAAAACTCTAGTCATGCTCTTAGAAGCTATCAACATATCATCGACATAAAGCAACACATAGATGAATCTTTATTACACTTATTAAAATAGATGCATTGGTCCTTAAAGCTTCCACCGTAACCATGTGAGATCATAAACTTATAAAATTTATTATACCACTATCTAGAAGTTTGTTTTAAACCATAAAAAGATTTGTTAAGTTTACAAATATGACAGAGCCTGCTACTGTCAATGAACACGTCTGGCTGCTATAGGTAAATGCCCTCGTAAAGATCACCATGCAAGAATGCTGTCGTGAAATCTAATTGTTCCAACTCCATCTCAAAGTGGGCAATCAATGCCAAAAGAATGCAAATGGAAGTGTGTCTGACGCTTGGGGTAAAAATATCATGGAACTCCTCACCTTTCCTTTGAGCGTACTCGTTTGCCACTAATCTCATCTTATTCCTCAAGTCACCATTGTTGATGCTTTCACTCTATAAATCCACTTGCACCCAATTTCTCTCTTACATGATGGAATTGGAACTAAATCACAAGTGTAATTTTCGTGCAACGACTCAATTCCTCCTCTCTAGCTACTAACCAACATGAACTACCAACTGTTCTAATGGCATCAAGCCATCTAGGTCTTTTCTTCTCTTTGATTGGTCAAGTTTTAATTTGAGCTCCAACTTGAGATTGACCCTCTATCCTCTCATCATCAACCATGGTATCATGGAAAAAACCATTTGTACTTGTATGGAAGCCTGATGATCTACTTTGTATCTGGTAATCCAAATTTGTCCTCTCAGCATCATCATTAACTGAAGAATAAGGCTTCATCTTCAACATACTTTTCATCAAAATGTAACATGCCCAGTAGTTGTTAGTACCTTAGACATTATTTTTGATGATAACAATCATATGACATTATATAAAATATAGATACTAATGTTTTTATCAAATTATATTAGTATATAGTGCAGGATATTAGACGAGTTAATTGATAAGACTGTGCAATATAATAAGAAGATCAAGAGGCAAATATAGAGATTAAAGATTCATGAGTACTGAAGAACTCAGTATATCCCAGATAAGTCATAGAGTCTTAGAATTTTGTTAAACCTTGATAGTACTTCTTTGATCTCTGCCTCTATTTCTCTATTTCAAACGATTTTCAAATATCTTAAAAAAGGTTTTAAACGAATTCTCATTTTCAAAATAATTTTTCAAAATAGCCATCAGTTTATTTCAATCTTTAGATTTTATTATATTTTAAGTTTTTAAGTATTGTTGATATATTTTGAATATTATTCTTTGTTCTAATTTAGTTTTTAAACATTTCTATATATTTATAAGTTTATTGTAATATTTGCTATTACATTGATTTCAAATATACTCATTTTTACTCTATATTTATTATTTCAAAATAAATTCATAGTTAAATTTATTATATAAAGTTTTCTTAAGTTTTGATATGGCTAAAATATGTATAAACTATGTTTAGATGATTTTACAAAGTATCAAAATATTTTACAAACCTTAATATTTTCCAAGTAATTTTTATATAGTGTTTTTCAATTTTGCAAAGGATATGTCGACATATCCAATTCCTATATGTCGACATAGTGACCTTAATTGTCTAAATTTAGATTTTGAATGGTAGTGTCTTTTCGTCGTATCTCTTCGCAAATAGGCATGACTGTTGTTTCTCTATAAATATGCATAAGGTAAAAAAAATTGTTAACTACTTCCTCAAATTTTCTCTCCTTTTTCACTCTATTGAATTCAAGAAAACAAATCTAATCAAAGTACTCTCATATTCAATCAGAATCAAATTCAAAATCCATTGATTGATTCTATGTTGATTACTCTCTCATCTCTCTTACTCAAACAAGGTCAAAGTGCTGTTCAGGAGGTTATAAGGTCAATTGTAATCAAGATCAATGATCTGAGTCTGTAAAGCTCTATCAAATCATACTCGTATATTGGTTGGTGAGATTATAGCCTGTGTAAATCAGTTGGGTGTGCATAGTAGCCCCGAAATCTAGTGGATGTGCTTGTGGCCCATGTAAATCAAGTGACTCTACCTAGAGGTCGGAAAGTGTGGAGGTGTGTCTCGTTGTCTTAGAATCAAGGTTATATTTGCTTCGCTATTTGAAAAAAAAAGTACGAGGAATTGTACAAGACTGAATGTAGGGTAACTTTGAACCAGTATAAAATCGTAATATGTTCTTTCAATTTTACTTTTACTGCATTTATATTTATTTTTGTTTGAATCTATGATTGTTAATTGTATTGTTTAAACAATAAACTTGAAAGAATTTAAAAAGATTCACAAAAGTTATAAAACTTATTCACCCCACTCTAGTGTTAAATTCGCAAAAGTTGTATCAGCGCATTGGTGTAATGACCTTAAATTTCACAGCTTTGACTTGCGAATATTTAGTTAATTTTATATATTCAAATAAATGGATTTATAATGAAAATAAAAATCTTTTTAATAATTAATAATAATGTTGAAATAGTTATTAATTTTTTTTTACAAAAATATGTAATTCGATGGAAAACAGAAAATGTGACCGGAAACTGTTTTTCAGATTTTCGACGTTTCATCATATAAAGTTGTTTGTAATGTTGTGTAAACTTTTGTATGTATATGCACACACATACTAAATATATAATTGAGATTAATAATATATATTAAGGTTAATAAATTTAAGTTAAGATAATCATTAATGTGACACATTGGCAACTAAAATATTAAAAGTCATGTCATTAGAGACATGAAATGACATGATGGCAACCTCAGGTACCTATATTCATAAATGAAAGTAGAGTTAGGAGGAGACATGGATGCATGCATGAGTAAGGGGGGTGTAATGAGAAGAGGGTAAAGTACAAGGGTATTTTGGTAATCTCACTTGTTTACGTATTATAAAAACTATTGTTTCCAAATTCTTTTTCCATTTTTCTCATTTTCTCTCTTCCATTTTCTAATTTCATAAGCAATAAGGTAATTTTAATGGCTTCTCTTATATGTTCTAAGTTATGAAAATATTTCTTTTCCATTTAAAATCTTAGTATAAACTTGTTTAAAACTCCTCTTTTCGATTTCAAAGTTCCTTCATTTTTACCCCATTTCATTTGGCCATTACTTGCTCCATGCTTCACCAAATTAAGATTTTTGTTTTTCTAGAGCATATTAAATTCCAATCGCTAAAATTCTCTTTTAGATCACTTCTTCAAATTTTGAGCATAGATAGGCAAAAATTCTATTTTTTGCAAAGTGTTTTCGGACTCAGAAATTAAAGTCTAAAAACACCTCTTGTTTTTTCGGCCATAACTTCCTAAAAAATTATTCAAATTGAGTGATTCTTTTTTGGAATGATAGAGAAAAGAATTATCTAAAACTTTCCTTTTGACCACTTTACCAAAATCCGAGAGAAAGAGGTCCATAAACAGACTAGAATTTGACTTATTTTTGTGTTGAATTTGTGGTTTTCCAAGCTTCTCGAATTTCAATGCGTGTCAAGTTTTCAAAGGACTTTCGGTTAGTAAACTGTGAATATTTGGGAAATTTTTTACTTTTATTTTAGTTCATATATTGTGTGATGTGATGGTTGATATCGGTTAATTTAACATGTGATGGTTACACACACACACTTGTTGCTTGGACTTGTAAGGACGTTAGACTTGAATATGAAGTCCAAATGGTTAAAGATTAGATCTAGATTATGTTTATGGCATGATGTTATCCTGGATGCTTTGGTAGTGGATGGATTTTAGTACGTAATGTATAAACTAAGAAGAAGTTGGTACATTTGTAGGGAATTGGAGAATTTGGAATCTTGTGTAAGAAAGTTATGGTTTTAGATTTTAAAAATTGAATATTTAGTTAGAATTAAACTTGTTTTAGTTTTAAATAGTTATTTTTTTAGAAATTTAATGAGCTTTAAGGTAAAGTTTTCGAAAGAAGGGTAGGAAAAGTTAAAGCTTACGGGTATCCATAGCGATGGTCGCTATAGATGTAGTTCGCTTAAAATTTCAATTTTTGCAAAGTTTGGTTTTTATACTTCAAATTGTTTTTCGAACATTTTATAAACTAAATAATTATGTTTTTAAAAGTTAATTAAGGATATAATAATTAATTGTTAATTACTTAGGTTTTCGTGATTGATAATTAATTAAATTTTAACAATGTTTATTAACTTTAATTAAATTAAGATCAGTTCTTAATTAATTATCTTTTAAAGTTAAAATTTATTTTAATTAATTATTAATTAAGTTAATTAAGTATGGGTTAAGTAAATTATTTATATTAATTTACCATTAATTAAATATAGGATTAATCATTAATCAAGGGTTTAATTATTTGATTAAAGATTTAGTTTATAATAAATTATTTATTAAAGTTTAATTTATTGTTTAAGTTTAATTAAATATTAATTTATTAATTAATTGAGATTAATTAACATTTAATTACTAATGAGGTTTTATTGATTATTTAATAATTAATAAAGGATAATTTGGGTTTAATTAATGGTTAATCATTGTTTAACTATTTGATTAAGTTAAGTTAAGATTCAATTAAAATTAATTATGATTTAAATAAGGATTTAACTTTTAATTATTTATTTTTAAAAGGGTTTAAAAGTTTTAAATCCTTTGGTTTTCAGTCGTAAAATGGTTCAAAGGTACTTCTTTTCAAAGGTGGATTTGAATACAAGTGATTCAAGTGTCGATACCATTAAGAGATCATATAATTGTGAATGAGTTATAATATAGATTTTTGGGTTGTTTAGACATGTGATAGTAATATAAATCTCCGTTCTGCTATAAATTGATTGATTGATTGTTTGTTTGTATGGACATGTGTTAGCAAAATAAATCCCCATTCTGTTATAAATTGTTTAATTACATGTTTGTTTGTGTGGACCTGTGTTAGCAGAATAAATCAATGTTCTGCTATGAATTGGTTAAGTTGTTTAGATATTTGTTTAGCAGGACAAATCACCACCCTGCTATTATTTTATTTGGATATGTATATGCTAGTCAGTTCGTATTGACATGTTTCCTTGATTTGGACATGAGTGTATTTACATATATGTTGACCTATGTAAATAACTGTTAAGTGAATTGAAATTGAATTTGAATGGTAATTTAAATTAGTACCACTAGGATTGCTAAGCCTCTTTCCGAATTTACTAACGTAGGCCTTTGAATTAGCTTTAATTCTTTAATCAATTTGCATTTAAAGATTATAACTGGTTTTTAATTTTTATTATTATTTTATACAGTTATTATTAAATAATATATTGTTTTCAAAAAGGGGTTTATTAAATACAAGGTTTTATATGTTATTCCACCTTTTGGTCAAGGCTGGAATATCAACAAATTGGCAAGGAAAGATGGATATTGGGATTGGAGATCGATTGGAATCAAGGCTGCAATCAACGTCGTCAAAATTTGGTTGAGCTCCGATCGGGACGGAATCGATTAGAGATGATGATGAGGACTAGGAGAGGCTATGTTCCAAATTTCAGGTCAATCGGAGTTCGTATGAAGGAGATATGATCGATGCCAGGTAAGAAGAGCATGCTGTTCGTATCCATCGGTGCACAAGGATACATTTCGTATCGATCAGGTAGTTGGTGTTTCGTATCGATCGACTTCGTATCGATTGGCAGAAGTTCGACTCGATGGGGTTCACATCGATCAGGTTTTGGTTCGACTCGATGGTTTCGTATCGATCAGGATGGAAAGAAGCGGCATGTCTCGAATCGATACTCTCGTATCGATAGCAGAAGGATTTGACACTTTCGTATCCATTAGGTAAAGCTCTCTTCGCATCCATCAGGTAAGGTCTCGCTCGTATCCATCTCGAGGATGAGCTTCGTATCTATCCTCCGCTCCGTCACAACCACCTCGTATCGATAACCCCCATGGTCATTTCATATTGATCGATTCGTGAATGATCGATGCGAAGTGCACTCCTGGAATCAATGTAAAGAGAAACACGAATCGATGGGTATGAGCATGCCGTTGCGAAGTCCACGTCTCCAGGAAGGAAGCGTTCAACTCGACACCTAAGGCGGATCAATCTAGGGGTAACGCAACACGTCACCACATGCGCACGTGCTTCTATCGAGTCAAACGGAATGGATTCGAACCAATGGATACGAACGCAACAACATACGAAGATTGCAATTTTGTATCGATTGTATCTCGCTGATCCAAATGCACCGAAATTTTCACAGCAGCTTGCATACAAGGTAAAGAACAATCCTGCCAAGTTTCATCTCGATTCGATCATTTTTTGATGGATACGAAATGGATTTATATCGATCGCAGGTCGAGTCAAAACTTGGTAGGGTCGGTTGCGTGGGCCCACTCACGTTCCAGAAAAAATCTCCTAAGATTTTAGCTCGATCTCAGCCTGCAACGCCTATAAATAGCCTCCTGAAGCCTACAGTAAAATGACCTTTTGGCTACTGGACGTCCAGACTCTACCGGATCCATTTCTACACTTCAATATAATTATTGTGCTCGAAATTCTTCATTGCTACTGCTGTAATCTTCTGTAACCGGCAAGGATAATCAATAAATGGATAAAACTTTGAAGTGGACGTAGGCTGGAGATAGCCGAACCACTATAAATCTTGTGTCTCTGTTCATTATTTCTGAATTGCTGTTTTTATTTGCTGAGATCTAATATTTCTGGTTGAATATTGTTGATTTGTGTCCATACACTGGTGCTTCCACGGTACTTGGGGTTTGTGACCATTTTTGGCGCAAACACTTTGGTGCTTTCACTGAGAAGGACTAGCACCCGCTGCATCGGATTGAAGTTTGGATTTGAGAAGAGTGAAGAGTTTAGATTTGAAAGACAATGTCTCGACAAACAATGTAAAGAGCTAAGAGAAGCCAACAAGGAGGAAGCCAAGAGGCATCCTCTGGAGCAGGAGAAGGACAAGCTTCCGTCTACATCACCGGGGATGAAATGGAAGCTACGGCAAATTCTTTGCAAGAGAAATTGTTGAAAAGTCAACAGGAAATGATGCATACTTTCTTTGAGCAGATGAGAGCTACAGGGACGCAGAACTTAGGAACAGCTACAGCGGCTGTAGATGTGGAACCAGGAGCTTGGGTTATGGAACCCAATGGAGGACAGGACACAGAACCGAAAGGCAATCAACGAGGGCTTGGTGGCAGGACCGCATGATCCAACACAGGACGACCTTTGGAAGGAGTTCAACAGGCTAAAGCCAACGTTGCAGCTAATGAGCCACATGAAGAATATGTGCCGGAGTTCCCTCGGGGGCGTGGGGGCACTCCCTGACAGACAATGCTGGATTGGTAGAGATAATCAGGAAAACTATGCGTGGAGGTTTGACCAATGGAGATTTGGAAGGAGTGAACAGGAGTCCGTTCGCTCGGGAAATTAGGATAGCTCAGAATCCACCTAAGTTTAAGTTACCTGGCGTGGAAATATATGATGGCAAGGCTGACCCGACCGATCACTTGATGAGGTATACTAGACACATGGAAGTGCTAAGGGCATCGGAGGAAGTTATGGCTCGATGCTTCCCTCTGTACTTGACGGACTTAGCTGCAATGTGGTTTAGGCAGTTGGAGGAAGGATCTATCAAGACTTCGAGGGAATTGGTGGATAAGTTTTGGGGACAGTTTCGGGTCCATATCAAGAGAACAAAGAACGTAATGACGCTAATGTCGGTGAAACAAAGGATGGATGAATCACTTAGAGCTTTCCTAACTCGATTCAATGCGGTAGTTGCTTCGGTGGATCGGCCGGATCCATAAATGGTTTTAATGGCGGCAATGTCAGGAGTCAGAGAGGATTCGGATTTCAAGGTATCTTTGATACGAGACCTGCCACTGGATCTCGATGAATTCTTTCACGAAGCTGAGAGATTCCTTCGACAAGAGGATGCACGTGCATATTTAAAGTTGAAGGAGGTGAATGCGATTGAGGGTGGAGGACCATCCAGCAAAGGTTTGGATAAAGATAAAGAAAAAAGGAAGTTGGACGATGATTCTGGAAAAGCTAGGAAGTAATGGAAGGATCCAAAGTTTTCTACATACATAGGATTGAACGAGACGCTGGAGCGGATATACCTGGATACTCTGAATCGCCTTCCCTACCGAAGGCCAGATAGGAGAGAACCATCAGAACGGGAGAGGGCATTAGGAAGGCACTATCTCTTTCATGATCTGGATTGACATGATACCAATAGCTGCAGGCACTTAAAGGACATAATTGAGGAGCATGTGAGGAATGGACAATTGAGGCTGTACGTTGGGACACGGAATGCAGCGGTGGAGCAGGAACAGCCACCGCCTACCTCACACCATGATGATGTGAGGCCCAAGAATGATGGTCGATTGGTTATCAATTGACCGATGTAATATGAAATAAGTAACAAGCTACTGGCAAACGACAAAGTCATTTACACACGTATGGGGACGGAGATAGCCCCTAGGCATGCTCTGAATGATGATAAACCGCGATGCTATAGTTTGTGAAATTTGTCTTTTGCTTTCGGATTGGACACTGATTTTTCTGGTTTGGTTTTGGAGTTTGGATTGAACTCCTGGTTTTGTTTGCTTTCTGATTTCGATTTTCGCTTGGATGATTGTTTTCTGTTTTGGATGCTGGTTTGGATTTCTGATTTTCTGGTCTGATTTGGATTTTGGATTGGATTTTGATTGGATTTTTAATAAAAGGTTGTCAGGTATGGATTATGCCTAGCAAGGGGTGAGTTGCTTTGCCCAAACGTGGTAAATTGACTCATTCAGGTCGTCGAGTATGGACTATGCTCGACAAGGGTCCGAAGAGACCAGGATTCGGCCTAGGACTTAGGCCCTATATTATCAATTGTTATTTTCAGGTCGCTAAGTATAGACTATGCTCAGCAAGGGTCCGGAGTGACCAGGATTCGGCCTAGGACTTAGGCCCTATATTATCGATTATTGTTTCAGGTCGTTGAGTATGGACTATGCTCAACAAGGGTCCGGAGAGACCAGGATTCGGCTTAGGACTTAAGCCATGGCATTGTACAACGCCAGGGATACTGGACCAAGGTCGTCAAGTGTGGATTACGCTTGGAAAGAACCCAGAGAGGTTAGCTCAACATCCAGGGACACTGGACCACAGTCATCAAGTGTGGATTGCCCTTGGCAAGAGCCCGGAGAGGTTATGGATTTGGATATCGACCTGGAGAGGTCCTGGATTCGGTTATTGGCTATTGGATTAGGACTCGGTTGTCGAGTTCGAATGGACATGGAATTGGATATGGACTTCAGATATCGGATTCGAAACTATTCAAAACACGCCTTCTTATCACAAGGCATGTTTTGGGGGGCAAATGTTATCCCACCTTTTGGTCAAGGCTGGAATATCAACAAATTGGCAAGGAAAGATGGATATTGGGATTGGAGATCGATTGGAATCAAGGCTACAATCGATGTCGTCAAAATTTGGTTGAGCTCTGATCGGGACGGAATCGATCGGAGATGATGATGAGGACTAGGAGAAGCTATGTTTCAAATTTTAGGTCAATCGGAGTTCGTATGAGGGAGATATGATCGATGCAAGGTAGGAAGAGCATGTTGTTTGTATCCATCGGTGCATAAGGATACATTTCATATCGATCAGGTAGTTGGTGTTTCGTATCAATCGACTTCATATCGATCGGCAGAAGTTCGACTCGATGGGGTTCGCATCGATCAGGTTTTGGTTCGACTCGATGGTTTCGTATCGATCAGGATGGAAAGAAGCGGCATGTTTCGAATCGATACTCTCATATCGATAGCAGAAGGATTTGACGCTTTCGTATCCATCAGGTAAAGCTCTCTTCGTATCCATCAGGTAAGGTCTCGCTCGTATCCATCCCAAGGATGAGCTTCGTATCCATCCTCCGCTCCATCACAACCACTTCATATCGATAACCCCCATTGTTGTTTCGTATCGATCGATTCATGAATGATCGATGCGAAGTGCACTCCTGGAATCGATGCAAAGAGAAACACGAATCGATGGGTACGAGCATGCCGTTGCGAAGTTATGGATATGGATGAAGCATAAAACATGATGCAAGTCCACGTCTCCCGGAAGGAAGCGTTCAACTCGGCACCCAAGGCGGATCAATCCAGGGGTTACGCAACACGTCACCACATGCGCACGTGCTTCTATCGAGTCGAACGGAATGGATTCGAACCAATGGATACGAACGCAACAACATATGAAGATTGCAATTTCGAATCGATTGTATCTCCCAAACCGCTGATCCAAATGCAAAGAAATTTTCACAGCAGCTTGCATACAAGGTAAAGAACAATCCTGCCAAGTTTCATCTCGATTCGATCATTTTTTGATGGATACGAAATGGATTCGTATCGATCGCAGGTCGAGTCGAAACTTGGTGGGGTCAGACGCGTGGGCCCACTCACGTGCTAGAAAAAATCTCCCAAGATTTTAGCTCGATCTCAGCCTCCAACGCCTATAAATAGCCTCCTGAAGCCTATAGAAAAAGGACCTTTTGGCTACTGGACGTCCAGACTCTGCCGGATCCATTTCTACACTTCAATATAATTATTGTACTCGAAATTCTTCATTGCTACTGCTGTAATCATCTGTAATCAGCAAGGATAATCAATAAAAGGATAAAATTTTGAAGTGGACGTAGGCCGGAGATAGCCGAACCACTATAAATCTTGTCTCTCTGTTCATTATTTATGAATTGCTGTTTTTATTTGCTGAGATCTGATATTTGTGGTTGAATACTATTGATTTGTGTCCATACACTGGTGCTTCCACGGTACTTGGGGTTTGTGACCATTTTTGGTGCAAACACTATCTAAAGTGATTTACGAATGATATCTTGAAAGTGATATTTTATAAAGGAGACTATAAAAAGGAATTATAAAGGAAGGTTTTTAAATAGTTTTAAAAATAGAAAGAGATTTTATAAATCATTTTAGATATTTTTGAAAGTCATTTTAAGTCAAGTTTGAAAATTTGTAAAGAGATTTGGAATGTAAAGTGAACTTATAATAGAATTTTTATATGGAATAAGTGAATGAGTTTTATAAAGTAAACGAGTTTTATAGTAAGTGATGTTTTGAAAGGGAATGGTTGGTCATTTAATATGGAATGTGAGAAGAGAATTTTTTTTAAATGTTTTAGTAAATGTTTATATTGATTTCCAAGTACATAAAGGGTTTGAGAAAAGTGTTTTAGAATAGATTCTTTGATAAAGTTTCATAAAGTGTCTTTATTAATTAAAGATTATTTAATAAAGGCTTATAGGATACCATATGGAATTGAATCAATGTTTGATGGTTTGTTTACTTGATATTTAAATGATGAACTATCAAATCTGGACCAAAATATAACTTTGGAAATATCTAGGAGAAACACGAAAATTATATGGTGCAGTTACCGTTCATGGTGTTATACTGTACGTATAAATTCGTTTCGTTCTTCTAGGATAAATGATAAGGAAATCCATCCGCTAACGGTTAGGAGGTGAACTCCGCTCTTATCTTTTATCTGCTTATTTCCTAAAGAACCAGAGTTGAGTTTATCATAAATTATCGAAAGTTGTTTCGAAGAGACGGTCAGATCTATTATCCGAAACCACTTTGATCCAACTCATGCGTTTCGAAATGAAGGCATCTTGAAGAATATGGAATCGAAGATGGGGCGTTGAAGTGCAAGTGCCGCTTGCTACTAGTCCTGAGGGTGATTCTAAAATTAATGTAGTCGAAGCGCTGCCTTTGGTGTAACGACCCGAAAATTTTCGATCCCGAAAATTCCAGATAGTTATGAAAAAGAAGAAAGAGATAGAAGAAGAACAGAAACACCAAACCTCTCACAATCGCAGCGGATAACATATAATAATAAATAATAACAGTTTACAAAGAATACTATATATGTCGATTACATTTAATATACATCAGAGTTTCACATATATACACAGAACTGAATATTTACAATTATCATGACTGAGATTAACAATAATATAAATACAGCGGAATACTCTATACGATATCGCCATCCAGCTCGCCTCCTGAGCTCCAGAACGTACCTACCTGAAAATCTGTAATACTCGGTCTGACCCGAGCATTACACCAAAGTAACACCCGGGTCAGGCTGGAAACCAGCGTGAGTAAACCCATTTAACATGAAATACTAAAGCAAATAACTTACATAAGACCCGGGGTAACTTATATCAATTTAACCAATTCACAATTCGCTATAGACAACACTTATTTCCCTATCAATTTCTAAGTTCCAAACTTAGATATATATTCCAGTCTACCCAAATCATTTCAATCCAGCCTATTGATTTCACAAATCAATATATAAATATTCGAAGTGGTTTCGGGTATTTTCCAAATACCCGACCCCGGTCTCTTCGAGACTTATATTATCCTAACCCGAGTTATTCAAATGAAATTCACAACATTTCATATTAGAGATATTAACTCATTCAAAACATCCAATATCATTCAATCATTCATAAGCAAAGCTTAATCACATACAAATTAGTTCAATTAATTCTAATTGAATTTCAAACCTCAATCACTTTGACTCCTTCATTAATTAATTCCAGAACAATTAATTTATCAACCCTTCATTATTCATCTTAATTAATCACCCTGAATTAATTATTTTCAATCACATTCAAGTACTTATCTTTAATAAATTTAACAATATTAATTATTCTTAACCAAAACGTATAAGTAATCTTAAATTACTGTATAAATTAATGAACTATTTAATTTCAACTAATCATTAATTACTCATATTAGTGAACTTCCCATATGTCCCTTATTATCAAATACTCTATCTTAATTAATCTATCTTTAATTACCCCGTTAATTATATAAGTAATGATTTTCAATTATGTTTTCATTTATTCTAATCCAAATTAAGTATCCTAATGCAACCACAATGTTAATCATTCGAATGATCTCAATCTGTAATTAACTATTATTTTTTTTTTGTTTACTCCATTAATATATTGATTACTCCTTAATTAGTTATCTTAATAAATCTCTTGATTCATTTCACAAAGTAATTCTATTTTATTAATTGCATTAAGTAATTGCCTATTAAACCATCCAATGATTATCCTAAATTAATTTAGATTTAATTTGTCACTTAAAACTTAATTCATTAATTAATTCAAACCCTTAACAACATTAGAATGAAAATATTCTCTTATTTGAAATTTAAAATCTAAACAATTTAAAAATCCCAATACTTCGAGTCAACCCACAATTAATTCGAGAACCACCATAACCAAAGTCACATAATCATCAGTACACATTCAATCAATTTATTCATCCAATCAATTATTTAAATTTACTCATTTAAATTTAAATGATTATCTAACTGTGTAAGATTTACTCACCCTTGCCTCCCTTAAATTCTGCAATCCACTTCATTCTCGATTGACTCCACGGTTTAAGCTCTTAAATCACTATTTATACAGTTTGTCAACATCTGCCATAATTGTACAAATTAAATCTCCATTTCATAACTTTAATCAGCCATCGATTTTATTTTTCATTAAAATTCCTATATTTCCCAAATCAGTCATAGCTTCTGATTACCATTTAGAATCAAATAGATTTTATAAATCAATTCATTTCTCTTTTCTTTTTTTTTCTTTTCAGTAACTTAAATTTTAAATAAAATTTCCATAGTTACACATTTTAAGATTTCAAATCAAGAAGAAAAGAGGAACCAGAAGCTACTCACCATCGACGCGTGCTACTAGAACGCCACCAAACTGCCGCAACCCTCCTCCTCCACGAGTTCGAGTCGAGCTCTTGCCACTGATTACAATTCGCGAACGAAGCCCCAGCTTCTCGAGTTTCCCCAAAACCTTATGCAACCTATCTTCGATCGCGACTCCTCCTCTACCCTTACAGCCTCGTGAACCCCAAACGCCACACGCAAAATGCCTTCACCAGTGGATGCCGCAACCTCCATTCGCAAGCCCTTGTCTCCACTCGCGACTTCTCCCATCGCGATATTGAAGTTGCCTTCCCCTCGAAATCGCCGCGCGACATCCCCTTTCATTGCACGGCAACCAACATCGCGAGGCGCTCACTGATTTCGTTTTTTTTTTTTTAGAACTGGAAATCGCGATTTGAACTTGGGAGAGGGGATTCGATTTTATTTAACAGCCACACTTTTTTTTTTCTGCGTTGAGAGTAATGAAGGGAACGGGTGAAGTAGGTGTTAGTGGAAAGCTTCTAGAGCACGCATTGTAAATAAAATATCTCTGACTGATTTGACCATAAATTATTATATTATAAAACTTCAAAACGTCTCGTTGCATAACGCGAAAATCCCGAACTCCGAATAAAACATGCTGACAGATGACTATAAGGTTTTACCCGCGTTCCGAATTCAATGGAACGTGTTTTGAAAGCTAATTCAATTATATGAGCGAGTTACGAAAGAAAACGATCAATTTCAAAATAAATCGATTAGAATATTTCTAAGCGTTTTGAGCTGCCAGGGTCAAACGACAACTCCGATTGCTACGGAAATTGAAATCCGATAATAACTAACTATTACGGATCCAATGGAACTGGTTTCGTCGAATTCCGAGACTGTGTCTCGGAAAGCTATTTTTATATATCGATTTAAACGATATAATTTCAGAACTGAACAAATCACCTTTAAATTAAATTTCAACCATTCTATTATTTTCAGTGTCATCATTATAAATTTTATAAGCCTTCAAATTATTTGAAACAGGCTTAGAATCTTAGATTCAACAATTTACCCAATTTCAATTATAAAATTCAATATTTAAGCTATACAATTCAATGATTTTATTATCAAGTAAATACTGATATCTTAAATTCAAATTAAAATTAACTTTTAAATATTTAAAATCAATTAATTATTCCAATTTAAGTTGTTAAAAATTCCGGGTCGTCACATTCCTTCCCCCTTAAAAGAATTTCGTCCTCGAAATTACTAGTCAGGAAGAATTGACCATTACCCGTTTACCTTTCCCAAAACTCACAATCACCATCCTACCAACTATCCTTTATTAATGACCCATTATAAACTAACCTCCCCAAAATCTTTTATAGTTCAAATACTACCCGTTTGTTTGATCATTTAAATTTTAACCAACTTTCGAATTATCAAAATTTTCTCAAAATTTTTCTAACTCTCTAAATTTCCGAAAAAATTTGCCAGCGTCTCCTTTGCGCGGCTAGCTCGGTACAACTACAAAAGGCCTCTACATGCCCCCAAATTCCAAAAAGAAACAAAAGCCAAGTGGCTACATCAAAAACCCAATCCAATTCCATACAGAATTTTAAATACATACCTTTTTGTGGGGCCATTCAAATTTATCTTTTGGAATCAAATCCACTTGCTTTTTCCTTTAATACCTGCATATTCTATTTAACAACAATATCCAATTGTAACCTTCAAATCACTGTATACATTTCCTTACAGAAATTTCATACCCACTTCTATTCAAATTAGCTTCCACCATTTCATATGAATTCAATTTATTTTCAAATTTTAATACCGAGTTGTATCTTTCATTTCAACTGATTCATATTAATTTCATTTACTAGTTTACTTTGATTTTCAATTTGAAATTGTTTTGTCGTTAACCAAAAATTTCCAAAAATTTTCTAACTCCCAAAATTTTCAGAAAATTTTGGCAGAGTCTCCTTTGTACGGAGGAGCTTTTGCAATTTGACAAGGGATATAAATATGTATACATCGACCCACACGGTCGGAAAAAGCAAAAACAGTTCATATTTCCTATTTTTATTGCGTAGGCGTACCTTTATTTAGCATTTTAAGCAAGCAGCTTATTTATATTAGCAATTAGCGCAATCCAAATCAACCAAACAGCCTTCAGGTACCTGTACTTACTTAATTTAAATATGTAAGTGCCATATATAGAGAATTTATTAGCATTTCATTTACTTTCAATAGCTAACCAATGAATTACATACACAACAAATGACAAATGCTTCCCATAAGCGATTCATATGATTTTAAAGCTTATTCAATTGCTTTCGATTAATTTATAAACCAATTCATTCAATTTCAATGGTTTAGAACTCAATCTCACACATTCCATTGATTTATAATTCAAGTAAGCTCATTTTCACTTCATATGATTCCGAATCAAATTTATTTAATCCCTAGTAACCCATAGAATTTAACTTCTTTGGTTTACGCCAAACAACAATTATTGTTATTCAATCTCGACGATATTCGCTTCATAGGGTATTCTATTTCATTTTATATTTAATTCCATTTCATTTCTAATTTATCTACCAATCAAACATTGCATTTCATTTTATTTCTGCATTAGATTCATGCAAACAACTTATTAAGCTTGGCGCATTCAAATTTATAAATTAATGACCATTTCCAAATTAATTTAATTCAAGCTTTAATTAATGGGCTTTCATCCTTATTCGAAGTCAAGTTTCCAAAATTTTAAACTTACATTAATTTACTTTAATTTATTCCAACATCAAACTTAAGTTTGCTTCTATATGATTCTTATTTAAGCAATTTCCATCCAATACAATTAGCCCATCCATTTTAAATTTTAATTTCAAATTTACCTCTCAATATATCAAAATAATACCCAAGCACCTACTTAACTCATTTATACTTCACATTAATATGCCACCGACTTAAGTTCAGTCTAATAATCCAATTCCAATCACATCTTTGATTTAGTCTTTATTCAATCAGACTTCATCCATTTATTATTCAACTCAATTAACCCATTTTAAATTTTTTTAATTCAATTACTTAATTCGTTATTGAATTTATTTTATTAATACAAGGCTATTCTCAATTTATTTCTATTCACTTGGGTTATGATTTACAACTCTAACCATCGCATTTATCAATCCAACTCTATTTCATTTTTATTTTACAATATCTCCTCTTATTTAATTCATTAGCAGATCCGAGTCGAATTCAATTTATAAATTCGAGTTCAACTCCTAACTCCATTATTAACTTACAAATCCATTTATTTAACAGGGTTAAATTTTATTAACATACTCTATCACATAATTATTTAGTTAATTAGCTTACTTCCAATTTTTAATTCAACATTGGATTTTTAATTACAAAAAAAAAATCACTTCATTAAAATTTCCCGAGTTTCAATTTTATTTTACAATTTCAGTTTGAACTTCCCTTGATTTTCCAAAATTTCATCTCCTTTATTTTAAAATTTTAGAAATGCTTATAAAATATCATAATAATATTAAAATAGCTTTTATAAAATATTTCTTATAACTCGATGTCTCAACCAGTCCATCCTTGTTCTCACAGAAATTCAGTCATACGTTGATCAGGCGTAGGACCGAAAATCTATAAGTACTTGGTAAACCCGTTTTCAACATCCAGTAAAAATATTTGGAAAATAATTTTATTGAAAATATTGAAAACATTTTGAAATAGAGGAAATATCCTTGGTGACAATGCTCTGAAAATCATCACCCCCATCCATGGTCACAGTTACATACCAGGGTTACGTTGCAGTCACAACAAAAGTCCATGTAACTGCAGGCTCTCCACGGCCTCTCGATTACGCCATGGATCCCACACAACAGATCACAGTTACATCCAGGGTTACGTTGCCGTCGCAGCAAAAGTCCATGTAACTGCAGGCTCTCCGCGGCCTCTGATTTCGCTGTCAAAATGAAACTTCTCCACTCCTACATAGGTCACAGTCTACCGAGATAAACTCAACCGCAGACTGTTGGCTCTCAGCGGCACACACGACTTTCGCAATGTTACCATAGGTCGCAGTTACATCCTGGGTTACGTTGCAGTCACAACAAAAGTCCATGTAACTGTTGGCTCTCCGCGGCACACACGACTTACGCTATGGTAACTCAACTCATAATCCTCAGGAACTAGTTTTGTCCGGACTCCTCACAGGATCAACTTTAGAACCCCCCTTGGGCTCAAGGCAGCACCACCCAGTGGTACTCCTGAGAAGTCCATTTCAAGGAAGCGCCTTTTTCCCCAGAGCTATCATCAAAACATTTTATACTATACATATAGTATCTTCAAATCATACACTTAGTATGATATTATACAAAGCTCCTTTACACAAAATCTATTATCCAAAATCGATAATTCTCAAACTAGGCTTTCCAAATTCAACATTGATTTTACCCAAAAATCAAAAGCCTTTTCCAAATCCAAAGGTTCCCAAAACCTTTTCCAAAATCCACATAAGATCCTTTATAAATATATACAGATATATATAATTTTTTTTTTAAAACTTTGGATCCTTTCAAACTTGTATAAAACTCCTTCCTATACTTCAAACACTCTCAAAAACCATAGAAATATCCAATTTCCATCTTTATTCATTTCATATTTCTCAAAATATTCTTTCAGTTCAAAAGAACCATTTCACATTCCTTATTCACCTTTACATTAATCCCCATTTGGATTATTACTTCAATCTTTATCTTAGTTGGGTACTTAATCAATAACAGTTTGAACTCCGACCAGTTTATATCTAGAAAATAGCTTGAAAATTCTAAAAATAAATAAATAGTGGAAATTTAATTATTAGTTTGTAAAATTGCTATAAAATAGGTAAATAACTGTAAAATAGTTAAGAAATAGTTGAATATTTTCAAAATTTGTAGATAATTACAAAATAGTTGTAAAATAGAAATTAGTTTGTGAAATAGTTGAAAAATAGTAATTAGTTTAGGAAACAGCTGAAAAATGGTTAGAAACCTCCAAAATAATTATAAACAAGTACAAAATAATTTGGCTTTAAGAAAGAAAGGTTGTATATATTTAATAGCTTAGAAAAATAAGTTTATATGAAAACAATTTATATTGAAAATAGTCAAGAGTCAAACCGGTCACTTCTCCAATAATTCAATTTTAATCTCCATTTAAATTGATCCAATCCCAATAACTCCAAATTCCATTGGACTTGATTAATTCCCAATTCAAGTTGAATCAATCTTGATTCCTTCCCAAATTTAAATCAAATTCTAATTGATTTTAATCCTGTTCAATTTTAATTATAATTTCATATTATTCCAATTAATTTGAATTATTATCAATTTAATTCCAGAATCCAAATCACTTCAATTTAATCCATTCCAATTTCCCATTTAAAATTTTTAAACTTATACAACTTTAATTATAATTTACATTTTTCAACTTCTATTTATAGATCAATTACATTCACATTTTGCTTTTAACTTGGAGTTATACTTTTTATTTATCTAATATATTTTATTATTCCATAAATATTTTAAATCCAGATTCCAAAGTTTAAACAATTTTCCAAAACTTAAACATCATCTTAGAATTTATCTATATCCAAAAGTCTTTGGCAAATTCAATTATCCCTTTTTAATTTCAAAATTAAACCCAATTTACAAACAATCCCAATTTAAAACAATTTGGTAGCAATTTCTCTTCTAGAAACTCGAAAATGAACATCGATGATGCTGCAGTCATCACCGACTTTATTTTCCAGTGACCAAAAGAGTTCAATGCTTTTATCTCTCTAAAAAAAAAACACTTCCAAATATTTTTGATTTCAAATCTCTCAAATTCCAAACACAAAAATATTTTTGAAATAATACTATTCTTTCTTTAAAACCCTTGGAAACCACTTTCAAACCAAAAGGAATTTTAATTTTCCCAAAATTCCAAACTCTCAATCCATCAAATCCATATTTAAACATTACTCTGGAATTTTCATCTTACTCTATTTCAAATATTTTCTGGAATTCTATTTCAAATTATAATCTCATTTATTTATGAAGTTTATTTCAATTAATAAATTACATTTACAGTCGATATTTCAAATTCCATTTTGATTTTTAAACCAATTCCACTTTAATTGCAATTCCAAAGTTATTCCAATTACTTTGGACTAACATTCATTCAATTGAACTCACTTCAATTTCAATCATTCCGATTCAATCCAATTCAAATCTCCCATTAAATATTTTTGAACTTATACATCTTCCATCCCAAATCCAACTAATTCAAATCGAATTCAATTTGAATGAGTTCAATTCCAACATCAAATTTAAACCATCTCGAATTATATAATTCGAGCTAAATTCTCAAAAATTGGTTTAACCCTTTTAAACCAAATTTAACTTTGTTCATTTTAAAGTTTCAAACAATTCTAATTTCTGAGTTCTAATTCTAGAATTTTACCTTTAATTAATTTAAATTTTTATTTGGTCGTATTATAGTTCTTCTTAACTTAATTCCAATAATTTAACACCCAATCACCTTAATATTTATTAGAAGGAATTATGGATTTATATATCAAAATACATTTTTATATAAAATCATTTAAAACCTTTGTATAAGAAAATAACAAGTACGCGCTCATAGATATATATTTATATATTCAACTCATTCTAGAGTACTGCTGACTCTATCCGTAATGAGTAATCCCCACCAGAGCCAGGGTTCTCGCTTAACCTTTCAGCTCTGATACCAAATGTAACGACCCGAAAATTTTCGATCCCGAAAATTCCAGATAGTTATGAAAAAGAAGAAAGAGATAGAAGAAGAACAGAAACACCAAACCTCTCACAATCGCAGCGGATAACATATAATAATAAATAATAACAGTTTACAAAGAATACTATATATGTCGATTACATTTAATATACATCAGAGTTTCACATATATACACAGAACTGAATATTTACAATTATCATGACTGAGATTAACAATAATATAAATACAGCGGAATACTCTATACGATATCGCCATCCAGCTCGCCTCCTGAGCTCCAGAACGTACCTACCTGAAAATCTTTAATACTCGGTCTGACCCGAGCATTACACCAAAGTAACACCCGGGTCAGGCTGGAAACCAGCGTGAATAAACCCATTTAACATGAAATACTAAAGCAAATAACTTACATAAGACCCGGGGTAACTTATATCAATTTAACCAATTCACAATTCGCTATAGACAACACTTATTTCCCTATCAATTTCTAAGTTCCAAACTTAGATATATATTCCAGTCTACCCAAATCATTTCAATCCAGCCTATTGATTTCACAAATCAATATATAAATATTCGAAGTGGTTTCGGGTATTTTCCAAATACCCGACCCCGGTCTCTTCGAGACTTATATTATCCTAACCCGAGTTATTCAAATGAAATTCACAACATTTCATATTAGAGATATTAACTCATTCAAAACATCCAATATCATTCAATCATTCATAAGCAAAGCTTAATCACATACAAATTAGTTCAATTAATTCTAATTGAATTTCAAACCTCAATCACTTTGACTCCTTCATTAATTAATTCCAGAACAATTAATTTATCAACCCTTCATTATTCATCTTAATTAATCACCCTGAATTAATTATTTTCAATCACATTCAAGTACTTATCATTAATAAATTTAACAATATTAATTATTCTTAACCAAAATGTATAAGTAATCTTAAATTACTGTATAAATTAATGAACTATTTAATTTCAACTAATCATTAATTACTCATATTAGTGAACTTCCCATATGTCCCTTATTATCAAATACTCTATCTTAATTAATCTATCTTTAATTACCCCGTTAATTATATAAGTAATGATTTTCAATTATGTTTTCATTTATTCTAATCCAAATTAAGTATCCTAATGCAACCACAATGTTAATCATTCGAATGATCTCAATCTGTAATTAACTATTATTATTTTTTTGTTTACTCCATTAATATATTGATTACTCCTTAATTGGTTATCTTAATAAATCTCTTGATTCATTTCATAAAGTAATTCTATTTTATTAATTGCATTAAGTAATTGCCTATTAAACCATCCAATGATTATCCTAAATTAATTTAGATTTAATTTGTCACTTAAAACTTAATTCATTAATTAATTCAAACCCTTAACAACATTAGAATGAAAATATTCTCTTATTTGAAATTTAAAATCTAAACAATTTAAAAATCCCAATACTTCGAGTCAACCCACAATTAATTCGAGAACCACCATAACCAAAGTCACATAATCATCAGTACACATTCAATCAATTTATTCATCCAATCAATTATTTAAATTTACTCATTTAAATTTAAATGATTATCTAACTGTGTAAGATTTACTCACCCTTGCCTCCCTTAAATTCTGCAATCCACTTCATTCTCGATTGACTCCACGGTTTAAGCTCTTAAATCACTATTTATACAGTTTGTCAACATCTGCCATAATTGTACAAATTAAATCTCCATTTCATAAC
Source organism: Allium cepa (assembly GCA_030765085.1). Taxonomy (NCBI): domain Eukaryota; kingdom Viridiplantae; phylum Streptophyta; class Magnoliopsida; order Asparagales; family Amaryllidaceae; genus Allium; species Allium cepa. Next base: position 381,882,515 of record CM060937.1, read on the forward strand.
TTTAATCAGCCATCGATTTTATTTTTCATTAAAATTCCTATATTTCCCAAATCAGTCATAGCTTCTGATTACCATTTAGAATCAAATAGATTTTATAAATCAATTCATTTCTCTTTTCTTTTTTTTTTCTTTTCAGTAACTTAAATTTTAAATAAAATTTCCATAGTTACACATTTTAAGATTTCAAATCAAGAAGAAAAGAGGAACCAGAAGCTACTCACCATCGACGCGTGCTACTAGAACGCCACCAAACTGCCGCGACCCTCCTCCTCCACGAGTTCGAGTCGAGCTCTTGCCACTGATTACAATTCGCGAACGAAGCCCCAGCTTCTCGAGTTTCCCCAAAACCTTATGCAACCTATCTTCGATCGCGACTCCTCCTCTGCCCTTACAGCCTCGTGAACCCCAAACGCCACACGCAAAATGCCTTCACCAGTGGATGCCGCAACCTCCATTCGCAAGCCCTTGTCTCCACTCGCGACTTCTCCCATCGCGATATTGAAGTTGCCTTCCCCTCGAAATCGCCGCGCGACATCCCCTTTCATTGCACGGCAACCAACATCGCGAGGCGCTCACTGATTTCGTTTTTTTTTTTTAGAACTGGAAATCGCGATTTGAACTTGGGAGAGGGGATTCGATTTTATTTAACAGCCACCCTTTTTTTTTTTCTGCGTTGAGAGTAATGAAGGGAACGGGTGAAGTAGGTGTTAGTGGAAAGCTTCTAGAGTACGCATTGTAAATAAAATATCTCTGACTGATTTGACCATAAATTATTATATTATAAAACTTCAAAACGTCTCGTTGCATAACGCGAAAATCCCGAACTCCGAATAAAACATGCCGACAGATGACTATAAGGTTTTACCCGCGTTCCGAATTCAATGGAACGTGTTTTGAAAGCTAATTCAATTATATGAGCGAGTTACGAAAGAAAACGATCAATTTCAAAATAAATCGATTAGAATATTTCTAAGCGTTTTGAGCTGCCAGGGTCAAACGACAACTCCGATTGCTACGGAAATTGAAATCCGATAATAACTAACTATTACGGATCCAATGGAACTGGTTTCGTCGAATTCCGAGACCGTGTCTCGGAAAGCTATTTTTATATATCGATTTAAACGATATAATTTCAGAACTGAACAAATCACCTTTAAATTAAATTTCAACCATTCTATTATTTTCAGTGTCATCATTATAAATTTTATAAGCCTTCAAATTATTTGAAACAGGCTTAGAATCTTAGATTCAACAATTTACCCAATTTCAATTATAAAATTCAATATTTAAGCTATACAATTCAATGATTTTATTATCAAGTAAATACTGATATCTTAAATTCAAATTAAAATTAACTTTTAAATATTTAAAATCAATTAATTATTCCAATTTAAGTTGTTAAAAATTCCGGGTCGTCACATTTGGTTTGTCCTTATCCTGGACAACTTGTATGGATGAATGTTAGCACTGCATTACTACTTGAAGGGCAGTTTCAGCATTCCAAGTGGGATTGCTATTCAAAAAGGTAAAGCGTAGCCTCAAGCCTCATCAATTAGGAAATGACTAAAACGGAGCATGCAGTTGGGCTAAGTGAATCGCTCTCATTAGGGTATGTCATAATCTTTCTGGATTACCCTATTTTGATGGATTTGGTTGTGCATAAGAGATCTCGATTATGGTTGGAAGACTAGGATGATGACATATTTGGTACTACTATTCAAGTGGAAGGCCGGTTCTATGTCGTAGGGTACAAGATGTTCTTGTCATTCCCGGGTGCATTGTTCTAAAGATGTACCTATCGGAGGTAGTTCCTTACCAGCTCATAGTATGGAATCTGTAACGTCCCGCCTTTTCGCACGCTTCAAATCGACACACATGCCGATTCAAACCATACGGAAGGCGGATTGTTATGGGGTAAATAAGAAAAACAGAGAAGAAATAAACAAAATAGAATCTCACAGCGGAAGGATAAAATATAATAATAAAATATACAGTTTATAAAACTGTTTACAAACATTTATATAATACGTATCAGAGTTACACATACCAATAACAATGCAGCGGAAAAATATGAGTGTAGTGGAATAATAGTAGATAATAGTAATACAAATCTTCGTCTTCGTCCTCCAGAGCTAAAACTTCAAATCCTGAAACGCTCGGACTGACCCGAGCGAATTGAAAAGACAAAACACTCGAGTAAGAACTAAAAGATCTTATGTGAGTTAAATTAACAGAAATAAATATGAGTGCAGTAACTCAAGAGATGCTCAGGATTTACATCTCCTAAGGATCCGTTAAACTATTTACTATGTAGTATATTAAGCTATTATAATAGTGTCTATTTTTAAAATAAACTTACTTTTAAATAGCGTTAAGGGGTTACCCATATAGCCCTTAACACAAAATATATTCCCATAGTCTATACAGTACCGTAATCTCCCCCGTACTGGGCGTCGTCAGAGGGCACTCCATAGGTATGGTACAAAACCAAAATCGTATAAGGCGCGCTAGGGTAGGTGACACGGCACAACTAGGCAATGCCAGGGTAGATATACCAATTGTTATCCGGGCTGATGGAAACGCATAGCCGCAGCTACCGCCCACCTCGAACAAACTCCCCCAAAAAATCAAAGTAAAAGTGGCCACTGAAACAATCCAAAGTCAAAGTATAATATCGAAGAGGAGTGTCCGATCAGATGAATGACCTCATTGGCCCGAGAATCGCTCCTGTTTTAGCCACCTTATGCCAACTCACGGGAGTCGGGTCCGCGTATTTACCTTGCGGGAAACGCCGCCACCAACCTACTTCATTCTTGAATCTCCACCGCGTACACGGTTGTTAAAGTGGTTTTCGGAGTTGGTAGAGAGTATGACAACTTCCGATCCCGGTCTCTTCAACAACCAAACGTTATTATAACACCGCGGTCATTTAAAATAATTATACTTTAAAACCAGAACAAAAATCCATTTTAAACCCATATAAATACGATATCGTTTATATTTTTAAAACCCCAAATCAATACGATATCATTTAGACCCAAAATCATATAATGTCATTTTATTTTCCAATATATATTCTTTTCCAAAATCATAGGGTTTCCAAAGTGAAATATTTAGAAATCACAACTCTTGTATATAATAATTCCAAATCATACTACCTTGAAAATCATAACTTCGAAACAAATTTCCATCTCTTAAATGGTTAAATATTAAATTACTTTATAAAACACAATAGCTTCTTTAGATTTCACAAATCAATTTCAAATATCGATTTAAACTTCCAAATACCATTTCAATTCTTATGTTTCAAGGCTTTAAATATTTCACCATTTCAAAACAAACTCATTTGACAATCCCATATATATTAAATTCAATTACTTCTTATTTAGACTTGAAATGTTTACTTAATGAATTCAATATAATTTAAGTAAAACCTTTAACTTCACATAACTGGATAATCTTTCAATTTTATTAAACTTGATATATTCATTTAAATCACTCTACACAAAAAAATCAAGTTATAAAAATCATACCCTTTAAAATTTAATAACCTTTTTATTTAATTCCAAAGTTTACTCAATATTCATCTTCCGACCTTATTCTCATTTAAGTCAATAAAATTCCAGAACTTAAATTTTTAATAAATGCTTAATTGTATTTGATTTTAAAAATCAAACTTTATTTTATACTTCAAAACAATTTATACAAAGCTTAAAACCGAAAATTACTATATATAAAAACCTTTATTAATAACCAAATCAAAAACCCATAAACCACATATATATAGCTTTGCAAAAACCATAGAAAAACATTTCAAAAATAATTTTATATATTTACTGCGGTGCCTGTATATAATTTTCTATCCTATGGTCAAGTGATACGGATGTTTATCATCTCAATCCGCAATTTAAAAGATATAAAATTTTGCGGTTGTATATCGTTTCAAACCACAATCCTGAATGAAATGAAAAATACATGATAACTTGCACTTTAATGATATGAAACAAAACATCCATTCATCCATCATCAATCATCAACCAAATTATCTCAAACACCATCAGTTTAAACAAACATCAATATATGGCATGTACAATATAACAGGAAATAATTGGCAGTTATTAATTAACATTTCGTATTCAACTAAATTTATAACTGTTTGACTAGCAGTTTATATGCACATAAATAAATTCTAACTGCCAATTTATATGCAATACATAAAAGAAATTAACAGTTAATTTAATAAATGCGATTTAACAGATATGCTGAATAAAACATGCCAACAGTCATAAATAAATTTCTACTCATATCTAAAATAAATTTAACAAACATAAAAACTTTTTAGAAGTTGTGAGTGGGTTAAAACACTCACCTTTTTGAATTTAAATCGAATTTAAATCCGATTTAAACCCAAAATTTGACGGTCTCCAAATCTGTCCAAACCTGCGTCATCAGATCCGGAATTTAAATATGATCCTAACAAAAGAAATTTCATGCGAAACGGATAACGTATGAGCAAGTTATTCGAGTTAAACGATAAAAAAAATCAAAATAAAAATTAAATTATAAACAAACAAACCTAATTATAATAAAGCCACGTCAATATAACTGGAGACTCACGTGGACCCATTTTGCAAATAGTCGCTCCAAATCAAAACACCCAAATTGACTTAGGTTTCGAATTTCCTGATTTTGACCGCGATTTGCCGCTGACTCGAGTATCGATTTCGAAAACAGAGACTGCGCGTAGATTCGTATGGATGAAATCTACAACATATATTTTTTTGGAATTTTTCTGAGATGTTTGAATTTTCATTTGAAAATTTGAATAGAAATAGATCTAGGTTTGCATCCATTTGAGGAGGAGAAGGAGTTGAAGAAAAGAACATACAGACAAATGATAGAAGATGGAGGCTAGAGTTTTTGATCGTCTATTTATAGATAGATCGCAAAAGAATAGGTGTGCACGAATTTTAACGTGCAAACGGAAGTGGTCCCAAAAGATAAATAATATTAATTACACACGTTACGGATTTAGGAAATAAATAAATTCCTTATCATTTACATTTTATTTTAAACGTATTTACAAATGTAAATCTAGACGTTTCATTTCTGTTTCAAAATACATCCACAATTTTATTAATTTCCAAATTGATCTAAACAAATTTAGATGTAAATTAAAAGCTGATAAGTCTACCCATTGCAGTGTTAATTTCTCCCCTTCCTTATATTTAGAAATTATAAATTTAGTTTTCAAAAACCTATCTTTGATTTTCAAACTTTTATATACTCATCTTTTACCAGTAATAAGGATGCATTAACATTTGTTCATGGTTTCACCTTATTATCCTCAAATTCCATTTTAATTTTCAATAATTACAATTGTTGAATGTTGATACTTTAATTAAATTTATACATCTTGCTTTCTATAACCTATATCAACAAATGGTCCAATTATAAATAGAATTAGTATTAACTTCATCTTATAGGATTAACTACTCCAATTACAAATCTATGCTAACTACCCGATTTAAGTCAATTAATTGTAATTGAGTCTACAATAAATGTTATAAATTATAAATTGGAACCTCAATAAATTCGCTTATTGATTTAAAAATCTTTCTATTCAGTAAATAGACATTTTATGGGTATAAATAACATTTGAATTATAACACATGTCATTAGTGCATGCTTTATTTCTTATAAACTCCCCTTTATTAACTAGAACACATTAACCAAAACAAAATAATTAATTTAGATTTATTTCAATCGATTGCCATTCTTAACTTATCATACTCAAAATGGTTAACCTAAATAATTGTTACCCTTTTACATTCAAATTCACTTACAACCATCATTACAACAATGTTGCCATAGATTTAGATTTAATTAAATAAATTAGATAAATGGGTAAAGTTTTGTAATTATCACTAATGCCAAATATATATGCATTAATTACTACTTATTATCATGAATTCATTTATTAATTTACTAGTTGCCTTTGTCTTCTTATATCCTATTTACTACCAAACTTTCTATTCTTAAATCTATACTCCCATTGATTTATTAAATTTGCACTTATTATGCATACTTTTAGCAACTCATATATACTTTGCATCTATTCCCCAAATTTCACATTCTATTGTTACATAAATTTGCATTGATTACTATTTATTATTACTTTACTGATAAATTAGATATTTGCATTGGTTTTGGTTATGCTAAATTAATTTCTCATAATAAATAAGGTTTCAAAACAATTAATAACATTTCCTTAGCCCAAACCCCGTTTACCAATTATTTTCCTTCAATAATTCATGTTGCTATAAATACGTACATTTACACTTTATAGTTATTCTAGTATACCTATTCCAACATTCTTAACCCTTATCTTTACGTTCACCCACTTGTAATATTAATTATATTTATTACAATTCAATGTTGGCATTTATTAGTATTAATTTATACAATGTTTATTGCCCTTATTTCAATTTCTTCCTTTTCAGTTGCTACTCTACTATTCACAGTTTCTTTTGTATACTCCTTTCCTATATAATCCAAATACACAAATTCCAATTAAATCCAATTATTACCTTTAAATAAAACATAACATTCGAATACCTCTTATTAAATTGGAGTGTTTCATTTAAGTTTATAATTGATCCACTTGTATTAACATAAATTTTTATTTTCAAATTTATTCTCATTTACGGTTAATAAATGTTATTTTACATTAACCAATTTTAATATTCACCTTAAATTTCACATCTTCAAAGTATATCTAGGAAAAATCTTTCCACCGCTTAATTTACTGAATCTTATGCAGTCTTACTATAAATAAGTTTTAAATTACCATTACTGTACATTCAATTACTATCCAAAGTATTTATTCATAAATCAATTCGATATATACGTTTGTTTCCTTTTATTTGATTTATACCTAGTATACATTTTCCTAAATCCTGTTTCATTACCTTCATTAAGTGGTTGTCGCATTGAGATCAAATTTATTAGCTTATATCGCATTATTACCATTAATTAAAATTGGCTTACAATTTTTTTTATTCAATACTCTAAATAAATAACATATTATTCCATAATTACTCTTGTTTTCACATATTCCATTCAAAAATTAAACCACAATATTTACATTATTTTATTGAATTGGAAATCTCGTTTTAAATTGTTAACTTTTAATAAGAAAAAATGGCAACACCAAATTCCTAACATTCATTTTATTAAAAATTATGGAAAATATGACAAATTTAGTTAACGAAATTTTCGGGTCGTTACACTCTCCCCCACTCAAAACTTTTCGTCCCCGAAAAGGAAAAGAAGGGAGAAGAAAGAATTAAATAACAATACATCTTATTCAAAATATTTAACTTATAAACAGTAATTTACTAAATTTATTACCTTAAATAAAATGTACCCGTTTTATAATCATTATATCCTTTTATACTTAAATAATTAAAGTTTGAAAAACATTTTCCACATAGTTCTAAGTCCAAAATTTACGGAAATTTTTGGCAGAGTCTCCTTTGTACGGAGAGGCTCGGGAAAATATAATACCAAAATATAACAAAGTATCATATAGAATTTTCAAAATAGTATATCCCAACACGGGAAATATATAAAAATATCGCTACAAAACGTAATCCGGAAACGTACCTATTTGTTGGGCAAATTACGCTTAATTTATGGAACCAAAATCAGTAGCAATTGCTTCCATACCTGCATTTCCCTTATATAATCTAAAAGGTTAACTATTTATATTAAAGTGAAATATTTTCATAGTTTCAACTACTAACAATAATCAATACACAATCATCGATTTCAACAAACAGCATACACACAAACAAAACAACCATTCAGTCAAACAAGCAAATAGTTGTTCGGGTTCAAAACTTGAAATGGTATGGAATGAAAAATAACCATCCAGTGCATCATTTACTCAACAGTCTTAGATGAGATAGAATTAGATTATTTATTCATCCAACAACTTCAAATTTCCTTACCCAGCCAACCATAAAGCAAACAATATCGATTTAAACCAACAAATCAATTTAACTTATTATAAATTTATATTTCATACATTAACAGTTTGATCTTTTCATTCATATTACAGTTTATCTTTTATTTTCATTTATTTCTTTAAATTATCCTTTTATAATTTACATTTATTTCCAACAACCTTAAATTTTATTCACTCCTCCAATTATCCGTTTCCATTTATTTAGGTCATGTAAGTTTCTTCTATTTTATTACATTTAATGCACTTCTCACTTTCAATCATTTATTTAATGCTTCCATTTCTATTACATTTAATTATAGTAACCCTTTTTAATTTCCCTTAAATTCTTAATCTTATAACATCCATTCTTATAAATAAAGGATTTTATTAACTCATTAACAAGGGTTTGCAGTCATCTATTTATATTACCTACTTTTATTATATTAAACTAGTAGCATTTATCATACTTTGGTTTATAACCCTACACATCAATCCTTATTATTAAAGAATTTCATTTTATTTACTTAAGTTTAAAATCACCTATTTATAATACTTACCTTTAATTTTGGTAAAATTTCAATTTATAATTTAAGTTTATAACATTAAATTCTCATTTATAACAGAAATTCATTTAATACTTTATTATTTCCAAAATTTCTACTTGTATAATATTCTATTCCAATCTCTTATTTAACATTTCAACTTTTCATATTTGGTAAGTTATTTATGTTAAAGAAAATGCAATTGAATTTATACAAGTTTTATCTCTTCTTTTAATTAATTTGATGTTCAATAAATCTTAAATTTTCCCTTATAAGTTAAAAATTTAACTTCCCTTATAGCTTAGTATTTTAGTCTCTTATTTTATTTAGGGTTTCAATTATTAATTTTTTTTGTTTCACTACCATAATTGAAACAATTAATTAATGGAAATTAAGAATTAAATACCGGGTTAAATTTCAATAGATAAGTATATTCTTATAACTTATATACCTCTAATTATATTTAAACAATTAAAATTTAGATATCTCAAAATAAATCTGCAGTAGAATTTACTACAGTGGCCTTTCCCTTCGAAACTCGAAAATGAAAGTCGATGATGCGGCCGCCATCACCGAAATTATTTTCCAGCGACAGAGAGGAAAGTACGAAACTTATTTTCTCCAAAATCTTCTTTAAAACAATTCTTCCAAATTATACTAAATATTTATATAAGAAAATACTTATAAACAAAATTATTATAATTCATAAATCCTTTGAAAGAAAATTTCCAAAATCCCGGACTTAAGTTCTAAAATTTCCAAATTTCATTGATTTTAATTTCAATCTCATTTTACCTATTATTTAAAATTTTATTCCTAACAACCAATCTATTGCAACCAACAATATATTTATATATATAGTACCTTAATAAAATATTTTATATATAGAAAATATAATAGGCGAAGTTATTTCATTCACCTATATTAAAAACAAATATTATGTCGGTCTGTCCTATTTTATAACACTAACAAATAGTTCTCTCGTATATACTCTCAGTGACTCCCATAGGGTATTATTACCCTATTAATAAAGAGTCAAACCCAACAAAGCCAAGGTTTATCGCTAATAATGAAGTAGTGTTTGCTTGGTTGGTTGTGTGTATGAGTGTTGATGGTGAGGTTGAGACTTCAATCCCCATGGGGAATTTTACTCTAACGTCCCGCCTTTTCGCATGCTTCAAATCGACACACATGCCGATTCAAACCATACGGAAGGCAGATTGTTATGGGGTAAATAAGAAAAACAGAGAAGAAATACAAAAAATAGAATCTCATAGCGGAAGGATAAAATATAATAATAAAATATACAGTTTATAAAACTGTTTACAAACATTCATATAATACGTATCAGAGTTACACATACCAATAACAATGCAGCGGAAAAATATGAGTGTAGTGGAATAATAGTAGATAATAGTAATACAAATCTTCGTCTTCGTCCTCCAGAGCTAAAACTTCAAACCCTGAAACGCTCGGACTGACCCGAGCGAATTGAAAAGACAAAACACTCGAGTCAGAACTAAAAGATCTTATGTGAGTTAAATTAACAGAAATAAATACGAGTGCAGTAACTCAAGAGATGCTCGGGATTTACATCTCCTAAGGATCCGTTAAACTATTTACTATGTAGTATATTGCGCTATTATAATAGTGTCTATTTCTAAAATAAACTTACTTTTAAATAGCGTTAAGGGGTTACCCATATAGCCCTTAACACAAAATATATTCCCATAGTCTATACAGTACCGTAATCTCCCCCGTACTGGGCGTCGTCAGAGGGCACTCCATAGGTATGGTACAAAACCAAAATCGTATAAGGCGCGCTAAGGTAGGTGACACAGCACAACTAGGCAATGCCAGGGTAGATATACCAATTGCTATCCGGGCTGATGGAAACGCATAGCCGCAGCTACCGCCCACCTCGAACAAACTCCCCCAAAAATCAAAGTAAAAGTGGCCACTGAAACAATACAAAGTATAATATCGAAGAGGAGTGTCCGATCATAGGAATGACCTCATTGGCCCGAGAATCGCTCCTGTTTTAGCCACCTTATGCCAACTCCCGGGAGTCGGGTCCACGTATTTACCTTGCAGGAAACGCCGCCACCAACCTACTTCATTCTGGAATCTCCACCGCGTACACGGTTAGTCAAAGTTATTTTCGGTATCGACAGAGAGTATGTCCATATCTGATCCCGGTCTCTTTGCCAACCAATCGTTATTATAACACCGCGGTCATTTAAAATAGTTTATACTTTAAAACCAGAATAAAAATTCCATTTCAAAACTATGAATACGATATCATCTTAAAACCCAAAACAATATGATATCATTTTATCCAAATATATTTCTTTTTCAAAATCATACTGCTTTAAAATTTAAAATATCTGGAAACCAAATATTTGACTTAAACTTTTAAAGCATAATATTTCAAAATTCATATATTTTAAAACCATAACTTCTAAAACTTGAATGGTTTGGATATTCAACGGTATATAAAATAAATGGTTTGACTTTAAGGTTACTTTGTAAAGAAAATAATTTCCATGGCTTTACAAATATAGTTCTTTATTTAAAGTCTAAACCAAAATTTAAATATCACTTTCAAGTTCCAAAACCACTTCAATTTCTATATATATATATATATATATCCATTTGGAGTATTAATATTTCAAAACTAAAGTTGGAATTTATTCCTTCAACCAAATTAAATGTTCTATTATTTAGTCTTGAATATTTACATAAAAATCCATAAATAAAACTCCAATTCCTAGCAATTAAATATTTTCTTCAATTAAATTATACTAGAATATTCATTTTAAATTTATCTTGGAAAAATCCAGTTATAAATATCATACCTTAAAATTTTCCAAACTTAAACATATAATATGAATTATCAAATTCCATTTCTCAATTTTTCCATTTTTATTTAATAGATTTATACACAGCCTAAATTCAAAATTTTTAACTTCATATGTATATATATAGAAGAATAACATTTATAAAATATCAAAATTAAAATTTTTTATAAACCGTATCCCATCCAAACCATAGAAATCACTTTAAAATAATTTATATATAGACCACGGTGCCTGTATAAAATTTTCTATCCTATGGTCAAGTGATACGGATATTTATCATTTCAATCCGCAATTTAAAAATAAAATTTACGGTTGTATATCATTTCAAACCACAATCCCGAATGAAATGAAAAATGCATGATAACTTGTAGTTTAATGATATACAATAAAACATCCAATCACCCATCATCAATCAAAATTATTTCAAACATCATCAGTTTAACAACCATCAAATATATACAATATAACAAGAAATAATTGACAGTTATTAACTAACATTTTATATTCAATTTAATTTATAACTGTTTAACTAGTAGTTTATATGCAAATAAATAAATTCTAACTGTCAATTAATATGCAATAAATGAATTAAATTGACAGTTAAATTAAATAAATGCGAATTAACCGATATGCTGAATAAAACATGCCAAACAATCATAAATAAATTTCTACTCATATCTAAAATAAATTTAACAAACATAAAAACTTTTAGAAGTTGTGAGTGGGTTAAAACACTCACCTTTTGAATTTAAATCGAATTTAAATTCAATTTAAACTCAAAAATCCAATGGTCTCCAAATCTGTCCAAACCAGCGTCATCAGATCCGGAATTTAATTACGATCCTAACAAAAGAAATTTCGCGCGAAACGGGTAACGTATGAAAAAGTTGTTCAATTTTAATGAGTTGAAATAAAAATTAAATAAAACAAAATTATTATAATTCATAAATCCTTTGAAAGCAAATTTCCAAAATCCCCGACTTAAGTTCTAAAATTTCCAAATTTCATTGATTTTAATTTCAATCTCATTTTACTTATTATTTAAAATTTTATTCCTAACAACCAATCTATTGCAACCAACAATATATATATATATATATATATATATATATATATATATATATATATATAATATTTATGAATATTGAGTAAAATTTGGAATTAAATAAAAAGGTTATTAAATTGTAAAGAGTATGATTTTTATAACTTGAATTTTTTGTGTAGAGTGATTTAAATGAATATATCAAGTTTAATAAAATTGAAAGATTATCCAGTTATGTGAAGTTAAAGGTTTTACTTAAATTATATTGAATTCATTATGTAAACATTTCAAGTCTAAATAAGAAGTAATTGAATTTAATATATATGGGATTGTCAAATGAGTTTGTTTTGAAATGGTGAAATATTTAAAGCCTTGAAACATAAGAATTGAAATGGTATTTGGAAGTTTAAATCGATATTTGAAATTGATTTGTGAAATCTAAAGAAGCTATTGTGTTTTATAAAGTAATTTAATATTTAACCATTTAAGAGATGGAAATTTGTTTCGAAGTTATGATTTTCAAGGTAGTATGATTTGGAATTATTATATACAAGAGTTGTGATTTCTAAATATTTCACTTTGGAAACCCTATGATTTTGGAAAAGAATATATATTGGAAAATAAAATGACATTATATGATTTTGGGTCTAAATGATATCGTATTGATTTGGGGTTTTAAAAATATAAACGATATCATATTTATATGGGTTTAAAATAGATTTTTGTTCTGGTTTTAAAGTATAATTATTTTAAATGACCGCGGTGTTATAATAACGTTTGGTTGTTGAAGAGACCGGGATCGGAAGTTGTCATACTCTCTGCCAATTCCGAAAACCACTTTAACAACCGTGTACGCGGTGGAGATTCCAGAATGAAGTAGGTTGGTGGCGGCGTTTCCTGCAAGGTAAATACGTGGAACCGACTCCCGTGAGTTGGCATAAGGTGGCTAAAACAGGAGCGATTCTCGGGCCAATGAGGTCATTCCTCTGATCGGACACTCTTCTTCGATATTATACTTTGACTTTGGATTGTTTCAGTGGCCACTTTTACTTTGATTTTTATGGGGAGTTTGTTCGAGGTGGGCGGTAGCTGCGGCTATGCGTTTCCATCAGCCCGGATAGCAATTGGTATATCTACCCTGGCATTGCCTAGTTGTGCCGTGTCACCTACCCTAGCGCGCCTTATACGATTTTGGTTTTGTACCATACCTATGGAGTGCCCTCTGACGACGCCTAGTACGAGGGAGATTACGGTACTGTATAGACTATGGGAATATATTTTGTGTTAAGGGCTATATGGGTAACCCCTTTGTAGGATCTAGATTAACCCTTGAGGGGGGGGGGTGAATAGGGTTATAGAAAATTTTCTCGATTTAAACACAGAAATAAACTGCAGAAATAAATATGCTGAAAAGTAAATCACACACAAAATTTACCCAGCTTCGGCAACCCCTTCCTACTGCTGCATTCACAGATTTCTATTAGAATTAAACAGTATCACGCTTACAAACACTCTACTAGACTCGCATACATTTGCTCCCGCTCACAAACACTCTACTAGACTCGCACACCCTGCTCGCAAACATTTGCTCCCGCTCACAAACACTCTACTAGACTCGCACACCCTGCTCCGCCTATAGAGTTTCGCTTGCTCGCAAACTTTGCTTCCCGCCTATAGAGCTTCGCTTACTCGCAAACTCTGCTCCCGCCTATACAGCTTTGCAAACTCGCACACCCTGCTCACTGAACTAATTCTAACTTGACAATCTGACACTACCTAAACCCTAGGTGGTGATTTACAAAGTTTTGATTCGAAAAATAAAAACAATAATTAAAACACACATAAATAACCCTAATTAAAATAACCCTAATTAAAATTATACAAAAGCCCTTTTAAAATTCGACCGGCCCTATTCCTTTTTGCTTGGTACGTTCCTTTGCTTCTTTGTGAAAATGGCCGCTCTGTTCCTCTTGCAAATTTAGGGCTTCGTCCCTTGCGCTCTTTGTTCCAAATTAGGGCTTCGGGAGGAATTTCCGCTTGATGGTTGATGATTCGGTTTGCTTGCTTCAATTGTTTGCGGCTTCTCCTCCTTGATCGAGTTCGATTGCTTCGGTATGTAATTTATGCTTTTTGCTTCTTCTAATCTTTCGTACTTGAACTCGATGATTTGAAAGCCGATGATGAACGGGTTTATATAGATTTAGAAATCCTATAATTGCGTTCGTCTGATGCTATTTGAATTTGTCAATTTTGTCATCTCGGCCACTTGATGATGCTTGAGTGTTTGAGATTTATTCTGACTTTATCATAATCGTATAAACTTGTGTTACTTGGTTGACACGGTTTGTAATTCTCGGCTTTGAATTTTGATGGCATCGTGAATTTCTCTGTTGACTTGGCTTGATACTCACGGCTTTGATTTCTGGCATTTTTACATTGTTGACTTGTTCAACATTGAATTGGCGATTTTATTATGACTTCAGCCTTTGAATTCGTTCAACTTGACATTGGTTTGTGATGTGAATTTCTGGACGTTGATTATTGTTTGCTGCCTGTCGAACTTGCTTGCTTTGTCTTGAACACTGCACTTGTACATATTTGCATATAAAGTTGGATTTGTTTCATTTGAAATTCTGTTGCATACATTACTTTTCCATTGTTGTAGCATTAGTTACTGATCGAGTTTATTTTCATTTGAACTACTCACTTGTTTTAATGCCTGATGCATATTACCTGACCATCGTTGCTGCATTGCTTACTGTCACTACTGTGTCCTATACTTGATCTGTTGCACTGTTGGTCGACTATCTCCTTGAGTTGCAGTGAGCTCGACATTGTTGTTTACTTCACTTGTTGTCTTCATTTTTGATGCAGAACTTCTGTCATGTTGTTTGCAACTGTGTTGCACTTGTATCACTTGTATTTGAACTAAACTTGTGTATCTTGTAGCTTTCATCACTGGTGCATGTACATTGCTTCATGTTGCCTTCACTAGTCTTGGCCATGTTGGTTCGAATTGCACTTGCTCTTTTGTACTACTTCACCATGTCACTTGAGATTTTGCAGTTGGTTTATTGATGCATTCATGTTCATGCAGTCTCAGCTCCATTCTGGTTTCTTCCCTGATCTTGCTGTGACATTTTGTTGCATGAGTTACTTGCATTTTTCATGTTTGTTGCCAGTTTACCTGTACTGTCCACTACCCTTGTGTCTGCACTTGTGAACTTCGTTGCATTCATGTCTTCGACTGTTTGCACATGCTATATTGTATACTTTTGTTGTCTCTTTGATACTGACTTTGCTGTACATGCATTCCTGTTGTTCATCTTGTAGTTGCTCATCTGCAAGTGCATTTTTCGATTCAGAACTTCTGTCATTATGTCTTTGACTGCCATGTGTATACATACACCTATGTATGTATATATGTGCTGCATTTGCTTGCATCTATACTTTGATGGCTGATCATTTATTGTTTCTCCGCATTGACTTTGGGCTTGAATTGTTTCTTTGATATTGAAACCTGTACTTGCAGTTGTGTAGTTGTTGACTACATCACCATATATCAATTGCTCGGCCTTTGGTTTCATGTGCATTGAGCTTTGACCCATTGTTGTTCATTAGGGCTGCTGGACTTGTTGAAGTTTTGCTTGCACACTTGCTATTTTTGGCTGCGCACATGAGTTGGCGTGGCAGTGCACACGTGTATGAATGTACACGTGTGTATTGCAGCAACTTATGGTTACCTGTCCCTGTAATATCTATATGCACGACTTTGTGATGAAATCAAGTGTGAATGATGACGTACAACCCAAATAACTGAGGCAGATCATATTTTCAAAAATCGTATTTCATTTTATATTGCAAAAATATTTCTTTTTCAATTTTACTGCGTTAGTTTATATTTTTGCAGATTGCTCAGATGCTGGATTCAAACTGGAATGCAGTTGAAGATAAATACGAGTGTGAGTGATATGTAGTGAGGTGAACTGTAAATATGTAATGTGATGTAATTGTAATCAAAGTTGTATAGTTATAGTGAGAGCTTGAAATTGTACTATTCAAAGTTGTAATAAATATTTATTTGAATAAAATATCTGTTTGAATTCAAATTCTGTGTAATTTATTTTATTCAACAAATATTTATTTAAACTGTGAAAAATAGAATAGTATATTAACAAATACATTTAAACGAATGTATATATGTTTATTATCATCAAACAAAAATCATATAAGCGCAAAGCGCATATTCAACAATCTCCCCCTTTTGATGATAACAAACATATATTTAAGATTTTGAATGTATTAAATGTATTTGATCGTTCAGTTTGCTCCCCCTATTTGAATGCTCCCTCTCTACACAATATCCCCCTACATATATGCATACAAATAAAAATATGTAAATGAGCCTATATGCAAATTGAAAATTATTTGACCTTTGCTTGATTCTATTTGACAAAATCTTAACTTTTCTCTCCCCCTTTTATTATCAGCAAAAGAATAACAGTGTTATAAAAATAGGGATGAAGTGACAGACATGAACCAAACATTTAACTCAATTGAATATAAATATCAAATTTCAATAAAACTCAAACAAAAATCATAATTACCCTTGCTAGGCGCATATTCCACTTTCAGAAGTGATGGGGATAAAATCATCAAAAATTCATATAGTTATGTCTATTTGTGGTATATTTATTTCAGGAAATTTGAATATCTACTAACCATGCATAACCGTTAGGACTTTTAAATGAGATTAGTAGTATTCCAATTTAATTTAAAAAATATGAAATCAAGTATCTTCTAACCACGCATGACCGTGAGGACTTTTAAATGGGATTAGAATCAACTTATCTATTTAAATCAATTAATTTTGATATGCGTTCCATACATGCATAACCGTGAGGACTTTTAAATGAGCATGGAAGCACATAATCAAAAATCCAAGTAATTCACCCATGCATAACCGTGAGGACTTTTAAATGAGAGTGGATACTTTGGATATTTATTTTTATTGCCAAATATAATAAATTGAAGCACAAATAATTTCCTTCACAAATTTAAATATATTGAAGAACGAAAGATTTCCTTTGTAAACTACCACAAATTTACATACTATATATGATTTTGATGAGTGATGGTCGATAGAAAGATGATAGAAATAAAAATGATCATGGAATTTTTACCCACCAAAAAGTTTTTATAACTCTTGTTATGAGATTCTAAAGAAATTTTCTAATTATACTTTCTCGAGTTATAATATATGATAAATATCAACACTCATCACTTTTTCAATCACTATTCACCTTTTCGATAATCAAAGGGAGTTAGATTAGTCAAAATAGTCATTTAAAATCAAATTTAAAAATTATAAAATCAATTTTTAAAAAATGACTAATCTGTAAATATGGTCAAACATGATTTTCTCGAGGGGGTTTTATAAGAAAATTTTCTGCTATTTGAAAATTATTTCAAGTGAAAAATATGCAGATATTTTCCTTGAAAAACGATGCAGCAAATGAATGTTTTAAAGATTAATCACGTTCCACTAGTAATTTTTCTATCAACTATATTACCAGTGTAATCTGCATCTGAATTTAAATTTCACTCAATATTCACTCGTTGAATCAAACCATGAAATGTGCACCAAGAATTTCAAACTTAACATCAATTTAAATGACATTTTTTTTTTGAATTTGAATTGAAGCCGTGTTAACAATCAAAAACATATCATAGTGTCAATCTTAGAAGCCATAGGATGAACAACTATCAACAGTCATTAAAACTTCATTATTATTTCAAAACAATTTCTTGAAGTTTCAACAATTTCATAAAGTTCTTTTTCAACAACTTTCACATGAAAATTGAAATCGAGCAAATTTACTAGCAGTGACCAAAATGTCAAAACCAATATATCTACGTGTAGCATGAGTAACCATCATTTGACCGAAACAAATTTATATAAATTAGTTCAAAATTGAAAAATCTGATTGGTCATCATTTAAGCACAAATCAATGTCATAAATAAGAACAAGTCAAAAAATCATATCAATTAAGTCCGAATCAGTCCACCATCATAATTATTCCAAGTAATTCTATTTCAAGATGGTTGGTCAATATTTTTTAAAAAAAATCATAGCATCCAAAATCATCATCTTTTATTCATCTCAATATTGGCTGATTTTAATTCAGAATATGGTGCAGATATCACATTTAATATATCGTTCAAAACAAATTTACCTGTTTTACCTTTACGATAATTTTTCGTTGTTGTCCATTGTGATTCTGTCACCTTTATACTAGGCTAAGGAACTTTGCTTTGTCGCCCGTTGTATTTCTGGAACAGCCAAAATCCAGAGAACACTGTTGTTGTTCCTTAGCCTGCCACCACACCTACACGATGAAAGATTTATGTGACCTATTTGTTTTTATAGGTCCATGATTGTTAGTGGCAGAATATGAAACATATGTTTGTGGAGACCCAAAACTATTTATATATGTTCCTTTTGGCACCCAAATTTGTTTGACTTTCAAAGATTTTATATTTGTGCCTTTTGGAACCCAAATTGGTACAGTTTTCACATGTTTGGGTCTATACCAACAATTATTTTGATTATGTCCAAATTTTCTGCAAATCGTGCACATTAAATTGACTTGATTAAATTTTGTGTTCCTATGACTATGATTTTCAATTATTTCAGATGGAGCAAAAACACTTTTACTTTTTGCATTATCATCATTTTGTGATTTCCCAAAACCTAGTCCTTTTCTATTGTTAGCAAAAATTTGATTTCCCAATAACATTTTGAAAGATTTTTCTCCTTTTGAAAAGTTATTCAGGGATTTCTCAAGATTTTGGACTCTGGTTTTTAATGTTGAGTTTTCAGTGACAAGTGAGGTGCATCGATTTATAAAATCCTTTTTCCTAGTGTCGATGCTTTCCTTAAGATTCAAGTTTTCTTTTTCAAGGCTCTCAAAGTTATTCCTAATTTTTGATAGTTCTGAATCTAAAATTTTACATTGGTTACATTCTAGGTTTTGAATATTTTCAAGTTCAGTTTCTAACCTAGAATTTTCATGGGCGAGTTTCCTCCTTTCAGATTTCAGTTTTTCAATTTTAGATTCAAGCGTATCGACTACTTTAGTAAGATCAGAACACATAAAAACAAGTTCTTTATAAGAAAACTCACCTGCCTCACTAGATTCCTCTGAGGTTGCTTCTGAATTTGAGCATGCCATAAGACACACGTTAGCCTCCTCTGAGCTGCTATCCGAAGTTTCCTCTCCTTCTTCATCATCCCAAGTCGCTGCAAAGGCCATCTTCTTCTTTTTCTTTCCTTTGTTGTCTTTGAGAAGCGGGCATTTTGGTTTGATGTGGCCAGGCTTGTTGCAGTTATAACACGTCAGTTCATTATCGGAATTTTCGGAATCTTTTGACCTATTGTCCTTTGTTTTCTTCTTACGTGGCTTGAATCTAGACCATCTTCTAAGATTATTGACAGCCATTGCAAGCTCTTCAATTGGATCTTCTTCATCGCTTTCTTCTTTGCTTTTTAAGGCAATCGTCTTCTTCTTTGGTTCGGAGTTGTTGCGTTCTTCCTTTGCTTTTAACTCAAGCTCATATGTCATCAAGTTGCCAATCAACTCCTCCATGCTTAGTTTTCTCAGATCTTTCGATTCTTGGATTGCCGTGACTTTTGCCTCAAAGTTCATTGGTAAAACTCGTAGCACCTTCCTCACAAGCTCTACCTCAGTGAAGACCTTCCCAAGCGCTCTAGCGTTGTATACCAGGGTTGAAAAACGTCCAAACATGTCTTTTATGCTCTCGCCTTTGTCCATCACAAAGTTTTCGTATTCGTTGCTGAATAGGGCTAGACGAGACTCCTTGACTTGAGAAGTTCCTTCGTGTGTCACCTCCAAAGTATGCCAGATTTCCTGTGCTGTTGTGCAATGAGAAATTCTATTAAATTCATTTTTATCAAGAGCACATATCAAAGCATTCATGGCTTTAGCATTTGTCGTTTTCAATCTCTTATCGTTGGCATCCCACCTATCCTTAGGTTTAGGAATCTCAGTATCACCAACGATTATAGTGGGAGGTTTATAGCCAGTTTCAATAATATCCCAAACATCATAATCAACAGAACTAAGATAGATACCCATTCTAACTTTCCAATAAGCATAATCGTTTCCGTTAAACATGGGTGGCCTAGCAATAGATTGCCCCTCAGAAAAAGCATTATTCGGTGAGTTCATGACTCTAGAGTTAAAAACAAAATACCGGGCTCTGATACCACTTGTAGGATCTAGATTAACCCTAGAGGGGGGGTGAATAGGGTTATAGCAAATTTAGGGCTTCGTCCCTTGCGCTCTTTGTTCCAAATTAGGGCTTCGGGAGGAATTGCCGCTTGATGGTTGATGATTCGGTTTGCTTGCTTCAATTGTTTGCGGCTTCTCCTCCTTGATCGAGTTCGATTGCTTTGGTATGTAATTTATGCTTTTTGCTTCTTCTAATCTTTCGTACTTGAACTCGATGATTTGAAAGCTGATGATGAACGGGTTTATATAGATTTAGAAATCCTATAATTGCGTTCGTCTGATGCTATTTGAATTTGTCAATTTTGTCATCTCGGCCACTTGATGATGCTTGAGTGTTTGAGATTTATTCTGACTTTTTCATAATCGTATAAACTTGTGTTACTTGGTTGACACAGTTTGTAATTCTCGGCTTTGAATTTTGATGGCATCGTGAATTTCTCTGTTGACTTGGCTTGATACTCACGGCTTTGATTTCTGGCATTTTTACATTGTTGACTTGTTCAACATTGAATTGACGATTTTATTATGACTTCGGCCTTTGAATTCGTTCAATTTGACATTGGTTTGTGATGTGAATTTCTGGACGTTGATTATTGTTTGCTGCCTGTCGAACTTGCTTGCTTTGTCTTGAACACTGCACTTGTACATATTTGCATATAAAATTGGATTTGTTTCATTTGAAATTCTGTTGCATACATTACTTTTCCATTGTTGTAGCCTTAGTTACTGATCGAGTTTATTTTCATTTGAACTACTCACTTGTTTTAATGCCTGATGCATATTACCTAACCATCGTTGCTGCATTGCTTACTGTCACTACTGTGTCCTATACTTGATCTGTTGCACTGTTGGTCGACTATCTCCTTGAGTTGCAGTGAGCTCGACATTGTTGTTTACTTCACTTGTTGTCCTCATTTTTGATGCAGAACTTCTGTCATGTTGTTTGCAACTGTGTTGCACTTCTATCACTTGTATTTGAACTAAACTTGTGTATCTTGTAGCTTTCATCACTGGTGCATGTACATTGCTTCATGTTGCCTTCAGTAGTCTTGGCCATGTTGGTTCGAATTGCACTTGCTCTTTTGTACTACTTCACCATGTCACTTGTGGTTTTGCAGTTGGTTTATTGATGCATTCATGTTCATGCAGTCTCAGCTCCATTCTGGTTTCTTCCCTGATCTTGCTGTGACATTTTGTTGCATGAGTTACTTGCATTTTTCATGTTTGTTGCCATTTTACCTGTACTGTCCACTACCCTTGTGTCTGCACTTGTGAACTTTGTTGCATTCATGTCTTCGATTGTTTGCACATGCTATACTGTATACTTTTGTTGTCTCTTTGATACTAACTTTGCTATACATGCATTCCTGTTGTTCATCTTGTAGTTGCTCATCTGCAAGTGCATTTTTCGATTCAGAACTTCTGTCATTATGTCTTTGACTGCCATGTGTATACATACACCTATGTATGTATATATGTGCTGCATTTGCTTGCATCTATACTTTGATGGCTGATCATTTATTGTTTCTCGGCATTGACTTTGAGCTTGAATTGTTTCTTTGATATTGAAACCTGTAATTGCAGTTGTGTAGTTGTTGACTACATCACCATATATCAATTGCTCGGCCTTTGGTTTCATGTGCATTGAGCTTTGACCCTTTGTTGTTCATTTGGGCTGCTGGACTTGTTGAAGTTTTGCTTGCAAACTTGCTATTTTTGGCTGCGCACATGAGTTGGCGTGGCAGTGCACACGTGTATGAATGTACACGTGTGTATTGCAGTCACTTATGGTTACCTGTCCCTGTAATATCTATATGCACGACTTTGTGATGAAATCAAGTGTGAATGATGACGTACAACCCAAATAAATAAGGCAGATCATATTTTCAAAAATCGTATTTCATTTTATATTGCAAAAATATTTCTTTTTCAATTTTACTGCGTTAGTTTATATTTTTGCAGACTGCTCAGATGCTGGATTCAAACTGGAATGCAGTTGAAGATAAATACGAGTGTGAGTGATATGTAGTGAGGTGAACTGTGAATATGTAATGTGATGTAATTGTAATCAAAGTTGTATAGTTATAGTGAGAACTTGAAATTGTACTATTCAAAGTTGTAATAAATATTTATTTGAATAAAATATCTGTTTGAATTCAAATTCTGTGTAATTTATTTTATTCAACAAATATTTATTTAAACTGTGAAAAATAGAATAGTATATTAACAAATACATTTAAACGAATGTATATATGTTTATTATCATCAAACAAAAATCATATAAGCGCAAAGCGCATATTCAACACCCTTAACGCTATTTAAAAGTAAGTTTATTTTAAAAATAGACACTATTATAATAGCGCAATATACTACATAGTAAATAGTTTAACAGATCCTTAGGAGATGTAAATCCCGAGCATCTCTTGAGTTACTGCACTCATATTTATTTCTGTTAATTTAACTCACATAAGATCTTTTAGTTCTGACTCGAGTGTTTTGTCTTTTCAATTCGCTCGGGTCAGTCCGAGCGTTTCAGGATTTGAAGTTTTAGCTCTGGAGGACGAAGACGAAGATTTGTATTACTATTATCTACTATTATTCCACTACACTCATATTTTTCCACTGCATTGTTATTGGTATGTGTAACTCTGATACGTATTATATAAATGTTTGTAAACAGTTTTATAAACTGTATGTTTTATTATTATATTTTATCCTTCCGCTGTGAGATTCTATTTTTTTTATTTCTTCTCTGTTTTTCTTATTTACC
Organism: Allium cepa; assembly: GCA_030765085.1. Classification (NCBI taxonomy): domain Eukaryota; kingdom Viridiplantae; phylum Streptophyta; class Magnoliopsida; order Asparagales; family Amaryllidaceae; genus Allium; species Allium cepa. The sequence goes on from CM060937.1 coordinate 381,906,057, forward strand.
CCATAACAATCCGCCTTCCATATGGTTTGAATCGGCATGTGTGTCGATTTGAAGCGTGCGAAAAGGCGGGACGTTACAGAATCCATTCTCTAATACATGCCTTTACGATTTTGATTGTAAAGCCTAGTATGCTGGAATTTAATTAATGTAATTTTTTTGGCTAAGATTAATAAGTATTTGTACCTATGACATTATTATAGTATCACTGGATTTTCTATAAAAGTGTTTTGGTTATCGTAAGGTAAAAACCCATCCGTGTTTATATGCTGCGTGGTCTTATGAGTATCACTGGATTTTATATCCGGAGTTTTATTTTCATTCCCTAAAACTCTTGGGTGCTTAAATTTGTATTAGCAGCTAAGTAGTTTAGGTTTTTCCGTGGATGCATTTTAGGGGAGCTTGAAGCAGAAGGCTTCATCGATAGCTAGTTATTATCTTGTTTCCATTGTATACTATGTACTCTATATCTGATGTATAAGGACAGGCTGTTATAATTGTCCTAGGTTAGAATTGTATAGTGTAACTCTGTTTTATTTTTTTTGAGATGACTTTGTAAAATATTATGTGATTAATATATGCTATTCCGTTGCGTTGTGAAATTAGTGATTGTTTAGTTTCTTCTATCTTCTTTCTTTCCCCTAACAATCCGCTCTTTTATTCAATTTGAGTTGACATGTGTGGTTTAAAGCCAACTTAAACTGTACGTAAAAGTGGGTCATTGCAATGTGGTATCAGAGCTAAAGGTTAAGCTAGAACCTTGGCTTTGGTAGGATTAACTCATTGGAGATAGGGTTAGCAATACCTTAGGATGAGTTTGAGTGTATATTATATGAGAGCGTGTATTTGTTAGTGATATAAAAATGTTTTATTTTGTGTTGTTTGATTAGTTGAGTGGTATATGAATTTTGGTCGGTGTATTTGGCCAACGCTATCGATAGGGGGATTCCTAAACACTTGAACCAGGCCAACTGACATAGGATTGTTCTGAAATTAGGTAAATGGAATAATTTTATCCTATAAAGAATGATTTTCAGAAATATTATAGTATTTTGAAGATGTTGTTGTTGGAAGATAATAATATTTTATTATTATCATATAAGTTTTGGTTAATCATGCTCCTTACATTTGAGTATTGAATGTTGTGTAAATGTTTAGTTACATTCCTTTGAATAAGATGTGCCTTTTTAATTACAAAAAATTTAGGTTGAAAACTTGAGAACTTAAATCCCAATGCTTTGGAAAATTATTTTTCAATATTTTGAGAAATAATAATGGTACTTGAAAGCAATTTTGGTTAAACTATGAAATTTTGAGAATGAAATTTAAGTAAGAAGTGTTTTCTTTAGATTAGTTAGGAGGAGTGAGTTATGATTGTTTTGTGATAATCGAAATAATCTTGTAAGTGACGATCAGATGTTTTCTTAGGAGAACTTTGTCGTACACTTAGTAAATTATTCTCTTTATCATTGTACAATTGAAATGAATTCAACCCGAATGAATCTAAAGTCAGTTGGTAATAAATGTTTTGTTGGAAAATGTAAAGTATTGTTTCAAAAATGGGATTTTGAAATAAAAGAATTTTTTAAAGTTAACTAGTTCAAGTGGCTCGAAAATAACTTAAAATTTGGGGAGGAGATGTGTTCGGTTGGTAAACACTTCTCTTAAGTATTACCCTTCTTGGTAAGGGAATGCATGATACTGTTCGGTGGTACCCAGCTCCTTAGTATCCTTTTGGTGTTATTTAGGCTACATCTATATATTGTATTGTAACATCCCGCCTTCTTGTAAGCTTTAAATCGACGATAAGCCACACACGTCATACTCAAACCAAACATAAGGGCAGATTGTTATTGGGGTAAATAAGAAAAACAGAGGATGAAGGAAAATAAAACAAAATCTCGCAGCGGAAGGATAAAATATAATAATCAAATAACAGTTCATGAAGCTGTTTTACAAAAAACAATTGATAATACTAATGAAATACAAAATCAGAGTTACACATACCAGGGAAAAATAAATAACAATGCAGCGGAACAATATGAATGTAGTGGAATAATAAAATAAATAGTAGTAATGCAATCCTCATCTTCGTCCTCCAGAAATAAAGTCTTCAAATCCTAAATTGCTTAGGCTGACCCAAGCGAATTGAAAAGACAAAACACTCGAGTCAGAACTAAATGATCTTATGTAAGTTAAATCAACGGAAATAAATTTGAGTGTAACGGCGTCAGAGATGTTTACGTAATTTAACATCTCTTATCCAGTGTCTAACGTGAGTGCAGTAACTTAAGAGATGCTCGGGATTCACATCTCCTAAGGATCCGTTAAACTATTTACTATGTTATAATATTTCGCTATTATAATAGTGTCTAATAGTAAAATAAACTTACTTTTAAATAGCGTTAAGGATTTACCCAGTCTCCCCCTTAACACAATAATAGTCCCTGTAGTCCATCCAATATCATAGTCCCTCCTGATCGGGAAGCCACCAGAGGATACCACATGGGCTATGGGAGAAAACCAAACTCATACAAGGCGTGCTAGGGTAGGTGACATGTCACAACTAGGAAATGCCAGGGCAGATATACCAATTACGCTTCCGGGCCGGTGGTAATGCATAGCCGCAGCTACCACCCACCTCGAGCCACACCCCCAAATAAAAAAAATCAAAAGTGGCCACCGAATCAATACAAAAGTCAAAGTATAATATCGAAGGGATGTGTCCGATCAAAGGTGCTACATCATTAGATCGTCAATCGCTCCGTTTTAGCCAGCTTATGCCAACTCACGGGAGTCGGGTCCACATATATATCTAAAGGATCGCCGCCACCATCCTGCTTCATTCTGGAATCTCCACCGCGTACATGGTTGTTAAAGTAGTTTTCGAAGTTGGCAGAGAGTATGACAACTTTCGATCCTGGTCTCTTTAACAACCAAAGTTTCTATAACACCGTAGTCATTTGAAAATAATTTATACTTCAAAACCAAAATATAATATCCCTTTCAAAATAGACAAATACGATATCATTTCCATTTCAAAAACCGAACCAATATGATATCAATTTTATTAAACCCAAATCAATACAATATCATTTTATTTCAAATATATCCTTTTCTAAAATCATAATGCTTTTTACGTTATAACATTTCGAAATCAAAATACTTGAAATATAACACCTTCAATCATACTACTTTGAAACTCCTAACTTTGAAAACATAACTTCCACCACTTAAATGGTTTAAATATTAAAATATTTTGTATAATAAACTAGCGTCTTCAATTTCACAAATTAATTCCAAAACAATCGAATTTATAAATCTATATTTATCCAAATCCCAAATCATAATTTCAATTTAATTCAATTTCCAAATAAACTATTCCAAATTTATTGATTTTAAGACAGACTAGATCCACAGAATAACCCATTTCAAATTCAATATATTTCAAACTTTAAGTATTCAACAATTTCAAAACTAAGTTTTATAATTTTATATATATCAAATTCAATTTTCTAAAATTTAGTATCAAAATATTTACTTAATAAATCCATTATCATTTAAACAAAACTCCGATTACAAATAACTAATGTTTCCTTCAATTTATTTATACTTGAAACATTCATTTAATTCACCTTAAACAAGATCAAGTTATAATTCATACCTTCTAAAATCTCAAATTTAATGCATTTCATATCAAACTTATTTGAGTTTAATTCTTAACTAAATTCAATTTCAAATAAATTTCACATTTATCTGCCAATATTAATTTATTTAAACCATTATACACTCTATATTAAAATATAATTTAAATACTTACCCATATTATATTTTAATAAAATCAAACTCTGTTATTAAACTTATTTTTATTAAACAAATTTATACATAGCTTAAATTCAAGAATTTAACTATATATAAAATAATATTTATATAATATCAAAAATCAATATTTTTAAACCGTATATTTCTTTCCAAAACGATAGAAATTATTTCCAAAATGTTTATATATATATATATATAGACGGACGGTGTCCGTATATAATTTTCTATCCAATGGTCAAGTGATACGGATATTTATCATTTCAATCCGCAATTTAAAATATAAATACGGTTATATATCATTTCAAACCGCAATCTCGAATGTAATCAAAATCCATAACGACTTGCAGTTAATAACAGTATAAAATACAACATCCATTCAACAAATATTAATCACCAAACATTTATCACAGTGATCATCCAATTCAATCAATAATATCAATATAGAACAAATACTGAATAACAGGTATTTACTAGCAGCTTATATTCAAAATTAAATTAAATACTATTCCAAATAATTTCAAATAACTAAGATGATGATTCAAAATATGCCAAACAGTCATAAATAAATTTCTAATCACATCATACATCATTTTAACAAATATAAGTATTTTTTGTGAGCGGGTTAAAACACTCACCTTTTGAATTTAAATTGAATTTAAATCCAATTTAAACCCAAAATTTGAAAAGTCTCAGAATTCACCCAAACAAGCGTCAAAATGTCCGGAATTTTACTAAGATCACAGTGGAGAAAACCGCATGTAAATTGGACCTTGTATGCAAAAGTTATTTAGATTAGAAGTTATACAATTTGAATTTAAACAAATAACTAAAATAAAATAAAAAACTACCACATGATTGAAGCCACGTCACATCTTTCTTCTCTCTCTCACGTACATGGTCAACACAGCACAACCAACCCATCACAACCAAACGTTGACCGGCCACCAACACCACCTTGCGGTGCCGCCCGATCGCCGGCCACTGCTACTGCCACCTCCTCGACGAGTCGCATCTAGTGTGGCCACGACAAGGGCTCCGCCTACCTCCAAAGCCGGCGGCCGCCGTCCCAAGCCCTAGAACACGAAACCATAATCCAATTAACGGTGATGATCTAGCCGTTGAAACCATGAACCAGATCTACCGATGAGCAACACTCGGCCCCCTCCACAATACGCTACCCTCAAATTGACGATCCGTGGAAGTTGATCGTCGCGTGATAAACGGTCGATGATTGATCATCAATTTCTAGGCAACCGATGATTCAAATTGAAAAACGAATCTCAAATCTGAGATGTGCTCGTTGAGAGCTTCAGATCGATGTATAATTTGATATTATTTGAGGAGTTTGAATTTTTGGTTTTGAATTTGATTTGAAATTGCATTTTGGGATTTAGGGTTCTGTCTGTCATTGAAAGAGGAGAAGAAAATAGAATTGTATGTATAGAAATGAGGAATAAGAAATAGGATAGGGTTTATAATAAGGTATATACAGGTAGGTCAGAAATAGAGATGAATGGACACGATTGGTTTGGATCGTTGAACGATAAATGGCCCGAAAAGCCCGTTCTGACTTCGAAACAAAATTGGGTAAACCTATATATCAAAATAGATGTTTTAAATATTTTAAAATCAATGGAACATGTTTCAGGTCTAAATTCCAATGTGCGAAGAAGTTATGCTAAAATCAAGTTATTTCAAATTAATTTCAATTAATTTCAGTTTCATTGATTTCTAGGCGTTTCGAGTCCGTACGATCAAACGACAAGCCCGATCCCTATGAAACTTGAAATCCTACAATTATTCACCGTTACGGATCCGATGAAACTGGCTTCGTCAAATTCCGAGTCAGTGGCCAAAATGGCTATTTCCTAGTTAATTAAATAAATTAATATTAAATTAATTAATCAATTTCCAATTTATATTTTAATAATTTACAACTTCTATCAATTTTGATTTCTTAACCATTCACAAATAATTTAAACAAATTTAGCCATCGATTTAAAATTGATTAATTCCTCAATTTCAGCGTTTAATTTCAATTTCATTAAATTCAGAAATTTATAAATTTAAAATTTCAAAATCCATTTATAATTTTTTAAACCTTGTTATTCAAGTCCTTTATTACAATAAGAATATAATTAACATTGGCTTATATCTTGGTATATTGATATTTCCCAATTTCATCTTAATTCCCATTTACGTAATATTTAAATATTAAATTTCATTTAATTTTAATTAATCTGATTTATTAAATTTAAATTAATAAATATTGATTCCTATTCATTTTATTAAATCAACCATTATCACATGGATAATTTTAACACTACTATATATCGAATTGCCTGAATGGTTTATAGTCATCAGCTAAATTCATATTAACTTAGTAATTAATTACGTTTAATTGCTAGATCTAATTTAATAGATTAAATAAATGGGTAAATAATTAATAATTATCACCATCTTCCTAATTTAACCACATTCATACTTTATTATCAATTAAAAAATATTATAATTACTTATCTAACATTGATTCTATCAATTACAATTTATTACGTATTATTTCCTAATTTATTATTCACAATCAATTATAGCCTTACATTTGTTTCAATCAATTAGGATTGCGCTAAATTAAGTTATTTATTAACTTGCATTAACATTCTTACATTTCATTACTATTATTAATTCATTAACAAATTATAGATTTTTATCCATTCCTGATTTAATTACCAAAATCTAATAAATCAACATATTTTAAACATCGAAAATTATGGGTCATTACACTCTCCCCCACTCAAACTTTTCGTCCTCGAAAAGGAAAGAGAAGGGAAAAGAAAGAATTGATTAAACAATACATCTTATTCAAAAATATTAACTTTATAAACTAATAAATTTACAAGATAAAATAATTTATATAGAATATACCAATTTACAACCATTAAATCTTTTATATTCAAATTAATAAAGTTTGGAAAACATTTTTCAAAATCTTTCTAAGTCTAAAGTTTACGGAAAATTTCGGCAAAGTCTCCTTTGTACGGAGAGGCTCGGGAGAAAATATAATATCAAATATAACAATATATAACATATATTTTCCAATTATTATATCCTTACACGGGAAAAACAATATAATAACGCTATAAACCGTAATCCAAAAATGTACCTATTTTTCGGGCAAATAGTGCTTATTTATGATACCAAAAGCAGTATCAATTGCTTTCATAACACGTATTTCACTTGTATAATCCAAAAAGAGTTAATAATTATATAAAAAGAAATGTTTAACTTGTTTCAACCACTAACAACCAAATCAATATAAACAACCATCATTTGCAACCAAGATACAGTCATCGTATGAAATGAAAACAAATTAATCGTTCATCCATATCAACCAAAACAAATAGTTGTTCGGGTTTAAAACTTTAAATTGTACGGAATGGAAAATAAACTACTAAGTGCACCATTTACTCAACGGTCTTAGATGAAACTAAATAGATTATTCATACATCCAAACGAATTTAAAGTATCCTTGCCCAAACAACCATAAACCAAACAAACAATAATTCCAAACAATAGATTAAGTTCATTCTTATTAATTTCATTTCATAACATTTATTGTTTGATTTCCTTTTCATTTATATAATGATTTATCTTTTTAATTTACATTTATTTCTTGCAAATTTACATTTCCATCTACTCATTTAGTGTTTATTTCATTTACTTTCATTTATTACTTGCAATTATTCATTTTCATTTTCATTTTCATTTATTCAGGTCATGTCGGTTTCTTTTTATTGCATTATATTTATTCTGTAACATTTGCGATTTTTCGTTGCCGAAAAACCGAAATGTTATGGGTTTAAGAAAGAAGAAAGGAAGAAGAAGAGAAGAAGGTAGAAGATGGAGAGAAGAAAGAATAGAAAAATAGAGGGAAGAGAAAAACAGAAAATAGAAATTTTATACTTTAAACAAAGAACATAGAACAGAACAGAAAACAACAGAACAATAACAGAATCTCACAATTCGCAGCGGAACAACATATAATAATAAATGAATAATCTTTAAACAAAGAACTATATCAGTTATTACATTTTATACTTTACATCATATCATCATCAGAGTGTACAACAACAAACAATGCAGCGGAAAAAGAAATACTATATAAACTAGTAATACGCCATGCCATCCATCTTGCCTCCAGCAACTCCAGAATATCCAGAATATCCTGATAAACCTTAACTCTTGACTGCCCGTGTGGAAATTGGTGGGCACCCAGAGTTTAGGAAGGAAAACAATAAACTCCAAGTCAGTCATGTGACTGGTGCGAGAACTCAAAACAGTTTATTTTTCTTTAAAATTAAAATGGAGGAATATTTTTAAAAATCAATTCGCAATGCTTTTAAAAATGAGACTACCATAAGACCTCCCGCCACACACACAATGCAAACGCAGACTTGGAGGAGATTTCTTCTTATGTTAGTCAAAGATGCTTGATACGTATTAAAATCAAATCAATTTTGATATTATTATTAGTGCATAGTGTAGAAGATATTTCGAAAGTAGAATATAAATCTTAGCCAGCATAGGTACCATTATATTATGCCTACTATAGCTACCTCCTGAGGAAGCAGGTTCTACAACTAAAACCGTACAAGATCGTATTGTTTCTTTGGATTTCCAACGAATTGTCAGGCCAAGGAACTTCCCATTGCCACATGAGAATGCCTCTGGAAGGACATTCCCGAGAACCAAACCGGAACTCTGCCAACACAAGGCCGGGTTACCCCTAACTGGGTAACTACTGACACGAGCACGCCATTCCCCGATCGTAAACGACCTTTCTCACGGGATCCCGATAACCAACAACCACAAAGTAATAAATTCGTAGTAACCACATAGGTTAAATATCTGGGCTCTATACCATGATACCACCTCTATCCAGAAGGAAATGCACATACCCTAAAGGGAGCTACCCCTCATAACCTTGCTGCTTCTTTCCTGTTTTGACCATTCTGGGGTGTGAGGCTCGACGAAGTCACGTCCACAAAAACACACTTTATACAAAAAGCCGTGCTTTGGGTCAACAAATGATCATAGAAATGATCACCAAGATAGACGATCAAATAAATGATCCTATCACAAATAATCAACACAATGATCATTTACAGCTACACTCAGCATGTCACATTACCAAATTGGGAATATATCGCTGATAACTTCAACTATATAACCTCTGAGCTCGTACGTCTCAGAGAAGGGTGTTAAGCTAAGAGAATAATTCTCCGCCACCAACAGAAATATATTTGAAAGAAATCGGCTTTACATCTCAATTTGTAATGTCAGACACACAATCCATACAAGTCTGTTCCGGGCTCGAACAAAACCGAAGGCACTTACAAAGAAGTCCTTGCAATCCGAATAATCTCTAATCACGTTCGGATTTCCCATCACATATGGAGATCTCAATACCAGGGATCAGCCAGTGTAGAGACAATCAACAAGAAACCCTTTCGCTTTCGAAAATATCCGGTCTTCAACACCGATCTTCGAATGCAATTCATAACGACGTATCACATATTCGGAATGGGTTATACGACCCCAAGGTCCTTTCCCGGTTAACCCGAATAGTGAGCGCTTATTTAAAAAAAAAAATAAGTGTGGCATTCAAATTCAAGCAATTCACAACAAATACCTATTTAAAGGTAAATATTGATAGTCGGTTATTGAACTATCAATAGATATGCACAATCATCACCAGATCCCAAATAATTTTCCAAATTATTTATTTCCCAAAAATATCTTTATAAGATATACATTCTCCATTCTTTAAAAATAAATCAATATTTATTTTTAACTCATCTTCCAAATTTCATTTGTAAATTCCATATTGAATTTACATTCCAAAATATTTATGAATATACGATTTCCATTCAATTTCTAATATTCATTTTCAATTTATCTTCAAAAAGATAAATTCCAAATATTCACTTAATATTGGAAAAGCATTTCTATACTTATTAAAAATAAGTAATTCACAGATCTTTTTATTTTCTATACTTAGAAAATATTTAATATACTCTAATCGAAATCAAGTATATATTTCATTCTTTAAGGAAATTATTCACTTAACCATATTTATTTGGGCCAAAACGATTTGTTGCGTAAAACATCGTTACGACAACCCAAAATCACTAGTATAGGGATTCGAAAATTTAAAATAGATATATAATCCCAATACCACCCAAAACATTTCCTTTCGAAAATCATTTACTATAACAATAGTGTTATAGTCCACCATTTCCTTTTATTTCTCGAAAACGTCTATTTCAACAATGAATGTTGAAATCTATGGTTTCGATAGTTAATATATTTTAAAACATCTTTAGATCGTTTTAATTCTATTTAAAACATCACATTCAAAACATTTCTTTAACATATTATTCACCATTTAAAAACGTGAATATACCTTGTTAATAAATTTCATCACTTCTATTCATTTTATTTTAAAGAATTATTCACTGTCTAAAATGTGAATATAACTCCATTAACAAGTTACCACAATTTTACTTATCAAAATAAGTCATTGCGGATTTATAAAATAATATTTATAAATTCCATTTCTATTTATTTTATATCAACTCCTTTTTATAAATTCCTTTATTAACCTATCTCAATTCATATCACAATGATATGCTAAAAATTCATATTATAAGTCAAACACTTATAATTTATTTGTTTACAAAATTGTTTCTTTAAACTTCCCAGATTTATAAATCTTATAACTTATAAGATTCATTTATTTATCCAAAATTTATTCTTTTAAATAACTTTACAAATTTTATAAACCCACTGTTTATAAAATTCCATTTATAACTTCACCGTTATACTTCTATAAATTTCATTCATTTATGAAATTCATTCACAATTTTTTTCTAACTCTTATAAAAGCTCGTTTTATAATTCCAATATTCTTAATTTATAAATATCAATTTATAAATCCTTTTAATATAAAACAATTTGTATTACTATTTTAAAACGTCTTTCAACTCCTTATGATTTCATCATTTTGATTTATAAAATAATCAAATTTCATAAATTCTATAAATTTCATTCCTTTATGAAATTCATTTACAAATCATTCTATCACTTATAAAAGCTCGTTTAATAATTCAAGATATTCTAAATTTATAAATATCAACTTATAAATCTTTTAATATAAATCAATTTATATTATTACTTTAAACATCTTTAAACTCTTTTATAATTTCATCATTCTGATTTATAAAATAATTTTTTTATAAATCCTATTTCTAAACTTCTTATAATAAATTCAGAAGTCCCAGTTCAAACTATTTTATAAAATCACTAACCCCATAATTTCAAAAATCAACTTTTAACTGTATTTCTCAAAAATCATAATTTTTATAGTATTAAAATTATAACGTTTATTTATTTAAGATGAATCAATTCCAAAAATATTTTATAAACGTATATTTCCAAGAATCACTTTAGAAATCAAAATCGTTATTTTTAAACTTCAAATTTGGATCCGATGATGCAACACATCAATAGTCAATCACAACTTTCAAACATCATATATCATCCATGATAACAATCAAATATCACAATATATGAAATCAAATAAATATTTGTGAGGAATCCAGTTGGATCCCTCCAACCTGTTTCCCTGCATCCACAGACATTAGCACAATACCATTCCACTTCGAGGTGGAATATCGCAGTATATGGGATTTTATAAATATATATCCGCTTACTAACGGCGCATAGGGTCTCATCCGCTATACAAATGCGGGAAATCAATCAACTGCAATATATACATATGCCAATATATATATATATATATTGCTATATATAATATAATACCAATTCCACTTCGAGGTGGAATATCGCGGTATATGTGTGTAATAAATAACCTCCGCTTACTAACGGCGTATAGGGTCTATTCACATCCAATATATATATCAATCATCATTCAATCATTCAATCAACATAGTCAAGCAAATTTTAAATCTAACTATTTAAAATTTAAATAAACAATAAAATTCCTTTTGAGTGAGAAGTTCTCACCTTTGCTTTTATTAGCAATCCATTTCCCATCTTGACTCGATTTTCTTGATTTATACCTTGTATAAATATTATACACAATTTATTAATATTCGAACAGATCGAATAATAAATTTTCATTAGATAATTTTAATTCATCGGTGATTTCATTTTTTAATAGTTAAATTAACTGATGGTTTTATTTAAATCAATCTCTTGTTAAATAAATTTATTTTAACAAATTTTTCTTTTAAAATAATTCTAACTAGAAATTCCCAATTGAATTAAATTTCCTTATTATAAATTTAATCAACTAATTTTTTCTTAAATAAAAATTATTTTCCTTTTAATAAATTGTTTTTGGCTTCCAAACAATTTCTTTTTAATATTTTGATTTAACAAAAATTAAATTCAAAACAATTCTTTATAAATTCCAATCTTTATTTTATAAAATCTTTGGACAAATCACATAATTAATTTCCATTCGCTATATTTTAATTAACCAAAAGTTTAATTTAAACTAAATTTTCATTAAATAAATCTTTCACTTAATAAATTTCCATTTGATAAATATACTTAACAAAATATTAAATTTCTTTTAACTATAATTTTTCTTCTTTAAATAAATTTATTTTAACAAAAATTTATTTTACTTTAAATCAATATCTTTAAATCAATAATTTATTTATCCAATAAATCAAATTCCTAACAAATCTGTCTAGTTCAATTTAAATTTCAACTAAATTTACATTAAACAAATTTATTTAACTACAATTTAATTTCCTTTTAATATAAATTATTTTTAACCACTTAACTTAAATTTTAACAAATTTTCTTTTTCAAAAATATTTTTCATTTGAAACTAAAATTTCTATTCAACTAATAATTTAGTTTTAAACTAAATTTTCTTCAAGTTTTAAAATTCCTATTATTATTTATTTCCTTTGTTTAATAAATTAATCAAATATATATATAAATTTAAACATATTAGAAAATAAGTTTGCAAAATTTTAAACTTATATGTATAGTTATTAAATCTGGAGTGAAATTATTTTACACGTTATTCTGTTATAATTCCCTCTGCACCTGGTTATATACATAAATTAGAAAACTGCATTTCGTTTTTATATCCAAAACAAAATTCCCTAATTTATATATAAATTTAAATTTAAAAGTAAATCTGTAAATACCTCACAACAATCTGAAACCACGGCTACCAATCACTGCAGCCCCGACAACCCCCAATCGAGCACTGCAATCGATCGCAACCCCCCCAACCATCGCCTCTGACACGATGATGTCGTGCCCTAAAACTCACCGCTAATCCTACTGCTGCTTCGACGCCGCTCGATCCCACTTTGACTCACGGAACCCACTGCCCTCGCACCTCGAACACACGCGCGCTGCCTCGATGTTGATCGCGCGTCGCCTCCCTAGGCGATGATTTCCAGGCCGCCGCTTCGTGCCTTCACGACATCGCCGTTGCTCGATAGTCCTAGCCCATTCGTGCGCCGCCGCCTTCTCCCACGCGAGAGCACGCGCGTACGCCTGCACTCGTTTCCCTCCACCGACTCGCGATTTCAATTCAGGCTTTGGTGTTTTGTTTTTTATTTTTTTATTTTGAAGTGAATTCATGCCAACTGAAAGAGAAGGGGGAAGAGGGCTCGTGATTTTTTTCCTGAGGAGGCCGGCTTCGTTCGAACGAAAAAATAGAAAGTGGACGCCATTGAATTTTATCTCGTTTGTTTCGAACTGAGGAATGAGGGAGAGGGTAATTTAAACGTGAAGGAGTATGCTCTGCACGATCTCATCAGTGATCCTAGGCGCGATTTTAGGCTAGAATCTAGGAAGCTACAGTGTTGTGTTTGACCAAATTTAAATTTAAATTTAATTTGAATTCGATTTAATTGCAACGCGTTTACTCACCGTGTGCTCACATATCAACTCAGAAAAATACGAAATTTGAAATCCGAGAATAATTCAATATTACGGACCCAATGGAACTGGTTTCGTTGAATTCCGAGACTGTGCCTCGGACGGCTATTTTTAAATATCGATTCAAACGATTTAATTTCAAAACTGAACAATTCACTTCCAAATTAAATTCTGAAGCTTCTATTATCTTCAATATTATCAATATGAATTTTACAAGCCTTTGAAATATTTTTAATCGGCTTAAAATTGAAGATTCAAATTTTTATTCAACTCTCAATAGATTAAATTCTATAATTTAATCGTCAAATTCAAAATTATATTGAAAATTCAATCTAAACCATCATTCAAATATTTAAAATTAATTAAATATTTTCAAATTAAATTATTCAAAATTCTGGGTCGTTACAATCTTCCCTCCTTAAAAGAATTTCGTCCCGAAATTACAAGTTAAGAAGAATGCCCTTATCCCGTCTACTATTTTTCACAATCCAAATAGTTTTATCAACTTACTAACCTAAATCTTTTTACTAGAGATTCACTATCATTTCAACTATCTTTCCAACTTCAATTATAAGTTTCAACCAACATTGTTTTACTAACCATTCAAATTTAAATCCAAATTCAAATTTCAAACTTTCAAATTTTCTCAAAATCTTTCTAACACCCTAAATTTTCGAAAAATTTCGCCAGCGTCTCCTTTGCGTGGCTAGCTCGGTACGACTACAAAATGGCACCACGACCCCTCAGAATCAAAAAGAAAAGAGAAAAGCCAAGTGGCTAGAGAAGAAAGTCATCAAATCTCATACTGAAATTGAAATGCGTACCTTTTTGTCGAGCAATTCAATTTTAACTTTGAAATCAAAATCCAAATTCCTTTATATACCTGTATATCCTGCTAGTAGCAGCATCCAAATCCAAATACAATATTCAAACCAATTTGCCAATTCTATTGCAAAATTTCGATATATGTTTCTTATACATTTTTACTTCACTATTGGAGTTACATATTCACTTTCATTTAATTTTACATTTCAATTTCACTTGAATTCAATTCAATTTTTATTGCTTACTACCAATTCACATACCATCTTTATTCAATTTTATTCACATTCCATATTCATATTCATTTGAAATTATTTCACAAATGAATAAATTATCAAGTTAATTTACTTGAATCCAATTCATTTTATTTAATTCCATATACTAATGATAATAATTTAATATTATCACTTCTTACAATCATGCAACCATATACTATAATAATTCATAGAAAAATCATTTCTTTTCTATACAAAATAGTTTTGGGCAAAATTACTTTATTTACCCGATTCAAAAACAATTTTATATTCACTAACATATACGCGCTCATATCTATTATTACACTCAAACTCATTCTAGAGTACTGCTGACTCTATCTCTAATGAGTAATACCCAACAGAACCATGGTTGTCGCTTAACCATAAGCTCTGATACCAAATGTAACGTTTGCGATTTTTCGTTGCCGAAAAACCGAAATGTTATGGGTTTAAGAAAGAAGAAAAGAAGAAGAAGAGAAGAAGGTAGAAGATGGAGAGAAGAAAGAATAGAAAAATAGAGGGAAGAGAAAAACAGAAAAGAGAAATTTTATACTTTAAACAAAGAACATAGAACAGAACAGAAAACAACAGAACAATAACAGAATCTCACAATTCGCAGCGGAACAACATATAATAATAAATGAATAATCTTTAAACAAAGAACTATATCAGTTATTACATTTTATACTTTACATCATATCATCATCAGAGTGTACAACAACAAACAATGCAGCGGAAAAAGAAATACTATATAAACTAGTAATACGCCATGCCATCCATCTTGCCTCCAGCAACTCCAGAATATCCAGAATATCCTGATAAACCTTAACTCTTGACTGCCCGTGTGGAAATTGGTGGGCACCCAGAGTTTAGGAAGGAAAACAATAAACTCCAAGTCAGTCATGTGACTGGTGCGAGAACTCAAAACAGTTTATTTTTCTTTAAAATTAAAATGGAGGAATATTTTTAAAAATCAATTCGCAATGCTTTTAAAAATGAGACTACCATAAGACCTCCCGCCACACACACAATGCAAACGCAGACTTGGAGGAGATTTCTTCTTATGTTAGTCAAAGATGCTTGATACGTATTAAAATCAAATCAATTTTGATATTATTATTAGTGCATAGTGTAGAAGATATTTCGAAAGTAGAATATAAATCTTAGCCAGCATAGGTACCATTATATTATGCCTACTATAGCTACCTCCTGAGGAAGCAGGTTCTACAACTAAAACCGTACAAGATCGTATTGTTTCTTTGGATTTCCAACGAATTGTCAGGCCAAGGAACTTCCCATTGCCACATGAGAATGCCTCTGGAAGGACATTCCCGAGAACCAAACCGGAACTCTACCAACACAAGGCCGGGTTACCCCTAACTGGGTAACTACTGACACGAGCACGCCATTCCCCGATCGTAAACGACCTTTCTCACGGGATCCCGATAACCAACAACCACAAAGTAATAAATTCGTAGTAACCACATAGGTTAAATATCTTGGCTCCATACCATGATACCACCTCTATCCAGAAGGAAATGCACATACCCTAAAGGGAGCTACCCCTCATAACCTTGCTGCTTCTTTCCTGTTTTGACCATTACGGGGTGTGAGGCTCGACGAAGTCACGTCCACAAAAACACACTTTATACAAAAAGCCGTGCTTTGGGTCAACAAATGATCATAGAAATGATCACCAAGATAGACGATCAAATAAATGATCCTATCACAAATAATCAACACAATGATCATTTACAGCTACACTCAGCATGTCACATTACCAAATTGGGAATATATCGCTGATAACTTCAACTATATAAGCTCTGAGCTCGTACGTCTCAGAGAAGGGTGTTAAGCTAAGAGAATAATTCTCCGCCACCAACAGAAATATATTTGAAATAAATCGGCTTACATCTCAATTTGTAATGTCAGACACACAATCCATACAAGTCTGTTCCGGGCTCGAACAAAACCGAAGGCACTTACAAAGAAGTCCTTGCAATCCGAATAATCTCTAATCACGTTCGGATTTCCCATCACATATGGAGATCTCAATACCAGGGATCAGCCAGTGTAGAGACAATCAACAAGAAACCCTTTCGCTTTCGAAAATATCCGGTCTTCAACACCGATCTTCGAATGCAATTCATAACGACGTATCACATATTCGGAATGGGTTATACGACCCCAAGGTCCTTTCCCGGTTAACCCGAATAGTGAGCGCTTATTTTAAAAATAAAATAAGTGTGACATTCAAATTCAAGCAATTCACAACAAATACCTATTTAAAGGTAAATATTGATAGTCGGTTATTGAACTATCAATAGATATGCACAATCATCACCAGATCCCAAATAATTTTCCAAATTATTTATTTCCCAAAAATATCTTTATAAGATATACATTCTCCATTCTTTAAAAATAAATCAATATTTATTTTTAACTCATCTTCCAAATTTCATTTATAAATTCCATATTGAATTTACATTCCAAAATATTTATGAATATACGATTTCCATTCAATTTCTAATATTCATTTTTAATTTATCTTCAAAAAGATAAATTCCAAATATTCACTTAATATTGGAAAAGCATTTCTATACTTATTAAAAATAAGTAATTCACAGATCTTTTTATTTTCTATACTTAGAAAATATTTAATATACTCTAATCGAAATCAAGTATATATTTCATTCTTTAAGGAAATTATTCACTTAACCATATTTATTTGGGCCAAGACGATTTGTTGCGTAAAACATCGTTACGACAACCCAAAATCACTAGTATAGGGATTCAAAAATTTAAAATAGATATATAATCCCAATACCCCCCAAAACATTTCCTTTCGAAAATCATTTACTATAACAACAGTGTTATAGTCCACCATTTCCTTTTATTTCTCGAAAACGTCTATTTCAACAATGAATGTTGAAATCTATGGTTTCGATAGTTAATATATTTTAAAACATCTTTAGATCGTTTTAATTCTATTTAAAACATCACATTCAAAACATTTCTTTAACATATTATTCACCATTTAAAAACGTGAATATACCTTGTTAATAAATTTCATCACTTCTATTCATTTTATTTTAAAGAATTATTCACTGTCTAAAATGTGAATATAACTCCATTAACAAGTTACCACAATTTTACTTATCAAAATAAGTCATTGCGGATTTATAAAATAATATTTATAAATTCCATTTCTATTTATTTTATATCAACTCCTTTTTATAAATTCCTTTATTAACCTATCTCAATTCATATCACAATGATATGCTAAAAATTCATATTATAAGTCAAACACTTATAATTTATTTGTTTACAAAATTGTTTCTTTAAACTTCCCAGATTTATAAATCTTATAACTTATAAGATTCATTTATTTATCCAAAATTTATTCTTTTAAATAACTTTACAAATTTTATAAACCCACTGTTTATAAAATTCCATTTATAACTTCACCGTTATAATTCTATAAATTTCATTCATTTATGAAATTCATTCACAATTTTTTTCTAACTCTTATAAAAGCTCGTTTTATAATTCCAATATTCTTAATTTATAAATATCAATTTATAAATCTTTTTAATATAAAACAATTTGTATTACTATTTTAAAACGTCTTTCAACTCCTTATGATTTCATCATTTTGATTTATAAAATAATCAAATTTCATAAATTCTATAAATTTCATTCCTTTATGAAATTCATTTACAAATCATTCTATCACTTATAAAAGCTCGTTTAATAATTCAAGATATTCTAAATTTATAAATATCAACTTATAAATCTTTTAATATAAATCAATTTATATTATTACTTTAAACATCTTTAAACTCTTTTATAATTTCATCATTCTGATTTATAAAATAAAAATTTTATAAATCCTATTTCTAAACTTCTTATAATAAATTCAGAAGTCCCAGTTCAAACTATTTTATAAAATCACTAATCCCATAATTTCAAAAATCAACTTTTAAATGTATTTCTCAAAAATCATAATTTTTATAATATTAAAATTATAACGTTTATTTATTTAACATGAATCAATTCCAAAAATATTTTATAAACGTATATTTCCAAGAATCACTTTAGAAATCAAAATCGTTATTTTTAAATTTCAAATTTGGATCCGATGATGCAACACATCAATAGTCAATCACAACTTTCAAACATCATATATCATCCATGATAACAATCAAATATCACAATATATGAAATCAAATAAATATTTGTGAGGAATCCAGTTGGATCCCTCCAACCTGTTTCCCTGCATCCACAGACATTAGCACAATACCATTCCACTTCGAGGTGGAATATCGCGGTATATGGGATTTTATAAATATATATCCGCTTACTAACGGCGCATAGGGTCTCATCCGCTATACAAATGCGGGAAATCAATCAACTGCAATATATACATATGCCAATATATATATATTGCTATATATAATATAATACCAATTACACTTCGAGGTGGAATATCGCGGTATATGTGTGTAATAAATAACCTCCGCTTACTAACGGCGTATAGGGTCTATTCACATCCAATATATATATCAATCATCATTCAATCATTCAATCAACATAGTCAAGCAAATTTTAAATCTAACTATTTAAAATTTAAATAAACAATAAAATTCCTTTTGAGTGAGAAGTTCTCACCTTTGCTTTTATTAGCAATCCATTTCCCATCTTGACTCGATTTTCTTGATTTATACCTTGTATAAATATTATACACAATTTATTAATATTCGAACAGATCGAATAATAAATTTTCATTAGATAATTTTAATTCATCGGTGATTTCATTTTTTAATAGTTAAATTAACTGATGGTTTTATTTAAATCAATCTCTTGTTAAATAAATTTATTTTAACAAAATTTTCTTTTAAAATAATTCTAACTAGAAATTCCCAATTGAATTAAATTTCCTTATTATAAATTTAATCAACTAATTTTTTTCTTAAATAAAAATTATTTTCCTTTTAATAAATTGTTTTTGGCTTCCAAACAATTTCTTTTTAATATTTTGATTTAATAAAAATTAAATTCAAAACTATTCTTTATAAATTCCACTCTTTATTTTATAAAATCTTTGGACAAATCACATAATTAATTTCCATTCGCTATATTTTAATTAACCAAAAGTTTAATTTAAACTAAATTTTCATTAAATAAATCTTTCACTTAATAAATTTCCATTTGATAAATATACTTAACAAAATATTAAATTTCTTTTAACTATAATTTTTCTTCTTTAAATAAATTTATTTTAACAAAAATTTATTTTACTTTAAATCAATATCTTTAAATCGATAATTTATTTATCCAATAAATCAAATTCCTAACAAATCTGTCTAGTTCAATTTAAATTTCAACTAAATTTACCTTAAACAAATTTATTTAACTACAATTTAATTTCCTTTTAATATAAATTATTTTTAACCACTTAACTTAAATTTTAACAAATTTTCTTTTTCAAAAATATTTTTCATTTGAAACTAAAATTTCTATTCAACTAATAATTTAGTTTTAAACTAAATTTTCTTCAAGTTTTAAAATTCCTATTATTATTTATTTCCTTTGTTTAATAAATTAATCAAATATATATAAATTTAAACATATTAATAAATAAGTTTGCAAAATTTTAAACTTATATGTATAGTTATTAAATCTGGAGTAAAATTATTTTACACGTTATTCTGTTATAATTCCCTCTGCACCTGGTTATATACATAAATTAGAAAACTGCATTTCCTTTTTATATCCAAAACAAAATTCCCTAATTTATATATAAATTTAAATTTAAAAGTAAATCTGTAAATACCTCACAACAATCTGAAACCACGGCTACCAATCACTGCAGCCCCGACAACCCCCAATTGAGCACTGCAATCGATCGCAACCCCCCCAACCATCGCCTCTGACATGATGATGTCGTGCCCTAAAACTCACCGCTAATCCTACTGCTGCTTCGACGCCGCTCGATCCTACTTTGACTCACGGAACCCACTGCAATCGCACCTCGAACACACGCGCGCCGCCTCGATGTTGATCGCGCGTCGCCTCCCTAGGCGATGATTTCCAGGCCGCCGCTTCGTGCCTTCACGACATCGCCGTTGCTCGATAGCCCTAGCCCATTCGCGCGCCGCCGCCTTCTCCCACGCGAGAGCACGCGCGTACGCCTGCGCTCATTTCCCTCCACTGACTCGCGATTTCAATTCAGGCTTTGGTGTTTTGTTTTTTTTATTTTTTATTTTGAAGTGAATTCATGCCAACTGAAAGAGAAGGGGGAAGAGGGCTCGTGATTTTTTTCCTGAGGAGGCCGTCTTCGTTCGAACGAAAAAATAGAAAGTGGACGCCATTGAATTTTATCTCGTTTGTTTCGAACTGAGGAATGAGGGAGAGGGTAATTTAAACGTGAAGGAGTATGCTCTGCACGATCTCATCAGTGATCCTAGGCGCGATTTTAGGCTAGAATCTAGGAAGCTACAGTGTTGTGTTTGACCAAATTTAAATTTAAATTTAATTTGAATTCGATTTAATTGCAACGCGTTTACTCACCGTGTGCTCACATATCAACTCAGAAAAATACGAAATTTGAAATCCGAGAATAATTCAATATTACGGACCCAATGGAACTGGTTTCGTTGAATTCCGAGACTGTGCCTCGGACGGCTATTTTTAAATATCGATTCAAACGATTTAATTTCAAAACTGAACAATTCACTTCCAAATTAAATTTTGAAGCTTCTATTATCTTCAATATTATCAATATGAATTTTACAAGCCTTTGAAATATTTTTAATCGGCTTAAAATTGAAGATTCAAATTTTTATTCAACTCTCAATAGATTAAATTCTATAATTTAATCGTCAAATTCAAAATTATATTGAAAATTCAATCTAAACCATCATTCAAATATTCAAAATTAATTAAATATTTTCAAATTAAATTATTCAAAATTCTGGGTCGTTACATATTCATTCATTCATTATTGCATAAATTCATTTATTTACATTCATTTGTTTATAGTATTTATGTTCAATTCAATTTCTTAGCATATCAATTCATCTACTTAAGCTTTTAATTACTTTCTTATAATACTTACTTTCTATCACAATTTATTATAGTAATATTTCAATTATAACATAAGTTTATAACAACTACAACATCAAATTCTTATTTTTTAAAGAATTTCATTGAATACTTTCATTATTCCATATTTTGACTTGTATAATATCATATTACATTTCCTTATTAAACATTAGAACTTTTAATATTCGGCAAGTTATATATGTGCCTTTAAGAATGTGATTGAAAGTTATACAAGTTTTTCTCATTTCTTTTAACTAATTTAATGTTCAATAATCATATCCTTTGTCGATAGGTCACAATTTCAACTTTCTTGAAATTTCATTTATAACCTAGCATTTAATCTCTAATTTTAATTAGAGGTTCTAATTATTAATTAGTTACGATCCATTTCACTAAAATAATTAAAAATATTAATTAACGGAAACTTAAGAACTAAATACCGGGTTAAATTTCAAATCATTTTAAAATAATAGATAGATGTATATACTTACAATTTATATATCCAATTATATTTAAAACAATTTGAAATTTACATTTGTTTATCAAAAAAAATCTGTAATTAAACTACTACAGTGGCCTTCCCACTTCGAAATTCGAAAATGAATGTCGATGATGCGTACATTCATCACCGAAATTATTTTCCAGCGACAGAGAGGGGAGTACAGAACTTATTTTTTTTTAAATTTCTTTAAAACAATTCTTTCAATTTAGTTTGAAATATTTATATCAAAAAATACTTCTAAAAATATTATTACTATATTCCAAAATCATTCGAAAGAAATTTTCAAAACCCGAAACTTAAGCTCTAAATTTCCTCTTTTTTTATTTTATTAGACAATTTTATTTTACAACCAATATTTTTAAATTTCACTACCTAACAAGCAATATATTACAACCAAATATAACCCTTTACAAATTTTATTACTTTACATACAGAAAATATAATAGGCAAAATTATTTCATTTACCTATATTTCAAAATAAATATTGTGTCGATCTGTCCTATTAAGTGTTTAGAAATCCCTATTAATGTCATAGCGTCCTATGCACCAACCAGAATTTATAAATACGAAGCAGATCAAATTGACACAATATAAAAACCTTTTTATAACACTTAAAAATACGCTCTCTCATATATACTCTCAGTGACTCATCATCGTAGGGTACTACTACCCTATAAGTAAAGAGAGACCCCACAAAGCTAAGGTTTATCACTAAACCTCGCTCTGATACTAGATGTAATATCCCACCTTTTTGTACGCTTTAAGTCGATGGTAAGCCACACACGTCAGACTCAAACCATACATAAGGGCGAATTGTTATTGTGGTAAATAAGAAAAACAGAGGAAGAAAGAAAATAAAACAGAATCTCATAGCGGAATGACAAAATATAATAATCAAATAACAGTTCATGAAGCTTTTTTTATAAAAACATTTGAGTATACTTATACAATACAAAATCAGAGTTACACATACCAGATAAAAATAAATAACATGCAGCGGAACAATATGAATGTAGTGGAATAATAAAATAAATAATAGTAATGCGATTTCGTCTTCGTCCTCCATAAATAAAGTATTCAAATCCTAAAATGCTCAGGCAGACGCGAGCGAACTGAAAAGACAAAATACTCGAGTCAGAACTAAAAGATCTAATGTAAGTTAAATCAATGGAAATAAATATGAGTTGTAATGGCATTTGAGATGTTTACGAGATTTGACATCTCCTATCCAGTGTCTAACGTGAGTGCAGTAACTTAAGAGATGCTCGGGATTCACATCTTCTAAGGATCCGTTAAACTATTTACTATGTAGCAATACTTCGCTATTATAGTAGTGTCTAATAGTAAAATAAACTTACTTTTAAATAGCGTTATGGAGTTACCCAATCCATGCTTCGATCAACACACGATCTGCATCACTTCGTATGCCACATTACCAAATTGAGAATGTATCACTAGTAACTATCAACTACATAACATCTGCGCTCGTACGTCTCAGAGAAGGGTGTTAAGCTAAGAGTATAAATTCTCCGCCACCAAACAGAATTGTATTTGATAGAAACCAACTTTACATCTCAAAGTGTAACGTCAGACATACATCCATACAAGTCTGTTCCGAGTTCAAACAGAACCGAAGGCACTTCAAGTAAGCCCTTGCAATCCGGATAATCCCTAATCACGTCCAGACTCCCCATCATAAAGGGTGATCAAATCCCTATGCCGAGGATCACCAGCTGCAGAGACATTCGACGAGTTATCCTTTCGCTTTCGAAAGTATCTGGTCTTCACCATCGGTCTTCAAATGCAATCAATAATGTCGTATCATTATTCGAAATGGGTTAAATGACATAAAGTCCTCTCCTGGCTAAACTAGAATAATGAGCGCTTAATTTAAAAAGCATATGGATATAGTGGGATTATAGTTAAGTCACAACTTAAAGCCCAAAACCTTTCTTCAAATGGTTTAAACAAATTACCATTTTAATCTTTTAAACAAAAAGATTCACTTTAAAAGTTCACCAACCTTTCACAAAGATTAATTCATTGCTTTCAAAACAATTCCATTTCAAATCTTTTATACAAAAGATACACCTTTAAGATCCTCTTCAGTTTTAAAACAAAGTTCACGTATCTTTAACAAAGATTCATTCATAATATTTTCACAAAAAATCCATATTTAGAATTCACTTTAGTTCAAAACAAGATTTACTAAATCTTTAAGAAAATGATTTTAAAACTAATTTTATATTAATAAGTGATCACATATATATTTAAGAGAATTTAACTTAAAATAATCTTTTGAAAATTATTACATAAATTCTCAAATCATATCTTCTAAATATTAATTTATATTAGAAAAAAAATTCTTTTTAATTTTTAGAATATAGTGTTCAAATCCAATTTATTTTCAATATATTTGTTCTTGAATTTCAAATCAAAATTTTATTCCAAAATACATATTTTTATTTATTTCTAGAAAATTTCACATTAATTCATCATTAAATTCGCAATTTAATTCCAAAAAAATCACTTTATTATATTTGGCAAAAATCCGAGAATGTTACAGATTCCTTGCGTTAAGAAATTTTCATCACCAAAATTTGTTAGGGAAACGACTCAGAACAGATAAAATGTTTTACCAGATCAAATTGAATATCTATTCTGCATTTGGCTTACCAAATCAGAATATCATCAATAATTATGAGAATAACTCAATCGATACTTTACGAAATACTCGGTTCATCAGGCTTACGAAATAAGCAGGGCATTAGTTAGTTCGAAGGGATAACTATCCGTTAGTAGAATATATCTAGACCTAAAAGAACAAACAATGGATACCCAATCCAATTTGGCTTTATATTTGTTAATCAATTTATTTCAAATAAATTTCAAATTCATTAAAGTTAAAAAAGAACAGCTGATAGGAACTTATCGACAATGGTTTGCAGGGCCAACACCACATCAAAGCTTCTCCTTGCAGCTGCCACAAAGTCATCAAAGAATTGAAATTGGATGATGAATCAAAAGAGATTGATAGGGAAAATCTGTTCCTTGTTGTTATAGGGAATTGACCATTTGAAGTGGTACTTCACTGTCCCCTACCTCGTCCTCTTTTTGCATTCATACTCACTATCAGTGGATAGTAAGAGAATTTATTGAGGCACCCAGACAGATATCTTAGGGATATACTCATTCTAGGGTATTTGTAATCCTATCTCTAATGAGCTACCTACTGTGTTATACTCCTGAGCTAAAGTTCAACCTTCAGCTCTGATACAAAAATGTCACAATCTGAAATTCAGCGTTCGAAAATCGACACCCGTACTTCACTTGTACTCGAATGCCGTAGATTCAACCATTGAAATCCGATTCGTGCCGGAGCTTATAACACAAAGTACAACAACACAGCGGAAGAAAATGAATATTTATATTGATATACAACATCGATACAACACCTCGATACAAATATATATCAATATACATCAGAGATATAACAACAGGACGATATCCATACAGAGTTTTAAAGAGATAGAGAGAAAGATAGCCCACATCTCCATTGCCAAAGCTCCAGTGCTCCCAAACCAAATTCCCAAACCACCATCACGTTTAATGAAGCAAGCTAGGCAACTGATGAACCAAATGAAATTTTGAATCCAAAGGCTTCAAAGATATCGAATCTACACCTACTATTTGATTATCTGAAAAACCTAACTCTAGACTGCCCGTGTGGAAAATTATAGGCACCCAGAGATTAGGAAGGGAACAATAAACTCCAGGTCAGTCATGGGACTGGTATGAGAAAATAAAAATAGTTTATTTTTAACAAAATAAACAAAAGAAATCCGCAATGCTTTTTGGAAAATGAAACTACCATAAGGCCTCCCGCCGCATACACAATGCAAACGCAGAATTGGAGGAGATTTCTCCTTATGATAGTCAAACATGCTTGATACGTAAAATACTTTTGATATTATTATTAGTGCATAGTGCAGAAAACATTTCAAAAATATAATATTAATCTTAGCCAGCATGCAAACATTATTGTATGCCTACTATAGCTACCATATAAACAGTGGATTACCAACATAAGTAAATGACAGGTTGTACAATTAAAACCGTATAAGGCGCGTATTGGTGATTGGATTTCCAACAAATAGTCAGTCAAAGGAACTTCCTGGGCCACATGGGTATGCTTCTAGAGGGACTCTCCGAGAACTAAGCCAGCTCTCTGGCAACACAAGGCCAGGTTACCTTTGTAACTAAGTAACTACTGATACGAGTATGCCATCCCTCGGTCGTAATAAACCTTTTTCGAGCACTCGATACCAACAACCACAAAGCAATGTATTTGCAGTAACCACATAGGTTAAATATCTAGGCTCCATACCATGATACCACCTCTACCCAGAAGGAAATGGATAAACCCTCAGGAGGCGCTACCTCCAAATAACCTTGCCGCATCTTTCTTGTTTCGACCATTTTCGGGTTGTGAGGTCCAACGAGGTCACGTCCATAAAGCTATTCTTTTCACAAAGCCATGCTTCGATCAACACATGATCAGCAGCACTTTGTATGCCACATTACCAAATTGGGAATGTATCACTAGTAACCATCAACTACATAACCTCTGAGCTCCTACGTCTCAGAGAAGAGTGTTAAGCTAAGAGAATAAATTCTCCGCCACCAAACAGAAATGTTTTTGATAGACACCAACTTTACATCTCAAAGTGTAACGTCAGACATACATCCATACAAGTCTATTCCGGGTTCGAACAGAACCGAAGGCACTTCAAAGAAGCCCTTGCAATCCGGATAATCTCTAATCACGTCCGTACTCCCCATCACAAAGGGTGATCACATCTCTATACTGGGGATCAGCCGGTGCATCGACATTCGACAAGTTATCCTTTCGCTTTCGAGAGTATCCGATCTTCTCCATCGGTCTTCAAATGCAATCCATAACGTCGTATCATTATTCAGAATGGGTTAAATGATGCAAAGTCCTCTCCAGGCTAAACCGAATATTGAGCACTTAATTAAAAAAACATATGGATATAGTGGGATCTTAGTTAAGTCACAACTTAAAGCCCAAAACCTTTCTTCAAATGGTTTAAACAAATTACCATTTTAATCTTTTAAATAAAAAAAAAGATTCACTTTACAAAGTTCACCAACCTTTCACAAAGATTAATTCATAGCTTTTAAAACAATTCCATTTCAAATCTTTTATAAAGATACACCTTTAAGATCCTCTTCAATTTCAAAACAAAGTTCACCAATCTTTAACAAAGATTCATTCATAATATTTTCACAAAAGATCCATATTTAGAATTCGCTTTAATTCAAAACAAGATTTTCTAAATCTTTAAGAAAATGATTTTATAACAATTTTATATTCATAAATGATCACACACATATTTTACATATATAAGAGAATTTAACTTAAAATAATCTTTTGGAAATTATTACATAAATTCACAAATCATATCTTCCAAATTTTAATATATATATATATATATATATATATATTAGAAAACAAATTCTTATTAATTTTTAGAATATATTTTTCAAATCCAATTTGTTTTCAATATATTTATTCTTAAATTTCAAATCAAAATTTTATTCCAAAATACATATTTTTATTTATTTCTAGAAAATTTCACATTAATTCTTCATTAAATTCACAATTTAATTCCAAAAATTAAATTAATCACTTTATTATATTTGGCCAAAATCCAAGAATGTTACATATGTTTATATATATATATATATATATTAGTACTGGGGGATGGCACGTATAGCATCGCTTCGGCATGTAAATGGGATTTGGCCAACCCGGGAAATTTTTATGAGTCTTTGATTTCACCAATTTAAGATGATGATTTTACTTATATCCTTGATTTAGGGAAAAGCATATTTATATATGTTGTTTTATGGTGATTTCGATATTGGGATTATAAACGCTTATTGAGTTTCATGAGTTTTGATTTGGAGATTTTGATGATTTTAGATATGGCTTATATATTGATTATGTTCACTTACATTGTATAGCCCTTTGAATGTAAACCATATGTGCCATGTTAAACCTTATTATGTGATTAACTTTGATCCTTATGGAATACCTATTCTTAGTTGTATAAATAGTCTTTCTTATATATATATATATAATTTCTTTATCCTTAAAGGAATGTTTCCCTTATGCACTTATATTCCTTTATATTTTACTAATATCAAGGTCTACTTAGCTTGATCAATGTATTTATTACTCGGGTCATAACGAGTTGCAGGTTAGCTTTTGGACCCGTGCTTGCATTTGGGCTTCTTCATCGACCTTGGTTATGACATGGTATTGTTATGAAATCATTTGTTTGGGAACCTTATGATGTGTCTATTCTTTTATGGGGATGTATGTATATATTGTGGTTGACTACCACTTATGGAATGTTGTATTACATTTGATGTAAGTGTATATGTATATTATCTGTGTTGTTGTTCTGTGACTTAAGATTGTATTCTTATCATATTTTGTTTCTAAATCGATCATGTAGCCACAATAGTAGTGTATTAGAAAGGAATTAATTATGTTAAATACTCGAAATAAAATGAAAAAAAATAAGTTCCAAAACCAACATACTTAGCTCTTATTTAATGCAAGACTATGATGGTCGCCTTTAACCAGTCCTATACCCCACATTAGCAGACAGAATTACTATGTTATTCTCTTTGTTAATATAGGTCTCGGGGTGGGGCGTTACATTAATATTCCAAATAGTACTCTTCATAGAAGAGGCAAAAGCTATAAAAATGCTAGGATCACTCTATGAATATGATATCTCCATTGTAGCAGCTAAAACCTTTTGGGTAACGGCTTTGTTTTTATTCTCCATCTTGGGGTAACTAGTAATATAATACCCAGGCCTTCTATGATCTTGACTTGGCTATATCTCCACCATATTTAGGTCCACTCTTACTTCTTTCTATTTGCACAAAAAGGCCTTTAGAATTATTCTCCATGCTTATGTTTGCTAACTTTCCCCTCAACATATCGTTATGCAGATTTGTCTTCACATCCTCCAAGAAAATAGAAGAGAACCCATAGGTCATAAAGTTAATATAAATGTTATACTCCACAATAAAAGATCATAAAAGAATGGAAATTTGTGCTTCATCCTTAATTTTTGCTTTAGCTACTCGAAGATTCATAACAAATATGTTTAGGGCATCCACGTGAGCTTATATGCAACGACCCTAAATTTTGGACTCTTTGTATTGAAATATTTAGATTATTCAAATAATTTAACAAGATTGTAAACCCTTTTTTAAATCATAAGTAAAGATGGTAAACTTGTTTTGGAAAAATATTTACAAAAATAAATACTTTGAAGGAATACCGATAATGTGATCGAAAATCATTTTATCGATAAATAGCTTTTTACTCGTTAGAAGTTGTTCAAACATTTTTTATACACTTATTTGCTTAGGAAATTAATAAAATGAAATATAACCTTTTTACCATTATGGAAATAAACTTTTTGGATCATGTCATGGATGATATCATTAAAGATATTATGAAATTAAGCATCTAAGGAAAGACTTTACTCTTAAGTGTTATATAAAGTAGAAGTGATGGGGGTGAGCCTTACATGAAAGAGGGGGTGGGTGTGAGAACAAGTTTATGCAATACTATTTGAAGCTTATAAAAAAAGGGGCGTGCCCTTGATAATAAATCACAAATTCACAAAGCTTTGAATAAAGTAAGGGAATAAAAATGGTGGAAGTGCTTAAGCACTAAGTCACCGATTCTTCTCTAACCTTTTCAATTCTAAACCAAATCATCTTAAATCTCTTCTAACATTTGACTATAGGCCAAAAGCATCACGGGAACCATAAAATCAAGTCAAAGTGGAATAAAGGTAAGAGGAAGAGGGGGTTCTAGAAGGGGCCGTGAGCAATGGAAGAGGAGGGGAGGTGTTGCCAAGGTTTGAAAGTGCTAAAGGATGGATCTTTTGGATTTTGGTGATGGTACGAGGTGGTTCTTTGATTCCTTTGGCTTTATGCTTAGGTTTTTCTTAGATCTAAGTAAGTTATCTCAATATCTTACAAGTATATATTGTGCATATATATGTTGTATTTGAATTATAAAATTAAAGTTACCTTAACTAATTAAAGTTATAAACTTTGGACCCTTCTTAGTTTTGAAAGCAAATGACAATTTTATATTGTATACCATCACTTCTATTACCATCTTAAACATGTAATATAGCCTTTAATTGATGTTTAAATGTTTTTTGACTTGTGTATTGAATTGAAGTATGTTTGGAAGTGTTTGAAGCGAGAATAGTCATTATAAGTGCACTTTGATATCCCTTAACTTTAAACTTGTGTAAGTTGGATATTTATGATCTTAACTTGGGATAATTTGATTTGGTTATTCTCTACACATATTTTTTGTATTGATCAGTAAATATATGGTTTGAAAATTTATAGGAACTGTGAAAAAAAGTTGTGAAAGTTAGAGCAAAAACATGGTTATAAATACACTTTGTAAATATAGCCTATTTTTGGGAATTTATATAAATAAATTGAAAGATATTCCT
This sequence comes from Allium cepa, assembly GCA_030765085.1. NCBI lineage: Eukaryota > Viridiplantae > Streptophyta > Magnoliopsida > Asparagales > Amaryllidaceae > Allium > Allium cepa. The sequence continues at coordinate 381,937,154 of CM060937.1, forward strand.
AGAGGTTTCTTACCTAATTTTTTAATTAACCTAAGGGTGGTACTTAAATTTAAAATTTTTAAGTCTTAAGTCATTTGGCAAAGTGGTTAAAACTTGTCAAAAAGATCGTGCTTTTTGATGTTATTTTTAACAAGCACTTTTAACAACATTTATAAATGCGGTAGTAAGTCGCTTATAGTTTTATGTATTTAAAAACGATATTTAAATTTGAAATTTTTCTCTAATATTTTTAGAGATATTTTCTAACTTATTTTGAATTATTTTATAGTTGTTTTGGAGTTTAAATATGTTTCTAATAATTATAAATGTATTTTCAAAGTAAAGAGGTTTTATAATATAAACATGTTTTTCATCAAATTACAAATTAAATATTTTCAAGTAATAGTTTACATTTATATTTAAAACCTATTTACAAGTATTTTTAAAGCATATATGAGTTTAGAAAAGGTAATTAACTTTGCTTAACCCTAAAAGTCGAAAAAGTAGGTCTATCTATTTGTGAGAGTTAAGATTGATGTCGAGTAGGGACGGAGCAATAGAGCTCAAACCTACCTGCTTTCCTCTTGAACGAGGAATAGTTTAGTCAAGAACGTCAAAAATGGATTAATCATGTTGTTTGTTACTTATTTACGGAAATCATTAATATTATACCTAATACTAAAAGCTAACGAGTAGACTTATTTTTTTGTAAGTTTCAAGAATGAAAAGTCTAGACAAGGCTTTGATAAAACGAGTGCTCTAACTTACCTGGAATCTCATTTGGGCGTGGAATAGTATAAGTTGGAATGTCGAAAACTATTTAAGTATATGAATCATGATTTCTATAAGCGATCGTTTTTAACTAGATAATTGCTTAGTTGATTATCAAACTTAACCAAATATTATCTTAGATCTTTAAAAAGAAGGTTTTAGAAATAATACCAGTATGGAATAGTTTTTGGTTTGTTGTGACAATATGTTAATAACGTTCGTCTAATACCATTTTTATTGTACTTATGAATGTAAATAGAGCTTTAAAAATAACGTTATAAAGAAAAGCATAAGCAAGATGGTTTTAGATTTGTAGTGGCAATGTTTAAGTAACATTACTCTTAAACCTTTTGAATAGATTTGTGGAAGTACTTAGAGCTTTAAAACAGATATTTTGATGGAAACTATAAGTAAGGATTATTTTGGAAAAAGATAGAAAGGCAAAATTTTTACGTAAGAAATCTTGTTAAAGATTTGTGAATATACTTATACCATTTGAAGATAAGTATATGGATACTTTTTTATTAAATATTGAAAGAGTATAAATGAATAGTAGAAATTAATAAACAACATTTTATTAGATAAAATAACTTTTTCTAATAAAATAATTAATAAAGATTAATTAAATAAAAGGGGATTAGAAGTCTCTTATTTGACTTAATCATGTTTTGCATGACCTAATCATGCTTTGAATGTTTATCGTTTATGGAAAACATTTAGTCGTGTACTTAGCACTAAAAATCGATGAAGAAGGCTTGTCTATCTGTTAGAGTTAAGACTGATGTTCCTGTAGGGATATGAGAAATAGAGCTCTAACTTACCGGCATTACTCTTGACCGAGGGATAATGTGAGATAAAATATTAGAAACATGATAAGTATACGAGACTTAGTTTGCATGTATGATCATTCTCATTAGTATTGAATGACCAAATTCATCAATTCAGTCTTGAAGAGATCAGAATCAGTAAGTGTTTTACTTATTGAAAACCACTTCAAGATTGAGATGCATGTTCTATCTCTTGGAAGTCGATTTGTTCGAGATGTTGGAATCCATGTATGGTTTCGAGATCTGTTCGAGATATGGGAATCCATATCTAGAGATACTTATCGATTATTGCTAGATGGGAGTTGATGATATATGGGATCATGTATTCGGTCATGGACCAGCTATCTTTACCTAATGGTATATTTTATCTAGAGATATATGTCGCTCGAAGGTAATTTCTTACCCTTGTGCAGGAAATTTGATCCGGTTCCACTTGAGAGATCTCCATGGAAATCCTTTATATGAACATTCCTTATCGGTTTTGATTATACCCTCTAATATGCTTTCAAATGCAATGAATATAACCATACCAGCTATGTTTTATATTTATATTCTACACCCTCGACATTATCTAATATATCACCTTATTTACTTATTAGATAGTGGTTCTTTAAGGAGATAACCATTATGGCATTCCATGAGGTCTCAAAAGTACTGTTGTATGTTGATCATATATTTCATGAGGTTCTCATGCCAGACTTATGTTTGATGATTAGTTATTGTTTTTCCCAAATTCCTCACATGCTCTTTCAACTGGTTTGAAAAAACCAAGTTTTCGTTGATGTTCTTTGGAGCTCAAGAAGATCAGCTAGATGTTTACCTTATTTTTGCTATATTACTATTGTATGTATCATCATTTGTGAGGACAGGTTGTTATAACTATCCAGGTTGATGATAGTACTTATGTTTTGTAACTCCAAAATTTCTATATCGGAGTAACCCATTGTACCGTTCTTTTGATATTACATATTACCATTCTGCTAGTCAGATTCTGATGTTGCGTTATCTTCTTTCTTATTCTATTCCTTTTCTTTTTATTGTACCCTAATAATTCATTTTCTAGTACTTGAGTGCTCGTCATGTAAATACCGTGGATGTACTAGAGTCGACATTTGAGGGTTGAAAAGGTGGGTCGTTACACTAAATATACTGGTTCCAGACTTCGTCTTGAAAGAGTAAAGTTGTTGTAATAGAATAATGCGGTTGGCGAGAGACTTGTCATAGAACTTTTTCTAAAGAGCATCCCATAATTCCTTAACAGTTTTCACATGAGAAATTCTTTAAGCACTTCATCAGAAAGGCTAAGCAAGATGGTAGTAATAACATCATCTTCTATTTCCTTAATCTTTTCGGGCGCTAATTCCTTCAGTTTATCTTTGATCTAAGACAACTTTAAAAGTCCTCTCTTTCTTCAATACCACTTCCATTTTCGTCTTCCGTGTGCCATAATCTTCCTTTCCATCAAATCTAGCAACTCTATAATTTGTAAAGCTTCTATCATTGCTATTCTTTATAGAATTAAACATAGCCGAAACGGTCTTTAAACAGAACAAGAAGCTCCGAAACCAAACTACAATGAAAAATCAGGGTTTGTGATGGTAGAAGAAAAACACCCAATAATCTAGTCCATGGACAATCTCAATAATTCCAACCAACAAAGAGAATAGAAAAAAATCAAAGAGCTCAAATTATAGGTAAAAGACAGAATGGAAAGTACACATGATATAACGAGGTTTGGCTTTGTTTACGTCCTCGGACCTAACAACTTTTATTATTTCTTCTGTTCAAGAGGGAGTACAATATGAAAAGAGTATAAGTCACTCAATAAATTTCATTCACCTTAAAATAGATATAGAAGTAGCGATCTTATTGAAGATATTTTGGTGAAGAACTCTCTAGTCATCTTATGTTAAAAAGATAAACAAATATCTTCATATATATAGGTGCGAGGTTGAAGACTAGCTTGGAGATAATGATGAAATCTTTTTGGATTTACTTTCTTTGGTTTGTACACAAATTTAACATGCTGGTTTTGTTTCTACGTATATCCTTATTTGATTGATTCATCAAATCAACTAACATATCTTCTTAAATTAAATGATTATCTTTCCTATTTGCTTCCTATATTTGATCAGTTGCGACAATTAATTAATATCTTCTCCCTTTTAGTATTTGGAATAGATTTAAACTTGTCCAAATTTAACATTGTATTCTCTCATCTTCCTTCAAGGAGGATGAAAACTACTTTGGATGAGATGTTTCAGAATCTAGCCCACACCAAACTATTCAAAGGGCTTTATTACAGCTAGTACTAGGCCGATCGAATGGTGAAACGTCTATAAAATTTCCTCATCAACATGCCGAACTACCAAAGCAAAACCAGAACAAAAAATTCATGGAAATTGATGAAATTTACCAAAAATATAGTTTTAGCTCCAAGACCCGCTGAATGGTACTTCTATACTCTTGACTCTCAACCTACTCATGAAAGCATGGGTAAGTTGTCAAAGAAACAGTAAGACACACTACACTGGAAAAGGGATTTCGTACCGACCTAAAAAGGCTACTAAAGCCTATAGTAGCATTTTAATAATCACTATTATAGAAGGTGTAACAAAATTTCAAAACTTTTTGTGGCGTTTTGGTAAACGCTACTGAAAAATTAATATATTATAGCATTTTTCAATATGGAAGAAAAAATTAAATTCGCAGTGTCCTGAAAACGATACTAAAGATTAGTAGCAGCATTTTGATAAATATTATTATAGAATGTGTAACTAAAAGCTCAGAACTTTCTGCTGTGTTTTGGTAAAAGCTACTGAAAATTATTAGCCTTTAATTTGCTTCCCTTTTATATTTTCTGTAGCATTTTTTGATTGGGACCATATTTTTTTTAGCACTTATGTTTTGCTAGCATTTAATTTTCAGTATACAACCAACAATCACTTACATTATCGTCATATTGGAACTAGTGAAAAACACATTAATTGCATAATCAAATATGATATCCATAACTATTTCGATATAAAAGTTTTATGACAAAATGACCAAATTTACACAAAATCCATATCTAATCATAAGCAAGTTTACATAACTATACTAATAGTGTTATAAATTCACATAAAGATTTATAATACTTCAAAGACAAGTTTACATAACGATCACTAACAAAATGTTATAATATATATGATGATTAAATCCAAATACATTTTCTTGACTACCCACAATTCTTTATGGTAGCTGTTCTTTTCTCTCAAAAATCTTAATTACTTATAGGAAAATTCAACAATCAACAATGAGAAGTAATTTTAGATTATATAATAGTGGTAGTAATAGAACTTGATAATGGATTATCTCCAAATATTATATAAGACAGAGTTAGGGTATGTCCTATGGGCAATTATGTAATTTGTTACATATATCTAACTTGTTGACTGGTCTTATTTGAAATAAAGGTTTTCTTTCTATTATATACTTTGAAATAATGTGTTGCATTAATTAATTGATTAAACTAAAAGTACATTTAATAGAAATTCCATAAATGGTAAATTTTCTGATAATTGTTACAATCTGCTGTAATTGTGTGTAATTTATCACAATGAAAATAACTATACCATTTTAAATGATCCTAGTTAAGATGCATCAAGACTGGATATCGATGTATCCGTTGAGACTAAAGTACATAATGCTCTCCAAATGTTTGGCAGTGTATTACTCGTGATTGTTGGGGGGCACCAATAGGTTACATACTGATAGTTATTAGATGACTTTGGAAAGACTCACTCGATAGTTTTCTGTTGGTTAATATAACCAAGGCCAAACTAAAAAATCAATGCGACCATTTTACATAGTTCTCTCGACTTTAGAATATTGTTGATCTTCAATATGAAAGCTCTACTTTGATTATAGTAAAATCATGGTATGGCGTCCATCGAGTGACTTTTGTTGGGTCGAGTAGAAGTATTAGAATTGAAGCACTATTTCAGAGAGCTCATATGGGGTTAGTATCATGTTCAACTCATCTAAACGCTAGTCAAAACTCCGGCCAGAGCATTTCAGTTAATAATAATTGTTATTATTGTACCAAAGATTTTGTGTTTGGACTATAGAGTTGAATATGGATGATACTAGAATTTTGACCATTACCAAATTCCACATGACCAAAATGATATTGTTATGATAATGAAATTAGTGTAAATAAAAGTCACAACTGGTAATGCTTAATAATATAAAATTAGATTTTATCGAAACTACGTAAGCGATAAATTTGACCAAAACGTTGCACCACCCACTAAGTGAAATGTCAATATTAATATTCGAATAGTTCGATGTTAATTGCCAACGAATCTACACCCGACGAGTCACACGACCAGAATGATGAATTCTCTATCGACCAAACAAATTAATTAGTCTGTAATCTTTATAAATTATTTTATATTTATGAAATTTTAATTATTAAAATTTCAATATGATTTGAGGAATACATATTATTATATATATTTATAATAGTTATAAATATATCGATCGATGTGTGATATCGACAAGTAATTAAATTAGATCTAATTAATAATATTTATTTGGGCTTAAATGGGGTGTTAACCTATAATGTTAAGATGTTATTTTGACAGCAATAGGGGTTATATGAGGTAGCTAAGAAGGCTAGAGGGGCTTGGAGATGGACAGTTGAGAATGGATGAGAAATGGTACGAGATATGATCTATATTTCTCTATATTTCTTCCACTATAAAAGGGCCCCAAATCCTAATGCAATAAGGTCCTTTTGAGCTACCACGTCCCTATCTTTGCTAATTGATCTCATCAATAAGGAGCTCCAACAAATTCAATTAAATTGATTCAAAAGGTGATGGCTATTGGATAGCTGATATAATGATCACCTTTTCGACCCCCAAATGGCCACACTAAATACATCCACGGTATTCGCATGCCAGACATCCAAGGGCCGAAAAGATAGAAAGTTAGGGTAAAATAAAAGAAGAGAAGAAAATGAGCAAGAAAGTGGATAAAAAAAGGTCAGAATCTAACCATGAAATTATAACATATAATATCAACATGATCTTTAAGAAAGACAACTGTATGGATACATAATTAGACAAATTAACCTATCATCGCCCTAGACAGTTATGCCAGCCTGTCCTTATAATTGTTGATATATACACGTACAAAAAGTAATGCAGTGGAAATAAATATTATGGTAGGTAATCATCCAGCTCCCATCCAAGAGCCCAAAGCGTCTATGACTAAATTCAGAAATATACGTAGGGCTAACCCGAGCATTATAAGGAAACAACACCCAGATCAGTCTGGTAAACCTGCATGAGAAACTCAATTATATTGATTGTTGTATTTATAAAACCTTAAAAAATAAAGGTATCTCGTATGATCATGTCGCAAATAAACACGGACGAGTTTTTACCTTGCGATAACGAAACCATTTCATTAGAAAATATAGTGATATTATAATAATCTCTAGGGCATAGAGTAAGTAAGAAAATAGCTATGGTCCAACATCTTGAGCAGATCCCGTACATGTGCCACAACTTGAATAGATTACGTATCCCTAATTGATTTCCAACAACTTGCGCAGGTCCACTTCCAAAAGATAGAATGTGTATATCAGTTTTAAAGTGGTTTTTGATTCGAACACTTACCAATCCTGGTCTTTTCAAAACTGAGTCGACAAATTTGTCTTATTCAGCAACAATGAGATTGATCGCATAAGGAAACTAAATCCCACACGCTTTTCATAAGCAAGTAAACATAAGAACACTATCAATTCATACAAAGTACGATCAAGTCACTTAAATGAATTTAATCCCTTTTTTAATTAATTTATCCTTTATTAATAAAAAAATCTTCTTTATTAGTATTTTTTTTTGTTTGATAAAACTTTTTTCATTAATCAAAATTTATTTTATTAACTAAAACTCTTTTATTAATTAAAACTTCTTTGTTAACTAAAACTCTTTTATTAATTACTCAATAACACTTCTTTCACTTATTAAAACCTTCCTTTTTAATTTATATTCCTAATTAACTAAATCCTAACTGATTAAAACTACTAGTTAATAAGACTACTAATCTTTTAAAATATTAATCAGTTAGACTAATAATCAATTAGACTACTAATCAATTTAAAACTTTCTTCATTAATTAATATCTTTTATTAATGAATACTCCCTTTTCCACTTATGTGTGTATTTATATTTAAAATATCTGTAAAAAAAGATGTACACAAGTATTTTACAATTCCCTATTCATTTGTATCCTTATTAATACTTTAGAAAGTATTCATATACTTATCTCAACGTTTTAAGTATATACGAAAATTATTAACAAGATTTACTTAATTTAAAATCTAATCCAAAAGATTAAAAAACAAATGCTACCCAAACATTGTTTACTATAAACTCCTTGTCTCTTTTATAGTTTAAAAATATTCCATTTCTATCTTTACTCAAAACTATTTCAGTACTTGTTATTATCCTTAAAATACTCATTGTTAAATATCTAATTATATTCCTAAGTATAATTATTAATGCAACAATGCTGGTTTGGAGATTAGCTATATATATTAAATTATAACGGAGGTTATACTTTAATAATGTAAATTAAAATATAATTGGAGATTTTAAATTGTTTATTTGGAATAAACAATGAATTTTGTAAATAAAATGGAAAAAAAAACAAAGTTTGGGACTTTATTTTGTTTATTTGGGAATGAATATGGATTAAATAACGATTGGATAAGTATTTGGTCAAATAAATTGAAATATTGGGTATTTATTAGTTTGGGGCTAATAAATTAATCAGGTAATGTATTTCAACATTGAATTGTTGAAATAAAATCTAAAGTAATGAAAATAAAGTTTTAAAAACTTTAGTTTGATAAGTTGGAGTGAAAATAATCAATTTGTAAATTTTTTGGGTAAATACAACAATATTGGAAAATATTGCTGATATTAATCTTTTATTGAATTCAAAATAAGAAATATGAAGATAATATGTGTTTTATTAAATAAAAGATGAGATATTGTTTGAAAATAATATTTTGATGATTAAAAAGAGTTAAAATGATTTATGGTAATTTATTTGACGAGAAAACAATTTTTGTGCAAATTGTTGGATTGACAATAGTGTTTTTTGTAATAAAATAGTGTAAATTGTAAAACATTGTTTAAAATATGGTTTGGTTTATAAGAATAACTTTTTATTGTTGAAGTAAATTTTATATTGTGTATATAACAATTTTTTTCATAACAATTGGATGCATACATTTTTATTTGAATTTATATTTTGAAATATGTGTATATTATGATAAAATAGGTTAAAACATGTACATAGCCTTTTTTTTACTAAGTATTTAAGTCTTAGGCTAATTGGGATTTAGCACCAAAACCCATCATCTAGAGATTTCTGGTAAGAGTTCTTCTTCCTTCTCAAAGCATCCGTATACAGAAAATAGAAAAAAAAAATCAATGGCTTCCTTCATATAAATCAATTTCCGCACAAAATCTCTACAAATTAAAGAAGTAAATCAACCAAATAGAGATATTAGAGAAGGTAATCTCCACTAATACTCAAAGATTTCATCAAAATCTTAGAATTAGTATGAATTGTCTGCAACCAATTTCTTTTGTTGTGCATGTCTTTGTTTTAGCTTTTATAGGTCTTTGAAGCTCCATTTCTCCTCCAAAGTTCGCTGCTTGCTATCAAAATCTTTGCTAAATCACCGAAGTGATTTCAATACTCATAAATGCTAACCAAAAACTTGAGTTACCGTAAGAAATTTACTTAGAAAAGCTTTTGTTTATATATATTTCTCTGTTAGTTGTCTCGGTGAATTTCTCATTTTTGTTTGCTACTTTGAGCATCCATAACTCTTTGATTTTCACTTGAATTGCTTTTGGATATTTTTTGAAGTGTTGTTTGGTTGTTAGACTTGTTGCGTGTCAAATTTTAGTTCTTAATTCATCTCTTTGCTATGTGAAATATTTTCTGGAGGTTCAATACGAATCAAGAATCACCAAGGAAATAAACTCCGTAGCCTGGGTTGACAGGTAAGTCAACCCAACAGTCTTCAGGTCGACCTGGCAGTCGACCTGGCCACTGGCCTAGGTTGGCCCAGGTATGTGAGCCTGTTGTTCTTTTATCTAAGCCTTTTTGCCTTGTTTGTTTACTTATATCTATGGTTTTTGTGGCCAATTCTTATACAAAGTCTGAAATGATTTTTATGATGACTATGGGCTACGATATCCATCAATGGATTAGCCGAGATTTGAAGGAATGTGGAATTTAAAAATTCAAATTGAATTGAATTCAAATATCGATTTGGGGTAATTTCTTAGTTTTTCCTCAATTTCAAGCACCATTTCTTCCAAATAAATTTTGAGAAAATTTCTAAATAGTTTGGTTTTTGAAATCTTTATTATAAAACATTTTCAAATTATTATTAAATTAATATTAAATTATTTCAAAGTATTTTTAATATATTTAAGCAGAATTTTCAATAAAATGTCTTCAAAATGATTTCAGAAAATTATTGTAAAATTCCGTTTTCTCAAGTAAATTATTTTATAAATAATATAAATGTTTTACGCTTTTCGGACGTATGAGAGGATAATTAAATGGTTTAGTAAAATCCGCGTTATAGGACACGTGAGTTTATCGGTTAATTCCGGACTTGTACGATCGAAAAAATCTGGGTTATTGACTTCAGAGTTATTTAGCCAATTTATGGCAGGTTTTTGAGATTATAATTCCTATCTTTAGGAATTATCTGGAAAGGCTAATATCTTGTGGCTTGTAGTTAGAGATCTCATATTCTAGGAGTATACTATGAGAACACGTTATAGTCTTTTACATGCCAATTAGATGAGGCAAGTCTGAGTTTTCCGAGTTTTGAGATTTTGTGATGATTTCTATTTTCTAATGTGGCAATGAATAGCAGTTAGTAAACCGTTAAGTGCGAACGTGTGGTACAGGACACAACTAACATTTTTCAAGTTCCTATCTGGGAGTTGTGACACATTTTGGGATTGCCTGTGCTATAGACCTTTGGGTCATTTGGGATTACGTCTTTGGTCGTCTAAGATTTATGACTTTGGTCATCTGGGAGAGGTACGTAATATATATAGTACTGTAGGGAATGGAACATGCAGCTTTTCTTCGGCATGCAAATGGGATTTGGCCAATCTGGGGAATTTTTATGAGTTTTGATTTCACCAATTTGGGATGATGAATTTACGTATAGCCTTGAATTAGAGAAAGGCTTATATATATGATGTTTTATGGTGATTTGGATATTTGAATTATGAACTCATATCGAGTTTCATGAGTTTTGATTTAGAGATTTTGTTGATTCACTTATAGCTTACATATTACTTAGGTTCACTTACATTGTATAGCCCTTTGAATGTGAAATATCTATGCCATGTTAAATCTTATCAAGTGATTAACTTTGACCATTTATGGAACACCTATTCTTAGTTGTATCAATAGACTTTCTTATATCATTCCTTTATCTTTGAAGGAATGTTTCCCTTATGCACTTATATTGTGACGCCCCACCTCTATACCCACGCTAGCCAAGAACACTACGGGGTAGTGCTGTCAACTAGCGCGGAGAATAAGGCTGTTGAGGAGCGACCATCCATGTAATTGCTTATCACACGGTGGCTATGAATAAACTTCGGAAACAAACATAGAAATAATCATAACACAAATCAGTCACAGACATCCATATCACAAGGGCGGAAGAAGATATGAATATATAACTAACACATGAAAGTGTACATCAGAGAAGTGGTCAGTAAGATCCACAATAATACAAAAGGATAACAACACGTGCTATACAAAAGAATACAACTATGAGTCTATATCTCAAGTGTATACAACAAAAACTGCTAATCTAAACAGTTAGCCAAAAGTCAGAGTGATGAATCCCTGGGAAGAAGTCAAGCAGAAGCATCTGTAACATCTCGGTCTGACCCGAGTATTGTTTAAGAAAATAATAAACGGATCAGTCTAGCTATAAATATCAGATGACATGATATAACATAAAAGATATGGCATAAACATAAAATATCCATAATGACATACCACTATAAGTATGTAAATAATGATCAACAGAAGATCAATCAATAAGAGATAATCAATATCACAAGAATCTTCTCAAAGATTCGGAAAGGGCATCATACCCCAAACTTATACTCATGACAAGTCAATGACATAAATTCTAGAAATCAATGCAAGAAGTCCAGAAATCATAGAAAAGAGAAAGAGGCCTATCACATGACGGTCCGAAGACCAAGGGGAGCTACCCCACATGTGTGAATGGAGTCACACAGATTAAGGTCCAGACTAACCAAAAAGCAAAAAGGTATGTATGAGTGGAATCACACAAGTGGTGTCTAGTCTAACCTCGCAACAAGAGACATCGCACCGTTGCTAGTCTAAATCATCAGAATGATCGTCATGATCAACGAGAAGTGTCAATTACACTAAGCTAGTAAATATAGAAGTTTAGCTTCATGTCCCATAACCACTTGCTTAACTTAAATATTTACGAACAAACTTTAAATCTTCACTAATAAAATTGTCACAAGAGGTTCAATTGAACAAGTCCAAGAATTAACCGACGAAGTGAACGCAAGCGTTTCATACCACTTGTTTTACTAAGTCGTTTAATTAGATTTCTCATTCGAGTGAGGTAAAGGTTTGTATATACTAATAGATTGGAAAATGGTTTAAGAAAAGAGCTTTGTTATTAAAAATAGAGTTGAAATTGTTTGTTAAAAGAGTTTTGGTATTTACTATTAGTATTGAAACCTTTATATTATAAAGTGACAAAACACAGAAGCAATTGTAGAAACAATCAGTCACAAAAATCGCATACGGAGATGTGAATAAAATCCAAGGAAATCAGCTCAATGTTTTTCAGATAAGATCCCCTACGGAGGGGGGGGTCCAGGGGGGGTGGCAACCCCCCAAGGTGGGGGTGCGGGGGCAACGCCACCGCTTACGGGGTTCGACCTGCCCGGTCAGGTCGCGGGGGTCCAGGGGGCAGCGCCCCATCCAAAACGGTACGACCTAAGTGAAGACAAGCGGCCTACGACCTAAAGCAAAATGAGGTCTAACGACCTAAGGGTTCACGCGACCTAACACAATGGCCGAGCAACCTAACTGGAGTTAAGGGAGGCAAGCGACTTAAGGTCCAACGACCTACGACTCAAGCAAGCCGAGCGACCTAACGTGGAGGGGTCGAGCGACTTAAGGAAGGCGAACGACCTAAGGTCCAACGACCTACGACTTAATAGAGTCGAGCGACCTAAAAGCACACGACCAAACTAGCAGAGGAGATTTAAGGTCGGTAACGACTTACGACTTATGAAATGGAGGGTGAACGACCTAACAAGGTTCACAACCTAAAGGGGGTCAACCCAACGAGTTATAGGTCCAACGACCTATCGGTTTAATGGTCATGCGACCTAAAAACCACGCGACCTATGACTTAACAGAAGCCTAGGTCGGAGATGACCTACGGGATAAACCATGCCGACTTAGTGGACGAGCGACCTAAGGTAAATGGTCCAACGACCTAACTCGAACGACTTATCAGGAGATTAGGTCGGAGACGACCTACGAGATAAACCAGGGCGAGCGACTTAACGTTTGCCTAGAGATTATAGGTCGGAAACGACCTACGACTTAAGTCTAGGCGACTTTTCCACCCGCGCGTCACGAACCCGAGCGACCTAAGGGTCCAGAACGACCTAAGGCTGGAAGTTCACCAAAAACGCTAAAAAGTGGAGTTTTTCGCCAATCCAATCCAAACCAAATGCAAATATACATGCAAACATGATAGGGGTTCATTCCCAACAGTCCAATATGGTTATAGGCTAGAATTGTGAGATAAAAATCTCACCTTTGCACCAAATATCAATGAAAATGAAGTTTTAAACAAGCAAGAATCAATCCCTCTTCTATCTAAGCACAAGAAGCTTGAATCCAATGTCTTCACTTTGATTTTAGAGTTGAATGATGGATTTAAAGTTGAAACCTAAGCTTGGAGTTTTAATTTCCTCTTCCACTCACCATTAATGCAAAAGCTTGGTTGTTAGGAAATTTATGAAGAGTGAGAAGAAGGAAGGGGGTTTGGGCTTGAGTTATAATGGCAATCTAACCCAAAGTCCAAAGCGGGAAAAGTTAGTGAAATTCCACTAACTCCAAACCTACCAATGTTTATACTTAAAAAAATTGTAAACGGCATTTCGAACTCAATGGAAGTGGTCTCGAGTCCTAATTTGACCATTTGTAAAAAGTAGCTTTTCGGACCAAAATCCGATTAACGATAAAATATTTAAATAAAATATTTAAATATAAAATCGATAAATATGCGGGTTGTTACATATATTCCTTTATCTTTTTCTAATATCAAGTTTTAGTTTGGCTGACCCGTGTATTTATTAATCATGTTAGCTTTTGGACCTATGCTAGCTTTACCTTTTGGGATTCTTCATCGACTTTGATTATGGCATAGTATTTCTGTAATAGTCTTTTGTTTCGGAACCTTATGATGTATATATTCTTTTGTGAGGACGTATGTATATATTGTGGTCGAATACCACTTGCGGCATGTTGTATTACATTTGATGTAAGTGTGTGTGTGTGTGTGTGTGTGTGTATATATATTATCTATGTTGCTGTTTTGTGACTTGAGATTGTATTGTTATCATATTTTGTTTCTGAATCGATCCTGTAGCTACTATAATAGTGTATTAGAAAGGAATTAAGTATGTCGAATACATGAGATAAAACGAAAAAAATAAGTGCCAAAACCGACATACTTAGCTCTTATCTAATGCAAGACTATTATGGTCATCCTTAACCAACCCTATTCTTCTTATTAGTAGACAGAATTACTATGCAATTAGCTTTGTTAATGTGGGTATCGAGGTGGGGCTTTATAGCTTGTATCCGAGTTGGATTCAGAGCAAAATGTAATGAACACATAACAGTATACACAATTACCATACATCAAGTATATACAAGTGTAAACACCATCCCAAAAATCGCAGTGAACCCAACCTTGTTCTTAACCTTTTGAGCTCTTTTGGGGTAGATAGAAAGGACTATGTCTAGAATGTTAATTTTAAATTCCATAGTATTCCTTATTCAATTGATTAAATTTGCTAATATTTACCACTATGAATAATCCTAGATTATCTTAACTTTCAGCTAATGGTTGGAAGAGGTAGAGGTTGCACTTCGGTGGCGGGACCGTCCACTGGTTCTTGTCCCGAAGGAGTTTATATGTCGACCAACCAGAATCTTGAGCTTCTTACGAGCACTCAACCTTCAGCTCCTACTCATTCCACTCCTTTGCACAAATCTTCATTTGCGCGTATGTGTAGCGATTTCAACCATCTCGAAGAAGCCATTCAAAGGCTCCGAGACAGTTTTAGAGGTTCAGGCTTGGCTCCGAACATGCGAGGGCATCTTCACTAGCATGGAGATTTCCAATCATCAACGTGTTCTTATGACGTCGAGTATGATGCAACAACGAGCACTAGACTGGTATGAGCTCGTTAAGCTGAGATATACGAGTCTACTCTTACATGGCGGCATTTCCATGATTATTTTGAGCTTAAGTTTATGCCAGAATCTGAGAAGGCTTTCCTTGCTCGTCATTTCCTTGAGTTGAAGCAGGGAAATTCTCTATATCAGATTATGTATCCTCCATCGAGTCTCTATCCAAATATAGGCACGAATTCTTTGGTACCCCATACAAGAAGAATCTTGAGTTCATATTTGGACTTCAAAAATATTTGAAGAAGTCGCTCATGCTTCAGCTTAAGCTCTCGTTCAAGGAGCTTGTGGATTCGGCGCTTCACCTCAAAGTCGTCAAGAAAGAAAGGGATAGTAGTGATGAGGCCAAGGATCAATTGAACCCAAATAAGAAGAAATTTCCATTTCAGAGATCCCAATCATTTCCTCCTAAGAAGATGATGAAGCAAGGAAATTCTAGTTCTCATTCTAGTGCAATACCTCTTTCAGCTATAGTGTTGGCTTGCTTCAATTGTGGTTCTAGAGACCGTTTAGTTAGAGAATGTCCTCAAACCCCAAGTGCCATCATTGCAAGAAGGAAGGACATATAGTTTCAGCATGTCCTAAGAAGGGGAAGAGTTCAGGTTTGGGGAATCTGAATGTGGCTCAAGTTTCTGGTAGTACATCTCAGCCTCGAGGTATATCTCCTACCATTTTGGAAGGTTCTATTATTTTTCATGAACATTCTATTTGAGTCACCTTCGATACAGATGCTTGATGCTCATCCATATTAGTGGAATTTGTTGATGCTTTTCGTTGGTTCTTGTCTTATTCTTCTTTGAGGATTGCGAATCCTAATGAGGGGATCCGCAATATTTAGGTGTGATGTTGATAATTTTGTGGTAGTTCCTTTTGGATTATCCTTTCATGCGTATTGGCACGCTATTTTCTATCTAGAGTCTGGAGTGAATTGAGATGAGTGATGGCTTGCATATTATCAAGCCACATTCAATGATGTGAAGGATTCCATATTTAGGTATCCTAATTCAGTTGGTTTGTTAATTCTTGTCTTCAGAATATTGATTATGATTTCGAAGTATCTATATTCACTTTTGAGTACCGAGATGTTGATGATATATCTAGAATCCCAGTCATGTTTACTTTGTGGATTTCTGTGAGTTCATTTCGGGTATGACACCCAGTCGGGCAATCGAGTATTGTAGTGACCTTGTTTCTGGTTCTTAGCCTTTCGGTCATCCTTCCACAAAGATCTCCCCTAAGGAAATGAGGTAATTTATTGAATTTAATTGATAACGTCATTCTTAACTCTTTGAGATAACCTTTTTGAATACTCATTTGTTGATATGCTTTATGATATTACTTCATTCGGAGTAATGATATGTTGTTAAGTGTTCCTATTCTCATTTGAGAAGATGTCTTTCTATACCTTTAAATCTCATCTGTTTCTTTTAATCCATTGAGTGGTGTTAGGGTCATACTTCAGTTTAACCCTACACTGATCTCCTTGAGCTATGAGTTCGAAGGACAGTGTTTTTTTGCCGCATTCCACACTCGTTATGTGTTTCTGGATAGTTCGTTATACCGTTAGGAATGACGAACAATCCAATCTATTCTCTCAATCTTGTGAATCGAGTATAATCAGGAAGCATCTCATTGACTCCCTTTTTATGTTTTTGATTTTGGGTCAATGTAATGAATTATGTTTTCAAATTTTCAAAAATTGAAGATATATTTCTAAGAGGAATTGGATTTGGGTTTTGGGATAAATAAAGAACTCTTCTAGAATTAAATATGAGGAATTTCATTTTATAAAAGATGATTTTTGTGTTGGGTTATCCATCAAGTGCTGTAAAAATTCTGTCGATACGCCTAATCAACGCTATCGATAAGAATTTCCTAAACGCTGTGATGAGATAATCAGACATGATAAATTAAGTTTTAATGAGATGAAATTTGGAAAAAAATTAAAACAATTTGTGAATTAAATTTTATTCTGGATGACATATGCAGCCATTGAACCATAGTGGGATAGGATAGTGGCAAGATGTTTTTGATCATTTGGTCAAAGCTGCAGCCAATCAATAGGGTTATTTATTATAAATCAATGGCGAGGTAATTCCGTTATGATAATCGAAACATATAAGTTTGAATATAATTATGTTTTATTGTTGAAATGATAAGATAATACTTTGTTTGAAAAATAAATGGTTATTGAATACTTCAAAATATGTTATTCATGTTAAAGATGGAGTTTGTTATGAGAATTTGTGTAACGGCCCGTATTTTTAACTATTTTTAAAACTTATAATTTGATATAATTATTGAATAAAAATGGTTAAAATAATTTTTATAATGATTTTGAATGTAAGTTATTAGATATAAACTCGAATAAATTTTTGAAATAACTATTTTTGTAGATTTGGCGATAACGAGTATTGAAATGGAATTCTTTATACTAATTGTGTTTATACTCAATAACTGGAATTGAAGAATAAATTGTGACTTATTTAGGTAGAAATAAAAGAATGTTGATAATTAAAATTTATTTGGAATTTAATGATTTAATTATACTGATTTATTGGACAATTAAATTGTTTAAATTTAATATTAGGATAAATAATTGAATTTGGAATTTAATGTGATTGAAAATGGTATCAAAAGTTGATTTAAATTTTATCTAAACAACAATAAAGATTTTTAATACTTAAAAAACTAATTTAAAGTGATTAAATAAATTTATGGGAATTTCTTATTTTAATTGACAAGTCAAAATAGACATTTTGGCAACTGTATCGGATTTCGAAGAGACTAGTTTCATTTTATCCGTAATAGTGAATTATTGTAAGGTTTCAAGTTTCGCAGCGATCGGACTTGTCGTTTGGCCATGCGAACTAGAAACACATAGAAATCAATTTAAGGAATTCGATAAATAAATTGACCTTGAAAAGCTATCTTCTGCATACGATCGAATTGGCTTTCGAAACTAGTTCCATTATGTTTGTATTGGGGGTATAATATTATAAACACCTAGTGGCACGCTTTGTTTGGAGCTCGGATCCGCAAGGGCCTATCGGGCGAGATATTTCATATTTTAATAATAATTATCGACATCTTTATCTCAAACTCGTTCAACCACGTATCCACTTAACCCTCTCGTTCCCCATTTCAATTGCCTGATTTTCATTCATAAAAAAAGGAGGACGATCAAAATAATAATAATAAGAAGAAGAAAAAAAGAGAAAAAAGGAAGAGATCGCAATCGATATTAGAGACGAAGTCGTGATCTTTGCCGAAAAGGAAGTCGAATGACGCGACTCAAATGGAGGGCGATGCATGAGGAGGAAGGCTCGATGTTGGCTTGATTAAATTAAGGTTTTGCCTGCTTTCGTGCACACGTCGATTGTATGGTCGGTCGAGACCATCTGAGGCAGCGCGGTAGGGGAGGCGAGTGTGAGGCTAAAGCATGGCATTGGAGTGTTGGCGATCGCGATTGGTCTAAAAAAATGATGGCAGTGGTCGCGAGCGGGTGGGGAAGAAAATGAAGTCGAGTGAGAAAAGGAGCAAAGCATGAGTTTAGCAGTGAGGTAAAGGATTTTTAGTTAATTTTTGTTAATTTTCATATTAATTAAAATTGTATAATGCTAAAGTCGTTACTTTTGCGTGCGAGGTCCGTTTTGGTAGGAACTAATCGCAGTGTGATCTTATCGACGACGTCGACAGCTTGGATTTAAGTGAGATTTATTTGAAGCTGAAATTAATTTTTTTAGCTTCAAATAAAATAGGGTAGTGTTTTACGCTCACGTTTGACTATTTTATTTTTATGTTAGTAAAATATATATCGTGAAGTAATTTAAATTTATTGATGGTGGTTGGATAAATTTAAATTGAAATTTAATTGACATCGGAATTTATTGATAGAATTTAAATTGATAGTTAAAATTGAATTAGAATTAACTACCAGAAAAATCCCCAGTTTATCGATAAATTGGTTGATTTTTATGATCATTGACTGTTTGGATGATGGATGGTGATGGATGAAATTTGATTGATATTTTGGATGTTTGGATGTTATCTATGATTAATATATCCTATTATCATCCTGTATGTTGTTTACAGTGTATAAAACTGTAAATTGAATTATTTCGAATAAATTTAAAACTAGGTTGAAATGATATATACCTATGACATTTATTTTGAATTGAAATGATATATATCCATCACTGAATTAAATTGGAATAACTTACTCACTTGGCCGTAGGATAGAGAATTATATACAGACACTGGATTGGTTAAATTTTTAAAATTTTGATTTGAAAGTATTTTAAAAGATTTGGTTTTAAAAAAATGAAAATCGAATTTATGGAAATCAAATCATTTTTCAATTGGAACTCAGAATATTGAAATTTAAATTTGAAACCGAAATTTTTTAATTAATCGAAGTTGGGATTTTTTTTTATTATAATCAAAATATGAGGTGAATTTCATAAATTGATTTGTTTTGAAGGATTGAACTTTTATTCGAACTTTAGATATTGCTAACTAAAAGTGATATAAAATGATAATTTGAAATTGAGCTCGGAATTTAATAATTTTTGAAAATTTGGATTTTAAATTTGATTTTAAAGAAAAATTTGATTTAAGTGTTTTGAATCGATATTTGGAAATGAACTTGGAATTGTTATAAATCGAAATGGTTTAAATTTGGAATTGGAGTTGAAATAAATTTGAAACTAGAATTTCAATTAATTTAGCATTGGAGTTGAAATTAAGTTGAAAATGGAATATAAATTGATTTGGAATTGGAAGTTGAAATTAAATTGGAATTTAAATTAATTTGGAATCGAAATTGTGTTCGACTTGAAATCGAAATTGAACCGATTAAATCGAAACGATATATATCCATCCCTGATTTAAATTGAAATAACTTAACTCACTTCGCCGTAGGATAGAGAATGATATAAAGGCACCGGGTTGGTTAAATTAAGTGATTTTAAAATTTTGATTTCAAAGTATTTTAATGATTTGGTTTAAAAAAATGAAAATCGAATTTATGGAAATTGGATTATTTTTGAATTAGAACTCGAAATGTTGAAATTTAAATTTGAAATAGAAATTATTTTATTAATCAAAGTTGAGATTTTTTACTATAATCAAAACATGATGTGAATTTCAAAAATCGATTTGTTTTAAAGGATTGGACATTTATTCGAACTTTAGATATTACTAAGTAAAAGTGACATAAAATGACAATTTGAAATTAAGCTCGGAATTTAGTAATATTTGAAAATTTGGATTTTAAATTGGATTTTGAAGAAAAATATGATATAAGTATTTTGAATCGATATTTAGAAATGAACTTGGAATTGATATAAATTAAATGGTTTAAATTTGGAATTGGAGTTGAAATAAATTTTGAAATTGGAATTTCAATTAATTTGGCACTGGAGTTGAAATTGATTTGGAATTGGAAGTTGAAATTAAATTGGAATTAGGATTTAAATTAATTTGGTATCAAAACTGAGTTTGAAATTGAAATTGAACCGATTAAATCAAAATGTAAATTAGAACTAGTTTGAATTGAAAAATCTAGAAAGTGAACCGGTTTGACTTTGAAACTATTTGTAAATGAAATATTTTTAGTATTAACGATTTAAAATCTATATTCTTTAAATATTCAAATTATTTTGATTTTTCAAACTATTTTACCATATAAACCATTTTTAATACTCAAACTAATTTCTATTAGACTATTTCAACTATTTATATTTTAAAACTATTTAAACTATTTTCTAAAATTCAAACTGGTAAACGGGTGCAATGTTTTTATTTAAATCTTGGATTTAAATACGAATTGGGTTAAAGTGAATTCTAACCAAAATTGCAATTCGAATCAAGTTTTGAAATGAAATCGATATGTCGAGTTGAATTAACATTTGAAGTAAAAATATGGTTTTGAATAAATACAATGATTTCGAAATGGATTTGATTTTGAAGATAATATGATAATTTTGATATCAAGTACAAATTGTTTTTGAAATGTAAAAGTATCAACCCGAGTGTAAAATGACGTTTGTTTGCTAAAGAGATCGGGGCCTCTTATTGGCATACTCTCTGTCAATATTGGAACCACTTTAATAACTGTGTACGCGGTGGATGATATCCAGAATGTAGTGGTTGAATTGGCGACGTTTACTGGAATGAAGTAAGAGAACGATGATGGATAGCCTTGACACCCCTGTCATAATTGAAATGACTAAAACAGGAGCCTATGTATGACCATTGAGGTTAGCTACCTCTAGCGACGTTGATTTGTCGTATTTCTATTTTAATTTTGTATTCGATGGGTACACCATTTGTCGTTTGGATTGGTAGTCACGGTCGGCCATGAATGGGTTACGACTAGCCAGAAAGGGTAAACTGTTAGAATCCTACCTTGGGCATTGCCTCACGTGCCTTGTCTTATTTACCCCTATACGAGCCCGTTACGACTTTGGTTTTAAAACTGTAAAAATGTATTAAGAGGGATAATGTAAAGCGTTAATGCTATTTTGACATTTATTTTACTGATAGACATAATCAAATATAGCGTATACTATTATATGTAAATAGTTTAACAGATTCTTAGGAGGTGGAAAATCCCATAACATCTCTTAAGTTATTGCACTCATATTTTTGATATTGATTTGAATTACATAAGAGTATTTTAGTTCTGACTCGAGTGTTTTGTCTTTTCATTATGCTTGGGTTAGTCCTGATTTTTTTCATCGCATTGAAGATTATTCTCTGAAGGACGAAGACGGAGTTTTTGGTATATTACTATTATTATTATCCTCTACATCATGATATTCTACTGTATTGATTATTTATCCCTGAGGTATTAATAACTCTGGTAAATGTGTATAGATTAAAATCAAATGTATAGTAAACAGCTTCATGAATTGTTTATTCGATTATTATATTTTATCGTTTTTGCTGTGAGATTCTGTGTTTTGTTTTCTTCTTCTCTTCTTATTTTTCTTATTTAACCCCATTGATTATCTACGTTCTGGATTGTTTAAGTTGGACATGTGTGGATTATTGTTGATTTAAATCTTCCGAAGTGTGGGTCGTCACAGTTGGTATCAGAGCTTTGGTTTAGCGTAAACCTTGACTTTATAGGGTTTGACTCATTAGAGATAGGTTAATAATACCCTAGAATGAGTCTGTTTGAGTGTATGTATATATGAGAGTGTACTTGTTAGTGTTATAAATTGTTTTATATTGTGCTTACTAATCCTTTTGAGTTGTTTATGAATTTTGGTCGACGTGCGGTACACCGTGTCATCGATATGGGTTTCTAAACGCTTAAACAAGGCAATTCGACATAATGTTATTTTTAAAATAAGGTAAATGGAATAATTTTACCTAAATTATTCTATATATAGATATATAATGATAATTCTTAATAAAATTGTTGCTAGGAAATGATAATATTTAGTTGTCATCGATTGTTGGTTGATTTAAAGATAAAACAAATACTTAATGAATTTTATGTTTGTAGAATTTGATAATTAAATTGAATTGAAATAAAATTAAATAAGAATTGATTAAAATGACCAAGTTGTAAACTAATGAAATATTTGGTAAATAAGGTTAGGAAATTTGCGTAATTATATTTATAATATAGCTTATAAATAGAAATGATTTTTAAAATTGAGAATTTTAGAATTTAAAATCCTTTTTGTTCCAAAATTATTTTCGAAGACTTTAAAATTTAATTTTAATATTATTTGAAAGGGTTTTGTCTAAAAATATATTTTAAAAGGATTTTTGTAGGAAATAAAAGCATTAAACTCGCTTGGTCACTCGAAAATAATTCTGAGGATGACTACAACATCGCTAGTGTTCATTTTCGAGTTTCTAAGTAATGATTGTGTAACAACCCATAAATTTTAAATGGTTTTTAATAACGTATTTAATTAAGTTTTGGAGAAATTTTAAATAATAATATTTTGAAATAAAAATTTAATGTTTGGATTATGTATAATTAAATATAAGTAGTCAATAAATAAGAAAACATATAAATTTAGATTACGTTGCTGGTTAATTAATTTGGGCGTACGTTCGTTTTAATTATTGCATCTATTGTACGCATTCTTTTATTTCATATCTTAGCTGTTAAAAATCAAATCAGCACGTGCATTAAAAAAAGAATTAAAACCCTGCCTCCAATTCACGTGTAAAACTTTCCACTTTCATTTGCGTCTCCATATTTAATAGGAATAAAAATCTTTGATTTCCTAACCATTTCAAAATCTCTTCCCATCTTCATTTTTGCAACGCAGTTCAGATCTGGAAAAAAAAGTGTAATGGTTAACGATCCGAAATTTTAGACCAATTTAAAATTCTAATTTTATTAAAATATTGAATAAAATTTGGTAGAAACAAAAATGATGGGAATAATAATAGTTTATATGAGATTTACAATTTGAATTAAAACAACAAATGTTAAGAATTTAATAATAATTGTTAATTGTAAATATTGATTTATTGAATGAAATTTAAGAGGAAACAATAGTTTAATTGTATTGTTGTAATTCAAATAAGTTAACCTCTAACAAATGAACTAAAATTGGTAACTAATGGATATGTTGAGTTATGTGAAATTATTAAACAATGTTTGATTTATTGTTAATAAAAAGAAGAAAAAAAGGAAAAATTTTATGTTCTGTTTATACATCAAATGGTGGTTTTGAAATTTAGTTTTGAAAGCAAGTATGGATTTTTGATTCAAAAAAAAATTTGGTCTTAATATACATATATACACGGAAAGTTTAGTTTGGGTATAGGGTCCATTTATTATTGTGTGAATTCTAGTAGGTATGTATATATAGGTTATGTTAGTATTTTCAAATATATTACTCATTTCCTTGAAGTTTGAAACACATTGTCCAATCAACCCATCAATTGCTCTAATATTTATTTTGGAAAATTCAAGGCACGCCTATTTTATTTGCCATCATTTCTTTTATTTTTTCCAAACGGTTCATTTTGCCTTTATAACGCATCCTTCCATTCCATACTTATCTTGTAACGACCCGTGTAAATTCGATGTTTAAAATAAATTAAATTAATAGGATTTTTAATTTTTAATTTTAATTTAGAAAGAAACGGAAATCTTATTTATTTATATGAAGGAGAATGTTGAAATTAGATGTATCTAGGTTAATTGAAATTTACAAATTGAATGTTTATTGCAATTAATTGTAATAGTGGAAATTGTTGCAATTGGATATAAGGTTAGAAATAAGTAAATAAAGGCAAGGATTGAATTCATTAATGAAAATAAAATTTTATTTAGTACAATCCTTTTTATTTATTATTGGAAGGTGTTATTTATTAAAAAGGTGAAAATTTGAGAATTGATTCAAATTGTATGTAGATAATAAATTGCAACAATTAAAGTTAGTAATAAATGGAACCTAGATGGAATAAGTAATTGGATTTAGAATCTTAATTTGTAGATGTGCATATATTTATAAACGGATTATAAAAGGGTAAAATTACCATATACAAGTATATTAAAGGTTGTAATAGTAGGTTACTAGTAATTCACTCATTTACCTATAATGATAATCAGGTGTGCCTTAATTGTAATTAATAAAATAACGAAAGGAGTAAATGTATTTATTTAGAGTATTAATTACAATTGGATAAGGATTTTAAGTAATAAGGTTAATGCGAGGTAAGTAATGCTGAATTTAGGTTAATAATAATGAATAGTAATAAATTAAAAATTTGTAGCATATATCATAATTTACCTGCTTCCTTGTTAATGGAATTAGAATGTGTAATAAGTAATAATCAGATAAAGGAATGTTACCCTAATGGAAAAGGGAATAATTAAGGGTTGAGTAAATTATAGGATCGTATTTATTATAAGCGTTATTCTAATAATAATGGTTAATTGTGGAATTAATACGGGAAGTATACGTTATAAGTTAATTATAACCTAAACTTATGTGCAAGGTTGAAATTGGATCTAATTGGAAACTTATTTAATAAATTGGATTCAAGCGTAATAGAAAGTTTTTTTTAAAGGAAATATTAAGTACTATAATTAGTAGAATGATTTACATTTAAGATTTGAGATAGAGGTTTGTCTAAGGAATAATAAAGTTAAGTAAATCAAGGCGATAGAAATTTTTTGAATTATAGAATGTGAATTTGAATAGTGAGTCAATGGTTAATTTATAATAGTAGGACTCATTGAGATAAATGAATTTTTTTACGTTAAATTAAGAATTACGTTGAAATAGGATATTTATGTGACAATTTTTAATCAAAACGATAAACAATTATATTTGAGATTAATGAAAGGAATAAATATACGTTGATTCAATAAAAAGGGAAGTTTTGGAAATTTATCAACAATTTTGAATTTTATGGAATTGAATATTTATATTTGATTTAATAAATTGACATATAAAATTTGTTAAATCATTTTAAATGTTTGAGAATTTGTAAGTGATAAAAATTTTCAATTTTGAAACTGAAGTATTAAAGTTGGATTTATTTACTAAATCTTAATTTATTTAATTAATATAAAAATAGCCATTTTGGTCACGGACTTGGATTTCGACGAAACCAGTTTCATCGGATCCGTATCGATGAAACATTGTAGGGTTTCAATTTTCGTAGCGATCGGACTTGTCGTTTGATCGTACGAACGCGAAACGCCTTGAAATCGATTTAATTGAAATCAATTTGAAAATCAATTTGAAAATATTGTTTTCAGCATAACTTCTTCATACGTTGGAATTTGAACGTGAAACTTTTTCCATCGCGTTCAGAATATTTTAAAATACCTATTTGGATATATGGGTTTAACAAATTCCGTCCGGGTTCAGAACGGGCTTTTTGGGCCAACTATCGTGTAGCGCGTTTATAGTTCGTGCCCACCTATTCTATTGCAGTTGTCTATAAATAGGCTGTTATAAACCTTAGCAGCCTCTATCCCTCATTTCTATACATATAGGAACTTCTGTACTCCTCTTCTTCAATGGCAATAAACAAATCTAGATCCAAATTCAAAATTCAAATCAGATCAAAAGCCAAAAAATAAAGTTCTCAGAAAAATTCCAAAAAAAATATATGTTGTAGATTTCTTCGACACGAATCTGCTGGTACTTTCCGTTTTTCGATTGGAGTTTCCGTATGTCCAGATCGAAGCAATTTATTTTTGGCCGTTCATCATCGCCGCGACGAACTTCGTCGGATCGAAATTTCCATTTTGGGTTTGGTGGAGATCGGCGTACGCTTCGCATCGGAGTAATTTGTTTGGTAGATCAACAGTTGGATCGTGCGATTTAATTGGATTAGGGTTTTAATTGGAGGCGGCGGCTCGTGTAATGTTGGCGACCGGAGTAGGCGAGGGTGGTGTCGGCCGGTAGAGGGGGAGACGGGGATCTCGTTGGTGGTAGCGGCACGTGGCGAACGGCGGTCGTGGTGGCCGAAAAATCACGGTCGAAATTGGCCGTGGATGGGTTCTTTTCGGTGGGGTGCATACTGGTTCGCGTGGGAAGAACGTGTAGGGGAGCTTACTGACGTGGACAATGAATTGGTGAAGATGTGTTCCATTTTTTTTATGATTTCATTCGCAATTTTCTACATAACTTTCTCATACGTTATCCGTTTCACGCGAGATTTTTTTTGTTAGGATCGTAATAAAATTCCGGAACTGTTGACGCTGGTTTGGACAGATTTGGAGACTGTCGAATTTTTGGGTTTAAATCGGATTTAAATTCGATTTAAATTCAAAAGGTGAGTGTTTTAACCCACTCACAACTTCTAAAATTTCTTATGTTTGTTAAATTGACTAAAGATATGAGTAGAAATTTATTTATGTTCGTTTGGCATGTTTTATTCATCATCTCAGTTAAATCGCATTTATTTAATTTAACTGTTAATTTATTTTATTTATTGCATATAAATTTGACAGTTATAATTTATTTATTTACCTATTAACTCCCAGTCATAGTTATTTTAAATTTTTATTTCATATTAACTGCCAGTTAAATTTACATTTATTTTTGCATAAAAACTGCTAGTTTAACAGTTGTTAAATTTATTATTGAATATTAACTGTTAGTTAATACATGTTATTTATTACCTGTATAATTTATATGCTCTATATCGATGATTGTTTAAATTGGATGATGATTGCAAATAATGATTGATGAGTGATATTTGGATGAATGGATGCTATATTTATATTGTATAAACTGCAAGTTATCACGCATTTTCATTTCATTCGGGATTGCGGTTTGAAATGGTATACAACCGCATTTTTATTTTAAATTGCGGATTGAAATGATAAACATCCGTATCACTTGACCATACGGTAGAAAATTTTATACAGGCACCGCGGTATATATATAAAATATATTTTGAAATGTTTTTATGGTTTTGTAAAGCTATATATATGGTTTATGGGATATTGAAGTGGCTATTTATATATATATATATATATATATATATAGTAATTTTCGGTTTTTAAGATTTGTATAAATTTGATTTGAAGTATAAATAAAGTTTGATTTTTAAGATCAAATACGATTAAGCATTTATTTAAAAATCAAATTTCTGGAGTTTTAATGACTTAAATGAGAATAAGATTTGGAAGATGAATATTAAGTTAAGTTGAAATTTAATAAAAATTAAATTTTTAAAGGATATGATTTTTATAACTTGATTTTTGTGTAAAGTGATTTAAATGAATATATCAAGTTTAATAAATTGAAAGATTTTCCAATTATGTGAAGTTAAAGGTTTTACTTAAATTATATTGAATTCATTAAGTAAACATTTCAAGTCTAAATAATAAGTAATTGAATTTGATATATATGGGTTTGTCAAATGTATTTGTTTTTGAAATGGTGAAATATTTAAAGCTTTGAAACATAAGAACTAAAAATGGTATTTGGAAGTTTAAATCGATATTTGGAATTGATCTGTGAAATGTAAAGAAGCTATTTTGTTTTATAAAGAAATTTAATATTTAACCATTTGAGAGGTGGAAATTGGTTTCAAAGTTATATTTTCAAGGTAGTATAATTTGGAAATATTATATTCAAGAGTTTTGATTTCTAAATATTTTACTTTGGAAACCCTATGGTTTTGGAAAGAATATATATTGGAAAATAAAATGATATCATATTGATTTGGGGTTTTAAGAATAAATGATATCGTATTTATATGGGTTTTAAATGATTATTTTATCTTGGTTTTAAAAGAATAATTATTTTAAATAACCGCTGTTATAATAACGTTTGGTTGTTGAAGAGACCGGGATCGGAAGTTGTCATACTCTCTGCCAACTCCGAAAACCACTTTAACAACCGTGTACGCGGTGGAGATTCCAGAATGAAGTAAGTTGGTGGCGGCGTTTCCTGTAAGGTAAATACGTAGACCCAACTCCCTTGAGTTGGCATAAGGTGACTAAAACAGGAGCGATTGACGGGTTAATGAGGTAGCACCTCTGATCGGACACTTCCCTTCGATACTGTACTCTGACTTTGGATTGATTCGGTGGCCACCTTCATTTTTGATTTCTTGATGTGGGGAGTTTGTCCGAGGTGGGCGGCAGCTGCGCGCTGCGCGTTTCCAACGGCCCGGAAGCGTAATTGGTATATCTACCCTGGCATTGCCTAGTTGTGACGTGTCACCTACCCTGTCGCGCCTTTACTACGAGTTTCTATTTGTGTCGTACCTATGGAGTATCCTCTGGTAGCCTCCTGATCAGGAGGTATTACGGTACTGTATAGACTATTGGCATTATTTGTGTTAAGGGCTATATGGGTAACCCCTTAACGCTATTAAAAAGTAAGTTTATTTTACAAATAGACACTATTATAATAGCGCAATATACTACATAGTAAATAGTTTAACGGATCCTTAGGAGATGTAAATCCCGAGCATCTCCTGAGTTACTGCACTCATATTTATTTCTGTTAATTTAACTTACATAAGATCTTTTAGTTCTGACTCGAGTGTTTTTGTCTTTTCAAATTCGCTCGGGTCAGTCCGAGCGTTTCAGGATTTGAAGTTTTAGCTCTGGGGGACGAAGACGAAGATTTGTAGTATTTCTATCTACTATTTTATTTCACTACACTGTATTCCGCTGCATTCATATTATTGGTATGTGTACTCTGATATGTATTGTATAATATAATCAAAGGTTTTGTAAAACAGCTTCATGAACTGTATATTTGATTATTATATTTTATCCTTCCGCTGTGAGATTCTGTTTAGTTTTTTTTTTCTTCTTGTAATTTTTATTTACCCCATAACAATCTGCCCTTACGTACGGTTTGAATCGACATGTGTGTCTGTTTAAAGTGTGCGAAAAGGCGGAATGTTACATATCTTTTTCCTTTACGTTGCAAACATGGAATGTGCTGTCGAATCAGCAATTAATTGCTTTAATTTCTCAACTAAATCTAGGGTGACCGTCGCCATCCTATAATTATTTTGAATATAAAAACATATAAATTGTATACGTTTACGTTCATTTTTAGTCAGTTCTTCTATTTTAAAGTAATATATTTATTTCTTAAAATCAGTTGCATTGTGAAACACGTCTCTTCCAAATCTTCACCGTGCAGCCCAAGAAATATAATAAATTGCTTTAATAACATTGCTGAATCAACAGTCATTTCAATTTATTATTTGTTGTACGTTTTCTTTTTGCTTAAAAATTGGCTACGTAAACATTAATTCAAAAACAGGAAGAAATCATTCGTTTCCTATAGCCACTTCATTTGTTTTAATTATTTCACGTGATTCAATCAGGTGACCGTGTCCATTAACCTTTATCTATATTTTTGTTTTAAATTTCTTTCCTCTGTTCACTAGGGTAATTATGGTATGATTCTCAGCCTATTGGTCTACCTTTCCTTTTTTCCTTCGGCAATCAAAAAAAAAACAATCAATTAGTTAATTGTATGTTGTAGTCTTTCATGTCAATTTGTTTCATAAAAATTGTTAAGCATTTTACCTAGAGCAGCCAACTCACCTACATCGTTCTATATCTATTTATTTGCGTACAAGTTCAAACTTTTCCATTTTCTTTGATTGATAGATTTGTTGCCTTTATCTATTCTTTCTCTCATTGTCTTTATTGCTTAAAGGAAAGCAATCCATCAAAACGTGAATATTTGATTATAGCCAGTCGTTACCTATACCCAAATTTCCATTTTTGTGACTGTCATTCGAATATCAATCTTATATACTTTTTGCATTCATTTCGCTTATTCAATTTTACGTTTCTTATTCCAGCTTTTAAATGTTGAGCTCCTTCCTTATATTTCTCTATGGCCTTTACTTCTCTTCTCTATTTCTTTTTTTTCTCTCTCCCTCTGTTAGCTTCTCAAAACCATCACTCTGCAGCTCCTCCCTGATCTTCCACCCCTCATGCTCCTCTGTAGCCACTTAGACCGTGTACTCCTTCTTTTGCATAAGTATATATTTTTCTATAAACCTAGGGTATATTATAATGTATACTGTGTCCGTTAGTTTATATTCTTATATATATATATATACACACACACATTGCCGTATGTTTATGAAAGAAAATATGTATATATTACACACTATATTCTCTGTTTTGTTTTAAAATATATAAGTGTTATTGGGTATAAGGTATACATATACAAAGTTATATGTTGTATAAGAATATAAGTGGATTTGTACAGATAAAGCATGGGTTTATTGATATTATAATTACGTAAATACCGATTTTATATAAACAGTTATATGATCTATTTTTATATATTATAAAAATTGGAAAATCTGGTTCAACAATGTATATATGTTATGCTGTTTATATATTTACAGTAATATATATTGATTTTGTTTAAGTATGACATAGACAATGTTTATAAG
The DNA here is from genome assembly GCA_030765085.1 of Allium cepa. Lineage (NCBI taxonomy): Eukaryota > Viridiplantae > Streptophyta > Magnoliopsida > Asparagales > Amaryllidaceae > Allium > Allium cepa. The sequence goes on from CM060937.1 coordinate 381,968,242, forward strand.
TTTTTTTTAAAAATAAGTTATATTAGTTTGGATTTTACCTGTTGGGTTAGATAGGGTCACTAAGTATACATATGTATTTATTTATACCTTATGTACGTTTGTGTATATATATATTTGTTAATTATAATTTAAGTTATATGTTAGTTATAATATATTATGGTTTGTAGTATTCCTAATATTTTAAAACGGAAAATATATATTGTTGGAAACTTGTAATACAATCGCGTTTGTATATTTTCTATTTAAGTTTATATAACTTTATATATACGTGTGTATATATAATATAAAATTTTGTTTTCAAGTGTCTATATGAGTATACATTAATTGATTATAAAAGATATAAATATATGGAGACTTTGTTCGAAGTGTTGAATAAAATTTTAATTTGAGATATATGATTAAATTGATTTTAATAACAAATGATAAAATTATATACATCATTTTCTGTCATATCAAGATGGTTCTAATTCATTTTCACCAAATTCTTATCTGTCAGCTTTTTGAATTCGTGCCAATCTAGCGTTGCTTTGAAATTCGTAGCTTGTTGTGTTGTCTATCTTCTCTAGCCTCTAGCCTCGAAAGGTGAGCAATCACTCATGATTAACGTTCTTTTATTTATTAAATTTGGTTTCAATTGAAATGACAATTGAAATATACTGCTAAAGTTAGTAAATCTGTTATATATGCTATTATCTGTAAACTGTTCACCTATGGGATATGACACCATATCCTATTGTTTATACTTTATTTAATTACTGTTGATATATGCCTATTGTTATAATATTATCATATCCTGTTATATTATTATTATTATTATATGTTATCACTCTGCAAGTTCCCTGTAGTTTAGAATTCACTATGGGTTAAAATGATACATACCCGAACGGACTTTAGAATAGGAGAATTTCGTTATGGGTTGAAATGATAGACCCAAGCGATTTTCATTAAATTGAATTTGAGATTAAGGGTTGAAATGCTATCCACCCGTATGTATTTAGTGTACTGATTGAAATGATAAATATCCATATCACTTGACCATATGATAAGAAATATATACAGACACCGTTGATCCATATATAAATATTTTTAAAATAATTTCTATGGTTTTGGAAAGAAATATATGGTTTAATAAATATAGATTCTTAAGACATTAGATAAATGATAATTTTATATATAAATTTAGTAGTAATATTTGATTTAAATTAGATGGATTTAATACATAGAATTTGGTTAAGTATATATGTAAATCTATATTTCAATAGATTTTCTTGTAATAAATTGAATAAGTAAGGTTGGTAAGGTAAATTTGGGTTTATTGGAAATGGTATTTAAATAAGGATTTTAATTAATCGATTTGAAATTATTGAATGGGAAATTTAAAGGTATGATTTTTTAATTGGATTTTGATTTAAGTGATTTAATGAATATTTCACTTCTAAATAAAAAAAATGTTTAGTAAAATGTAAGTTAAGGTTACTTAAATGATATTGAATCTAATGAGGGAATATTTCAAGATTAAATAATAATGGGGTTAAATCGAGATCTATATGAAACTGTCAATTGAACTTTGAATTGTAGAATATTAAAGCTTTGAACTATACTGGAATTTAATTGGTTTATTTGTGATTCAGATCTGTATTTGAAATCAATATAATTCGAATTTGTAATTTAGAAAATTAAATTGAATAAAAATTTAGTTTGAAACATTGAATATTTAAAGTTTTGAAATAATATTGAAATGTAAAAGGGTATTTTTTTGATTTCAAATCCGGAAGTGAGATCGATAAAATGTGAAATGCTTATTTAGGAATTGAGTTGAATTTTAAATTAATAAATTGAGATTGGACTAAAATTTGAATTTGGAATTTGAATAGATTTGAATCGCAACTTTGAAAGTGATAAAATTTGAAAATATATATATATATATTAGATGAAATGATATTTTGGTTTTGAATTATAAATTAAATTGAAATGACCACGGTGTTATAGTGTATATTTCTACATTGTAGTACTTCCACGGATCCGTAGAGAATGGTTATACCATACATCCTCTAAGTTACTTGTATTTCAGTTGATATTTCACTTGAATTGGATTTATTGATATCAGAATGTTAATCCTGACTCGAGCGTTTTGTGTTTTGCTTTACGCTCGGGTCAGACTGAGTGATACAACATTTAAGACTCACCTTCGAAGTTGGAGCTTTACTTGAAGATCCAGCTATCTATCCTTTCGGTCATCCAGTCGATTGGTCTAAAGAATTCATCTGCCCGTACTGGAGACTTCACTGCATCTGGGATATTCGGATGTATTTTATTTCTAACTTTGTTTATATAGTAGCTTCCTGAACTATTATTCATTTATTCCGCTGCATATTATTATACTACTATGTATCTAAGATTATGTGATTTATTTATTTACTGTATATGTTTCTCCAAATTTAAATAACAATTTGGTGTTTTGAATTATTCAAGTCAGACATGTATGGTTTTATTGTCGATTTGGATGCTCCAAAATAGCGGGTCATTACAGATTGCTACCAAAAGGAATTTATTTTTCGATTAAAACAAATTTTGACAGTGAAAAATATTCTAAGAATGATGTAATAAATATATGAACATAGTTTTGAACTAATAATTGAAAATAGTATAGGTAAAAAAATAAGTTATAATTTATAAATTGAGTTGGAAAGTAAAATTAAAATTTAAAACTATTGAATATCTTTAATTAAGCAAACAAAAGAATATTTTGAGTTTGAGATACGAAATAAAATGATTAACTTAAGAAAATAAATTGGATAGTGAAATATAGTAAATAAAATATATTTAACTCATTAAAGCTTAAATAAAATATGAAATGTAATTGAAATGAATTAGATAAAATAATAAAATGAAATTTTAAATGAATAAATTGTATAATTCATAGATTTGAAAATAATAAGCTTAGAACAAATTTTAGATTTGTAAAATGTAAACGATAATAGAATTTAACTTGAATAAAATTTAAATAAAATGAGTAATGGATTAAAATGAATTGAAGTTTAAGTTAATATTAAATAAATTGAATTAGATAATACGTGAAACCAGATAAATTACTAAAGTGAATTAATTTCATTTAAGCAATAAAATTAATTAATCAAATGAATATGAATTTAAATATTTGAAAATGAAATGTAATTTAGGTGTGAATAAAAAAACAGTTAAATTTGAGAAATTGAAAGAAAACACACGAGTGTTAGAAAAATAAATGTGAGTAATTGGATTTAATTTAAAATTCGATGAAAATAAGTTAAATACAAATGAAATGAGTTTTAATAAATTACGTGTTAGCTAATTGCATATGAAATAAGTTAACGAAACAAAAGGATAGAAGAAACTTAAGAAAATTGAATGAAATAAACTATGGAGAAAAAATTATTAATATGAATTGAGTTATAAAGTAAAAAAAACTTTCGTAGATTAATAATATGAATTTGGATAAATGAAGTGAATCGATGAATTAACAATAACTTAGGATATGAAGTAATAATAATAAAAGTGAGTTTTTTTGTATAAAATATTTATAATAAATTTAGATAATTTATAAATGATGTTAGTATAATTAAAAGGAGGACATACTAAGTGGAAACAAAACAAATTCAACTTACGCAAGGTTAAGTGGAATAATTTTATGAATGATTCACCAATGAATTTATACGAAATAGGTTAAATAAAAAAAAGTGAAACAATTGGAATTTCACAAATTGAATTGAATTAAAATTGAATATAATGAATTTGTAATGAGTGTTAATAAATTGAAAGAAATCGATGGAATGTAAACCAATTATATGTGGATGAAACAAATGTAAATAATTGAAATAAATTGATTAAATGTTAATACATTTAATTGTAATCATTAAAATGTGAATGCAATGAATATTGGTTGGTTGAATAAAAATGGAATGAAATTGACTTAATTGAATGTAAATCAATTTAAAGGAGAATGAATTGAATATAAATCCATTGTATGATTAACGAAATGAATATTAATAAGGGAATGTGAATCAATTTAAAATATATGGAACGTGGTATGAAATTAATTTACATAAGTATAATTAATTATATGAATTATTGAAATGAAATAGTGTAAGTGAAAAAATGAAAGTAACTATAAACAAGTGTAAATTAATAGAATGTGAACTCATTAATGTTGATAGTGCATGCAAATCAATTGGAAGTGATTAAACTGAATGAAAAATCAATTAAACTTGAATCTAATTGAATAAAAGTTGGTTGAATGCAAATAAATTGAAATGAATCAATTAAAATGTCAATGAAATTAATATTAATAAGAAACGAAGGGTATAAATTAAAAATTGATATTGGATAATGTAAATTCACATGGTTATGAATTAATTGAACTAATTGGATGGATAGTGATGGTTGGATGGTTTCTTTTGTTGCAAACATTTGTTATTACTGTTTTGATTGCATATGTTTGTTGTATGTTGCGTATTTGTGCTTGTATCTATTGTTTGGATTCAAAGTTCATGTTATATGGTTATATTAGACTTATACATGTTCCTACATCTTTACGTGCAACTAATATCTTAAATTCAGCTGAGATAGGTACATACGAAGACTGTTTGGGGGCGTATACGAGGACTTATATGCTTTTGCTTGCTTAACATGAGCGAATTCACTCGTATCATGAGTAATAAGGTACATATCTCGGATTCCATACCGCGATTTTATATTTTTACCCTTCAGGATGCCTCATCATTGAGATGGGATGTATATTTGACATATATTGGGTATATTTGTGTTATATATTATATTGTAACATTCTTCCGATCGAGCCGTGCAAAGGAGACTCTACCGAAATTTTCTGTAAAACCGAGAGTTATAAATTTTTTGAAGTTTTAAAATTTTTATAGCTTGTTTTATATATAAGTTATACTTTTCATAAAATCGAAACCGGAGTGGAGTAGCGAGAGCGTAGTAATGGTTTTGTAGATAGGATGTGTGATGTCCCACCTCTATGCTCACAATAACAAAGAGTATTAAAGGAAATACTGTCTTTTATTACGAAGAATAAGGCTGGATAGGAGCGATCATCCGTAGTTAAGCCTTACACTAGTATTGGTTATCTACGATAGGAGTGGTATATATTTTTATTTTTCATCTCTTATTTATTTACTCCCATCGGCATACTCAATTCCAGTATAAAACGAACTACGATGGTTCATAATAGTTTAGGACAATATATATAATAATAACACAGATAATACAAATGCGGAACACAGATAAAACAAAAAGTCTCATATATATAATAACTGATGTCAGTTACAATACATGTGATACAGTACATATGATACAACTACAACTGTCGACTCTGGAAGTTACATATACATGTACATTATCGTATATAATATACAAGAATACATATCTTCCCATACTATGACGACGACTACTCCAAATGATATAAAGAAACTTCATAGCTCAAGCAGCAATCCAAAGCAAGATATCTACAACCTCTAATAACTCGATCTGACCCGAGTATTAATTCATAAGAAAATAATACATGGGTCGGTCTAATTCAAACTCAGTTATTAGTGCACAAAAGCAATAATAATTAAGTATCAAATAGACGACAGTCACAATAAATCTCGTCTATCCGATCCTTAAATAAAGAAATCAGATAAGGATAAAAAGATTATCAATGAAGATAATTTAGAAAACAACAGAATTGCCTAAACGGCAATTAATGACAAATTCTAATTATTAAATAAATAATTAGAAACTCATAATCTAATTATCGAAAAGATTATTAGATATCAACAAAACCATCAAATTAAACCAAATCTGAATACGACACAAAATATTGAAATATCAATCAAAATGTCAGTTCGGGTAGGGCTGCAGTACATGCACGCGTGTACTGCCTCGCCACTTGTAACGACCCGCTATTTTGGACCATTCAAATTGACAATAAAACCATACATATCCGGCTTGAATAATTCAAAATACCGAATTGTTAATTTAAATTTGGAAAAAGTTAAAATATACATTAGATAAATCAATCACAGATCACAGAGTAATATAGTGCAGCGGAATAGATAAAGAATCGTAGTTCATGAAGCTACTATATATATATATATCAGAGTTAGAAAAATACAACCGAATAGTTCAAATGCAGTGAAGTGTCCAATGCAACAGATGACTTCTCTGAACCAATCAACTAGAAAGGCTGGAATCTAAATCGATAGTTGGATTTCCAAACGAAGCTCCGAACTCCAAAGGTGAGTCTCAAATGCTGTATCACTCAGTCTGACCCGAGCGTAAAGCAAAACACAAAACACACGAGTCAGGATTAACATTCTTATGTCAATAAATTCAACTCAAGTGAAATATCAACTGAAATACAAATAACTTAAAGGATTTATGGGATAACCATCCTCTAAGGGTCCATGAACTTTCTACAAGGTAGAAATATACACTATAACACCGTGGTCATTTCAGCTTAATTTATACTTCAAAACCAAATCTCATTATCACTTCAAATATCTCTATATTTCCCAAAATAGTATTTATATATATTAAATAATTTATACAGTAAAGTATTTTCAATTTCCTCAACTTAACAAAACGTTCCGACATCAACCCGACCTTCCCATTCAAATTAAATTCAATCTCAATTTATCAATTTAAATTCAACTCAATTTAAATCAAATATTACTACTAAATCTATATATACAATTTCCATTTATATAATATCTTAAGAATCAAATTTATTAAACCATATATTTCTTTCCAAAATTATAGAAATTATTTTCAAAATATTTATATGGACCAACGGTGTTGTATATATTTCCTATCATATAGTCAAGTGCTATGAATATTTATTATTTCAATCCGTATACTAAATATATATGGGTGGATATCATTTCAACCCGTAATCCCTAATTCAATTAAATGAAAATCGCTTGGGTTTATCATTTCAACCCATAACGATTTTCTTCTATTCTAAAGTCTGTACAGGTATGTATCATTTCAACCCATAGTGATTTCTAAACTACAGGGAACTTGCAGAGTGATAACAGAAAATACAATAAAATAACAGGCATATATCATCAATAACAATATAATATAAACAACAGGATATGGTGTCATATCGCGCAGGTGAGCAGTTACAGATAGTAGCATATATAACAAATTTAAATAACTAAGCAGCATAATTCAATTGTCGTTTCAATTGAAATCAAACTTAATGAATAAAAATATGTTAACCGTGAGTGATTGCTCACCTCTCGAGCCTAGAGAATACAGAAGATGACACGGATATGCATACTTCTACAGACACTGAAATTTGAATTATGAATCGAAGCAAAGCAAAATTGGCACGAATTCAATGATCAAAGCTGATAACAAGAATTGATGGAACAAGTCAGAACGGGATCGGCGAAGATAATAGTATGAGTGGACTCATATATATATAACTATATATAAGTATATATATAAAGTCATATTCTAAATTCAACACATATTAAATTAAATTAAATATATACGTATTTATATTTTCCAAAATCATTGTTTTTTTATTTAAAATACATAAATTAGAATCAAGCATATATACAATATGAAATTTGAAATAAATACTTATATAAACAGACTAATATAAATCACGTGCTAGGTTACAACACTGACATATTTTAGCTGTAAGATAGAGTATAATGAAAGAAGTCAACATCAGTTATTATATATTTATGTAAACCAATTGTAACATATATTTATTTGACATAACAAATGAATTCTTTTATAAAATAATGTACATTGAGCGCTATTTCATAAAAAAGCACATACAATACCATTTATATACGAACAATAAAAGTAGCTTATATATATAGATATACTATTTAAAAATCAATATTTATATTTCAACTAACATCAGAAAACAAATATAAACTTTATACTTTATACATGTTTTATGGAAAAATAGAAAAAAAACAGAACGCAAAGTGGATACAACGTTTGGAATTCAGGGATTAGTCCTGAAGGCTAATACACCGTCGGATCATTTTTATTAAATTTTTGGATAAATTTCTGTAGAAGAGTAGCAATTTATTTAAAAAACATGGTGTGAAATGAATTGATGGAATGAATAAAGTAACGTATTATTAGTACCCAAATAATCAAATGACATAATACGTTGGTTTCTTAATAACGACAGTAACGTTCAATTTGCTAAAAGTTAATTTAGGACGTTATCTTCGTCTTATTTGTAAGCGATTGATATATCATAACTCTTTTAAATTTAAGAATAGCTCATGGCACGGCGTATGAAAATTCAAATTCCATCACATCATATATTTATATTTTCAGTTTAGAAATGTATGAACTTATCAATTTTTTTTTTTTGACTATAAATGACGTAAAACACCACTGCTTATTAAATTTGTCATGTACTGCGTTTAAATACTTCCAAAGCGTTTGTCAATTTATTTAAAAGCTATAAAATGAAAGGAGTGAAAAGTGAAAAAAAGAAAGAAAGAATATATATATATATATATATATATATATATATATATATATAATAAAACATGGGGAGAGAGACGAAGATACAGATGGTGGTACGTATCTTGTTCTATTCATAAGTAAATATCACCACGTTAAATTCCTTTGCATATTTTTAATTGATATAAGCAATGCTTTCACATATAACAGGCCCAATCTTATATACATAACTACATATTATAAAGGGATATGAAAACTTATATATATACACCTTATATTATAATATATTTAACTAGATAAAATGTATATATTAGATAATAGAATACAATAATATAGATGAAAAGAGAATTACAGCAAGCTAAAATTTATAATAAAAAAAAAGTGTTGCAGGAAGTTGGAAACAACGACTAATGCAATAATATTTATTATAAGTTTTGAAATCCATTAGACAAAAGAAAACACAACTTGTATAACATATCCATTAAACAAAATAGACTATATATAGTACTAGTACATATTCAGGCTATATGTAAACATTTAAAAACGAAACATATATTGCAATATGATACGCATACCGTTTATAAAAATATGGATGATGAGGGGAGGAGGCATGGAGTGGGTTGTGGCTCTTGACAGGTGGTTCGAGCTGTGGTGGCGGAGGCTTGACGAAGCTATAGAAGGAGAACTGGTCCTTTTTTAAGCAACAGAGAGGGAGAAAAAAATGAAGCTAAATAGGCTCAGAGACTATACATTATAAATATTTAATATAGTTGAACGGTAGGAATGAGTAATCCAGCAACTAAAATTGGAACCATGGAAATAGAGGGGTCAATCGGTAGAATTTAGGAGGTATGAATGGTAACGTTTGTTTGAATTATATACCAAATATATAACTTTATATTCCATTATTAATTGAATAGGAGAAACAAATGGGTGGATAATGAGCTGTCCATTTATGATATATTGTTACATATAATTTATTAAAGAAGAAACGGTAGAATAGTGATAGATTTGAATTGTATACTGGTTTGATAATGGTCAAGTTGATAAGGTGGATATTTAAACAATTTATTGCTTGATTGGAAAGCACGTGAGTATGGAAAGGAGAGGATATTGAAATGGAAAAAGGAATGGACAGAGAAATTTAAGCGAAGATAAAACGTACAGGAATAAATATAGAGTAGTGGGATGGTCACGATAATTCAGTGGATAATTAAAGCAACTTTTTAATGCCACCAGCTGCACGTTCAAATTTGAAAAGGTAGAGTAACGGACCATAAAATAAATTGAAATGATGGATTTATATAAGGAACCATGATGTGTACAATAATTGAAACGAAAACGTACATAAATAAATGAATATGAGACAAATGAAGATGAAGGGGAAAGAAATAAACTATTTATGGGCGATGAATTTATAAAAGGAACCATGATGTGTACAATAATTAAAACGAAAACGTACACAAATAAATGAAAATGAGACAAATGAAGATGAAGGTAACCTTATATATAATATATATAAAAAATCAATATTCATTTAATATTATGTATATTCTTTCAAAATGTAAAGGCTACGTATGAGTGAATTCATATATGCTTATCTTTGTACATAACAAACATGCAGACTACAAATTTTAATGCAGACCATAAATCAACCATTAAAGCATATACTTCATATATGTAGTTAAATATAGTATATACTTCTCTTCTTCTTCGGTTCATATGATATATGAAACCCTTAAGTATCGTATTTATAGCTGACGACATATGTATAGATATACTAAATATGCACTAAAATAAACTGGAAATGGTGACACAAAAACCCAAAATCAAATATATATGTTTAACATGACTAGAAATCAAACTTCAGTAAAACTATATACTAGTATCAAGACTAACATATACATACATACATACATACATACATACATACATACATACATACATATATATATAGCTATTATAACACATATAAATAAAATAAAACTCGGTATAAATATGCTTTACTATATATACACTTCAAATAGACCATCATACATATACAGTGGTTTTCCAAAATAAATATATATGGAACGTACTCAATATACTTAAAATTTACACACCTTGCTGAAAAGCAAAAGGAGACCGTAAATTTATTACCCACACTATTGATATTTATACCCAACAGAAATGAACTACGCTATCCAATTTACATCAAACTTAACTTATATTATAGTATAAATAATAGTTTATAAAGTTTTTGTACTAGATCTTATAGGTATAACCACAAGCAAACTTTAAAATATATGTACACAGCTCGCACTACAAATCATTAATATACATAACATAATTTTTTTTTCCAAAATTTTATTATTAATAATTTCTCAAAATCCAATTCAATACGTTAAATATCAATTAAAAATTGCTAAAATTTTATGGGTCGTTACACTCTCCCCCACTCAAAACTTTTCGTCCCCGAAAAGGAATAAAGTAGGAGAATAGAAATAACCAGATGAAAAATTTAGACTTTGAAAAACAAATAAACAATTTATTTAAAACCATATACCTTTTTTATTATTATTTAAATTAATTAATATTTAATAGATTACTCATTTTATTAAATCCATTCAATTAATTATGAGATCAATTATTTATAAAACACTAAATTTTTTTACTATTAAACCGGGTAGAATATAAATAAACATTATTTTGAAGGATATATCCAACAAGGAAGGAAGGTAGATTTGGAAAACAGAATCAAGGTGAATAACTAAACTAAGCAGATAAGGTAGATGCAAGGAATAGTATCGGGCACGAATAATTAATCTAGAATCATCAGAATTTAAATTTCAAATATTAATTCAAAATTTCTTTGTTGAGAAAAATACTTTTATAATAAATACCTTTATAATAATACTTTTATAATAAAATACTATTATATCGAAATAAATTTTCCTTTCGAAAATACTTTTATAACTCGATGTTTCAACAAGTTTATCCTCGTTCTTGCAGACTCTGGCCATGCATTGATCAGGCGCAAAGCTAGAATTCCTCAAGTACTTAGTAGACTTGTTTCAAGACCCAGTGAAAAATACTTGAAAAACCTTTAAAACAGATATGGAAATTACAATCCAAACAAAACAACCAAACCAAAACCTTTGTCCGACTATGGTTCGTAGATACACAATGGTTATGCCTGGATCCCCCAAGAAACAATCCGTATCCGTAAGCTTTCTCAGCCCTGCGAGTTACGCCATGATGACTAGTAGAGTGCAGGATACACAATGGTTACACCTGGGTCCCCCAGGAAACAATCCATACCCCTAGGCTATCTCAGCCACGCAGTTTCGCTACTATTCGCGACGTACGCAGATTGCAAGATACACAATAGTTACGCCTGGATCCCCCAGGAAACAATCCATACCCCTAGGCCAGACTCAGCCAGGCAATTGCGCTATGAAGTCGCGAGAGAAAAAAAAACCATGGGTTACGCCACGGTGGGAACACTCGAGTATTACATCTGGAAAACCAAAAATCAGAGAGAATAATATCGATAGAATGAATCTACGATGTGGCCACAAAGCGGATATCAAGCAGAAGGCACTTTCCATATCTTTACTTCGAAAATATATATCATATAGCACCTTTTCAAATCACTTTCAAATATCGTACTTATATAAAGTCCATATATATAGGATTCCATTTTTCCCAAATCGAATACTTTCCAAAACCAATAGTAGATCAAATCATACATATATAGACTTCGATTATATAAAATCTCTTTCCAAATTGAGTGCCTTTCAAATCAATAGATTTCAAATCAACTTCATACTTATACAATCCATTTTATATAAGTTCGACCACTCCCAAATCAAGTGCTTAATAATATAAGGTTCTCAAATTTCAAATCATTTAAATATCAATTCAGTCTCAAAATCATATATGATTTCACAAAATTTTCTTCCAAATTAAATATCTAAATTTCAAAGTTCCCAAAATAATAGGTTTCGAAAATTATCCCATTTTCCAAATTAAAATAATTCAAGTCAAACAAATTCATTTCCAAAATCACCATTTAAGTACTGGTTTTTAATTCCAATTTAATTTCAAAACCAAATATTTTCCCAAAATCAATTATACTCAAAATGGTTTCCAAATTTATAATTATCCCTTTTTTTTAAAACTTTTAAACTATCTATTTCTATTTGAAATATCCAATTTACCTTTCTGAAAACTATTATTCAAAACTATTTTTTTTCAAAACATTTCAAAACCAAATTTATATTCTTTATCAAACATTTTATACTCTTTGAAATTTCTTAGCTTTGAAAATTTAATCTCGATTTGGAAGTGTTCGAACATTCAAAATAGTTAGGGAAATCAAATTTCCAAATTCAAGACTTGAAAATCAACAATAAATAGATAGGATTATACCAAATCAAATCCGAAACTCGAGGACTGAATACCGGTTTCCTTTAAATCATTTTAAATATATATACATATATCTTTCGAATATCGAATTATTCTTCGGAATTTGAAATCAAAATTTGTTTCACAATATCACTCGCATAGCAAAGCTACTAGAGCGGCCTCTCCTCCACTCTGAAACTCAAAAATCAATGTCGATGATGCGTGCACTCATCACCGAAATTATTTTCCAGCGACAAAGTGAGTTCTGGACTTCTATTTTCTTAAAACTTCCTTGAAATTTCATTGAAATCATTGGAACTCGTTCGAGTCATTTGAAACACTTCTTATTCAGAAAATACTTTCAAATTGTATTATTATATAATTTCAAAAATCTTAAAACCAATTTCAAAACACCAGAATTCAGTTCTCGTATTTCAAATTTAACACTTCAGTTATAAATCATTTTTATATAAATCAATTTCTTATATTTTTTCCAAATTTCAAATCCTTTCGAAACCCTTTTATTTAGAATAACATTTCTTATTTGTTTTATATATAGGTATGTAATCCTTATCGAAAACATTTTCACTTTTATATATAGAATAAAATCATAGTTATCAAAATAATAATTTTGATATATAAAACAATTTCAAAAATGCAAACATACCCGATTTTCAGAGGATAATTTTAAGAATGGATTTTAAACAAATATAGAGATTTGAATTAGAGGAACTCAAATTAATAGAATTCCGATTCGAAGATAGACTCGATCGAAGATGCGATAATTAAATTAAAAAATAGAAGATGGATATACTTCTATAAATAGCGGGCGACCTTTACCGGTCAACCGTGATTCCATAATTAGATCGGTGTAGAATTCTGAGGCAATTCGACATTCGATCGCAAGAGATATAGAATTCGGCATAACAAGATATAGCAGCATCGTAAACCGAGGATACAAAAATCTTCGGTGAGTCAATGCCAATTGAAAAGGAGTTTTCACCCCCTTTACAAATCATTCAGTGGAGTTATGGGATACTCCGGAATCAAACGAATATAAATAGGGAGAGACAGAATGAATTTCGGAACCGAGGGACATTCCAAAATTCAAAGGAAATCGAGTCAAAAGGAAGAGATTCAACTCGAGCGAAAGTGATTCTGTAAATAAATTTACCATATATGCTAAGTTTTGCCTAGAGCCAAAGCTCTGATACCAACTGCAACGACCCGCTATTTTGGACCATTCATATCGACAATAAAACCATACATATCCGACTTGAATAATTCAAAATACCGAATTGTTAATTTAAATTTGGCAAAACTTAAAATATATATTAAATAAATCAATCACAGATCACAGAGTAAGATAGTGCAGCGGAATAGATAAAGAATCGTAGTTCATGAAGCTACTATATATATCAGAGTTAGAAAAATACAACCGAATAGTTCAAATGCAGTGAAGCATCCAATGCAACAGATGACTTCTCTGAACCAATCAACTGGAAAGGCTGGAATCTGAATCGATAGTTGGATTTCCAAACGAAGCTCCGAACTCCAAAGGTGAGTCTCAAATGCTGTATCACTCAGTCTGACCCGAGCGTAAAGCAAAACACAAAACACTCGAGTCAGGATTAACATTCTTATATCAATAAATCCAACTCAAGTGAAATATCAACTAAAATACAAATAACTTAAAGTATGTTTGGGATAACCATCCTCTAAGGGTCCAAGGAACTTTCTACAAGGTAGAAATATACACTATAACACCGTGGTCATTTCAGCTTAATTTATACTTCAAAACCAAATCTCATTTTCACTTCAAATATCTCTATATTTCCCAAAATAGTATTTATATATATTAAATAATTTATACAGTAAAGTATTTTCAATTTCCTCAACTTAACAAAACGTTCCAACATCAACCCGACCTTCCCATTCAAATTAAATTCAATCTCAATTTATCAATTTAAATTCAACTCAATTTAAATCAAATATTACTACTAAATCTATATATACAATTTCCATTTATATAATATCTTAAGAATCAAATTTATTAAACCATATATTTCTTTCCAAAATTATAGAAATTATTTTCAAAGTATTTTTATGGATCAATGGTGTCTGTATATATTTCCTATCATATAGTCAAGTGCTACGGATATTTATCATTTCAATCTGTATACTAAATATATACGGGTGGATATCATTCAACCCTTAATCCCAAATTCAATTAAATGAAAATCGCTTGGGTTTATCATTTCAACCCATAACTATTTTCTCCTATTATAAAGTCTATTCAGGTATGTATCATTTCAACCCATAGTGATTTCTAAACTACAGGGAACTTGCAGAGTGATAACAGAAAATACAATAAAATAACAGGCATATATCATCAACAACAATATAATATAAACAACAGGATATGGTGTCATATCCCGCAGGTGAACAGTTACAGATAATAGCATATATAACAAATTTAAATAACTACAGTAGCATATTTCAATTGTCGTTTCAATTGAAATCAAATTTAATGAATAAAAATATGTTAATCGTGAGTGATTTCTCACCTCTCGAGCCTAGAGAATACAGAAGATGACACGGATATGCATACTGCTACAGACACTGAAATTTGAATTATGAATCGAAGCAAAGCAAAATCAGCACGAATTCAACGATCAAAGCCGATAACAAGAATTGATGGAACAAGTCAGAACGGGATCGGCGAAGATAATGGTATGAGTGGACTTATATATATATATATATATATATATATATATAACTATATATAAGTATATATATAAAGTCATATTCTAAATTCAACACATATTAAATTAAATAAAATATATATGTATTCATATTTTCCAGAATCATTGTTTTTTCTTTTTAAAACACATAAATTAGAATCAAGCATATATACAATATGAAATTTGAAATAAATACTTATATAAACAGACTAATATAAATCATGTGCTAGGTTACAATACTGACATATTTTACATGTAAGAAAGAGTATAATGAAAGAAGTCAACATCAGTTATAATATATTTATATAAACCAATTGTAACATATATTTAGTTGACATAACAAATGAATTCTTTTATAAAATAATGTACATTGGGCGCTATTTCATAAAAATGCACATACAATACCATTTATATACGAACAACAAAAATAGCTTATATATATAGATATACTATTTAAAAATAAATATTTATATTTCAACTAACATTAGAAAACAAATATAAACTTTATACTTTATATATGTTTTATGGAAAAAGAGAAAAAAAAACAGAACACAAAGTGGATCCAACGTTTGGAATTCAGGGATTAGTCCTGAACGCTAATACACCGTCGGATCATTTTTATTAAATTTATGGATAAATTTCGGTATAGCAATTTATTTAAAAAACGTGGTGTGAAATGAATTGATGGAATGAATAAAGTAACGTATTATTAGTACCCAAATAATCAAATGACACAATACGTTGGTTTCTTAATAACGACAGTAACGTTCAATTTGCTAAAAGTTAATTTAGGACGTTATCTTCGTCTTATTTGTAAGCGATTGATATATCAAACTCTTTTAAATTTAAGATCAGCTCATGGCACGGCGTATGAAAATTCAAATTCCATCGCATCATATATTTATATTTTCAGTTTAGAAATGTATGAACTTATCAATTTTTTTTTGGCTCTAAATGGCGTAAAATACCACTGCTTATTAAATTTGTCGTGTACTGCGTTTAAATACTTCCAAAGCGTTTGTCAATTTATTTAAAAGCTATAAAACGAAAGGAGTGAAAAGAGAAAAAAAGAAAGAAAGAATATACATATATATATATATATATATATGTAATTAAAAAAAACATGGGGAGAGAGACGAAGATACAGATGGTGGTACGTATCTTGTTCTATTCATAAGTAAATATCACCACATTAAATTCCTTTGCATATTTTTAATTGCTATAACCAATGCTTTCATATATAACAGGCCCAATCTTATATACATAGCTACATATTATAAAGGGCTATGAAAACTTATATATATATATGTACCTTATAGTATAATATATATAACTAGATAAAATGTATATATTAGGTAATAGAATACAATAATATAGATGAAAAGAGAATTGCAGAAAGCTAAAATTTATAATAAAAAAACAAAGAGATTCAGGAAGTTGAAAACAACAACTAATGCAATAATATTTATTATAAGTATCGAAATCCATTAGACAAAAGAAAACACAGCTTGTATAACATATCCATTAAACAAAATAGACTATATATAGTACTAGTACATATTCATGCTATATGTAAACATTTAAAAACGAAACATATATTGCAATATGATACGCATACCGTTTATAAAAATATGGATGACGAGGGGAGGAGGCATGGAGTGGGTTGTGGCTCTTGACAGGTGGTTCGAGCTGTGGTGGCGGAGGCTTGACGAAGCTATAGGAAGGAGAACTGGTCCTTTTTTTTAAGCAACAGAGAGGAAGAAAAAAATGAAGCTAAATAGGCTCAGACACTACACGTTATAAATATTTAATAAAGTTGAACGGTAGGAATGAGTAATCCAGCAACTAAAATTGGAACCATGGAAATAGAGGGGTCAATCGCTAGAATTTAGGAGGTATGAATGGTAACAGTTGTTTGAATTGTATACCAAATATATAACTTTATATTCCATTATTAATTGAATAGGAGAAACGAATGGGTGGAGAATGAGCTGTCCATTTATGATATATTGTTACATATAATTTATTAAAGAAGAAACGGTAGAATAGTGATAGATTTGAATTGTATACTGGTTTGATAATGGTCAAGTTGATAAGGTGGATATTTAAACAATTTATTGCTTGATTGGAAAGCACGTGAGTATGGAAAGGCAAGGATATTGAAATGGAAAAAGGAATGGACAGAGAAATTTAAGCGAAGATAAAACGTACAGGAATAAATATAGAGTAGTGGGATGGTCACGATAATTCAGTGGATAATTAAAGCAACTTTTTAATGCCACCAGCTGCACGTTCAAATTTGAAAAGGCAGAGTAACGGACCATAAAATAAATTGAAACGATGGATTTATAAAAGGAACCATGATGTGTACAATAATTGAAACGAAAACGTACATAAATAAATGAATATGAGACAAATGAAGATGAAGGGGGAAATAAATAAACTATTTATGGGCGATAAATTTATAAATGAAACCATGATGTGTACAATAATTAAAACGAAAACGTACACAAATAAATGAAAATGAGACAAATGAAGATGAAGGTAACCTTATATATAATATATAAAAAATCAATATTCATTTAATATTATCTATATTCTTTCAAAATGTAAAGGCTACGTATGAATGAATTCATATATGCTTATCTTTGTACATAACAAACATGCAGACTACCAATTTTAATGCAGACCATAAATCAACCATTAAAACATATACTTCATATATGTAGTTAAATATAGTATATACTTCTCTTCTTCTTCGGTTCATATGATATATGAAACCCTGAACTAACGTATTTATAGCTGATGACATATGTATAGATATACTACATATGCACTAAAATAAACTGGAAATGGTGACACAAAAACCCAAAATCAAATATATATTTAACATGACTAGAAATCAAACTTCAGTAAAACTATATACTAGTATCAAGACTAACATATATATATATATAGCTATTATAACACATATAAATAAAATAAAACTCGGTATAAATATGCTTTACTATATATACACTTCAAATATACCATCATACATATACAGTGGTTTTCCAAAATAAATATATATGGAACATACTCAATATACTTAAAATTTACACACCTTGCTGAAAAGAAAAAGGAGACCGTAAATTTATTATCCACACTATTGATATTTGTACCCAACAGAAATGAAGTATGCTATCCAATTTACATCAAACTTAACTTATATTATAGTATACATAATAGTTTATAAAGTTTTTGTACTAGATCTTATAGGTATAACCACAACCAAACTTTAAAATATATGTACACAGCTCGTACTACAAATCATTAATATACATAACATATTTTCTTTTTTCTTTTTTCAAAATTTTATTATTAATAATTTCTCAAAATCCAATTCAATACGTTAAATACCAATTAAAAATTGCTAAAATTTTATGGGTCGTTACACCACTACGGTAATTAGATACACAAAAGATCAATAATTCAAAAGCAATAGAATATCAATAAAAGCAATACCGTGTGGCTGCAACACACGCTTGCATGCACTGCCTTGCCACTATAGTAATGATGTACACAAAAGCTCAATACCGTGTGGCTGCAGTATACGCTTGCGTGCACTGCCTTGCCACTACAGTGATGATGTACACAAAAGCGCAATGGATGTTCACAAACGGGCACAGGGTCAAACCCGAATTACCGGATTCAACTCAAGAGTAATTCGAAAAACAAGCAAAATGCAAAGGTCAAGTCACTGCTGTCATGACTCAACTCAATTGAACCAAATGGAACTGTGACAGCCGGAATGGCGACATGCAGTATGAAACTATGAAAATTGGATAAATGCAAGTGTCAGATTCGATCATAAAGGCACGGACTCAAGTGGAAGTGAATTAATTGACACAAATCAATGCCAACAACATGAACTGGACAGTGCACCATAGTGACACAGCCCTAAAAACTGCAAGAAACAAATATCCACTGTTTCAGATGGTCAAGGCAGCTACCATGAAGCTGCTTTAACTCCATGAATATAACATGAGTTACAAAGGTAAGAGTGGATCCTGAAACAAAAGTACATTCTTGTAACAACCCAGAGTTTTATAACAATTAATTTTCGTCAAATGACGATTTAATTAGTTGTTAATTGCTGTTTGGAGTTTTAAAAATCAAGTTTAATTTATTTAAAATTTTGCTAAAAAGGGCGGGCTTTAAAAATTTATCTCGGCCCATATTTTTTTCTTCATGGTGCCGTGGTAAGGATTTGAAACTAACCCGATCCTCTTTTATCTTTTCCATTCATTCGAAACCCTAAGCCAAAAACGAAGCAAACGAAATAAATGGCGACCTTGTCTCCACCCGTTCCTCTTTGCAAAATTAGGGCTCGTTCAATTCATGGATGCCGACCTCAATTGCTTGGTCGATCGATGATCTCGTGCTCGGCTACTTCAATTCTCGTCGAAGCAAAGGTGAGTAATCCTATTTACTCACATCTAGTTCATTCTCGTATGATGCTTCTTCAATTTCGATTTTTGCTTCCATGTTGTTTTGTCTCGGCCAGTTGTTTTCGTTCGATGTTGGATAGTGATGTTGTTATGTGAACTTTTATTGTGACTTTGTTTTGGTTGTCATTTCGCTGTTGAAATGGATTTGCTGACTGTTTCTCGTCTTCCTTTTTTGGCCTCGGCTCTGATTATTTTCCTGTTGACGTTGTCACACCCGGCTATGAATTGGCATTTTTACTTTGTGATGAAGGTTTACTCTTTCATAAATTGTTTCGATTTTTGCCTTGCTTTTGTTTGATGTAAGCATTGTTTCTGGTCTGGATGTTGTTTCTTGATTCTGGTGTACATTTTGGATTTCAGACTTTGGTTGGAAATATGTAAACTTAATTTTGTGAAAGTATTATGGATGAGAATTTGAAATTTCTCTCAAAGTTAATTTCGACCGTTATTTTGATTTGAAACTGCGAATCAGTGAATTGTTGGATTAACTTGTCTTTTGATTCAACTTGAATCTGTACATTCATGTTGTATAAGTTGGATGTGGCATCACTCTTTTTCACTGTCATGTTGCATCTGAGCTTCTTTTGATTTTACACGGCTTCATCATGTCACTTGATCTGTTTCAGTTGAGTTATACTTAGCTCGGTGGTTGTTACTGCATTCATATTGGTTCACTTGTGCACTCCTTGACTGCTTGACCTGCATGTTGCCTTCATACTTTGTCCTTGAGCTGGGTGGTTGGACCTGTAGCGTCTATACTCTGTGCTGTCTGGATTTCATTTGAATACTCCTTCCACTGGCCTCGTTTTTATGCGTGGTTAGAGATTTTGTAGCTTGTGAGTTGCATTCACTTGTGTTGAGTCATTTTACTTGACTGTTGCATTATTTGGATGATGATGTTTCGTTGTTGACATGTGTTTTACTGTTGATTCGACCACGACACTGTCTTGGTTCGAACTGCTGCTTTTGGGTCAATTGTTGTTCACTGTTCACGTGTAGTGGAGGTATTTCTCGAGTTGATCATTTCTTGTAGCTGTTTTGACTATAGAGACAGTTTGTATACTTGTTTCCTGTAGTAATTGGGTTCACTGACCTATCTTGTTGCGTTGAATTGAGACTGCTGCAGGACTTTACTTTGTTATTCAATTTTTTAGCCTTGACCACTTTGGCTCTGACATGATGCTAAACTTTGGCATTTCTTTGCTTTGATCGAACATGTGCACTTGCTGTTGCTTGAGACCGCCATTCACTACATTTCACTATGTTACATGTTGCCATTTAGTGGGTGCAGTAGTTTGCACCATGCCTTCATACGCACTTCGTTCACTTGCGTACTGACTGGTCCATATTGCGTTTGCATTTGGTCACTGTGTTCACAGGTGACATTATTCTCATTTGAACTGCTCTGCGTTTTCCTCTGCTGTGTGCTGTGGTGCCATATCTATGGTGCTCTCACCTTCATCCTGCTGTGTCTTCATGTTATACCACTGCCATGTGCAGTTCCTTATTGCACCTCTAATTTATTATATCCATGTGCAGTTCGTTATGTACATTCATTTGTGTACATCTTGCATATTCACTTGGTTGGAACTTTATGCTGTCATCATTGGCTTAGTGCATTAGTTTGCACTATGAATTCTTGTGTATTGGTCTTTGTGCCTTGTTGCTATTTCAGTATATGCAGTTGTGGCAAGGCAGTGCACGCAAGCGTGAACTGCAGCCACACGGTATTGCTTTGATTGATATTTCAATTACTTTTGATCCATTGATCTTTTGCGTATTTCATATGCCATATTGGCGAGGCAGTACACGTTAGCGTGTACTGCAGCCAATCAGTATTGATGTTTTTAAATGACATTTCAACTGTTTAAATTGATTTGGTTTGATATGATCATTTTGTTGGTGTCTAATTATCTATTTGATAATTAGATTATATGTTTCTTATTATTTATTTAATAATTGGATTTTGTTGTTAATTGCCAATTAGGCAATTCTGATGTTTTCTAAATTATCTTCATTGATATTCTTGTCATTTATCTTTGTTGATGATTTGACTATGCTGATTTGTTGTTTAACACCGTTAAGTGTTATATTTTACCGTTATCCGATTTCTTTATTAAAAAGGTCGGATAGACGAGAATTATTGTGACTGTCGTCTATTTGATTATTTGATTATTATTGCTTCTATGCACTAACAACTGAGTTTGAATTAGACTGACCCGTGTATTATTTTCTTTGAATGTAATATTCGGGTCAGACCGAGTATTTACAGGTTGTTGATATCTTACTTTGAGTTGCTGCTTGAGCTATGAAGTCTCTTCATATCTTTTGCAGTAGTCGTCGTCATGTTTAGTAGTCAGTGTAATTGTATAGGATGTTGTATATTCATGTATATTATTCACGATAATGTACTTGTATATGTAACTTCCAGAGTCTACAGTTGTAGTTGTATCATATGTATTGTATCACATGTATATCAACTGACATCAGTTATATATATATATATATATATATATATATATATATATATATATATGAGACTTTCTGTTATATCTGTGTTCCGCATTTACTTTATTTGTGTTATTATTATAAATATTGTCCTAAACTATTATGAACCATCATAGTTCGTTTTATACTAGAATTGGGTATGTCGATGGGACTAAATAAATATGAGATGAAAATTAAAAATATATACCACTCCTATCGAGATAACCAATACTAGTGTAAGGCCTAACTACGGATGGCCGCTCCTATCCAGCCTTATTCTTCGTGATAACAGACAGTATTTCTTTTAATACTCTTTGTTATTGCGAGCATAGAGGTGGGGTGTCACAATTCTTTTATGTGCATAATGAATCACATACATGGCATGGTCAAGGCAAAAAAAAAACAGCTCAACTCAGATTAACAAGCACTGGACAACATGACTAAGGCAACATCAGTTCAGAAGTGGAACAAGTGTGCACCAGGTCAGTGAACCCAGAAATGATAGGCAGAAACATAAACTAACACACACACACACACACATATCCATAAATGTATGTACATATGTGATGTTATACCATTGAGATTACACTGCAACAGGAGGAAAGAGTTCAACATGTATGCCACAGTAACCAAGTAGCATGTGACAGTATCAAGTGAATTCACTAAACCCATCACCAAAAATTCAACATGTAGCATGCAGTGACATACACAGTTGAAATTTAAAAATGTACAAGTATAGGGGAAATGGTCAAGACATCTAAAACAAGTTTCGATCCAAAAATCAGCGCCTCAAGTACACTTGAACCGAATTGAACAAATGCATCTATGAATCAAGACAATGAACTGAAGTGAAGGCCTGATCTACAACTCAAAAGATTAAATATAGTGTTCACGTGACCGAGACAAAAAAAAGAAGAAAACCAACATCAGTGAAAATGTTCCAACCAAATTCACAGTATAACTCAAAAATGAAGAACAATTGAAGCCATATCAATACCACACTATAAGCCGAGACAATAACCAGATATGCCTGAAGACAACATCAAGTATACATGAATGACCAGTACGACCAAGTAGGAAGTGACTCAAACCAAAGAGTAAAATATGAACCCGCATGGTACACTACAAGTGCAACAGTAGCATCGAAATGATCAAGACCAATACCACTGGTTCAAGTGAAATCAAGACAAGTCAGTGCCAACAATGAATTACTCCAACTAGACAGCAAAAGTGGAAACAATCACAAATAATATCAAGTTTGCAGTCGAAAAAACTGCAGGTCAACATAAATACAAAAAGATCATTAAAGATCAAGGCACAGCTGAGATGAACAATCATGGTGAAAACTCATATTCAAGGCACAACGTATCAAACCAGAAGCATGCTCGAAGCAAAATCCAAACCAAGTTCAAGTTACATGAACAAAACCCCAAACTACATAATCAATCTGCACATGTCACGAAGACCAACAAAGGCAGATCTATCAAGCTAATGATACATGAATAATACTCGAGGGTAATGCACATATCAAACGAGATGTTCAAGGAAACATAAATGGTGTATTGCAAAAATCAAAACAGAGGAGCATACAAACTGTAGCTCAAAGTACAAGCCGAGGCCAATTCAAGTTAAATAGCCAATGCCGAAGTTCAGATGATAAACAAATCGAACCCATGATCAACAGAGATCGAAGTCATAAAAGAAACCAACATCTCCAAATAAATTCAATGGTAACAGATTCAAACCAAAACCATAAATCAATCAAGTTGAAGACAACGTCAACATCATAAAAGTCAAGCAGTAAAGGTCGCAAATTTGAATAAGTCAGAAAACTCTTACACTTGAATTAGATGCGAGTGACAAGAATCACTCACCTTATTCTCCAAGTCGAAGCAAAGGAAATCGAGCATTTGAAGCCGGCGACCACGAACTACTCGAAAACCCTAATTCCAAAACAAGCGAACAAAGAAAATTTTGAAGCCGCCATTTTCATTTTCTCTTCGTTTGTTTAGGTTTAGCGTTTTAGGGTTATGAATAAAAATGAACAAGGGAAACGGCCTATGCTTTTGACAGTTATCTCGGCCCAAAAACAAAAAGAAATGTGGGCCACAAATTCAATTAAAGCCCGCATAACCGTTAGACCAATATTCAAAAGAATCTTCAACTGATTAAATGCCAATGGCAATTAGCAACCAAATTAAATCGCCATTTGACGATAATTTATTGTTACAAAAATCCCAGGGTTGTTACAGACTCCCCTCCTTATAGAAATTGCGTCTCCGCAATTTTCATAATTAAAGATGTCAATAACAATTATTTTTCTAACATAAACTAGTTAAGCTAGAAAAATAAAGGTCAGGAACATAAACACCAAAGAAATCTTTTAATTTCATAAAAGAAATTCACAAATTCTCAACAAAATCTAATTATCAATAGATAATTCAGAAAACAGCAAAACTGAATAAGTATGATTATCAGTAATATTTAATTATCAATTAGATAATTAGAATACAGAAATCACAAAACAGTAATATCAACTTATCGGTACGACAATTAGAAAACAACAAAATCTAATTATCAACAAAAACAATTAGAAAACACCAAATCACAATTTGCAAAACTGCAATCTAGTTATCAACCAGAAAATCAAAAAAACACGAACTCCATAATCAGCAAACTCTAACCATCAACAGAGATAGATAGAAAACAACAAATATCCAATTATCAAAAACGATAATCAGAAATCTCAAATCAACAAATATTTAATTATCACAACGATAATCAAATCTCAAATCAACAAATATTTAATTATCAAAAACGATAATCAATTCTCAAATCAAAAAATATTTAATTATCAAAAACGATAATCAAAAATCTCAAATCAACAAATGTCTAATTATCACAAATGATAATCAAATCTCAAATCAACAAATATTTAATTATCACAAACGATAATCAAATCATAAATCAACAAATATTCAATTATCACAAACGATAATCAAATCTCAAATCAACATATATTCAATTATCAAAAACGATAATCAAATCTCAAATCAACAAATATTCAATTATCACAAATGATAATCAAATCTCAAATCAACAAATATTCAATTATCAAAAACGATAATCAAATCTCAAATCAACAAATATTCAACTATCAAAAACGATAATCAGAATCAACAAATATCAACTTATCAAAAACGATAATCAGAATCAACAAATATCTAATTATCAAAAACGATAATCAGAATCAACAAATATTTAATTATCACAACGATAATCAAATATCAAATCAACAAATATTGAATTATCAAAAACGATAATCAAATCTCAAATCAACAAATATTTAATTATCATAAACGATAATCAAATCTCAAATCAACAAATATTCAATTATCAAAAACGATAATCAAATCTCAAATCAACAGATATTCAATTATCACAAACAATAATCAAATCTCAAATCAACAAATATTCAATTATCAAAAACGATAATCAAATCTCAAATCAGCAAATATTCAATTATCAAAAACGATAATCAGAATCAACAAATATCTAATTATCACAAACGATAATTAGAATCAACAAATATCTAATTATTAAAAAATATAATCAGAATCAACAAATATTTAATTATCACAACGATAATCAAATCTCAAATCAAAAAATATTTAATTATCAAAAACGATAATCAAATCTCAAATCAACAAATATTTAATTATCACAAACGATAATCAAATCTCAAATCAACAAATATTCAATTATCAAAAATGATAATCAAATCTCAAATCAACAAATATTCAATTATCACAAACGCTAATCAAATCTCAAATCAATAAATATTCAATTATCAAAAACGATAATCAAATCTCAAATCAACAAATATTCAATTATCAAGAACGATAATCAGAACCAACAAATATCTAATTATCACAAACGATAATCAGAATCAACAAATATCTAATTATCAAAAACGATAATCAGAAACAACAAATACCCGATTATCGAAAACGATAATCAGAACTCATACCATCAAATATCCAATTACCTGCAGATAATTGGAAACAACAAATATCTAGAAATTAATTAAGATAATCTAGAAAATCAACATAAAAGGTTGGATGATCCCATCAGATGTTGAGTTTTTAAGCTACGCCGCACGTGCATCAACAAATGGCCGAAGCCTACCAAGTACCATCAACATAATTTTGGCGCCCAACAAATGACCCGGAGGTCCAACAAATGACCCGAAGGTCAGGTACTGGTATTGACCCGAAGGTCCAACATATGACCCGAAGGTCCAACATAGTGGCTCGAAAGCACATGAAAATCATCAAAACAGCAGATATTTCAATTAACGATTCCGGAATTAACCGAAATAGCAAATGCACATGTCCCATAACCATGAGTTTTACTAAATCATTTAATTATCTTTATCGTTTCCTTGAAAGTGCAAAATTGTGTATTTCAAAAATAACATTTCACATTCTCAAACGGACAAGTCCGGAATTAAGGGATTTAGTAAAAGAAAGGGGTCATAGTCCTCGATTTTGCTGAAACGTTTAAATCGCTTCCTCATTCTTTTGAAAACGCAAAGTGCAAAAATTATGAAAACAATTTCATTTATTTTTTAAAACTAATAATTTACATTCTCAAACGAACAAGTCCGGAATTAAGCGAATCAGTAAAAGAAAGAGGTCATAGTCCTCGATTTTGCCGAAATGTTTAAATCGCTTCCTCATTCTTTTGAAAACGTAAACTGTAAAAATTTTGAAAACAATTTTTATTTTGAAACAATTTTTAAAACACGTGATTAAAATAGCAACATCAGTAGCAATTTCGACAATGAAATTGCACTTCTCAAAATACCGTAAAAACGGACAACAAAATCAGCATTGTGGGATAACCGCTTGAAAATCCACTTTAAAATTTAACGGTTACTGAATTCAAAGCGACAGTAATATTCATACGTCAAAGTCTCATCAAAATAATTTGCATCAAAATATAATATCAGTGAATTTTCATTCATTAAAAAGGTCAACAAAACACCGCGCTTCAAAATTTAGCTACGGCGTAAAAATCCCGTTATAAAAACAACGGCAACAAAATACGTTTAAAACCAAACATCGGTTTTACGCAAAATTAATGCAGTAACGTACAACTTAAATTTGCACATATACTACAAAATAAACAAAGAAATCATTAGAATATATCTTCAAGGAAGATAATTCAAAACAGCAAAAATTCTCCACAAAGTCACATAACTGCAATCGCTTCGAATCCTCAAATCAGATTTGAAACTTTCAAAGAAAAAAAAATAAACACAGCTATGTGAACAACAAATGAAATTAATTTCAATTTCATATTTTGAGTTTTAAAATAAAAAGGTTATCAGCTGTACTCAGCGAAGTCAGTCTCACTATTTACGTTGCGCACTCTGATAAACAAAACACAAATCAACCAATCATTAAAACACAGTTTTACTTATATTTTTAAATAAAGATATTTAAAAATTCATCAAAGTTTCAAATCTTTAGTTTTGACTCAAAGCACAATAAAACATCGACAAATAGTTGTAACACATGTTCCATCTAAGTTATGTTTTATATTATATCCATAAACCCCAAGCTCTGATACCAACTGTGACGCCCCACCTCTATGCTCACAATAACAAAGAGTATTAAAGGAAATACTGTCTGTTATTACGAAGAATAAGGCTGGATAGGAGCGGCCATCCGTAGTTAAGCCTTACACTAGTATTGGTTATCTACGATAGGAGTGGTATATATTTTTATTTTTCATCTCTTATTTATTTACTCCCATCGGCATACTCAATTGCAGTATAAAACGAACTACGATGGTTCATAATATTTTAGGACAATATATATAATAATAACACATATAATATAAATGCGGAACACAGATAAAACAAAAAGTCTCATATATATAATAACTGATGTCAGTTACAATACATGTGATATAGTACATATGATACAACTACAACTGTCGACTCTGGAAGTTACATATACATGTACATTATCGTATATAATATACAAGAATACATATCTTCCTATACTATGGCAACGACTACTCCAAATGATATAAAGAAACTTCATAGCTCAAGTAGCAATCCAAAGCAAGATATCTACAACCTGTAATAACTCGGGCTGACCCGAGTATTAAATTCAAAAGCAAATAATACACGGGTCAGTCTAATTCAAACTCAGTTATTAGTGCACAAAAGCAATAATAATTAAGTAACAAATAGACGACAGTCACAATAAATCTCGTCTATCCGATCCTTAAATAAAGAAATCGGATAACAATAAATATAACATTTAAAAGTGTTAAACAAAAAATCAGCAAATCCAAATTATCAACGAAGATAAAATAAAAAGATTATTAATGAAGATAATTTAGAAAACAATAGAATTGCCTAAACGACAATTAGTGGCAAATTCTAATTATTAAATAAATAATTAGAAACTAATAATCTAATTATCAAAAAGATAATTAGATATCAACAAAACCATCCAATTAAACCAAATCAGAATACGACACAAAATATTGAAATATCAATTAAAATGTCAATTCGGGTAGGGCTACAGTACACGCACGCGTGTACTGCCTCGCCACTATAGTAATTAAATACACAAAAGATCAATAATTCAAAAGCAATAGAATATCAATAAAAGCAATACCGTGTGGCTGCAGTACACGCTTGTGTGCACTGCCTTGCCACTACAGTAATGATGTACGCAAAAGCTCAATACCGTGTGGCTGCAGTGCACGCTTGCGTGCACTGCCTTGCCACTACAGTGATGATGTACACAAAAGCGCAATGGAAGTTCACAAATGGGCACAAGGTCAAACCCGAATTACCGGATTCAACTCAAGTGTAATTCGAAAAACAAGCAAAATGCGAAGGTCAAGTCACTGCTGTCATGACTCAACTCAATTGAACCAAATGGAACTGTGACAGCCGGAATGGTGACATGCAGTATGAAACTATGAAAATTGGATAAATGCAAGTATCAGATTCGATCATAAAGACACAGACTCAAGTGGAAGTGAATTAATTGACACAAATCAATGCCAACAACATGAACTAGACAGTGCACCATAGTGACACAGCCCTAAAAACTGCAAGAAACAAATATCCACTGTTTCAGATGGTCAAGGCAGCTACCATGAAGCTGCTTTAACTCCATGAATATAACATGTGTTACAAAGGCAAGAGTGGATCCTGAGACAAAAGTACATTCTCATATGTACATAATGAATCACATACATGGCATGGTCAAGGCAAACAAAACAGCTCAACTCAGATTAACAAGCACTGGACAACATGACTAAGGCAGCATCAGTTCAGAAGTGGAACAAGTGTGCACCAGGTCAGTGAACCCAAAAATGATAGGCGGAAACATAAACTAACATACACATATATACATCCATGAATGTATGTACATATGTGATGTTGTACCACTGAGATTACACTGCAACAGGAGGAAAGAGTTCAACATGTATGCCACAGTAACCAAGTAGCATGTGACAGTATCAAGTGAATTCACCAAACCCATCACCAAAAATTCAACATGTAGTATGCAGTGACATACACAGGTGAAATTTAAAAATGTACAAGTATTGGGGAAATGGTCAAGATATCTAAAACAAGTCTCGATCCAAAAATCAGCGCCTTAAGTAAACCTGAACCAAATTGAACAAATGCATCTACGAATCAGGACAGTGAACTGAAGTGAAGGCCTGAACTACAACTCAAAAGAGAAAATATAGTGTTCACGTGACCGAGACAAAACAAAAGAAGAAAACCAACATCAGTGAAATGTTCCAACCAAATTCACAGTATAACTCAAAATTGAAGAACAATTGAAGCCATATCAATACCACACTATAGGCCGAGGCAGTAACCAGATATGCCTAAAGACTACATCAAGTATACATGAATGACCAGTACAACCAAGTAGGAAGTGACTCAAACCAAAGAGTAAAATATGAACCAGCATGGTACACTACAAGTGCAACAGTAGTATCGAAATGATCAAGACCAATACCACTGGTTAAAGTGAAATCAAGACAGGTCAGTGCCAACAATGAATTACTCCAACTAGACAGTAAAAGTGGAAACAGTCACAAATAATATCAAGTTGCAGTCGAAAACACTACAGGTCAACAGAAATACAAAAAGAACATTAAAGATCAAGGCACAGCTGAGATGAACAATGATGGTGCAAACTCATGTTCAGGGCACAACGTATCAAACTAGAAGCATGCTCGAAGCAAAATCCAAACCAAGTTCAAGTTACACAAACAAAACCCCAAACTACATAATCAATCTGCACATGTCACGAAGACTAACAGAGGCAGATCTATCAAGCTAATGATACATGAATAATACTCGAGGGTAATGCACATATCAAACGAGATGTTCAAGGAAACATAAATGGTGTATTGCAAAAATCAAAACAAAGGAGCATACAAACTGTAGCTTAAAGTACAAGCCGAGGCCAATTCAAGTTAAATAGCCAATGATGAAGTTCAGATGATAAACAAATCGAACCCATGATCAATAGAGATCGAAGTCACAAAAAAACCAACATCTCCAAATAAATTCAATGGTAACAGATTCAAACCA
Source organism: Allium cepa (assembly GCA_030765085.1). Classification (NCBI taxonomy): domain Eukaryota; kingdom Viridiplantae; phylum Streptophyta; class Magnoliopsida; order Asparagales; family Amaryllidaceae; genus Allium; species Allium cepa. Next base: position 381,999,495 of record CM060937.1, read on the forward strand.
AAACCATAAATCAATCAAGTTGAAGACGACGTCAACATCGTAAAAGTCAAGCAGTAAAGGTCGCAAATTTGAATAAGTCAGAAAACTCTTACACTTGAATTAGATGCGAGTGACTAGAATCACTCACCTTATTCGCCAAGTCGAAGCAAAGGAAATCGAGCATTTGAAACCGGCGACCACGAATTACTCGAAAACCCTAATTCCAGAACAAGCGAACAAACCCTAATTCTATAATAAGTTATTTTAATTAAACTAGTAAGTGAAAATATGTATATATGTATATTTACTTCTATTTTGCCATTGAAACTACATATTCAAAAAAACCCATATTCATTTAAAAATCTAATTTTTGATATGAACTCTACTACATTTTAAAATTCCTATATCTTTCAAAATCCTATATGTATATACATATTTACTGTTTTATCTATATATATATATATATTTAAATATTTACGTGTATATATATATATATTTATATTTACATTATTATTTTTTGTATATATACATTAATATTAATTTGAAAACAGAATTGGTTTATACCTTACTGCCTTCGACATTCTCTCTCAGTCACGAACGCCTTCCCACATCGCGACTTCATTACCTACCCAACCACCACACACGCTTCTCCACTTCCTCGACCTCGTGTCCCTCCCGACTATCGCGACTTCGACCACCTTGCCTCACATGTCGCCGTTGAAGCCCTAAGCCTTTGATCGCGACTTCAATATCCTTACGATTTGCTTCTGATCGAGAAATGAATTTGAACAGAATGACTCGCGTAGCATCTCGATCTTGAGCTTGAATTCTCACATCTGGCCAAATCGCGTGTAGGAGATACAATGCTTCGAGCCGATCTCGAATCGAAGAGGAACATTCAGGCTCTTCGATTCGTTTATTTGTTTATTTATTTATTAGATGAAATTCTTGAATACGAATAGAAGAGAGATGAAGAAAATTCATGATTTTTGTATAAACTGATTTTGATTCCTGGATTGGGAAGGGAAGGTATTTTGGTTTTGATTGATATATTTTTGAACTGAGACGAGAAAATGGAAAGGGAACGGAAGAATGTTTAACTGATTCGAGCTCGGCCATTTTCTTTTAGCTTGGATTTTTTTTCTTATCAGTTGTTGTGAAATAAAGGGGGAAAGTGATATTTGAATTGAATTTACATTTTGAATGCCCGCTACAGTGATTGAAGTGAAGGAAAAAAGTTCTGATGGGATTCAGCTGAGGTTGACTAAAGTGTATATAATGTATTTATTAAATTCAAATTGTCTCGATTCACCCAACACGAAGTTTTAAACACCTATCGCGGCATGCCGCTGGGTATTTATAATGTTATACCCCTATTCCGAACGCAATGGAAAATGTTTCGAGTCCTAATTCGATCATATGAAGAAGATAGCCTTTTGGATCCAATTATTATATTGAATTTTCAATATAAATTTCAGTGCGTTTATATCATGTACGGCCACACGATAACTCCAAACGCAACGAAATTTGAAATCCGATAATAATACAATATTACGGATCCAATGGAATTGTTTTGTTGAAATCCTAGACTGTGCCTCAGAAGGCTATTTTTTAAATGTCAATTTAAACGATATATTTTTAAAACTGAACAAATCACTTTCAAACTCAAATTTAAAACTTCTATTGTATTCAGTATTATCAAAATAAATTTTAAAGCCTTAAAAATTATTTTTACCAAGCTTAAAAACCAAGATTTCATATTTTTTCCAATTTCAAATTATTAAATTCGATAATTTAATTACTAAATAAATAGTGATATTTAAAATTCAGGTTAAAAATCAACACCTGAATATTCAAAATCAATTAAATATTCCTGTTTCAAATGTTCCAAAATTTCAGGTCGTTACATTGAGTAAATACGATGATTTTGAAATGGATTTGGTTTTGAAGCAAACATGATAATTTTGATATCAAGTACGAATTGTTTTCGAAATGTAATAGTATCAACCGGTGTCTAAAATGACATTGCTTATTAAAGAGACCAGGACCTCTTACTGGCATACTCTTTGTAAATATTGGAACCACTTTAACAACTGTGTACGTGGTGGATTATATCCAGAATGTAGTGGTTGAATTGGGGATGTTTACTGGAATGAAGTAAGAGAACGATGATGGATACCGTTGACACCCATGTCATAATTAAAATGACTAAAACAGGAGCCTATGTTTGGCCATTGAGGTTAGCTACCTCTAGCGACGTTGATCCCTCATATTTTATTTCGTATTCGATGAGTGCACCTTTTGTCGTTTGGATTGATAGTCACAGTCGGCCACAGATGGGTTACGACCAGCCAGAAAAGGTAAACTGGTAGAATCCTACATTGGACATTGCCTCACGTGCCTTTCATATTTATCTATATATGAGCCCATTACGACTTTGGTTTTAAAACTGTAAAAATGTGTTAAGGGGAATATTTTAAAGCCTTAACGCTATTTTGATATTTATTTTACTGATAGACATTATCTATTATAGCGTATACTATTATATGCAAATAGTTTAACGGATCCTTAGGAGACGAATAATCTCGTAACATCTCTTAAATTATTGCACTCATATTTATGATACTGATTTGACTTACATAAGAGTATTTTAGTCCTGACTCGAGTATTTTGTCTTTTCATTACGCTCGGGTCAATCTTGAGTTTTTTAGCATATTGAAGACTATTTTCTGGAGGAGAAAGACAAAGTTTTTGGTATATAACTATTATTATTATCCCCTGCATCATGCTATTCTTCTATATTGATTCTTTATCCCTGAGGTATGTATAACTTTGATAAATGTGTATAGTTTAAATCAAATGTACAGTAAACAACTTCATGAATTGTTTATTTGATTATTATATTTTACCGTTTCCACTGTGAGACTCTATTTTTTATTTTCTTCTTCTCTTCTTATTTTTCTTATTTAACCCCATTGGTTATCTATGTTCTGGATTGTCTAAGTCGAAGATGTGTGGATTATTTTCGAATTAAACCTTTCGAAGTGTGGGTCGTCACAATTTGGGTATTTGAAAATAAAGGGTAGCAAATTATAGAAGTTTATATTAAGGATTGTTGAGATGAAATTATGAAATTCTTTCAAAAATTAATTTTGGAAAAAAAGCAGAATATGAAGTTGGAATTATTTGTCTTTTTTTTATGAGACCTATAGGAATGAGTTTGGAAATTTTCCAAGTGTTGAAAATTGAGATTTTGAATTAAAAGCAATGAGTTTTGGAACTTTAAGAAGTTTGATTGTAAACAAAAATTTAGATTATGGTTTTGGAGATAATGAATTTTAAACTCTAATAAATTTTGATTGTAAATTAAAATTTATATGTATTGTGTTCATCGTGATAATCTTGCCTTAATGCAATAGTCTAACGACTAGCATTTTACGGTCAATTGAGTAGGATGATCTTTGAAGTAACCATCTCTCATTGGTTCTTCTTATCTCAATTGTTTTATATCTTAGTATTAGTAAGGCTTTTCGTAGTGACATATGGAAAATTATCTGTTTGTAGTTGGAGTTTGGATAAAGCGATGCTGAATCACAACTATATTCGAAAAACTTTTGTGAAATCAATCTCTTTCGATTGATTTTGGGTTGCACTTTTGCTTTTGTGTTCTTGTTTCGATAGCAAGATTCCTTCAAAATCATGAACGGTTGCTCGAAGATATTTCACAGTCCTCTAATTTCGACTTATAAATTCGGGTAATCATAGAATTTATTGAGCAATTTTATCTTGGTCTTCTTTCGTCTTGAGTAGAGAGTGAGGAATTTTGATCTCGTGCTTGTTTATCCTTCCTTTGAATGATGAAATAAATGTGTTAAATAAAATTCTTTTCTTGAAATTGCGAGGATGCAATTTTGTTAAGGGGGATCCTGTAACAACCATGGTTTAGAGATTACCTATATATTAAATTATAATGGAGGTCATAATTTAATATTGTAAATTAAAATATAATTGGAGATTTTAAATTGTTTTTTTGGAATAAACAGTGAATCTTTTAGATAAGATGGGAAAAATAAAGTTTGGACTTTATTTTGTTTATTTAGGAATGAATATGGGATTAAATATTGATTGGATAAGTATTTGGTCAAATAAATTGAAATATTGGGTATTCATTAGTTTAAGACTAATAAATTAATTAGGTAATGTATAACAACGTTAAATTATTGAAATAAAATATAAAGTAATGAAATAAAGTTTTAAAATTATTTTGAGAATTTGGAGTCAAAATAATTAATTTGTAATTTTATTTGGGTAAATACAACAATATTGAAAATATTGCCAATATTTTCTTTTATTGAATTTAAAATGATAAATATGAAGATAATATGTGTTTTATTAAAATAAAAGATGAAATATTGTTTGAAAATAATATTTTTATGATTAAAAAGAGTTAAACTGATTTATGGTAATTTATTTGACAAAAAACAATTTTTGTACGAATTATTGGATTGAAAATAATGTTTTTTCGTAATAAAATACTGTAAATTGTGAAAATTGTAAAATATTCTTTAAATATGGCTTGATTTATAAGAATTACTTTATATTGTTGAGACAAATTTCATTTTGCGTAAATTAATAACAATTTTTGTTTCGTAATAATTGGTTGCATACATTTTTATTTATGTTTATATTGAGAAATATGTGTATATTATGATAAAATATGTTAAAACTGTATACGGCCTTATTTTTCATCAAGTATTTAAATCTCGAGCTAATTGTATAAGGATTTAAAACCCAAAACCCATTATCTAGAGATTTCTGGTAAGAGAAAATTAACAGTACGTAAATTTCTTCTTCCCTCTCAAAGCATCTGTATATAGAAAATAGAAGAAAAGAAAAGAAAATGAATTGCTTCCTTCATGTAAATCAATTTCCACTCAAAATCTTTGCAAATTCAAGAAGTAAATCAACCAAATAGAGAGATAGAGAAGGTAATCTCCACAAATACTCAAAAATTTCGTCAAAAATCTTAGAAATGGGTATGAATTGTTTGTAACCAATTTCTTTTGTTGTGCATATCTTTATTTTAGCTTTTACAGATCCTTGAAGCTTCAGTTCTCCTCTAAAGTTCACTACTTTCTGTCAAAATCTTTGCTAAATAATTGAGGTGAGTTCAACACTCACCAATGCTAACCAAAAACTAGAGTTACTATTAGAAATTCACTCAGAAAAGCTTCTATTTATATAAATATTTCTCTCTTACTTATTTTGGTGAATTTCTCGTTTCTGGTTGCTACTTTGATCATCCATAACTCTTTGATTATCACTCGAATTATTGCCGGATCTTTTTTGGAACGTTGTTTGGATGTTATACTTGTTGCATATCAAATTTCAGTTCTTAATCCATCTGTTTGCTATGTGAAATATTATTTGGAAGTTCAATACAAAGCAAGAATCACCCAGGAAACAAATTCCGTAGCCTGGGTCGACAGGTAGGTCGACCTAGCAGTCTCCAGGTCGACCTGGTGGTCGACCTGGCCACTGGCCTGGGTCGACCCCTGTTGGCCCAGGCATGTGAGCCTATTGTTCTATTAACCGAGCCTTTTTGCCTTGTTTGCTTACTTATATCTATGGTTTTGTGACCAATTCTTATGCAAAGTTTAAGATGATTTTTATGATGAGTATGGGCAATGATATCCATCAATGGATTAGTCGAGATTTGGAGGAATTTGGAATTGAAAATTTCAATTTCAATTTGAATTGAATTCAAATATTGATTTGGGGTAATTTCTTCGTTTTTACTCGATTTCAAGCACTATTTCTTCCAAATAAATTTTGAGAAAATTTCTAAATAGTTTGGTTTTTTAAATCTTTATTGTAAAACATTTTTAGATTATTATTAAATAATTTTAAAGTATTTTAGACATATTCAAGCAGAACTTTTAATAAAATGTCTTCAAAATGATTTTAGAAAATTATTGTAAAATTCTTTTTTCTTAAGTAAATTATTTTATAAATAATATACAATGTTTTTACACTTTTCGGACGTATGAGAAGAAGAATTAAACGATTTATTAAAATCCATGGTATGAGACACATAAGTTTACTTTATCGGTTAATTCTGGACTAGTACGATCGAAACTATCTGGGTTATTGATTTCAGAGTTATTTAGCCAATTTATGGCAAGTTTTTGAGGTAATAATTCCTATCTTTAGAAATTATCTATGAAGGCCAATATTTGGCATGTTGTAGTCGAGGTCTCCTATTCTAGGAGTATGATCTATGAGAACCCGTTATAGTGTTTTACTTGCTGATGAGATGAGGCGAATCTGAGTTTTTAGAGTTTTGGGACTTTATGATGATTTCTGTTTTCTAATGTGGCAATGCCAGCGGTTAGCAAACCGTTTAGCGCGAACATGTGGTATGGGACGCACATTTACACTTTTTGGGTTCTTATCTAGAAGTTGTGACACATTCTGGGATTGCCAGTGCTATTCTCTCCCTTAACCAGCCATATTCTCTGTATTAGCATATAGAATTACTACGTAATTCTCTTTGTTAATGTGGGTCTCGGGGTGGGGAGTTACAATTAGTAAGGCTAAAAAAATGTTACTTAAACATTGTTTAATACAACCCAAAACCTTTTTTAAACTTATCATCAACTTTAAGATACTCATTTTAAAGACCAAAGCATATCTACTTACTAATTTAGGTGATACAATTCTAATTTGACTTCTTAAAATATATTATTTCAACTTAACTTTTAAAATTCAAACTTCCTCTATTACATTTATAAATACTTAACTTTTCTTTTAAAACTTATATATTCACATCAAAAACACTTTTAAAATGATGTACATATTTATATGTATACTGATTTATTTATAAGATAAGAAATTTAATAATAAAAGCAATTTGAAAATATATTATGTTATAGAAGCGTATATTTAGTTTAATAAAACATTTAACTAATTTTCTAAAGACTATATATATGTGTATATATTTAAAAATACTTTAAAATAATTTAAAAATACTTTGAAATAATTAAAAAATACTTATATCATGGTTTAAAACATTATTTTAAATATTATTTAAAAATACAAATTTATAATTTATTCAAAAACCATAAGAACTATTCTTAAAATTTAAAATCCTTTACTTTAAAAATTCATAATCAACTATTAAAAATATATTTAAAATTTGATATTTTTCCAATAATAAATATACTTATAGTATTTATTAAAGATATGAAGAAGCCTTAGGATGTTCTTCAAAGTTAACTTTAAAAACCCTCGAACATAAAGCGATTTCATAGTGCATCCATCACAACCTTTTCGCTTCAATATCTCACAACTTCCATCCATAATTCCTATGATTTTCCAAACCAATTCTTTATGTTAAACACACCAAAACGTGTGCAATGAATAACTAAACATATATTTTCCATGATATTTTCATATTTCAATCAATTTAACATATGTCAAATAAAAGGGATTTCAAAGTGCGTTTATAGCGACTATTTCGCTTCAATCATTCATAATGCACCGTCAAACATGTAAACAATAAGTTTGGACCATGTCACATATTTTAAAGGGTTTAAAAGAGAGAATTTATACTATATATAATGTGTTACTTATTTTCAAAAGCAAAAAGAGGTCCAAAAATAATAACTTGTATTGTTTCCAATTTTAATTTCTATTTAACACAACAAACAAACATATACGCAACAAATAAAAATTAAACGGTGAGTTAGCTCACTCGAACCCAAGTACAAGCGAAACCAAGATAAAGATAATGTCTCTACGAGTGGAACAACGAAGATGGCGTCTTGATTGGACCTCATATGCAAAAGTTATTGATTTTATGAGATTTTGGATTAATTAAATAATTAATTAACATATTAACTAAACTAATTACCAAATTATATTAATACCTATTCCCCCCAATTCCTTCTCCTATACATGCACAGGCTTGCACACCATTGCCATTCACCTTCCCCTTCCCTTAACTCGAGCTACAGATCATAAAACGACACGCTGCCATATCCAGTCTCCTTCTAATTCGCGCGAGCTTCAATCAACACCCAAAAAGGTCAAACTCGGTCGTCCTTAAGAAGTTGCGACCTATATATCCGCTCCCTTACGCACGAAGTAGTCGCGTTCCATAATTGATGATCGGACGTCACCAAATCGCCACCAGCTATGCACCTTTGCATGAGAAACACGATGCGACCATGGTTCGAAACCTCCACCTCCGTCGCCAAAATAAAATCCTAGTTTGGCCACTCTATTGTCGATCACAATCAAACATCACCGCACTTGAGAAACCCAACATAGATTTGAAACCTTCGCCTCCACGAGTCCAACAAATCCAACGTCGATCAATTTCGTGGCCCATACCTTCGGCAATAATTAGCGAAAGATGGCAGCTACAAAATGTACAATAAAAAGAAAAGAGAGAGAGAAGAGAAGTGAAGGGGCATGGTTTGTTTATATAATAAAATTACATTATCATTTTAATTTCTCGTTTTTAATTAACAAGCGTTTCGAGCTCTCATGATCATACAGGATGTCAGATTGTTACGAAACTCTTCGACGTACATCATCTTATTATTCCAGTTCCGATGATACTAGTTTCATCAAAATCTAAGACAGTGTCCAGAGTTGATAATTTCACGCGTTTCGGGACCTTTTAGCGATAAAACGATTTTCGATAACATTATGGATTTTTATTCGAACTTACACGTTTTTGCAAACAAATTTTGAAAACAAATTTCTTATCATTAGTTATTATTTAAAAAGTAGTTAACAAGGTTATTAAATCACTTTATTCACTTTTATTCAGTATTCGATTATTAGAATAACTAAGATATTTAAATACGGAATGTTCGAAATTCTAAGTCATTACAGCTAAAGGTCTACGATTAAAGGATTATCAATTTGCTAAATCTAGAAGATTTCAAAGGAGTGAGAATTCATTATTAAAAGGCGTGCTCTAAGGCATTAGTATTAGGTATGTATTTACTATACCATATGATTTATAATTTTTGGATAACATTGTATTATTCATATACGTATGTATGTATCATTACTATATTGCTAGTTAGGTGGGATTATTATGCATTTCATCAATGTCGTCAAGTATTGGAATGCTTATATGTATGTTTTAATTTGTTAAAAAACCAATTTTTTATATAAATCCAAAGTTCACAATTAAATAAATTTTATTTCAATTATTATCATTTTATTAATATATATACATATATGTTTTGATATATTACGTAATTTAAATTATATGCCTTTTATTTTATTATATCATCATATCAAGTTAATAATTGAACTTATATTTTATAAATGCATTTCTACATATATTATATCGATAATGTGATCGAAAATATTTTTAACGATTAGCAACATTTTACTCGTCAGAAGTTGTTCAATTTTTTTTACATACATTTATGTTCTTAGAAAATCATTAATGTGAAATTAAAATATTTTACCATTTATGGAAAATAAATATTTGGTGGGTCGCGGGTGACGTCATAGGAGATATTTTGTATGTAAGGGTAAAAGGGTAATTTGCTAACTGAAAATGAGGTGTAAAGTTAAATAAGCATGCAAGGCATATAAGGGGAGCCTTGGCCGTGTAAAGAAGGGTTTAGGCATGCTTATTTCATTCTCTACTTTCCAAAGCTTGAAAATATCAAAAATAAGAAAAATGGTGGAAGTGGATTAGCACTAATATACTTTGTTTTTCACTAATCTTTCTCTAATTAGTTCAAATCTCCTCCAAACTCCATCAAACTTTCACCAATACCATAGAACACCTTAGCAAGCTTAGATCTAAACTAAAAAATGGAAGAAATGAAGAGGAAAGGGTGTTTCCATGTTGGGTCATGATCATGGATGTTGAAGGAGTGCTTGGCTTTGTGGTTTTGGTGCTATAGGTTAGATCTTTGAATATTTGAAGATGGTCAGAAGTGATTTGGGGTTCTTAAGTGATTTTGCAATGTTTTGGCATGAACTTTGCGAAATTACTCACCATGAATGATTACATAGTGTGTTATATATGTTATGTGCTTGTAATATAAAGTTAAAGTGGCATTGACTAATAAAAGTAATTAATTTAGGACCCCTCTTAGTTTTGAAAGCAAACGTCAACTTTATATTATATATCATCACTTATATTACTTTTATAACATGCGACGTAGTCTAGACTTGGTTTTTACATGTTTGGTTGACTTGTGTGTTGAACTGAAGTATGTTTGAAAGTGTGTGGAGCAAAAATAGACGTTATAAGTGCACTTTGATGTCCCTTAACTTTAACTTGTGTAAATGAAATATTTATGAAATTAATTTAGGATAATTTGATTTGGGTATTCTCTACACATATTTTGGTGTATGGGACAGTAAATAAATGGTTTGGAAAGTCAAAGAAATTATGAAACTAAATTGTGAAAGTTAGAGCATTGTGTTCTTTGTTATAGGTATGTATTGCTAAAATGTCAAAGTAAAAACATTAGAAGGGATTTTGTTTCAACTTCAATAATAAATCCAGTACTCATATTTATAATTTATTGGCTAATTCTGTTGCCACACCACTTTCCTCCTTTTCCACCCTACTAATATTTTTTAGATGGTTAAATAAATTACCTTTGTAATTATTTAGCATGAAATGACTTTGTATTTTCCTATTCTCTAAATTTTCCTTTTCTTAATATTATTGTAACTATGGATGAATTAATTGATGATAAGATATATAAAGAAGATATTTTTTTGGAACAAGGTGATCTTGAAAAAGATAACAAACAAAATTATCAGGTTTCTAGTGTTAAACATAAGTATTTCTAGGGTTGATTTCAAAGGAAATAGAATTGGATAAGAACTAAGTCTAGACCTAAGTTGGATTGCTATTGTACCTGTGTATAGTGCACTAGGTTATCCCACTTACCTTGACTTATGTGAATGTGATTACCTACGTAACCTCGCTACGTTTGCACTTGGCAAAGCCAATAATCATTCTTCCCCAAATGTTTTCGATCAAATAGTTTTTTAAAAATAGAAATGAAAGAAAACGCTGAAATGAAAACCACTTAAAACGTTAAATTGAAGTGGAAAATATATTGTTTATGTTGAGGTCTGACCTCTCTCCTCATTTGAATCGAAAATTAAAAAAATTTTGTACTTTAAAAGTTCGATGTGGTTATAAGGTTCTATGAAAGATGATTTTTAGGAAGATAAGATTTTACTACTGATAAAATAGGAATAGATAGGGTTAAATGAAGCTAGGGGCAGTTTTGGAAGAAACTGGGGTGGGAAAAGGAAAAACTGAGGTATGTGTTATTTTTTTTAAAATGCAGATGTTGAAAATGGGGAAAATTGCATGCTAATAGAATTATCCTAATTTATTTTAGTATTTACTAAAAAAATTATTAGTTTGTTTTTTAATTGGGTACTTATATGGTAGTGCATGATTGCACTTCAAGTCTTATGTAGAATCATGCACTACAAGGAATTCGAACCTATGACCTCATGAACCAAAGCTAGAGTGCATAATCACCAGCATAGTGGTGCTAGACTTGTATTAGTTCTCATAAATTATAAAATTTTCTCATTTGTTTACCCATTAATAATGTTCTATTATTTATGTTGTTCATTTAGATCTCAGTTCATTTATCCTTCATTTATGTGTACATATTACTATCTCTTATTTCAAGATAATGTAATTAGAACTTTCTATTTTAATTTTCATCGCTCTTATTATCATTTTATATTTATAAACTATTATTCTAATTCATAGAAGATACACTATGAGACAAGAGACAACAATGCATACCTTGAAGTGTGCTAGTATGGGGTTGATATTTTATGAGAATATGTTCCAATAATAGAGAATTTATCTTAATTTTATAAGATCGTATACACTTCATACTGTTTTATAAAACTAATTTGTCTAACTATTTTCTTATATAAGAAATTCAATTTTTGATCATTTATATTCTTTTTGGGAAATGGCAATGAAGGTTTTGGATAAGGGGAGTTAAAAGGCATTTTTTTTATTATATATAAAAAAAATCAAGGTCTAACCATATATATCCCTTTTCTAATTCACTCTTATCTCATATTTTGTATTCTCCTTGGCATACTGTAACGACCCGCCTTTTTGAGCCCTTGAAGTCGACCTTTATACATCCACGATATTCACGTGCCGAACAACTAAGTTTCAGAAAGACGGATTGTTAAAGAAAAGAAATGAGATAAAAGATAAGAAGAAACTAAACAATTATAGAATTTCACGATGCAACATATACTAATTAACATAATACTATACAAAGTCATTTCAAAAATGATATATCAGAGTCATACTAATACAATTCTACGCTTGGACAGTTGTAACAGCCTGTCCCTACCTAACTGATACAAGATACATAAAATACAACAGAAACAAGGTAATAACTAGCTATCAATGAAGCCTCCTGCTCCAAGCTCCGCTAAAATGCATTCGTGGGAAAACATAAACTACTTGGCTAACCACAAAAATTTGAGCATCCAAGAGTTTTAGGAAAAGAAAATAAAATTCCATGTCAGACATGGATCTAGTGTGAGTAAACTTAAAAAACTGAATTATTATGTTTAAAACCCTTTTAAAATCATAAGTACTCGAAAGACCACGCTGCACATAAACATGGATGGGCTTTTACCTTATGATAACCAAACCATTTCATATGAAATTTCTGATATTATAATAGTGTCTATGACATAATTACTTATTAATCATAGCCGAAATTGCTACATTAATTAATTCCAACATAATAGGGATACAACTAAGATCGTAAAGGCTCGTATTTGAGAATAGATTCCATACAATGACTGGGTTACTGGGGATCCACCTGTTCCGGTGCATCTCTAGATACAATAACACCGAGATCTTGCTAGGATCCGCAACCAATAAAGAACCGACATACCACTTGCCTAGTAGTATCGAATATGGTCACCCCTTAGTTAATAGGCCATAAGCATACAAATGAGAGATAATATCGAATCTAGATAGGGATGATCATACCCTAATTAGGAGCGATCCACTTAGACCTGCTGCATCTTCCAAGTTTCAGTCATTCCCGGTTGATGAGGCTTGAGGCTACGTTTACCTTTTAAATCCCACTTCCCACTATGAATGCAAACACTGCCCTCAAGGCAAAAATGCGATTCCAGCATTCATCCATACAAGTTTGTTCTAGGACTGAATGAAATCGAAGGCACTACCTCTACTACACCCATTTTGGAACCACCCTCAGGGTTAGTAGCAAATAGCTCTTGCACTTCAAAATCTATCTTTAATTCTATACTCTTCAAGATGTTATTAGTCTGAAACACTTAAGTTGGATCGAAGTGGTTTTTGGATAACATATCTGATCTCGGTCTCTTCAAAATAACTTTTAATAATTTCCGGTAAAGTCAACCCGGGTTCTTTAAGAAATAAGTAGACAAAAGATGAAATCGGAGTTCACCTCCTAACCATTATTGGACGGATTTCCTTATCATTTATCATAGAAGAACGAAATGAATTTATATATGGTATAACACCACCGATAGTAACTGTACCGTATAATTTCCGCGTTTCTTTTCGATATTTCCAAAGTTAAGTTTTGGTCTAAATTTTGATAATCTGTTATTTAATTATTTAACTATTAAATAAACAAACATTCAAACATGGATTTAATCCTATATGAACTCCACCAAACCTTATATATTAATCTTTAATTAACTAAAATCACTTTATAAATATCTAATCAAAAGATCTTTACAAAACACTATTTTCAAACCTCTTACATCCCTTTTATACTTGGAAAAAACTTTTATATACTTATCTCAACGGTATGAGTATATTTACCAAACTTTACAAAAGTTTCTTTCTTTTCAAATTCCTTTTTGAGAGCATTACTTACTATAAACCGATCCACTTATCCTTTATAAAAAGTTCCCTTTTAAAAGCTCACTTCACATTCCATATATTTATAAATTTCCATGATCAATTTATAAAAACACGTTTTATAAGTCTACAAGTTAATTTACAAAACCTCTTTACCAACCTCTAAAATCTTTTATAAAACATTTCCCCATTCAAAATTCCTTTAATAAATCTTCTTTAAGAAAAACCTTTACAAAATATCTTTTGCAACTCATCCTTTTAAATCACTTTAAATAAATCTTTTTACTTAGTAAAACCCATTTTTGTAAACAAGTTATTATCTATAAATACCTTTATAAAATAATTATACAACTTGAAAATCATTTATAAACCTTAAACCCCAAAATTAATGAAAGAATTGAAGTTAATTCAAAATCATACTTTATAAAGTCAAAAAGAGCTTAGTAATTGTATTGGTACTTATTTAAGTTACCATTTAGTTTCAATTTAATCCTAGTTCACTTATCAGTTATTTACATAGGCCAATATACATGTAAATCAAATCCATTATCAAATTAGGGAATAACATATCAATACAATTCAAATAGCATATACTTGTCCGAACAACATAATAGCAAGAGGATTTGTCCTGCTAAATAGATGTCCAAAACAATTCAATCAATTTATAGCAGAATATGAATTTATCCAGCAAAAAACATGTCCACACCAACAACAATTACATTATAGCAGAACGAGGATTTATTCTACTAACACATGTCCACACATCAAACAATTTACATCATAACACACTCACAGTAATACAGTTCTTAATGGTATCGATACTTGAATCCCTTGTATTTAGAATCATCTTTGACAAGAAGTTCCCTTTTAAAACAATTTGATTCTTAGAAAACAGGATTAAAAAGTTAAACTCCATTTTAAAATGTTTAGCTACAAGTTAAACTCTTATTAAATCATAATTAATCTTTATTAAATTTGAACTTTGTTTAATTATAAATTAATAAATAATTAAACACTTAATAAATAATTTATTTATAAATTAAACCCTAAATTAATCCTTCCTTAGTTATTAAATAATAATTAAAAAGCTTCATTAATAATAAACTATTAGTTAATCTCATTTAATTAATTAAATAATCTTTTAATTAAAACTTAAATAATAAATTAAACCCTTAAAAAATAATTATTTATAATTAAAACCTTAATTAATTTATAATTAAAAATAATTGAACACTTAATTAAACAAATAAATAAATGAATGATTAACCCTATAATTAATTAATAATTTATTAAAATTAATCTTATCTTTAAAGATAATTAATTATTAATTGAGGTTAATAAACCTTGTTTAATACCCAATTAATTATTAATTTTTGAAAACCTAATTAATTAATAATTAATAATTAAATACTTAATTAATATTTTAAAATGTAGGTTTATAAAATATTTATAAAACAATTTCAAGCATGAAAACTTAAATTTGAAAAATTCGGATTTTATCGAAACTGCCTCTATAACAACCATCTCTATGGGTGTCATTCTTGCAATGTTTTGGCTTTTCTCTTTGGAAACTTAATACTAGAAAGCTTACTAACTTTTCAAAACACAAAATAAATAATTTGAAGCCAAGTTTCTAACTTTAAAATCGATTTAGATTACAAACCAAAACTCGTACTCTTCACAAAGAATTCTTTATCGATAGCCAAATCTAAGTGTTAACTTTTTTAGCACAACAGCCACATAATTCGGTCCACAACAACTTATACTTACCACAATCCCAAACAAACAGATCATACTTTTATGTCATTCACCAAAAAATATAGACTTCACATTCAGGCGCACACTAACTTAACCACATGCATTCACATATATAAGTAACATGTATATGCATCCAACCATATGATAATCCAACCAACCAAACAAAAAGATTTATCACCCAATAGTCAATAAATGCAAAGTTTAAAACTTTCTCAAAAAGTAATAAGTTTAAACTTTGCATTTATGGGTGATCTTTTCCTCGAATTTTGGCCATGCTTTTCTTGGAATTTGGGAAAATGGTTAAAAGAAAAGTTCTTGAAAATTATTTTCCCTACAATTTTTAAAAATGAATCACTAAATTTCTATTAGTTTCGAGGGAGATATGGTCATAATAAGAAGAGTTATTTTCGAACTTGAAAATATAGGTTGGAAAATGGATCTGAAAGAAATGAGCTTTGAACATAGTTATGATCAAAATTTGAAGAAGTGATACAAATAAAAGTTGTAGCCATTGGAATTTTACATGGTTTGAATAAAATAATTTCTCTATTTTAATAGGATAAGAGGAAGTTATGATAGAAAGAAAACAAAGAAAAATTGAAGGAGGAAAGGGCTATTTATAAGTAAGAAAAAGAGTAAATTACCTAAACACCCCTTGTCCTTTACCCTCCACCACCTTGTGCCACCTCACCAAGCTTGACCTCCTGCTTGTATTATGCTCTAATATCCATTTAATGATACTAGTACATATGTCCCTTATGTTCCAAAAGGTATCTTTATATATATACACTTATTTATTTATTTTTTTACTTTCCCTAAAATGCCACATCATTTTTTATAACTTTTTATATATATATGTGTGTGTATATATATATATATATATTATAACCTATATATAAATGCGTAAATTTACGTGAATATGTTTTCATTAGAGTTTTACAACGTTTTCAATAACTTTAATCGATGAACGGTCCAAAATTCAGAAAATAGTTTCTTGACACATTTCCAATTTTTTTCGAACTGAATATTTTTGTAAACCAGGTTTAAAAATTATTTCACTATCATTATTTATTATTAAAAAGAGTTTTATTTTCATTATAAAACATATATATTGAATATTTAAGATTAATTGAATAGCCGCAAATCAAAGTAGTGAAATTCCGAGTTGTTACATTTATGGAATAATTTTACACTTTCCCTTATCGATGCTTCTATCTCAATCAATCATATCTTCTCATTTATTAAATAAAAAATTGGACATGAAATCGTTTGGATTCTCAATTATTAGTTAATATGAATTAACGAACTACTATAAAATGAAACTTTTACACTTCTTAAAATCAATACTTTATCACAACTTCCTTCGCAGTTAAATTAAAACCTTCATTCGCTACTTATTTCATTATTATCTTTTCAGAATCATTCAAGGTTTAAAATCAACTTTCCTTCTTGATTCTACATATTTTGAATTAAAACTAAAAATTACCCACTTTTTTTTAACCATGTGTCTTTTATTCTGTTGTATGAAAATTTTATCTCTCACTACCTTTAATCTCATCCTAAAATCTTAATTTCATAATTTATAGCTTAAATTTTACAATGAAGTCCATTTATGTCTTTCAGATTTTACTGAACATTAAAACTAATGTTGTAATCATTTATAAAATATGCGCTAACATACTAATTGTGCGCATTTTTAACTCCCATCCTCCATAAGAAAATAAACCCACATGTAACGACCTAGAGTTTGGTAGTTTGATTTCCAATATTTAATTAGTTTTAAATACTAGAATATAGGGATTGTTTAAATTTTAATGACTAGAATTCAAATATAGAGATTATTCAAATATGTTAATTATGAACTTAATATTGGTATATCGATTTAAAATTCGAGATTTTAATCTAATATTTATTGGAATGATTTAATGGTCTTATTTAACTTCTTTTATTTTATAAATAATAACGATGAATTCATTTTGTAATTTTATTCGCAATAATAAATGGTTCGAATAAATAATTAGAAAATTTATTTTTAATTTAATCATTCAATTTTTATTGACGTATTTTTTCATTTAATTTATTTGATTTTTCTATAATTTTTAATTTGGAATTTATTTAAATTATCGTTTGACGATTTTTCGAAAAAATGACGATATTTTTGTGATTTAGCAAAATTAGACAACTAGTGTATATTATTATTGTTTTGAGGTCGCGTCGCAATTTTGAACGCGATCGTATTTTTGTTTTATCATTCGCGGTTCATACGCAAACGGAATTCTATGCAGTGAGATGCTGCAAATCTTAACATTTAATATCTTAACACTAACCTAATTTTCTACTTTCCCTCATTTTCACTCTTTCCCTTTCTCACATTTCATATCCCCATCTTTTCATGTTTCTAGTAAAAATAAAAATCAAACCTTTACCTTCAAAAATAAAAATCAAGAGTAATAGGCCACTAAAAATCATGAAATAAGGTTTATTAAACTCGTGAGGAGATTTGCTTCAAACGTATATGCTAAGTGTTGGGGGCGGATGTCGTCGGTCGAGTGCGACCTTTATGGCCGAAACTAGGGCTTGGTCGTAGAGGGGATTTGCTTGAGGTTCTATGGTAAGCGATGCAAGATGGGTGGGTGCAACCATTTTTCTATCGTGTATTGGAAGTCACCTTTTTTAAGGGTAGCCGAGCTGCATGATTTTGGTTCAGGCATGGAGAGGAGGAGAAATGGAGTTCATAAGTATTCTCAGTTGTTGATTTTATTGAGCGATGGTGGACGTAGGAGGGAGGAATGCACGAGTGCTATACACGGTGATGTACAGGAAAAGGGAAATGTGGTTAGGAAGGAGAGAAGGTCTAAAAAGGTTCAAATCTAATTAGGTGTTTGATTTAAGTTAATTAGGTAATTATGTATATTTTTAAAGTCCAATAACTTATAAAAGGTATACTCACTCATACAACGTCCAAATTGAATGCGGTCGGTTATGTTGGACTCGTAATGATGAAAGCTTCATGATGAAATTGATTTGGTTGAATTTGGAGTAAGAGTAAATTTGGGCTAAAATCAGATGTCGTTCGATTTTAGAACAAGCCAGAACGGTCACGACCCGCCCTTCTCAACCCTCGAAAATCAACACAAAATACGCCACAGTATAATATGCCGATGATTGAGTGCCGTGAAAGATAGATAGTTGAGGGAAAAGAAAGAAGATAGAAGAAAGAAGGAACTAAAGAATAACAGAATCTCACAATCGCAGCAGCACAAAATATAATAGTTAATAACAGATTTTTACACATTATGAAACCATATCTGTTTTATATACATCATCAAAGTAACACACTGACAAAACAATGATTTCTAGCCTGGAGGTTATAACGACCTTCCTCACAACTTTCTGGCAACTCATCCATCACAGCAGCTGAAATAAACAAGTACGGGTAATACGTCTCGGACTCTAGCTCCTCTCCTGAGCTCCCAAGCATCCTATCCTGTATATATAACACTCGGTATGACTTGGGAATTATAATAAAATGAAACCCGAGTCAGTTTGGAATACCAGTGTGAGAGAAATAAACCAAAATTGATTATTAAAGATTCAAAATTCTTTGAAATCAAAAGCATATCGTAAGATCACGCCACAAATAAACATATCGGGTTTTTACCTTACGACAGCCAAAACATTTTTATCAAAATCCTCTAATATTATAATAGTGTCTATATACAAATACTTATTCAAAATAGCCGAAATTGTTACATTCATTAAATTCTAGCTACTAGCCACAAAGTGGGTTATACAAACAAAAATCGTAAAGGCACGTAGGGAGTATGGATTTCCAATTAATGACTAGGCACTGGTGTACCACCTGCCACAGTACCTGGTCTAGATCAGCGTATCGAGGATCCACCCAAAATCCCCTGCAACACAAGACCGGGACTACTCCTTACTGGATAATCCCAAGTAAGATCACCCCACGGTTGGGATCAGCAACCGCACCACTAAGCCGAATAGAAAGGGACATCTAGACAGGGATGACCTCACCCTAATGGGTGCTACCCACTTAGCCTTGCCGCATAACCCTTGGTTTCCAGTCATTCCTAGTTGATGAGGCTTGAGGCTAAGTGTTACCTTTTTAGAACATAACACTTAGAATGCTCACCAACAACCTGACGATGTTCCGAAAGCAATCATCCATACAAGTCCATCCCGGGTTCAAACGGAACCGAAGGCACTACTCCTACTACATCCATTTTGGAATCATCCTCAGGATTAGTAGCGACTAGCCCTTGCACTTCACTGCTCCATCTTCGAATCCAAACTCGTCTTCCTCACGAAAACGTACAAACCGGATCGAAGTGGTTTTCGAGAATTTAATCCTGATCCCGGTCTCTTCGAAACGATCAACGCATTGGCCAATATTGATAGTCGGTGATTTAACTATCAATTAACATTCACAAACATCCATTAAACATTGAATAATTACCCAAATTATTTATTAATCTCAAAATATCTTCGCAAGATATATTTTCCTTTTCAACCCTTTTTTTTGAAACGGTTTTCAAAACTGCACTCTTCTTATGGAATAAATTCCCATATATTTATTTCCACTGAAAACACAAAGTATAATTATCTTAGATTTCAAAATGATTAGACCACTTTATTATAAAATGTACCTTAAATATTTAAGTTAGACTACTTAAACATTTTATTCAAAAATAAATTTTATAAATATTTAAAGCAAAACAATTTTATAAGATGATAACTAATTTATAATAAAGGTTAAGGTACACTAAATTCAAAAAGAGGAGTTACAAAATTCTATACTAGTTTCGAATAACTTTAACTAAACTATCTTTAAAATAAATCCATTTTATAAAATATAAATATTAAAAATATTCTTTCAATACATAATACTAATTAGCCGTTTAAAATAATTAATACTATAACTAATTTGATAAATATACACTTTTAAATTTTTAATACTTAAATAATAATTTCTTGAAACCATTCTTTTAAAAAAACTTCAAAACTTCTAACTTTTACTCAAAAATCTGCTTTAGAAACGTACTTGGCTTTTCAGGGAAATACACTTCCATTATAGAATAAAACAAAGAATTCTTTTTATAAATCTCACTGGATTTATCTCAATCCAAATTTACGTTTAATCCCGTAGATTTCTCCCAACACTTTAAAAGAAACCCTTTTTTATTTTTAAACACATTTCCCATTTCATGGAAATCACTTCCAAAGCATACTTAAAATATGATTACTAAATTGTTTATTCAAATTGTACTTTTGAAAATCTATGAAAGTTCCTTAAGTAACTTAAATCAAAAATTTCCTTTTTATATGAGGTTATTATATGAAATATTTATATTAAATTCCCTTTAGAAATATAATACTAAATTACCTTTTAAATAATTAAATACCATAATTACTTAAATAAATATTTACTTTCACTTAAAATAATTAAAAATAATAATAATTTTCTAAAGCATTCGAAAAACACCTTTCAACACTTTCTAGTTTATACTTCGAAAACTTTTCTTTGAATCTGCTTAGTTTCCAGGAAAAATACACTTCCCATCCTTTAAAAATAATCTCGCTGTTATTTTTAAAACAATTTGCATCTTCTTATAGAAATTCCCTCTGGAAATCTATGTCTTCAATATTTATCCCCGATAAATATTCCATTTTGTTTACCCAGTTTATAAATTTCTATTTCTCATTTCCTTTTGAATCCCTATTTCAAAAACACTTCCAATTTCCATAACTAATTCTTGAATTTAATTTCCTTAAATTCATTGCTCCCAAAATCCCTCTTCATTTCCTTTTAATCCCGATTTATTTTATTTATACTTTAAAATCCTAGATTTATTTATCCAATCATAACACAACACAATTTAATTTTCAAATTAATCTATCACAATATATAAATAAAATACATCATCAATTGTGAAAATAAATTCTATATTGTGAGGAATCCAGTTGGATCCCTCCAACCTGTTTCCTTGCATCCATAGATATTAGCACAACAAATAAATATCGATCCTAACTGATAACCATTATCACATTCAACAAATCATGCAATCATTTAAATATTAACTATTTATAACTAGCATCCAGATGCGATTGAGATAAAATCACCTTGAATTTCGAAATGCCGAGCGTTTTCAATTTTAAATTAAATCGAACCATTCGATTTAATCTAAAATTTCCACTTGCTCCAATCGTCTCCGGAATTGCTGTAGCGCGTAGACCGTGTCGCTACGATTCCGACGCTTCTTGTTTCATTGAATTCTGACTATGCATGCAAAAGATATTCAGTTTCAAAGATTTTAAATATAATTTTAAACTAAATTCTGCTTATTTATTTTTAATTACCATCGGCCGTAAGATTTGCAACTCAAAAACAGGGCCGCTCTCTCTCTTCCCTCTCGAACGAACACAGAAGAACACGAGCACCCAACATCGCAACCCAAAATTCGACGCCAACCACCAAAGCTCGACCGGAAGTTGATCAACTTCAACCGGAACACGCGCCTACATCCCTCTGACCCCCGTGCCAAGTGCAACGTCACCTAGCACCATCGTTGCTTCGATATCTCCACACAAACATGCGACGAACGCAGCCACAAATCTCCTTCTACACAGCCTTATAAACGATTACTACCGACCAATATGTAGAGCTTGCAAAGCTCTACGTCTTTCGTGTTGAACATTTATGATAAAATTGCCTAGATCAACCAGAAATTTGAGAAGAGAAAGATAAATTTATGGCCATTGAAATAACATGGAACGGCGGCTCGAAAATGATACTAGGGCTTCGACCTTATATGTATATATATATACGTGTAATCGAATTATTTTATTAATATTCTCAATTTTAACAAACTTTTACAAGCGAACTCCAAACAACGCATGCCGACAGGCATTTATAAGGTTTTACCCACATTATGAATACAATGGAACGTGTTTCGGAGCCCAATCCAAATGTATGCGGAAGATAACTTTTAGAATCGAGTTTAAATACTAATTTATCGATTTAAATTTCAACGCGTTTCTCACCCGTACAACGGTAACTCCACCCGCTACGAAATTTGAAATTCGATAATAATACACTATTACGGATCCAATGGAACTGGTTTCGTCGAATTCTGAGACTGTGCCTCGGAAGGCTATTTTAACATGTCGATAAGTTCGAGCGATTTTCATAACCATCGAAATTACTTAAAATTTCACTTTTAAAACTTTACTATCTTCGTTATAAATCATATAGAATTTATAATCACATTAGAAATTATTCTGATTCATTTTAAATCAAAATCTGATTATTTACCATTACTATATATTAAATCCCATTATTAAATTAAATATGTAAATTCCAAATTCAGCTTATTGACCTTTGATTCCATCCAAAAATTCAAGGTTATAATTCAAATCCATCTAGACTTAAATAAATCTTTGAAACCATCTTCATAACCATTTACATCCAGATTCACAAATTATCCCTATTTCACATATTTAATTATTATTATTCAAATCCAATTGAATTACCATATTTGAAATTTTAACTAATTATATTGATTTAACCAAAATCTTCTTATTTCAAATCAAATTAAAATTCTCATTCAACATTTAAAATGAATTAAATGTTCAAAATCTAATGACCAAAATTCTAGGTCGTTGCATTCCTCCCCCTTATAAGAATTTCGTCCCAGAAATTTGTTAAGGTAGGAAAATGCTACTAACTCGTTTACTTACCCAAACTTTCTTAGTTAAAAATTTACATTCACTTTACCAAAACCTTTAGCTCAATTCCAAAACAGTTTGCTTTTATTGCTAACTCAAAAGCTTGTTTCAATATTATTTCAAAAATCACTTTTCTAGTTAACCCAAATTTTCAAAACTTCTAAAAAAATTCTAACTCCCAAATTTTTTGACAGTGTCTCCATGTACGGAGAGCGTCTTACAATATCACAATAGACATAAATATATATACATTGACCCACATGGTCGGAAAACAAAATATACCATAATGTGTGTGTGTGTGTGTGTATATATACCATTTTCAAATTTTATTGCGTAGGCGTACCTTAGATTAGCATTTTAAAAAAAAAAGGCTAATTTATATTGCATCTACGCGCTCTAACTCTATCGATTGCCTTCCGTACCTGTACTTACTCAAACAAGCACATAAGTTTACAATAATATAAGATTTATAACATCCTTCCATATACTAATCTTAGCCAAACACCTCAATTACATAGCTCAAACAAACAAATTTCATAATTCAACCTATTAACCATATATTATAAGCAAATCCCAAGATTTCAATCACCATTTTAATTTCGTAACAAATCTAACTTCATTTTATTTCACTTGAATGATTTACGTTCAATTTACTATTCCCAATTCATATTTAACATAACCAATTCATTTTCTCTTCAATATGATTAGCCTATGCTTTACTTACATTAATTTACTTCAACTCAATTCCAAATTGATTCACAATCAAATTTTTATTTTAAATTTGGTATACTTGCATTTCTTTTATGATTCACTTGCATTTGTATACAAAACAACTTAATTAGATTTCACTTAATCCAATTGATTCAAAAACTAGCTTAATTGCTTCTTTAAATCAATTCAATTCCTTTTACAACAAACAACCAATTTCCATGCAAATTTTAAAGCTATCCATGCAAGTAACCATCACTTAGGCTTATAATCATTTAAAATTAATTTCATATCAATCTATATCAATTTTATTTCATTCGAAATTATTCATAACCCAAACAATTTTTACTTCATCACAAGTATTAAATCAAATCCCTATTCTCACTTCAAGTTCATCATCCAACTTAAGTTTATATTAATATCGTTCCATTCTGGATTATTTACAACTCATACATTCTTATTTCATCACCATAAGAATTTAAATTCTTTCACTTGCATTAAAATTTTATTATCTAAACAAACTCTATTCAAGACCCCTTATAAAGCTCGACCATAATCATTTTTCAATTTGCTTAAGTTATTTCAATAACAAAATAACGCCGTTTCTTCTCAACTTAATCTTACTTCAATTTTAATTTGATTCTTATTCAATCAAATTCTAATCCATTTACAAATTTTAATCGAATTAGCTTATTTACTCAATCCATTCTAATTTTATTCACCTCCTCAATTCATTTCTGAATTTATTAATAACATAACCATCCCAATTATCCTAAACCAGAATTGGGTTTTATTTTGCTTTTTTAAATTTTTTAACAAGCTACCAGAATTTTATTCATTCCAATGCAATTTCCATTTAATTTAGTTTACACTAAATTCATCCTCAAACAATTCCATTGGATTTAGTTGAGTGAGCATTTACTTCATTCAATATCATTTCAACTAAAATAAGTTTTCTTTCAATTCAATTCTTTTCCGATTCTAATTCAAGTTCAACCAAATTTTATTTAGCCAACTTAAATTCATACCATTTCCTTTACTATTTTAAATAAGAATTTAATTCTATTCAAGATTATTTATAACACAACTGAGTTTTGATTTCAATTCAATTCAAATTCAATTAAATTTTATTTCTCTACATATAAGTTCAAACTTATTTACTAACCTAAGTCCATTCACGTTTTATTTTTCTTCACCTTATTCCTAATTTATATTTCATTTAGGATCAAGTTTTGAATTTCCCATAAAATACCAACCATTTTATTTTGGTTTTACAACTTTCATTTCCTATGCTTAAGTTCACCCACTTATTTATTTAAAAGCTTATATTTCTCATTTGAGTCACTTTCACCTTATAATCACAATTCCAAATTATATATATATATATATATATATATATATATATATATATATATCACTTAATAGCTTAAGGTTATAAATTTTCATTACATAATTATAATCATTTTACATTTCAACTTTATATTCAATTTAATTCAATTTAATTCAATTTCAAATTAATTTTACTTATCTGGAATTAAATTCAGATATGTCTTATCCACTTCCATACACTCAAGTTAAATTTTAATTCCAGGATTAAAATTTCCAATTTCCTTTCTTATTTATACCAACTTTATTTTAAGTTCAATAGTTGATTCATCTTTATCTT
Source organism: Allium cepa (assembly GCA_030765085.1). NCBI lineage: Eukaryota > Viridiplantae > Streptophyta > Magnoliopsida > Asparagales > Amaryllidaceae > Allium > Allium cepa. Next base: position 382,025,282 of record CM060937.1, read on the forward strand.
TCACATTATTTAAATAGAGTTCCCAGAATTCAATTACCCGGTTTTATTTCAAAACCATTTTGAAATCATAAATAACACATACCCACTTGGTATATCAAATCAAATCTCCAAATTCCAAAACATTTGGTTTTACCAAAACAAATTTCCCTTTTGAAATTTCTAAAACCACTTGCATACCTAACAAGTCCAAACAAATATCATAACCAATCACCACGGTAGCAATCCATCACTTTAGAAACTTGAAAATGAATTCTGATGATGTGGCATCCATCATTAGGATTATTTTCCAACGACTGAAGGTAGTTCAGTGCCTACTTACTTCCACAAATACCTTTCAAAACTATTTCCATTCAAAAATATTTCCTAAAATAATACTCCATTATTTCCTTCAAATTTGTGGAAAACATTTCCACCGGTCCCAAGATTTCCAAACCTTTGTTTAAATTCACTTTAAACGCTTTTCAAAATTTCTAGGATTTAAATTCTGGTCTAAATCAAATTTTAGTTATTCTTCTTTGAATAAATCATACTTATAGAATTCTATTTGGTTATAACCATTTCAAATTTTAGATTCTTATATTTAATTATAATATTAATAACCAGACATCTAAATATATATAATAATTTTAGAAAATTATTCCTTTTATATCAAAATATAATTTTGGGTAAAATATTTCATTTACCCAGTTTAAAAACAATACTATTTCGGTTTATCTTGTTTAAGATTTTAAAACCCCTATCGATATAGTTGTATTTCCCATACTGACCAGAATTCATAAACACTCAACCGATAAGTCAACACAGTATAAAAACAGTTTTTATATTCACAAACAAATATGCGTTCATACTTATTAATACACTCAAACTCATTCTAGAGTGCTATAGACTCTATTTCTAATGAGTAATTCCCACCAAAGCCTAGGTTATCGCTAACCTATTTTCTAATACCACTGTCACGACCCGCCCTTCTCGACCCTTGAAAATCAACACAAAATACGCCAGAGTATAATATACCGACGATCGAGTGTCGAAAAAGACAGATAGTTGAGGAAAAAGAAAGAAGATAGAAGAAAGAAGGAACTAAACAATAACAGAATCTCACAATCGCAGCAGAACAAAATATAATAGTTAATAACAGATCTTTAAACATTATGAAACCATATCTATTCTATATACATCATCAGTGTAACAAACAGACAAAACAATGATTACCAGCCTGGCAGTTATAACAACATGCCCCATAACTTGTTGGCAACTCAACCATCACAGCAGCGGAAATAAACAAGTACGGGTAACACGTCTTGGACTCCAGCTCCTATCCTGAGCTCCCAAGCATCCTATCCTATATAAATAACACTCGGTCTGACCCGAGCATTATAATAAAATAACACCCGAGTCGGTCTGGAATACAGTGTGAGAGAAATACACCGAAATTGATTATTAAAGTTTCAAAATCTTTGAAATCAAAAGCATCTCGTAAGACCATGCCACAAATAAACATGACAGGTTTTTACCTTACGATAGCCAAAACAATTTTATCAAAATCCTCTGATATTATAATAGTGTCTACATACAAACACTTATTCAAAATAGCCGAAATTTTTACATTCATTAAATTCTAGCTACTAGCCACAAAGTGGGTTATACAAACAAAAATCATAAAGGCACGTAGGGAGTATGGATTTCCAACTAATGACTAGGCACTATGTACCACCTGTCACTGTACCTGGTCTAAATCAGCGTACGGAGATTCCGCCCTAAATCCCCTGCAACACAAGATCGGGACTACCCCTTATTAGATAATCCCGAGTAAGATCACCCCACGGTCGGGATCAGCAACCGCACCACTAAGCCGAATAAAAGGGGACATAAAGATAGGGATGACCTCACCCTAATGGGCACTACCCACTTAGCCTCGCCGCATAACCCCTGATTTTCAGTCATTACCGATTGATTAGGCTTGAGGCTAAGCGTTACCTTTTTAGAATATATCACTTAGAATGCTCAACATCCACCTGACGATGTTCCGAAAGCATTCATCCATACAAGTCTGTCCCGGGTTCGAACGAAACCGAAGGCACTACTCCTACTACATCCATTTTGGAATCATCCTCAGGATTACTAGCGACTAGCCCTTGCACTTTACTGCTCCATCTTCAAATCCAAACTCGTCTTCCTCAAGAAAACGTACAAACCGGATTGAAGTGGTTTTCGAGAATTTAATCCCGATCCCGGTCTCTTTGAAACGATCAACGCATTGGCCAATATTGATAGTCGGTGATTTAACTATCAATTAACATTCACAACCATCCATCAAAAAATAAATAATTACCTAAATTATTTATTAATCTTAGAATATCTTCGAAAGATATATTTTCCTTTTCAGCCCTTTTTTTGAAACAGTTTTCAAAACCGGACTCTTCTCATGGAATAAATTCCCATATATTTATTGCCACTGAAAACACCAAGTACAATTACCTTAGATTTCAAAACGATTAAATCACTTTATTCTAAAATATACCTTAAATATTTAAATTAGACTACTTAAATATTTTATTCAAAAATATATTTTACAAATACTTAAAGCAAAACTATTTTATAAGATATAAACTAATTTTATAATAAAGGTTAAGTTACACTATATTTAAAAAGAGGAGTTAGAAAATTCTATACTAGTTTCGAATAACTTTAACCAAACTATCTTTAAAATGAATCCATTTTATAAAATATAAATATTAAAAATATTCTTTCAAAACATAATACTAATTAGCCCTTTAAAATAATTACTACTATAACTCATTTGATAAATGTTCACTTTTAAAATTTTTACAACTTAAATAATAATTTCTTGAAACTATTCTTTTAAAGCAACTTCAAAACTTCTAACTTTTACTCAAAAATCTGCTTTAAAAGCGTACTTGGCTTTTCAGGAAAATACACTTCCATTTTAGAATAAACCAAAGAATTCTTTTTATAAATCCCGCTGGATTTATCTCAATCCAAATTTACGTTTAAATCCCATAGATTTCTCCCAACACTTTAGAAATAAACCATTTTTTATTTTTAAACACATTTCCCATTTCCTGGAAATCACTTCCAAAACATACATAAAATATGATTACTAAATTCTTTATTCAAATTGTACTTTTGAAAATCTATGAAAGTTCCTTAAGTTACTTAAATCAAAAATTTCCTTATTATATGAGGTTATTATATCAAATATTTATATTAAATTCCCTTTAGAAAACATGATACTAAATTACCTTTTAAATAATTATATACCATAATTACTTAAATAAATATTCACTTTCACTTAAAAATAATTAAAAATAATAACAATTTTCTAAAGCATTCTACAAACACCTTTCAAAACTTTCATGTTTATACTTCGAAAACTTTTCTTTGAAACATGCTTAGTTTCCAAGAAAAATACACTTCCCATCCTTTAAAAATAATCTCGCTATTATTTTTCAAACAATTTGCACCTTCTTATAGAAATTCCCTTTGGAAATCTATATCTTCAATATTTATCCCCGATAAATATTCCATTTTATTTATAAACCCACTTTATAAATTTCTATTTCTCATTTCCTTTTAAATCCCTATTTCAAAAACACTTCTAATTTCCATAACTAATTCTTGAATTTAATTTCCTTAAATTAATTGCTCCAAAAATCCCTCTTCATTTCCTTTTAATCCCGATTTATTTTATTTATACTTTAAAATCCCAGAATTATTTATCCAATCATAACATGGTATAATCTAATTTTCAAATTAATCTATCACAATATATAAATAAAATACTTCATCAATTGTAAAAATAGTTTCTATATTGTGAATAATTCAGTTAGATCCCTCCAACCTATTTCCCTGCATCCACAGATGTTAGCACAATAAATAAATATCGATCCTATCTAATAACCATTATAACATTCAACAAATCAAGCAATCGTTTAAATATTAACTATTTAAACTAACTAGCATTCCAGATATGAGTGAGTAAACTCACCTTGAATTTCGAAACGCCGAGGGTTTTAAATTTTAAATTAAATCGAACCATTCGATTTAATCTAAAATTTCCAATTGCTCCAATCATCTCCGGACTTGCTGCAGCGCGTAGACCGCGTCACTGCGATTCCGGTGCTTCTTGTTTCGTTGAATTTTGATTATGCATGCAAAAGATATTCAGTTTCAAAGATTTTAAATATAATTTTAAACTAAATTCTTTTTATTTATTTTTAATTACCATCGGCCGTAAGATTTACAACTCAAAAACAGGGCCGCTCTCTCTCTTCCCTCTCGAACGAACACAAAAGAACACGATCATCTATCATCGCAACCCAAAATTCGACGCCAACCACCAAAGCTCGACTTCAACCGGGACACGCGCCTACACCCCTTTGACCCCCGCGCCAAGTGCGACGCCACCCAGCGTCATCATTACTTCGATATCTGTGCACAAACACGTGACGAACGTTGCCATAAATCTCCTTCCACACAGCCTTATATACGATCACCACCGATCAATATGTAAAGCTTGCAAATCTTTACGCCTTTCGTCTTGAACATTTACGATAAAATTGCCTAGATCGACCAGAAATTTGAGAAGAGAAGGATGAATTTACGGCCATTGAAATAACATAGAATGGCGGCTCGAAAATGATACTGGGGTTTCGACCTTATACGTATATATATATATATATATACACATATACATATATATATATATGCAATCAAATATTTTATTAATATTCTCAATTTTAACAAACTTTTACAAACGAATTCCAAACAACGCATGCCGACAGGCGTTTATAAGGTTTTACCTGCATTCCGAACACAATTGAACGTGTTTCGGAGCCCAATTCAAATGTATGCGGAAGATAGCTTTTAGAATAAGTTTAAATATTAATTTATCGATTTAAATTTCAACGCATTATCACCCGTACAGACAAACGGTAACTCCAAGCGCTACAAAATTTGAAATCCGATAATAATACACTATTACGGATCCAATGGAACTGGTTTCATCGAATCTCGAGACTATGCGCGAAAGGCTATTTTAACTTGTTGATAAGTTCGAGCGATTTTCAAAATCATCGAAATTACTTAAAATTTCACTTTTAAAACTTTACTATCTTCATTACAAATCATATAGAATTTATAATCACAATAGAAACTATTCTGATTCATTTTAAATCAAAATCTGATTATTTACCATTACTATATATTAAATCCCATTATTAATTAAATATAGAAATTCCAAACTCAGCTTATCGACCTTTGATTCCATCCAAAAGTTCAAGGTTATAATTCAAATCCATCTAGACTTAAAATAAATCTTTGAAACCATCTTCATAACCATTTACATCCAGATTCACAAATTATCGCTGTTTCACATATTTAATTATAATTGTTCAAACCCAATGAATTACCATATTCGAAATTTTAACTAATTATATTGATTTAACCAAAATCTTCTTATTTCAAATCAAATTAAAATTCGCATTCAACATTTAAAATGAATTAAATGTTCAAAATCTAACGACAAAAATTCTAGGTCGTTACAAGAACTCCTCGGTGTCAACTTGAATTTCGATGAGTTAAACTTCCTTCTTTGGATAAATTAGTATCTTATTAATGGATACAATTTTACTGTTTGTGTTTGGTTGAAATTATTGGCCAATTGGTTAAAATATCCCATTTGAAAAGCAATTAGTATTTAAAATTGAAATATAGGAAAATTCGTAAAGAAATCCAAATTTCTCGAAATTGTGATTATTAATTTCCAGTTATATTGTTGTTGTTTTATTTGAGTTATAACCTTATTATATAGATTGTTAATTGCTTAATTTTGATTGTTTAGTACTATTAGTTATGACATTATTATATGTTTAGAACTTAACCCTTGTAGTGATAAAAATCAATAACACATTGGTTAAGTGCTTTAGTGGCTATTAGACTCAATTTAGCATTTTGAAATACTATTAATTGTTGTTTGGCATGAAATTGGATTTTGATTTGAAGAATGTTTTTAAATCTAACATTGGGTTTCTTGAAATATTTTTATTTAAGCGGATTTTTGAACTTCTCTGTTTTTCCCCAACCTTTCTATTTGTCTTTTCTAAATCATTTAGATATGTTTTAAAGTTGTTTAACTATTGTTTAATGATGTTTTAAAAATTATTGATTTATATTTAATTGTGTGAAGTTATTTATCAATATTTTAATATTGTAGAAAGTTATTTTTCTAAATAATTAATATTGTTTGAAGATAATTATTAATTATTATTTATCAAAATGATTTAGAATTTATGTTAGGAAATCAAATCTACGGTTTCGTTGATAACAACTATACAATAGAAATCGAATATGCATATATATATATATATACACACACACACACAGGTACTTGCTAAAACATCACTAGAAAGACATGAACAAGGCTCAAAGGACACTACAAGAGACCACAAGTCGATAGGAACAAAGAAGCACAAGAAAAAGAGCACAAAAACTGATATGCACAATATCAAACATCTGGGTGCACAAGCCAGACGTCTGAAACGGTTCTCTGGAACAACAGACAGGCTGAACCAGACGTCTAGCAATTGCAATCAGATATCTGATGTACTACTACGTTCAAAAATATATGTAGCATCAAATTTCTGAAACATATCTCAGACATATGATTTCAAACTCAGATTTCAAATAAGAACTTCAACTGCCACATTCGAATGGACATCTCCGCTTCTCTTCGCTGCAACTCTTCATCATCAACAGAAGCAACTATAGAGCACTCGTTAATGGATGCAACTACTCAAGACATCTATCTATAACTATATATAACATCAAGAATTAAGAAGAACTTAACTTACTCACTTACGTTTTTTAATTACATACTCTATCATATATTCATAATCACTGCACTCTAGCAATCTATACTTGTATTCACTCTTCCATATATTCAGTTCTTCACAGACAATACTTTCTAGATATATATTGGAAGCAATTGTACTAATTAGTCAACATCCGTATTACACTAGAACACACATTTGACAAGAATAACTTATTGTAGCCAAGCCTATTCCTCCGGGAGAAGCGAGGGTGTTTGATAGTCAAATTCCGAAGGAAAGCTTAGGGACTGGACGTAGGACGGGAGGTCCGAACCAGTATAAAATCCTAGTGTGCTTATTCTATATTTACTTAGATTAATATTGTTTTAGGTGCATCATATATTTTGTCACATATACTTGCATATACACTACACGATCCACCCAATAGACTTTCAATTTATAATATTTATTTATTAACAACATTTTGGAACTAATAATAATTGTTTATTGATAATGTTTTGGAAGTTAATTATTATTTATTATAATAATGTTTGAAGATTAATTACTATTGTTTTATTAATAATGTTTGACATTATTAATTATTTTATTTATAATGTTTGAAGTTAATAATTATCTAACGACCCATAAATTTTAACTGTTTTAATAACGTATTTAATTGAATTTTGGAGAAATTTTAAATAATAAAATTTGAAATTAAAATTTTATATTTGGAATACATATATTTTAATATAGAAGATGGTAAATTTTCATCTGATTTTATGAAAGTTTATTTCATTGTGAAATTCTATTAAATTCAAGTCAGTTAATAATTACTAATAATAAAATATTTTTCAAACCTGAATATTTTTACGTAGAAAAATTCTAAATCATCTTCTGACTGAGATGTCCTTTTACGTTTTCTCAAATTTGGAATTCTTTAGCTCCGTCGATCTTATTTTTCTACGTTTTTGCTGCATTTTCCGCTAGTAGAAAATTCGAATTTTTATAATTCAATCGTACCACTGATATCCGTATGTCGTTTTGATCGTCTCGTCGTGCTGATCGCTACGGTATATTCATTCGTGTGTTTTGGCGTCTGGTACATAGCGAAATCCGTGAAAACAGTAACCGTATCGGTACTGATTTTGTACCTTTTGGTTCTTGTGACTTTTCATTTTTCACCGTACAATGCCAACGGCTGTTTGCATTTATATCTCCTAAATTCTCGTGCTTGACCTTTTGTTTCTACTAGTTTCAATGTTGTATTGATGGTTCATTTTATTCTTACTAACCCTTTCACTTCTTTTGGTACCATTCATTCAAAAGAAAATATATACAATGAGTTGCATGTAGCATTTCATTTCTTCTCCATTGAAACTTTGTTGTGTTCAAAGCAAACCCATTTTGGCTGTACATTCCTTCTCTTGCCTATTTTATTCATCCTCCACGTAATGAACACCGAGCAACCACCCATGTGCTTCCTCATTTTCTCCCTATCTCCTCGCGCAAGCCAGCTCCTCCTCTGGCCGCAACTCGCATCGCCAACCCACCTGGCCACCCTCTACTGAAACCCAATGGCTGAATCCCCTCCATATCGACTAGTCGTGTTCCTTGTCACCTCGCCTGACTTTAGCCGGCTTGCCTACCCAAGCCTTCTCACTACCTCCGTCTGTCACACGTCTAGCCATGCAAGCCACATGCGCCTGCACCCACTTCGGCCATCATCTCCTCCAACCGAGCGCAACTCCATCGTCGACCTATACTTCAGCTTATATATTTTTACAAGGTATTTTATTTATGTTATGTCAGTGTTCAGCTTTTGTTTTAATGTTTTGAAGTATATATAGTGTATATATATTTTATTTTCTCAGATTTTGTTTTAATATATATATATAGTATACAAAAATCTAGTTATAGATATATGGGTCATCATGTCTTATATAATAACTGTTTGTAGTTTATAAAGCTATAGTATATAATATGTATTAGTTTGCGCCTGTTTTGGTATGTAAGTGTAGCAATATTATTATATAGTATTTTATTTTTTTGTTGAAGCCATACAATATATATGTGTTATTTGTTGATTTGATATAGGTCTATATATTTCACGTGGTATTTATGCATTGATTATTTTTGTATTGATCTAAATATGATGAACGTTTATATTTTAAAATAAAATTTGTGTTAAATGTACAGTATAAATATATATCTAAGCTATTGTTATGGAAGTTATAAGTGTGTTATAAGCTATCTATTTATAAGTATCTGTTAAAAAAAATGCATATAAGTTTATATAATTTTTTTTGATTAATTTGTAAGTTGGAACATAAAAATAGTTATCGAAACTACATTCTATTTTATTTTGAAATGACATAAAACATCATTTTTGCAGATGAAATAAGATTTGATTTCATAAAGTTTTATTTTAAATTTGAAGGTGTACTTAAGCTATATGATTTTGATATATATTTAGGGATATCTTGGTTTTTTTTGGTTCAATCCTATGGGAAAAGGGGGTTACTTAGGTGTATATATTTTGATAATTGTTGTAAAAAAAGTAACACACATGTATATAGTTTGATTTTGTAGCTTACAGGCCTATATAGTGTTGCATATATGTAGTCCTGATAGGCCAGTTTTGTAGCCTGCATATACAGACATTGTTGCATATATATTTGGTTGTCATATCTTTGTTCCATGTCTGGGTTATATATGTGTGTGTGTGTGTGTGTGTGTGTGTGTGTGTGTGTGTGTGTTTTAAATGAAAGTATTTTGCATGTATATGTATTTATTTCAAAATATAATGTATATATGTGTTTGATTTTTATGTGTGTTTTAATTTTTAACAATGATTTTTGAAATACATGTCATTTGATTTAATATGTGTTTTGATTTGAATAATAGAATTTGAAATACATACATATATATTCGATATAAAATATGTTTGAATTTAAATTATAATTTTATATATATAGTTATGAATAAGTTCATTTATACCATTTATCTTCATCGATCCAATTCTAATTCGTTTTCGTCAATTCAAAGCTGTCAGCTTTTTCGTCAATTCGCGTTCAATCTAGCTTTGCTTTGGACTCGTAACTCATCTCATTCTCGTCCATCTCTAGCCTCGAAAGGGGAGCAATCACTCACGATTGATGTTCTTATATTTATTAAATTTGATTTCAATTGAAACGACAATTGAAATATGCTGATGTTAGTTATTTACATTGTTATATATATGCCATTATATGCTATCTGTTCACCTGTGACATCGAACACCTTTATCTGTTATTTATATTGATGATATATGCCCATTATATTATTATCATATTTGTTATCACTCTGCAAGTTCCCTGTTAGTATAGAATTCACTATGGGTTGAAATGATACATACCCAAACGGACTTTAGAATAAGAGAAAATCATTATGGGTTGAAATGATAAACTTAAGTGGTTTTCATTGACATTGAATTTGGGATTACAGGTTGAAATGATATATATACCCGTATATATTTAAATTATGGATTGAAATGGTAAATATCTGTATCACTTGCCAATAGGATATAAAATTTTATACAGATACCATTGGTCTATATATAAATATTTTGGAAATGATTTCTATGGTTTTGAAAAGAAATATATATTTTTATATAAATATTAATTTTAGATATTATATCAACTTTATATTAATTTTAGATATTATATAAACTTTATTTTATATATGGTAAAATTCTTGATTTTAAGCTATGTATAAACTTGTTTTAATATAAAATAAGCTTAATAATAAAGTTTGATTTTATTAAAATATAATATGGTTAAGTATTTATTTAAATTATATTTTCATATAAAGTTTATAATGATTTTATAAATTAAGGTTGAGAAGATAGATTCTAAGTTGATTTGAAATTGTATTTAATTAAGATATATAAAAAATCGATTTGGAACTTATTGAATTTTAGATTGTTAAAGGATATAATTTTATAACTTGATTTTGGTTAAGCTGTTTTAAATGAATATTTCAAGTTTAATTGAATTGAAGGAAATATTTAGTTATTTCAAATTTGGGTTTTATTTAAATGATAATGGATTTAGTAAGTAAATATTTTAAAATAAATAATAGCAAATTGAATGTGATATATATATATATATATATATGGAATTATCAAATCTTGTTTTGAAATGTTTGAATATTTATAGCCTTGAAAATATTGAAATTGAAATGGTTTATTTTGGGTTAAATTTTTTTATTTGAAATCGATATAATGTGAAATGGTTTATTGAGAAACTGAAATAAATTAAAATTGATTATTTGAGATTTGATTAAATTTGAAATTTTTGGATTGGTGTTGATTTGGAATTGATTTATGAAATTTGTGGAAGCTATTTTATTATATAAAGTATTTTTAAATTATATTTAAAACTATTTACATATGTTATTTTATAAATTTATTTCAAATAAACTATTTTAATATAATTTTTTTAAACTATTTTAAATTATAACTATTTTTATATAAACTATTTTAAATTACAAACTATTTTATTATATACTATTATTTATATTAAAACAGTTAAGTGAGAAGTGTTATGATTCCAAAGCATTATGATTTCTAAATTTTGATTTCCAATGTATTATGATTTCCGAAATGTTTGATTTAGAAAGTGTTATAATTTCAAAGGCTGAGATTTTGTAAGTGGATATATTTGAGATTGACATATTTAAATGGAAATAATATCGTATTTCGTTTTGAAATGAAGTAATATCGTATTGATATGCTTTTGAAATGGAAATGATATTTTGATTTTGAAATATAAATTATTTTGAAAGTTGATTAAATGACCAATCGGTGTAATAATTACGTAGTTATTGAAGAGTCCGGGATCGGTTAGGGACATACTCTCCGTCTAAACCAAAAACACTTTAATAACTATTATACGCGGAGTGTGATCCAGAATGAAGTGGTTGGAATGATGACGTTGTTGGATTAGAAGAAAGAGAACGATAATGGATAGCCTTGACACTTGTGTCAAATTTGAAATGACTTAAACAGAAGCCGTGCGGGGGCCAATGAGGTTAGCCACTTCTAAGCGAACACATTTCGTCGTAAACTACTAATTACTTTTTTTTGATTGCTGCGCACCCTTGAATTGGGAGTGTTGTTCCGCGGTGTTGCGATCGTTGCAGTGATTCATTCTCACCAGTCTGGATCAGGCAAACGGTAGTTTCACTACCTTGAGTATTACCTTATGTGCCTTGTCATACTTGTATCCCTATGCACAGCCACTACGATTTTTTTTCTGTTATACCTATGGAGTACTTCCTGATAGCCCACTAGTTTACGGTGGAGTTTACAGTGCGTTATAGACTATGACGCTTATATAAAATGTGTTAAGGGGGATAATGGTAACGCCTTAAAGCTATTTTGATACTTTATATTACTGATAGGCATTATCTACTTAGCGTACATATAAATAGTTAACGGATCCTTAGAGGATGGTTATCCCAAACTTCTTTTGAGTTACTTGTATTTTAGTTGTTATTTCACTTGAGTTGGATTTATTGATATGAGAATGTTAATCCTGACTCAAGTGATTTGTGTTTTTCTTCACGCTCGGGTCAGACCGAGTGGTTTAACTTTTGAGACTCACCATTGGAGTTGGAGCTTCGCCTGGAGATCTAGCTATCCATCCAGATTTCAGATATTCAGTTGATTCTAGTGATGTATTCTGATATTTACTGGACTACTGTATTCGAGATTTCTATTGTTTCTTATTTAACTCTGTTATATATGTTACCTAGAGATTTGACAGGCACCTAGGTACTCGGCATTGGCATACCGTTCGGCATCCCGAGCGCTCGACACTACATACTTGGTCGGCTCCCAGGCATTCGGTACAAATGGTTCGTTCAGCATTCAAGTTCGATCGGCTACCAGGGACGTTCGACATTCAGCATTGAGAGCCGTTCGATATTGCATATCGTTCGGCATTAAGTGCCGTTTGGCATCTATGGACGTTCGACATGGCAGAGTCGTTCGGCATTCCATACTGCTCGGCATCCAGACCTTGTTCGGCACTCAACCACGTTCGGCATAAATCTCGATCGGCATTTGAGATCGTTCGACATCCAGAGGTGTTCGACATGTAGGATCGATTTCGCCCTAGAGGGGGGGTGAATAGGGTGATAGTGTCAATTATAAAAATTAATCGCGGAAGCTTATAAAATATTCAATTCAGATCACAGAATAGCAGCACAGATATCGCAGAATATAAATAACAGAAAAAAACAGAACAACACAGAATTTACCAAGCTTCGGCAAAACCCTGCCAACGTGCTGCCCCCAAGGTTTCTACTAGAAATTAGATAGTCCCTCGCTTACACACGTAAACTCGCTATACCCGCTATTGACTAATCTAACTCTACGCTCAAAACCCTGCCACAACTCAACTACCGAGTTGCAAATTCTCAAGCTACGCCACGTAGCTTGTCCCCTAGTCACACGACTAGAAAAATAAACGGTTTAAAAAAGGAAAATACAATTAAAAACAATTAAAATGAAATAACCCTAATTTTACTTAAAAGCCCTTAAATAAAATATAAAGGCCGGCCCCTTTTATTATTTTGACCCGATCCCTTTTTTCGTTCCTTTGAGATAATGGTGACCGTTCCTCTCGTTCCTCCTGATTGCAAAATTAGGGCTTTTGCTCCTTTCGCTCTTTGTTCCAAATTAGGGCTTCGGGAGGAATTTCCGCTTGATGGTTGATGATTCGGTTTGCTTGCTTCAATTGTTTGCGGCTTCTCCTCCTTGATCGAGTTCGATTGCTTCGGTATGTAATTTATGCTTTTTGCTTCTTCTAATCTTTCGTACTTGAACTCGATGATATGCCGATGATGATTTGTGGTAATTTATAGGATTCCAGTTCCTATAATTTCGTCGTATATATTTATTTGACTTTGTTTGATAATTATGCTTGAATTCTTCTTGGCTGTACGATTTTGATCGAATGCTGTGATTCATTTTTGACTTATTCAAATTCGTATAACTGATGGCTTGGCTACTTGATAATCACGGCTTTGAATTATTCTTGTGATGATCACGGCTTGATCGTTTCTGACTTTGACTTTGGTCATTTTTAATTTTTTAAACTGCACTTCATGATATTGATTGAACCTGTACACATGCTTGCTTCGGCTTCAGCTCGATCATTTACTTTGTCAATTACCTTTGCTACCTCGATTTTGACTTGTTCTTTATATGACTTCGGTCATGATTTGTTCATCTTGAAATTGTTTTGATCACGGCTTTGAATTCTGATGCTTGATAAAATTGATTTGCTATTTTTTGTAGCATACTCGACTTTGGTCATTTGTTTTGAAAAACTGCAGCTTGATGAAATGCATCCCTCTTGCTGTTGTTTGGATTGGCTTGTATATGTATACTGCTGTGTCCTTTACTTGGTGTTGTAGCAGTTTGTATTTTTTGAGCTTTGATGCATATTGCAACTTGGACATTGTTTCATCTGACTTCGGTCTTGGTTTTATTGCTATAGCATGCACTCGACTCTGTAGTTGTAACTGGACATTTGAGTTTGTTGCATTTAGTTGCTGTTGTCTGCACTTGCTTGAGTTTCACTGCCATAAGTCGTGTTGTTGCATTGTACTTGCCTGTTGCACTCTGGTCTGTCCACTGCAGTTTGTGTCTTGCCACTGACTTGCTGTTTCGACATGAGTCCACTGTGCTTGGCCTTGGTTATATTGATTTTGGCCCATATCTGTTCATCTGCACTTGTGTATATTATTGCTGTTGTCATTGATTTGAATTGTGCATTTGAGGCAGGTTGTGTCCATATTGTATTTGATACTGTTGCACTGCTGTGTTATGTAGTAATCGAATTTCACTTGCATTGCCGAGTTATTCTGATGCATCCTTCATGTATACCCTTGATAATCATGTTCCACTGCATCACACTGATGCAAGTGTTTTTGTTGAGCATGATTTGTCATCTCTGGTATTTCATGTTGGCCATGTTGCATTTGTGCATTGCCTTGCTGATTCATTTGTTTACACTCATGTGTTTGGTCTGCAGTTCATGTTGCCTTGATGCAGTTTGATTGTTTTGTAGTTGTTTGTGTCAATTGCATCGAGTTGTAGTTGTACTGTCTTGAACTATCCATTTCACTTACTTGGTTGTTGACACTGTGTTATTTAGATTGCTGAATTTTTCATGTAACTGCTGACGTCGCTATGCAGTTGCTATGCCTACGGTCATGTTGCCTTGTGTTGAATCCAGTTTCAAAACTCGGGTTTGACCTTGTGCTCGTATCGTAATTTTGAATATACTGCACGTGAGTTGAACCCGGTTTTTCATTTGGGTTTGACCTATGCTCACCTGTCCCTATAAAAACAATCAAGTGTATATATCGACGTGCACGGCCTTGTGGCATATACAGTAATATACTGTGTATGTCACAAGTTGTTCGTGTATGATGAATTCAAATATAAATGTTGACGAACAACCCAAATAACTGAGGCAAAAAAATATTTTCAAAATTCATATTTTATTTTTGAATTTGCAAAAATATTTCTTTTTCAATTTTACTGCGTTAGTTTATATTTTTGCAGATTGCTCAGATGCTGGATTCAAACTGGAATGCAGTTGAAGATAAATACGAGTGTGAGTGATATGTAGTGAGGTGAATATGTAAAATAGTGATGTAATTAGAAATTGTAATTGAGAATGTATAGTGAATAGTGAGAGCTTGAATTTGTACTATTCAATGATGTAATAAATATTTGTTTGAATAAAATATTTGTTTGAACTCAAATTCTGTGTTATTTAATTGTTCAACAAATATTTATTTAATCTGTGAAAAATAAAATAGTATATTATCAAATACATTTAAACGAATATATATATGTTTATTATCATCAAACAAAAATCATATAAGCACATATTCAACAATCTCCTCCTTTGATGATAACAAACATATATTTAAGATTTTGAATATGTTAAATGTATTTGATCATAGATATATCCTAATTGCTCCCCATATTTAAATGCTTCCTCTCTACACAATACCCCCCCTACAAATATGCATACAATTAAAAATATGCAAATGAGTCTAGATGCAAATAGAAAATTATTTGACCTTTGCTTGATTTTATTTGACAAAATCTTAACTTTTCTCTCCCCCTTTTGTTATCAGCAAAAGAATAATAGTGTTAGAGGAAATAGAGATAAAGTTATCGATATTAATTCAACATTAAAACTCAATTGAATATAAATATTAAATTTCAATAAAAAATCAAACAAAAATCATAAATATTTTGTTAGGCGCATATTCCACTTTTAGAATGATGGAAATGATGTCATCATATAAAACCATACAGTTGTGTCTATTTGTGGTATATTTATATCAAGAATTTGAATAACTACTAACCATGCATAACCGTTAGGACTTTTAAATGAGATTAGTAGTATTCCAATTTTATTTTTAAAAAAATGAATTCAAGTATCTTCTAACCACGCATAACCATGAGGACTTTTAAATGGGATTAGAATCAACTTGTTTATTTTTTTTTAAAAAAACTTTTGATATGCGTTCCATACATGCATAACCGTGAGGACTTTTAAATGAGCATGGAAGCACATAACAAATTCCAAGTAATTCACCCATGCATAACCGTGAGGACTTTTAAATGAGAGTGAATACTTTGGTATTTATTTATTATTATTATTATCCCTTTTTTTTTAAATGTTAAAATGAAAAACGAACGATTCCTGTTTAAAGTACCACATATCGACAAACTATATAGAATTTTGATGAGTGATGGTCGTTAGAAATATGATAGATATAGAGATGGTCATGGAATTTTTACCAACACAAAGTTTTTATAACTCTTGTTTAAATTTCTAAAGAAATTTATCAATTATACCGTCTCGAGTCATAATATTTGATCAATATTAACACTCATCGCTTTTTCAATCACTATTTTTCTTTTCGATAAACATTAGGGAGTCAGATTAGTCAAAATAGTCATTTAAAATCAAATTCAAAAATAATTATGAAATTAATTTTTCAAAATGACTAATCTGAAAATATGGTCAAAAATGATTTTTTTTTTCGAGGGGGATTTAAAAGAAAATTTTCTGCTATTTGAAAATTATTTGAAATGAAAAATATGCAGATATTTTCTTTGAAAAACGATGCAGTTACTTAATGTCTCAACAAAAAATCACGTTTCACTAGTAATTTTTCTATCAACTAGATTACCAGTGTAATCTGCATCTGAATTTCTCTCTCACTCAAAATTATCATCAATTGAATTTGGTTAACCAAACATGAAGTGTGCACCAAAAATTTCAAACTCAATTTTAAGGCAATTTAAATGATATTCTTTTGAATTTGAATTGAAGCCGTGTAAATAATCAGAAAACCGTGAATAAGGAGTTAGCCATATTATAACCAATTGTATTATCCAACAAAACACTATTTTTAATCCAAACTGATATATATGAAGTAATTCAAAGAATCTAGAGATTTTTATAGTGTTTTTGGCATAAGAATATAATTGACCAACTATGTTGAATAAGTCAGAGTCAAAATCATCATCTCTTCATCATCTCAATACTGGCTGATTTTAATTCAGAATACGGTGCAGAATATCACATTTAATATATCGTTTAAAACATACCATTACCTGTTTTACCTTTACGATATTTTTCATTGTTGTCCATTGTGATTCTGTCACCTTTATACTAGGCTAAGGAATTTTGCTTTGTCGCCCGTTGTGTTTCTGGAACAGCCAAAAATCCAGAGTACACTGTTGTTGTTCCTTAGCCTGCCACCACACCTACACGATGAAAGATTTATGTGACCTATTTGTTTTTATAGGTCCATGGTTGTTAGTGGCTGAAAATTTTGAAAAATAATTTTGTGTAGACCCAAAACTGTTTATAATTGTTCCCTTCGGCACCCAAATTTGTTTAACTTTGAGAGATTTTATATTTGTGCCTTTTGGAACCCAAATCGGTATAGTTTTCACATGTTTGGGTCTATACCAACAATTATTGTGACTGTGTCCATATTTTCTACAAATCGTGCACAATGAATTTTCTTGATTAATCTTGTTTTCAACAATTTTTGAACTATTATATCCAAGTCCTTGTCTAACCGTATTAACAGTTTGCTTTCCTAATAGCATATTCAATGATTTTTCACTTTTGGAAAATTTATCTAAAGTAGTAGACAATTGTTGGACTTGTGTTTTGAGAGACTCATTTTCGTTTAATAATTATGTGCACTTTTTAATAGAATTCTCTCTTCTAGTATTTTCATTCTTTTTTAAAATCAGAATTTAATTTTCAAGCAATTTCATTTTAATTTCCGATTTTTTAATTTCTTCATCAAATGTTGGACACTTATCACACTTAGGGATCCTACTTTGATAGGTTTTAACTAATTGATCAAGTTGTTTATTACATTCTATCAAAGTATCTTTTTGAGATTCAAGTTTGGCGTATTTTTCCCTAAGTCGTTCAAAACAACCGTTTACTTCATGAAAATATATAAGCAACTCAGAATGGGTAAGTTTTGATACCTCACTTGGCTCGTCATCGTCACTGTCAGTTGTATCACCTCGAAGACACAATTCTGCCTTTTCGCTTTCACTACCAGTGCTTTGATCATTCTCGTCTATTTCATCCCAAGTGGCTGCAAAACTTTTCTTTTTCTGCTTCTTTCCATGGTTGGATTTAATTTGTGGACAATCGGGCTTGATATGGCCGGGTTTGTTGCAATTATAACAAATAAACTTTTGTTCTTCTGAGTAGTCTAGTGCTTTGGCTATTCTGCTTTTTGCTTTTTGAATTCGAGCTGAATTTCCATGTTTTTGATTCAATTTTGTGAATTTCCTTATTAACAGCTCCAATTCTGCTGCTCCATCATCTTCATCGTTATCATCATCACTTTCAGTTGTTCCTTTGAGAGCTATTGATTTCTTTTGAGTGTCACCTCCTTCACGCTCTTCCTTGAATTTCATTTCTAGCTCATAAGTGGTGAGATTTTCGATGAGTTCTTCAACTTTAAGTTGTTTTAAATCTTTCGATTCTTGTATGGCAGTTACTTTTGCTTCAAAGCTTCGTGGAAGGACTCTGAGGATTTTCCGGACTATTTCTAATTCGGTGTATGTTTTTCCGAGAGCTTTTGATTTGTATACGATATTGGAGAGTCGTCCGTACATCTCTTTGACATTTTCTTCCTTCGCCATTTTGAAGTTCTCGTATTCGCTGCTTAGCATTGCAAGGCGAGATTCTTTGACTTGAGATGTTCCTTCGTGAGTCACTTCTAGTATGTGCCATATTTCCTGCGCAGTTAGACAATGTGAGACACGATTAAATTCAAATTGATGCAATGAACAGATAATAGAATTCATAGCTTTGGCATTAGTATTTTGTAATTTATTTTCTAGTTCTGTCCATTGTTCCTTTGGTTTCTCTATTTCCTGATTATCTACAGTTATAGTTGGTATTCTATAACCTGTCTCAACAATATTCCAAGCGTCAATGGTTTTCAGAAAAATTTGCATTTTATTTTTCCAATAAGCATATTCACCATTGAACATTGGTAGTCTAACTATGGATTGACCTTCTGCAAAAGCATTATTAAAAGAAGCCATTTTAAAAATTCAAATTTTTGAAACAAAAACCGATTTTTTTGAAACACGAATTTTTAAAACAAAAATTGATTTTTGTAAAATCAAATTTTTTAAAACAAAAACGGCTTTTGTTCCTAGCTCTGATACCACTTGTAGGATCGATTTCACCCTAGAGGGGGGGTGAATAGGGTGATAGTGTCAATTAAAAAAATTAATCGCGGAAGCTTATAAAATATTCAATTCAGATCACAGAATAGCAGCACAGATATCGCAGAATATAAATAACAGAAAAAAACAAAACAACACAGAATTTACCCAGCTTCGGCAAAACCCTGCCTACGTGCTGCCCCCAAGGTTTCTACTAGAAATTAGATAGTCCCTCGCTTACACACGTAAACTCGCTATACCCGCTACTGACTAATCTAACTCTACGCTCAAAACCCTGCCACAACTCAACTATCGAGTTGCGAATTCTCAAGCTACGCCACGTAGCTTATCCCCTAGTCACACGACTAGAAAAATAAATGGTTTAAAAAAGGAAAATACAATTAAAAACAATTAAAATGAAATAACCCTAATTTTACTTAAAAGCCCTTAAATAAAATATAAAGGCCGACCCCTTTTATTATTTTGACCCGATCCCTTTTTTCATTCCTTTGAGATAATGGTGGTCGTTCCTCTCGTTCCTCCTGATTGCAAAATTAGGGCTTTTGCTCCTTTCGCTCTTTGTTCCAAATTAGGGCTTCGGGAGGAATTTCCGCTTGATGGTTGATGATTCGGTTTGCTTGCTTCAATTGTTTGCGGCTTCTCCTCCTTGATCGAGTTCGATTGCTTCGGTATGTAACTTGTGCTTTTTGCTTCTTCTAATCTTTCGTACTTGAACTCGATGATATGCCGATGATGATTTGTGGTAATTTATAGGATTCCAGTTCCTATAATTTCGTCGTATATATTTATTTGACTTTGTCTGATAATTATGCTTGAATTCTTCTTGGCTATACGATTTTGATCGAATGCTGTGATTCATTTTTGACTTATTCAAATTCGTATAACTGATGGCTTGGCTACTTGATAATCACGGCTTTGAATTATTCTTGTGATGATCACGGCTTGATCGTTTCTGACTTTGACTTTGGTCATTTTTAATTTTTTAAACTGCACTTTATGATATTGATTGAACCTGTACACATGCTTGCTTCGGCTTCAGCTCGATCATTTACTTTGTCAATTACCTTTGCTACCTCGATTTTGACTTGTTCATTATATGACTTCGGTCATGATTTGTTCATCTTGAAATTGTTTTGATCACGGCTTTGAATTCTGATGCTTGATAAAATTGATTTGCTATTTTTTGTAGCATACTCGACTTTGGTCATTTGTTTTGAAAAACTGCAGCTTGATGAAATGCATCCCTCTTGCTGTTGTTTGGATTGGCTTGTATATGTATACTGCTGTGTCCTTTACTTGGTGTTGTAGCAGTTTGTATTTGTTGAGCTTTGATGCATATTGCAACTTGGACATTGTTTCATCTGACTTCGGTCTTGGTTTTATTGCTATAGCATGCACTCGACTCTTTAGTTGTAACTGGACATTTGAGTTTGTTGCATTTAGTTGCTGTTGTCTGCACTTGCTTGAGTTTCACTGCCATAAGTCGTGTTGTTGCATTGTACTTGCCTGTTGCACTCTGGTCTGTCCAATACAGTTTGTGTCTTGCCACTGACTTGCTGTTTCGACATGAGTCCACTGCGCTTGGCCTTGGTTATATTGATTTTGGCCCATATCTGTTCATCTGCACTTGTGTATATTATTGCTGTTGTCATTGATTTGAATTGTGAATTTGAGGCAGGTTGTGTCCATATTGTATTTGATACTGTTGCACTGCTGTGTTATGTAGTAATCGAATTTCACTTGCATTGCCGAGTTATTCTGATGCATCCTTCATGTATACCCTTGATAATCATGTTCCACTGCATCACACTGATGCAAGTGTTTTTGTTGAGCATGATTTGTCATCTCTGGTATTTCATGTTGGCCATGTTGCATTTGTGCATTGCCTTGCTGATTCATTTGTTTACACTCATGTGTTTGGTCTGCAGTTCATGTTGCCTTGATGCAGTTTGATTGTTTTGTAGTTGTTTGTGTCAATTGCATCGAGTTGTAGTTGTACTGTCTTGAACTATCCATTTCACTTACTTGGTTGTTGACACTGTGTTATTTGGATTGCTGAATTTTTCATGTAACTGCTGATGTCGCTATGCAGTTGCTATGCCTACGGTCATGTTGCCTTGTGTTGAATCTAGATTCAAAACTCGGGTTTGACCTTGTCCTCGTATCGAATTTTGAATATACTGCACGTGAGTTGAACCCGGTTTTTCATTTGGGTTTGACCTGTGCTCACCTGTCCCTGTAAAAACAATCAAGTGTATATATCGACGTGCACGGTCTTGTGGCATATACAGTAATATACTGTGTATGTCACAAGTTGTTCGTGTATGATGAATTCAAATATAAATGATGACGAACAACCCAAATAACTGAGGCAAAAAATATTTTCAAAATTCATATTTTATTTTTGAATTTGCGAAAATATTTCTTTTTCAATTTTACTGCGTTAGTTTATGTTTTTGCAGATTGCTCAGATGCTGGATTCAAACTGGAATGCAGTTGAAGATAAATACGAGTGTGAGTGATATGTAGTGAGGTGAATATGTAAAATAGTGATGTAATTAGAAATTGTAATTGAGAATGTATAGTGAACAGTGAGAGCTTGAATTTGTACTATTCAATGATGTAATAAATATTTGTTTGAATAAAATATTTGTTTGAACTCAAATTCTGTGTTATTTAATTTATTCAACAAATATTTATTTAATCTGTGAAAAATAAAATAGTATATTATCAAATACATTTAAACGAATATATATATGTTTATTATCATCAAACAAAAATCATATAAGCGCATATTCAACACGACATTCATGCCTTGTTCGGCATTCGAGATCAGTCGGCATCCAGAGGTGTTCGGCGTTCTTGCCTTGTTTGGCATTCAAGATCGGTCAGCATCTTGAGGTGTTTGACATTCATCCAATCTCGACCGGCTTCGATTATTACTACGCCGACACTTTCCACTCAGCACATCACTTCGTTCGGCACGAAGATGTCGTTCGACATTTTGCCATTCGACATTTATGGATCGGCACACAGAACTCACTCTTCATGGGCTGAGATATTTAGTTACCAGGCCCACCAGGGAAGTCCAACCCATCTTCGTCTATAAATAGAGAGGCAGGGGCACAGTGAAAGGGACCTTTTTTGGAAACACCGAGGATACTCTGCTGCATTTAAGCCTCATTCAAGACTTATTTTTTTGCTGAGCAATTGTATTTAAGTAATTGATATACGGATTATATCTGTAATCGGTTATCAAGAAATGCAATAAAGATCTACCTCAAAGTGGACGTAGGCAATCACGCCGAACTACTATAAATCTGGTGTTCATTTTTTTCATTTGAATTTACGTACTGTTCTCTCCTTAACATTACTTTCATCATTAATCTCTCTACACAATCTCTCTTAAGGGTTTTAGTGACAAATTCTGGTGCTAACATTTTGGTGCTTTCACTGAGAATCAAATTCTCAGGACGATAGGATCTACTTTGTAGCTACTGGATTGAAAAATCCCTCGAAGGAGATCCAAATCATTCGCAAGACATCTGTTGATTCTACTCAGAGTTACAACCGACAACTCTGCCATGGGAAGACCACGAACTACATCGTCCTCTCACAATGCAGATGTCAATGAAACTGCTAGTGTACAACAAATAGGACCTAACAATCAATAAGCAATTCAAGGCGCAGGAACCTCCACCCAAAACCAAGCGGAGGTCGTTTCCCGAACAGAGTTCAACGACTTGATAAGTGAACTCAGGGAAAGTAGAAGGCGGCTTGCTGAGCAGATCAAAGCCAATACTAATCTCATGACTTAGCTTGCCCAGAAGCAGCATCAGAATGCTGGTAGTAGTCCTTCTCCTTATTCTTCATCTGATAGCTCGACCTCAGCTGATGAATCTCTTAGTAAACGCCGCAAGACAGAAACTGCACGGACATGTGCCACTGTTCGATCCGCCAGGGATCAGGCACGTGAAGAGACCGGACGCCCGGCTCATCAAGACCCAAATCAAGTTGGCATTCAGGATGCACGTTTGGCTGACCGTCAGCAAGCGGGACATCAACCCGCATGGTCCCATAGAGCGGAACCCAACCTCCCGCCCTCCATATAAACTCCAGATTTATCAGCTATGGTTAGGTAGTTGATGAAAGAGAACCAAGGCATGACCAACGAAGATTGGGGAATGTCCAGGAGTCATACTCCTTTCACAGATATTATCCTACAGGCTGAGTACCCCAAGAAATTCAATATGCCGACTATCCCAGCCTACGAAGGGAAGACTGATCCTAGGCAACACATGATGAGGTAAGAATGGATGATGGATTCGGTAAGGGAAAATGACACGACTAAGTGTAGGTGCTTCCCAATCACTCTGTCCGGAATCGCCACTTTGTGGTTTACCCGGCTTCCTCCACGATCTATATCCAGCTTCGTCGAGTTAGCGATGAAATTTGTTGAACAATTCAGGATACATGCTACTCGTCCAAAGGACGTGATGTCCTTATCAAGCGTAATCCAGGCTCCTGGAGAGTCTTTGAAAGCATACTCACAGAGGTTTCATGTTACCCGCCACTGAAGTTAGCACTCCTAACGACCATGCAATTTAGATGGCGGTAATGCGAGGCGTAGATCCAGACTCGGAGTTTGGAGATTGGTTGGCGGGAAAGCCCCCAGCTACATTGGAACGATTCTATTCCAAAGCTCATCGGTTCATAAAGAGGGAAGAAGCTCGATGGACAAGACGAGACAAGGCACCAGGGCTTGTTCAGGACACTGTGAAAATTAACATCGCCGTGAAGCAGTCCGACGATAATTCGAGAAAAGTTCAAGTCAACGTCCAGAACAACCCTGGACAGTCTAAAGGATCCGGAGGTGGAAATCCCGGGAAGAAAAAAGAAGCAGGGAAATGGAAGCCAAGGATTCTAACCTACAACGAATACACTCCCCTGAATACTTCTCTTGAAAAAATTTATCAATTTACCTGTAACACCTTTGAATACAGAAAGCCACGCCAAAAGGAGTCCATTGAAGAAAAGAAACAGACAGGGAAGTACTGTCGCTTCCATGAGACCCATGGGCATAATACAGAGGAGTGTAGCACCTTCATGACGCCATAGAAAGGTTGATCAGGCAAAAAAAGCTGCAGGAGTTTGTTAAAAACCCACCAGAGGGTATGCAAGGAACGTTGGACCCCGGGCGTGGGCCGGCTCCACGACACCCAGAGGAACCTGCCCGGACTGTAGGTTGGTTGATCATAAACACTATAGTCGGAGGACCTCATCCTGCAGACAAGAATTGACAGGAGATGGAACGATATGCTACCTCCTTGAGGCATGCAGATTATGAATGTTGTTCGAATGTGGAAGATGGAAACCCTGCAAAACAACAACGCATGATGACTGACGACTTAGTGTTTAGGAGTCGAGACGCGGACAAGGTGGAGGCTCCAACTATTGACCCGATGGTTATATCTGCAACAGTCGGTCCATATTACGTAAAAAGAATTTCGATTGACTGTGGAAGTTCTGTTAACATCATCTTCAAGAAGGCTTATGACCAAATGAAGATGGAGACAAAAGATTTGAAATAATGCAAAGCCCGTATCCACGACTTTAATGGTGCTGCAACCGATGCAATGGGGTATGTAAAGCTACCAGTTGAACTGGGAGAAGGTGAGCGTAGGAGAGTGCGAGTCCTACCATTCATAGTAATGGATGTTGACTCTCCATACAACATATTTTTGGGTCGTCCAGCCCTGGCAGAGTTTAGTGCCGCTCTGGCCCCATGGTGTTTGACACTAAAATTTCGAACAGACAAAGGAATCAGTGTAGTACATGGCGATCAGGCGACCGATCATGCATGTTATGCGGCGGAGCTGAGAGAAGCTCAGCGAAGAGAAATGGGAAAGGTTGCGGACAGCTCCGTCCGCATCATAAAATCTGATGATTGACAAGTAGTGCCCGAACCCTGGCTCGGGCGACATTCTAGGATTCTTAGAGACATAGATCCGAGAGATGATGATGGGGAATTGAGGGAAACGAATGCAGCACTGGCTGAGCTGACGATCGACATTCCAGTCAGCCGGGATGACCCATCATGAGTTCTTAAGATTGGATCACAACTCGACCCTTTAGTGGCCGAGGATCTTACTAATTTCCTCCTGGCGAATCTGGATGTTTTCGCTTGGACACACTCTGATATGTACGGGATTTCACCCGCCATCGTAAGCCATATGTTAAACATAGACCCAAAATACGTTCCTGTGAAGCAGAAAAGCTGAGGCATGGACCCGGAGAGGTCCGTGCTCTCATAGAGGAGGTGGACAAACTCAAAGCCAATAGGTTCATCCACGACACCCTCTACCATGAATGGGTATCTAACCCTGTGCTGGTAAGAAAAGAAAATGGGAAGTGGAGAACTTGTGTTGGTTACTCCGATCTGAATAAAGCATGCTCGAAGGATAATTTCCCTTTACCTAGAATCGACCTGCTCGTCGAAAATACCGCCGGACACGAATTATTGCCATTTATGGACGCATATTCGGGATACAATTAGATCTCGATGCACATTCCAGACCAAGAACACACTAGTTTTGTCACAGACGTGGGGATATATTGCTATGTGGTAATGCCTTTTGGATTGAAAAACGCGGGAACAACTTATCGGCGTCTGGTTAATAGAATGTTTAAAGACCAAATCGGTAAGAGGATGGAAGTCTATGTGGATGACATGCTCGTGAAGTCACGGCAGTCAAACGACCACATCCGAGACTTAGCAGAAATGTTTGATATACTCAGGCATTACGGTATGAAGATCAACCCCGTAAAGTGCTCTTTTGGCGTTCCATCAGGAAAGTTCTTGGGTTTCATTGTGAATGCACTTGGAATTGAAGCTAACTTGGAAAAGATTCAGGCTATTCGGGACATACAAGTGCCCAGAATTATAAAGCAAGTACAAAGCTTGAACGGGGAGGTGGCCGTGCTGAATCGATTCATATCCAAAGCCACGGATAACTGCATTCCGTTCTTTGATGTGATAAAGAAGGGAAAAAGGAATTTTGAGTGGACATCCGACTGCGAGGAAGCATTCCGAGCTCGGGTAAGGAATTAGGAGAGCCCCCCGGTGCTATCGAAACCATTAGACCATGAAATATTGTATGTGTACTGTGCAGTATCCGAGCATGCTATCAGTACGGCTTTGGTTCGTGAAGAGGACCGAGTTCAAAAGCCAGTTTACTATGTTAGTAAACGTTTTATGGAGGTAGAAAGAAACTATCCCAAGATCGAGAAATTAGCCTATTTCTTGGTGATTGCATCACGCAAGGTTCGGCCATATTTTCAGGCACACTCAATTAGTGTTTACACTGATCAACCCTTGCGACAGGTACTCCAACGACCGGAAACTTCTGGAAGAATATTAAAATGGAATATCGAGTTGAGTCAGTTCGATATTACTCACCTGCCGTGAAAGGCCATACAGGGATAAGCGCTAGCGGATTTCATCGCTAAATTCACCATGACAGACGAATCAAACGGCCGCAATGTCATACATCCCATTCGATGGAAGATGTATGCCGATAGGTTATCTAATGATCGTTGTTCTGGGGTTGGTATAGTTCTTGTAACTTCTAAGAACCGATCAGTTTGCTACGCTTTAAAGCTTGAATTCACAGCAATGAATAATGAAGCCGAGTATGAAGCACTGATTGCCGGCTTAAGACTCATCAAAGAACTGAGATTAAGATCGGTTGAAATCTTTTACGACTCGCAACTGGTGGTGTACCAAGTGCGGGTAGACTACCAAGCAAGGGGCAGAGACTTGCCCCATATTTGGTCCGAGTTCAGGAGCTGCTAGCGAATCTCGAGTATTGTGATATTTCACATGTCCCGCGTGAGCAAAACAGAGCAGCCGATTCATTAGCAAAATTCGCAAGCACTGGTGATGCGCAGCAGATGAGATTGTTTCCCGTTGAAACCTTACATGTTCCGAGCATATATATGATGGAAGTAGTTTTCATGTTGGAAACAGAAATCGAAATGGAGTCATGGACGACCCCATTCAAGCAGTACTTGTTACACGGGTCATGCCCGAAAGAAGGAGCGAAAGACGACAGGTCATTCGGAAGGCTTCACGTTATGTGGTGCAAAATGGGGCAATGTATAGGAGAGGATTCTCGACCCCCTTACTCCAGTGCATTGCCCCTGATGAGATAAAACGAGTCCTGAAGGAAGTCCATGAAGATGAATGTGACGATCATACCGGAGGGCAGACGTTGGCAAAGAAAATCCTCCGCTATGGATACTATTGGCCAAACATAAATCGGGATGCCACGGAGTACGTGAGAAGATGTGAAAAATGTCAAAAATATGCAAAAATCCCAAGAGTTCCGCTGACGGAACTCACACAAATGGTTAGTCCCTGGCCATTTTCAATGTGGGGGATCGACATAGTCAGTTCCTTACCCCTATCCAAAGGTGATGCAAAATACACGATAGTTGCAGTCGAATATTTCACCAAGTGGGCAAAAGAAGAGCCTTTGGCCACTATCACCACCAAAAAGGTCATTAATTTCGTTGTACGAAATATTATATGCCATCTTGGCCTTCCATGAACCATCGTTACAGACAATGGAACTCAGTTTGAAAATAAAGAGTTTAAGGAATTTTGCCAAAAATATGGACTTGAGAAAAAGTTTGCAGCAGTTTCTCACCCGAAAGCTAATGGACAAGTGGAAGCCGTGAACAAGATAATCAAATCCATATCGAAAAAACATTTGGAGAAGGCTAGAGGCAAGTGGGTGGATAAGCTTACAACAGCGCTTTGGGCTTACAGAACAACCCACAAGTCCGCGACTGGCCACACTCCATTCGCACTGGCATATGGCTTGGAAGCTGTCATACCCATGGAACTTGAAGTTCCATCATATCGGATAACTTATTATGACCCCGAGTCAAATCAAGATCTCTTGCTAGAATCATTGGACTTCATTGGTGAAAAGTGCGAAGAAGCTAATTTAGGAGCGGCCGCGTACAGGCACCGAGTCGCTCGATGTTATAATGAAAAAGTCCGACCAAGAATCTTTGGCATGGGTGATCTCATTTTGAAACGAGTTTTCCCAGTTCCATCACATATGAGCCCCATGTGGGAAGGCCCATACGTCATTGAACGGAATCTTAGAGAAGGAACTTTCAAGCTAGCGACCATTGATGGTATGACACTACCCCGAGCATGGAATAATGAACATTTGCGGCATTATTACACTTATTTCATTTCTTTCATATTTTAGTTGCATTTATTTCCAGCAAGTTTTTATTCCTAGTTTATGGCATGAAAAAAGACGATATAGCTTATTTACATTAATAAAGGCATGAAGCCATTTTCTCTATGAATTGTCGATGTTTCTGTGTATGATAACACTGTGAAAAATAAATAAAGAATACATTATTCTTCCTAACGTACGAACGCGCTCAAGCACTCAAAATCTCCAAGTCCCCGGAGTACGGACTGGAGTACTCTGAGTCCCCGGAGTGCGGACCAGAGTATTAACGACTCAAAATCTCCAAGTCTTCGGAGTGCGGACTGGAGTACTCTAAGTCCCCAGAGTGTGGACCAGATATAAATGACTCAAAATCTCCAAGTCCCTAGAGTGCGGATTGGACTACTTTGAGTCCTCGGAGTGTGAACCAGAGTATAAACGACTCAAAATCTCCATGTCCCCGTAGTGCGGACTGTAGTACTCTGAGTCTCCGTAGTGCGGACCAGAGTATAAACGAATCAAAATCTCCAAGTCCCTGGAGTGTGAACTGGAGTACTCTGAGTCCCCGAAGTGCGGACCAGAATATAAATGACTCAAAATCTCCAAGTCCTCGGAGTGGGGACTGGAGTACTCTAAGTCCCCGTAGTGCGGATCAGAGTATAAACGACTCAAAATCTCCAAGTCCTCGGAATGTGGACTGGAGTACTCTGAGTCCCCGGAGTGCGGACCAGAGTATAAATGATTCAAAGTCTCCAAGTCCCTGGAGTGTGGACTGGAGTACTCTAGGTCCCCGGAGTGCGGACCAGAGTATAAACGACTCAAAATCTCTAAGTCCTCGGAGTGCGGATTGGAGTATTCTATGTCCTCGGAGTGTGGACCAGAGTATAAAGGACTCAAATCTCCAAGTCCCCTGAGTGCAGACTGGAGTACTCTAAGTCCCCAGAGTGCGGATTCGAGTATACACGACCTAAATCTCCATGTCCCCTTAGTGCGGATCGAAGTACTCTAAGTCCCCGGAATGCGGATTCGAGTATAAGCATTTCAAATCTCCAAGTTCCCTGAGTATGAAATAAGACACAAATGATTTGAATTTATCAAACCCCCGATATACGGACTAAAAAATATTCTAAGTGCTTGAAGCACGGAATGAAAAATGAACAACTCCCAAAGAATTTTCGATCTATATGAAGATGAACCGAGAAGCCTATGTTATTCACAACATCTTGGATTTCAATCACAATCACGCATAAAATTGAACGATAAGAGTCTTTTGAAAGAAACAAAAACTAAACTTTATTCAAAAATGAGTTTCTACTAAAACTCCTCCAAAATTTAGAGTCAACAGTCTATTTACAAGGAATACGAAAATAGATAAAAGTAATTACATAACCTAAACTAACTCTCGTTGAACGAGAATAATGATTACATCTTGGATTTCTTCGACTTCTTCCCCTCTTTTGCCTTCTCAGACAACTCCACTCCTATACGTTTACCCTTGGTAATCCTCTTTGATGGAGAGGTAGCGACCGAAGAAGTATGGGAAACTTCCATTGGCCTGGACCCGCCAGGTAGGATAATTTTCAACGGCTTGTTTAGAGGATCATTTAAGTCCGCAACTTGAGACTTAACTTTGATCTTGACTGTCTCTTTCTTCTACGTCTCAAGCTGCTCCTTCATGCTTAGTTTGGATGTGTGTTCAGAAGCTCCCGTAATCTCGACTTCATAACCCCATCGATAGGAGAGGAAGTCTCGGACTTGTCCTCGTCAAGCGCTCCGATCATATAAGCATCTGGACCAGGAGCCTCCCCTGCGTGAGTAGCCTCACTTGTTTTTTCCTCCACCTCCTTGGCGACATCGCTCCTTGGAGTGGGCTCGGGAACAGAACGACCTGCACAAAATCATGAAAAACAAGCATTAGAATACAATAGTCCTTCATGAAGAACGATGACTTTTGGAATCTTAAAGTGAAGAGTTATCTACCAGTTTATGGCAAACTCTCAACTGTCCAAGAGGTCTCACCCTCTGGAATGGGAGCCAGAATGTGGACGCCAAGGCCAGGGTCTTCCAGGTTGTAACCAATATGTTGCTTAAATGGATCGAGTATCGGCCGAACGTCCGGCTGAGTAGGCACATGAGCTGGAGACATGGCCCCAGATGGACCGGTAATATCATCTTTCCCTTTTGATGAGGAGGGCCATTGCAATAAAGGCCTTTCACCGCAGATAGGTCTGAAGGCTCGTTCCCCTTAAGATATTCCTTTATCAGAGCATCCTCGTCGACCTCGTCGGTGTTAAGTTCAATCTTCCTAGTTTCTATCAAGGTCTCCCATGCCTCGGCTAAAGATTCGAGATAGCCCTCGCCCACTAAATCCCTGTGCATGAGAACGCGGGCAATGAATACCATAATAAGCGGGTCGAACATGCTTTTGACTTCTTCCCTACCTTCTTCCTAAGCCGCCTCAAGACGGGAGTCGATCTCCGCAGATGCCATCTTTTTGCCCTCTTCATGGGGTCCATTCTTTCACGCCTCAACTTTGGAAAGCTCGTCCTCAAGTTTCGCCTTTAGGAGTCGCTCCTCAAGTTCTTTGACTCGGAGCTGAACGCATCCCTCTCTTTTTGCACTGAATCTTTCTCCAAAGCTAAGGCCCACAACGTTGGACCATCTCGTCGATTTCTTTTTATGGGTTGATTCCAAATGAGTTACGGCTTCGGCGGTATCTTTGGCGCTCTGCTGGGCGGCCTCAAGCTGAGATTTGTAAGACGTGAGCTCTTCGTCCTGAGCTTTGATAATGTCTTTCTCATGGATAGCCTCAAGCTTCAGGTGATCAATCTCATGTTGGCGCTCTATGGAGACTTCTGACACTTTTTCAGTAAGATGAACAAATGTGTCATGTTGAACACAGACGTCGTTGGTACAGGCGATAACTCTCTGCTTGACATGTCCCGGAATAGGATGAATCGCCAGGAGAAATTTCAAGCCATCAAAGCAGATTTTCAGGAATTTATCCCTGAGCTCGTTCTATCTCTCCGATATTGTTGGATCTGCTGCGGGAACAGGAGGAGATGGCTTTGAAAGTTCAGTCCTCTTATGAGTACCCCTGGACTATCGTGTGGTGGAAGAATCGGAGTGTTGATCGCGAGGGACATCTGATTGCGACCCCTTATGGCCGTGCTTATCTTTGCTTTGCCCCGAGTGAGAAGGGGGATTATGATGGTATTTGGGCTGATAATATGATTTCTTCCGAGATGATGAATCTCGGGAACGATAATCCCTATCGCCGTCGTCATCGTCTTCCAGAACCTGAGTCCCATCCTAATTGATGGAAAATCGATGAACCGCGAAGGCGGTCAAGTCCGTGTGCACGCCCCATGTCACCTGCATAAAGTTTAAGTAACGATGAATTAGTAAAAAGTAAGGTAATGACAGAAAGTTCAAGTGCAAAGTAGAATGCGTGTGTTTGTGTGTGTCCTATTGTTTCCCCTCGATAGACCAGTTTCTTTACCAATAGGAGTTTGTCCTCCCTCGATTTGGGCTTGAGCATCGGCATCGCATCTCACGGGCGAGTGGAGCTTAAGGGCCTCGGGATCGTTGAAACCATAGTTGAGCAGGTCGTCAGGTATCGTAAGGTTCAACATACCTTTTAGAGAACTTTCCAGGTGCTGCAGGGAAGCTTCGTTCTCCGTTGGAATAAGGGTAACCTTAGTAGTTCTGCCCACTTTCTCCTTCCTCGGCTTATATGTTAGTTTCTTCTTCCTCTTCGAAGGGGAAGACGACGTTTCAATATCGTGGACTTCAACTATTAGATCCTGAGGTGGACTAACAGTTTTGCCTTGTACTTCAGGCGTTTCGGTTTCCCTAATCTCCCCTTCTTCTAGTATGTCATGAGCGTTACGTGTTGAAGACTCTGCCTGCCTTTTCCCTTTGCCAACAGTGGGTCTAGGTATGGTAACGCCCTGAGGGAGGCTTATCCGGCAACCTTCCACCAACAGCCCGAACCTTGAAAGCGACTCATTTGTAATGAGAGTTTTGATGTCCCATTCTTTGGCGGGAATGGCTCGAATAGCCTCGACGGCTTCAGAATATCCGGGCCCTTCAGGACGTGGGTTAATGCCTGAAAAGATGGAAAAGGGTTGGAAAAGATACAACTTCGACCAAACATGAGTGTCGGTCCAGGAAAAAGACCTACTTCCTCCCACCCATCTCCTCACAAAGCCAGGAGGACATCGCACATAAAACCATTCCTGTTTATACAGGGCGAATTTGGTCCATGCCCCAGTTAAGATTTGAAATTTGTTATGCGGCTCGAGAAACATAAAAGATGGGTATCCCTCCGCTTCTTGATGTAATATATGTATCTGATATCGCCCGGAGTTGAAAGCCAGGAAAGGACACTCATGAAGAGGATACATGTGCCGTAGATGAACGCGTGGCTGTTCGGGTGTAGTTGCGACGGGGCAATGTCGATATACTGCAACACGCTTTGAAGAAACGAGTTAAATGGCTGCACACTACCAACCTATCACGTGAATTTATTACAAGCTATGTATTCGACTGGAGGAAAGTGTGGATGATTGTGCCTCGACGGAACTAGCACATCATCAAAAGGGATTCCGTGGACAGAGCATATCCGACGGAGTGTACTTTCATTAATCTTCGAAGCTTGTGAATTGACTGGGTTGTCCAAGAAAATTGCTGCCTCCAGAGCGTCGGGAGCCAAGTTATAAGCAGGGGAAGTTGATGGATTTGAAGTATCTACGACTTCTTGTCGAGAGGATGGCCTAGGTCTGTCTGAGATTGTAGCAGAGCTAGATTTCCTAGACATCGCTAACGAAGATTGAATCTAACAGAGTGCCTGTTTGAACTATACTTGAAAAGTAATCGACGTTAGACTTAACAGAATAATTATTTCCCCCGTGTGGTGTGTGAACTAGTTCGACCATTCAAGTATAAGTGCTGAGAAATTATAAGTCACAAAGTTGATGGTATAAAGTTGAGATTTGAACTGTCGTCTTCGAAGACCGTCATCGCTGACCATCTCCGGAAGCCAGCCTTGCAATATTTTCAATTTTGGACTCGGACATTGGAAAAAGCTTTTATCTATTTTTATCGATTTAAGCTTAGGCTTGTGATTATTGAAACTAGGAAGTTATCAGTCCAGCTTAGTTCGATATGCTAGTAGACTTAGGTCCTTGTCCTTGTTTTCATCATATGATTAGGCAAGGTGAATAGATGAATTCGACGAGGGTTATGTTCAAGTTGGAACGATTTTGGCTGTTGTTGTCAACTCATCAAGGGTCAAGGCCGAGCGACACTTGAAACGCACGGCCTAAATGACGTTAGGCCAAAATGCTGTTCGTTCTAAATATTGTTCGACCTGAATATCGATCGGCCATTATTCTGTTCGGCCTAAATTCAAGTAACGATCGGCATAAGTATCAATCTTCCAACCCTTCTCATTCACCGTTTGGCACGTGGTAAATCGTGTCGAACCCTGCTTATGCCGAGCCGCTTCGCTCGGCATTCTGCCCTTAGCATCATTTTTCCTCTTTTCCTCCATCTCTCCCGACCGACATGGCCGAGTCCTTCGGCAAGTCATACCGAACCATAGCCATGCCGATCCACACCACTAGGCCTTATCTCCAATTCCATTCCCATGCTCCCATATGATCACTCGGCATTAAAAGATCATGCCGAGCCACAACAATGCATCTTCCACTTTCCTCTTCTCCATTCCACGCACCTTGAAATCACCTAAAAGCATACTAACTTCCAGCCCTAGGACGCGTCCGAACCTCAATTCGTCTCCCTCATCCACATGCCTCCTACTTTCTACAATCTATGAAGGATTTACGCGTTCGAGTTATGTGTTATACTTCCTAATTTGAGAAAGTGATCGAAAGGTTCTTACCGAAGGGAACATCAGGAGCTTGGAGGTCTGTTAGCTTAAGATTGGAAGTTGTTCGAATTTAACTTAGGAAGGAGTTGTAGGAAGGGCGTGATGGATTCGAAGTAGGAAGGGAAGATCGGAGAGGTGAACAAAACTTAAGGAAGGTAAGTTACGTGTTCTTGGAAAATAGCGGAGGTGAAAAAGTAAAACAGAAGAAGGAGTGGAGTGCAGGGTTTTATAGGGGAAGAAAGGAAGTCGAAGAGACGATGACCGGTAGAACCGGTCAAAGCGCTTCATTCGTTCGGCATCGGCTATACTGTTTAGCATCCAGAGCGCTTGGCTTCGACCATGTTGTTCAGCATTTGTATGTCATTCAGCATGCATTGCCTCACCTGGTATTCACAAGAAAACACCATCGAGAAGAATAAGCCAAGGCTCAAAGCGAAGCACGGAGGACTCGCGATTCAAAGTGCATCACATTCGATCACATGATGCACTTTGGGGGGAAGTGTTACTTGGAGATTTGACCAGGCAACTGGGAACTCGACATTTGCATACTGTTCGGCATCCCGAGCGTTCGGCACAACATACTTGGTCAGCTTCCAGGTTTGTTCGGCACAAATGGTTCGTTCGGCATTCATGTTCGATTGGCTTCTAGGGACGTTCGGCATTGAGAGCCGTTCGGTATTGCGTATCCTCCAGCATTAAGTGACATTCGGCATCTATGGACGTTCGGCATGGAAGAGTCATTCGGCATTCCATACTGCTCGGTATCCAGACCTTGTTCTGCACTCACCCCGTTCGGCATAAATCTCGATCGGCATTCGAGAACGTTCGGCATCCATAGGAGTTCGGCATTCATGCCTTGTTCGGCATTCGAGATCGGTCGGCATCCAGAGGTGTTCGGCGTTCATGCCTTGTTCGGCATTCGAGATCGATCGGCATCCAGAGGTGTTCGGCATTCATCCAATCTCGACCGGCTTTGATTATTGCTTGGCCTGCACTCTCCGCTCAGCACATCACTTCATTCGACATGAAGATATCGTTCGGCATTTTGCCGTTCGGCATCTATGGATTGACACACAGAACTCACTCTTCATGGGCCGGAATATTTAGTTACCAGGCCCACCAGGGAAGTCCAACCCATCTTCGTCTATAAATTGAGAGGCAAGGGCATAGTGAAATGGTCATTTTTTTGGAACACCGAGGAGACTCTGCTGCATACAAGCCTCATTCAAGACTTATCTTTTTTGCTTAGCAATTTTATTTAAGTAATTGATAAACGAATTGTATCTGTAATCGATTATCAAGAAAAGCAATAAAGAGCTACCTCAAAGTGGACGTAGGCAATCACGCCGAACCACTATAAATCTGGTATTCATTTTTTCTGCATTTAAATTTACTTGCTGTTCTCTATTTAACTTTACTTTCTTCATTAATCTCTCTACACAATCTCTCTTAAGGGTGTTAGTGACCAATTCTGGTGCTAATAATATATATAGTAGATTCATGTACTACTATTCTCTTGTTTCTGCTGCATGTTGTATATTACTCTGTATCTATGATTCTGTGATTTATTTATCTACTGTATATGCTGAGTTTTTCCTAATATAAACTTACAATCTGGTATTTTAAGCAATTCAATTCCGGCATGTTTGGGTGCGAAAATAAGGTCGTTACATTTGGTATCAGAGCTTTGGCTCTAGGCAAAACTTAGCATATAGGGTAAATTTAATTATTGAATCACCTTCGTTCGAGCTTGAATTCCTTCTTGTTTTGACTCGGTCTCCTTTAAATTTTGGAACATTCCCCTCGGTTCCAAAATCCATAAATCCGTTCTTGTCTCTTCCAATTCGTATTCTTTTGATTCTAGAGAATCCCATGACTTCATTTCGAACAATCTTTATAATAAATCGGCGGTCTCGCCAATCTTCGAATGATTTGTAAAGGGGTGAAATCCTTTACAATAGGCATTTATTTACCAAAGATTTCTGTATCCTCGGTTTACGATGCTATCTATCTCCTACTATACTAGAATTCCATCTTTTGCGATCGAATGCCGATTTACCTCGAAATTCTACATCGGTTTC
This sequence comes from Allium cepa, assembly GCA_030765085.1. NCBI lineage: Eukaryota > Viridiplantae > Streptophyta > Magnoliopsida > Asparagales > Amaryllidaceae > Allium > Allium cepa. The sequence continues at coordinate 382,062,169 of CM060937.1, forward strand.
ATCCTTGAAGTCACGGTAGACCCGGTTAAGGTTGCCCGTGATTTGATAATCTTATCCATCTTCTAATTTTTATTATTTAATCATCTTATCTTTGTTTCGAACCTACCTTCGAGTTAAAATTCTCAATGATTTGAGTCCCTCAAATTTGAATCACTATCCTTGCTTTGAAATCCATTCTTGTATCATCGAGTGAGGGAGTGTATTTGTAACTAATATAAAAATGTTTTATATATTGTGTTGTTTGAGTTGTTGATGATGATTTGGGTTTCCAATCGATTCGCCTGATCAATGTTATCGATAGGATTTATAAAACACTTGAACAGGGCAAACTGACACAATTGTTTCAAAATGAAATAAATTTTGTATAATTATATTGTATATATAAGTATAATTTTATGAATTTTGATAGTTATTTGAATGGCTGTTAAGTAACAATAATTGATTTTATATATAGCTTATAAACCATTGGTTTTGTCTCATATCAATAATAGAATTATAAAACATAGTTATAAATTAATTTGGAAATTTAAGCGAATTTAATTATGAAATTGAGAATTTAATTTTCGATGGTTTCAAACTTTGGTTTTAAAGTTTTAAAATGTATATTATTTAAAGTATTTTCGAATAAAAACTGTTTCAAAGAATTTAAAATGTTTAAATCAGTGGTCTCCTCTTTTGTCGCTGGAAAATAATTTCGGTGATGATGGCCGCATCATCGACATTCATTTCGAGTTTCGAAGTGGGGAGACATTCATTAGCTTTGATACACCTTTGTTTTGAAAAATGAATTTGATTTGAACTTCTTAAGTGTGACTTGATTTATAATATAGTTATATTTGATTTGACTTATATATATTTGTATATATCTCTCCGATGGTTTGAAATGAATCAGAAATTTTATTCTTAAATTTGATTTGCAGGTGATTTTAATTATAATGAAATCAAATTTTGAATAAATATTTAAACTTGAATAAATTGAATTGGGAAAATTTTACTGGTACAATACTCAATTGCATTTCAATATAACTTACCTTAATCATTCAGAAGTTAACTATGTAATTGAATAATATACAGTATAAAATGATGTTAAAGGAATGTATAAATAAATTTAAGTGGTTATAATAAGTGTAAATATACCTAATATATGTGATAAGATATATTAAGAGGAGTAAATTTAATAATAAGTTTGAATAAAGAAGAATTAAATTTGTCGAATAAAATATGATTATAATAAATGACTATTCAAATTTACGATCTTTGATATTGTTAATTTAAGATAATTGGATAATATACAATATAAATATCTTTATAAATAAAATTTGAGTGCTTATAATAAATGTTATACAGTTAAAGTTTAATTATAAAATGATTAATAGAGATAAATAGAATACTAAGTTAGTTGAATAATAAATGGATTAACAAAATAAATGGTTGTTTGAAATAAATTTTGTAACAAACAACAACAAATTGAAAATAAACCAACTTAATGAAATTCCTTGAGTTTAAAATCAATTATCGAATATTGATTAATTCAATCGAAATTTATATGGTTTAAATTAATTGTTTTATTTTGTAATTCAAGTCAATTTTCTTCTAGTTATTTCTATTCTCCTACCTCCTTCCTTTTCGAGGACGAAAAGTTTTGAGCAGGAGAGAGTGTAACGACTCGTAAATTTTAACTGTTTAATAACGTATTTAATTGAATTTTGGAGAAATTTTAAGTAATAAAATTTGAAATTAAAATTTTATATTTGAAATACGTATATTTAAATATAGAAGATGGTAATTTTTCATCTGATTTTATGAAAGTTTATTTCATTGTGAAATTCTATTAAATTCAAGTCAGTTAATAATTGCTGATAATAAAATATTTTTCAAACCTGAATATTTTTACTAGAAAAATTCTAAAGCATCTTCTGACTGAGACGTCATTTTTCTTTTTTCCAAATTTGGACTTCTTTATCTCTGTCGATCTTATTTTTCTGTGTTTTTCCTGCATTTTCCTCTAGTAGAAAATTCAAAATTTTATAATTCAATCGCACCACTGATATCCATATGCCATTTTGATCATTTCGTCATGCTAATCGCTACGGTGTATTCATTCGTATGTTTCGGCGTCCGTTACACAACGAAATCCACGAAAACAGTAACCGTATCGGTGCTGATTTTGTGCCTTTTGGTTCTTGTGACTTTTCATTTTTCACCGTACGATGCCAACGGCTGTTTGCATTTATATCACCTAAATTCTCATGCTTGACCTTCTGTTTGTACTAGTTCCAATGTTGTATTGATGGTTCGTTTTATTCTTACTGGCCCTTTCACTTCTTTTGGTACCATTCATTCAAAAGAAAATATATACAATGAGTTGCCTGTAGCATTTCATTTCTTCTCCATTGAAACTTTGCTGTGTTCAAAGAAAACCCATTTTGCCTGTACATTCCTTCTCCTACCTATTTTATTCAGCCTCCACGTGATGAACACCGAAAAACCACCCATGTGCTTCCTCCTTTTCTCCCTATCTCCTCGTGCAACCCAGCTCCTCCCTTGGCCGCAGCTCGCATTGCCAACCCACCTGGCCACCCTCTGCCGAAACCCAATGGCCGAAGCCACTCCACATTGACCGACCGTGTTCCTTGTTGCCTCGCCTGACTTTAGCCAGCTTGCCTACCCAAGCTTTCTCACTACCTCCGCCAGTCACACGTCTAGCCGTGCAAGCCGCATGCATTTGCATCCACATCGGCCATCATCTCCTCCAGCCGAGCGCAACTCCATCGTCGACCTATAGTTCATCTTATATATTTTTACAAGGTATTTTATTTATTTTATTTTATATTATGTCAATGTTTTTCTTTTGTTTTAATGTTTAGAAGTATATATAGTATATATATATATATGTTTTATTTTCTCAGGTTTTGTTTATATATATATATATATATATATATAGTTTACATAAATCTAGTTATAGATATATGGGTCAGCATGTCTTATATAAGAACTGTTTGTAGATTATAAATCTATAGTATATAATATGTATTAGTTTGCGCCTGTTATGGTATGTAATTGTAGAAATATTATTATATAGTATTTTATTTTTCTGTTGAAGCTATACAATATATATGTGTTATCTATTGAGTTGATATAGGTCTATATATTTCACGTAGTATTTATGCATTGATTTTTTTTCGTATTGATCTAAATATGATGTATGTATACGTTCATATTTTAAAAGAAAATTTGTGTTAAATGTACAGTATAAATATATATCTGAGCTATTGTTATGGAAGTTATAAGTGTGTTATAAGCTATCTATTTATAAGTATCTGTTAAAAAAAATTGTATATAAGTTTATATATTTTTTTTGATTGATTTATAAGTTGGAACATAAAAATAGTTATCCAAACTACATCTTGTTTTATTTTGAAATGATATAAAACATCATTTTTCCAGATGAAATAAGATTTGATTTTATAAAGTTTTATTTTTAAATTTGAAGGTGTACTTAAGCTATATGACTTTGATATATATGTAGGAATATCTTGATTTTTTTTGGTTCTGTCCTGTGGGAAAAGGGGGTTACTTTGGTGTATATATTTTGATAATTGTTGTAGAAAAAAGTAACACACATATATATAGTTTGATTTTGTAGCTTACAGGCCTATATAGTTTAACATATATGTAGTCCTGATAGGTCAGTTTTGTAGCCTGCATATGCATACATTGTTGCATATATATTTGGTTGGCATAACTTTGTTCCATGTCTGGGTCATGTGTGTGTGTATATATACATATATGTATATAATTTTTTACATGAAAGTATTTTGCATGAATATGTATTTATTTGAAAATGTAATGTATATATGTGTTTGATTTTTATGTGTGTTTTAATTTTTAACAATGATTTTTGAAATACATATACATTTTATTTAATATGTGTTTTGATTTTAATAATATAATTTGAAATACATACATGCATATATATATATATATATATATGTATATATATATATATATATATATATATATATTAAATATAAAATGTGTTTGAGTTTAAATTATAATTTTATATATATAGTTATGAATAAGTTCACTTATACCATTTATTTTCATCGATCCAATTCTGATTCGTTTTCGTCAATTCAAAGCTGTCAGATTTGTCGTCAATTAGTGTTCAATCTAGCTTGGCTTTGGATTCGTAACTCATCTCATTCTTGTCCGTCTCTAGCCTCGAAAGGTGAGCAATCACTCAAGATTGATGCTCTTATATTTATCAAATTTGATTTCAATTGAAACGACAATTGAAATATGTGGCTATTAATTATTTACATTGTTATATATGCCATTATATGCTATCTGTTCACCTTTGATATCGGACACTTTTATCTGTTATTTATATCGATGACATATGCCCATTATATTATTATTATATCTGTTATCACTCTTCAAGTTCCCTATTAATATAGAATTCATTATGGGTTGAACTGATGCATACCTGAACGGACTTTAGAATAGGAGAAAATCGTTATGGGTTGAAATGATAAACCCAAGCGATTTTCATTGACATTGAATTTGGGATTATGGGTTGAAATAATGTAACAACCCTAGATTTTGACTATATATTTAAATTTGACTTTATTTCATTTTGAAATTATTTTAAATTTGTTTTATTTTTGTGATATCATTTCTAAACATTTTTAAAATGATAATATAATTTTTTCAAAATTTACTGTATTTATTTCCTATTTTTAAAGGCTGTTTTCTAATTTTTTGCCATTTTCTTCATTTTTGAAATTTTTTTATTTTATTTTAAATTTGTTTTATTTGTGAAAATTCATCTCTGCATATTTTTAAAATAATAATAGAATTTTTCCAAAAATTACTGTGTTGATTTCCTATTTTTAAGGGCTGTTTTCCCATTTTCTGCTATTTTCTGCATTAAAATTTTATATTTAAATTAAATTTTAAATATTTATTTTGTGAATATATTTTTATTTTATGTTATTATTTATGTTTAAAAATACTTTACAAGTTTATATGAATTTTCTAAAAATTATTTCATTTAACTTCAAATTTTGCTAGTCTAGTTCACTATTTTAACTATTTTCCTTAATTTTACTTTACATAATTGATAAATATTATACATATTTGTATATTGGTTGAAAATTTCGAAATATTATCTGATATTATTATCATTTCAGCTACATAAATTTATATAAATAATAAAAGGTAAATTGAAAGGGTTTGTGACCTTTTGTTTCCTATGCCTTTTGATTTTCCCACCTTTTAACATTTTAACGTTTCTTTTCACTCAAATGGCCATATCTCTTCATTCTTTCAGCTGCCACCCTCATTTCTCATTCACTTACTTCATTTTTTCTCTCATTTACTCAAAAAAATTTGGCCATAGCTTTTGAAGAAAGTTTGGTAAACTTTATTTCCTTTTTCCATTTGTTTATGCTTGAATTCATGGGTTTTGCACTTGTTCTTCTTCATCATAGGTTCGGCCTTGCTCCTACACCACCATAGCCGCCTCCACCATCACCACATCAGGTCACCATCTCCTCCAGCCCACTGACCAAGCCATGTCGTGGTCATCTATGACTAAATCCACCAAAGTTTATGCAAACACTCCACTTGTTCAGCCTAGCCGAACCATTTATGCACATACCCTTCATTTTTCACCTAAACCACCTCCTTGGCCGCCACCACCAGTCCCTCCACCACCTTTGTCCGACACTCGAGACCCCACCTGACCTTCACCTTGTAGGGGCCGAGCCCAATGGTCCTTTGGTTGAGCCATGGTTGCACAAAAGCCACTTATTTGCCTTAAACCCTTTGTATTCACACCTTTTAACTTCCACCACTTCACCACACCCTTAGCCGCCCTTTGCACCACCATCTCCAACTCATACCTGAACCAAAACCACTGCCACACCATCTCCTAGCCTCCAGCAGGTCTGGCCATTCCATTTGTAGCCTTGCCCGATGCTTGAAATTGCACAAAAATCCACTTGTTTGCCTTGTACTTGTATTTTCATACATAGCAACTTCCATACCTTCACTATCCTTGCTAGGCTGACCATATATGACCCATACCTGACCAAATACACCCCATGGCAGTACCTTATCACCCTATAGGCTTAGCATAGTGATGGTGGAAGCAAGTGCAAGTGTTTGATTAATTGTTGTTCCTTAATTTCTAGCATCGTTTATCGTATTTTTGGTCTGAAACCTTATAATTGTTATATTGTTTGTTTGATTTGTATTCAAGGGAATTAATCCTTGGCTCCTCCATTTCGTATCTGTATCGTGCTTTTGTGCTTGTGTAGATCCCGTTGTGCAATTCGTCGTTGTGTCATCAGCTCAAAACAGTGAGTAAATCTCACCAGACTAATGTGTACTTATATAGTGATAAACTGACATCACCTGAATCTGTAAATGCATATCATCCTGTTATAACTGCTATATTATATTCATATGAAGTTCACACCTATATTTACACTTGTTATACCATATTTTACTGTTATTTCATGCTATTCTATTATTTTCATCAGTTTATCACACTGCAAGTTCCCTGTAGACTAGTATCACTATGGGTTGAAATGATACATACCCGAACGGACTTTAGAATAGGAGAAAATCGTTATGGGCTGAAATGATAGGCCTGAATGATTTTCAATTATTTTCATTTACTTGGGATTGCGGGTTTGAAATGATCAAACCCGGGTTTTCTTTGTAAATTACGGGTTGAAATGATATATTACCCGTATCACTTCATCTAGGCTAGAAAATGAAATACAGACCCGTTGTTAAAATATGTTTTTCTAAAAATTTTAAGTTATTTTAGAAATGTAAATATTATAATATTTTGATTTAAATTTGATTAACAATTATTTTTGTAAAGCATTATTGATTTTCTGAAAATTTATAAGTGAAATAAATAAGTGGTAAAGTTAGAAAATCTGGAATGTAAGTTATTTTGGAAACTAGAATTTGGTGATAAATGGAATTTAAATTAAATATGAAAATACGATAAATTTATGATATTTTGAATTAAATGAATTTAAAAATGATTTTATAATATATCAATGATTTTTGAATAAAGCTAAAATGTGAAATGAATGAATATTTAGGTTGAAATTTGGAAATATAACTAAAATTGAAAATTTGTGAATTTGGCTTAAAAGTGAATTTTAAGTTAAGTAAATAAAAATGAAATTAAGTTATGTTTGAAATTTTAAAATTAAATGTTAAGTTAAATTTAATTTAATGAATTTAAAATTTAATGTTGGAATTTGATAAGTGAATTATTATTAAATTTTGATTTTTGAATGGAGATTTAACTTTATAAAATCATGAATATAAGGGTATTTGAATGACTGTTTTAAAAGTGAAATTATATGATTTTATAAGCTAAAGATGATTTAAATAAAAATATAATTGTTTGTGAAATGATATTGAATACTTGAAGTTAATTAACTGCATTTCTGAAATGCTATTAATTCTAATGTAAATGATAATACAGCATTTGTAAATGCTGTAGTTGATAATAATGAACCAAATGGCTAAGTTTAATTAAAGGTTATTATAGCATTTTTGTAAATGCTATCATTGTTGACTTTAACTAAGTTTTATTTGAAACTAATGTAACCCTATTACAGCATTTTTAAAAGCTATCTTTTGTTAAATTGAACTGTTTTGAATGTAACTTTCTATAGCAATTTCTAAATGCTGCGAAAGTTGAATTTTCATCTGTTTTAATAAATTAAGAGGATAAACGAATTTTGAAAGACTAAAATTTTGTAAATTTAATAATTTAATTATTAAATATAATAACTTCATTTTATGATTTAAAATGAAGCAATTTGTTTTGAAATATAAACTATTTTGAAATGTGTTTTGTAAGGGTATTTAAATTAAATAAAATGAATGTGGTTTGGAAGATATTATATTTTTGATATTTTGAAATGGATATTGAATGATATTGAATTTTGAAATGACATTTGAGTTTGAAGTATAAAATACCATTTTGAAACTTTAACCACGGGATGTAAAATTAATAGTTTAACTGATTCTTAAAGGATGGGCGATCCCAAACATCCTTTAAGTTATTGTGCATTTCTACTATAGTTCACTTGAGTTAGTTTACATTATATAAGTATATATTGTCCTGACTCGAGTGTTTTGTGTTTTACTTTACCCTCGTGTCAGCCTGAGTATTTACAGCTTAGCTTTGGATTTCTTTCTGGAGCTAGGAATTGTTGGAGATTCTGCTTGTCTAGTTATCTATCCCTTCAGTTTCAGTTGTTCTATTTCAGCTTTGGTATTTATAAACTGCTATGTAATTGAGATTTCTATTGTATATGTTTTTCGGACTGATATTATGTATTATGTTTTGAGAGTTTACTATAGTAGCTTCATGAACTACTATGGTATTTTAATTTCCGCTGCGAGTTATTCTGATATTTCTGTGTCTGGATTCTGTGATTGTATTTCATTTGCTCCAAATTTATTTACAACACGGTATTTTGAGCAAATCAAGTCCGACATGTGCGGATGCGAATGGCTGAAAATATCCGGCTGTTACAGTTGGTATCAGAGCTTTGGTTTTAGGCAAACCTTAGCCTGCGGAGCAAAAACTCATTAGAGATAGGGTAGAAATACCCTAGAATGAGTGAAATCAATCTCAGAATCCTTTCTTTGTGAGAGGACGTTTTTTCGAAGTATAAAATGATTTCCAAATGATTTTTAAAGGATTTTCAAAGATTATTTTGGTAAAAAAATGTTCTTATTTCGAAATCAAGATTTTCTAAACTTCATCTCTTCGGTATCCACCTTGTTAGAAATCTCTTGGTTAAGATTCTTATCGATTAGGATTTCTTGAACTTTGCAACGCTCCCACTTGTTTTGGAATCCAGTCTTGTTTTCCCCATTTTTCCTTTTGATTCGGAGCATTCCGTAACTCTACTTTGGAATGACCTCTCTAAAGGGCGGTGATTCTGTAAATCGTTGAATGATTTGTAAAGGGGTGAAACTCCTTTACAATTGGCTTTGATTCACTAGAGATTTCTATATCCTCGGATGTCGATGCTATCTATCTCCTGCTCTACCCGGATTCTATCTCTGGCGATCGAAGGTCGATTTGCCTTAGATTTCCGTATTGATTATATTCCTAAAGTCTCGGTTGACCGGTTATGGTCGCCCGCGATTTATATAGGCTTATCTATCCTCTATTTGGTAATTAAATTATCTCATCTTTGTATGAGTTTATCTTCGAACTTGAATTCTATTTGATTAGAGTTCCTCTAATTTTGAATCTTTGTTTATTTGAAATCCTTCCTTGAATCATCCTTTGGAAATTTGTGTTTGGTTGTATTTTTAAATTGTGCATACATCGAAATTATTAAGGATGACCATATTTTGTATACAAAAAGTGAAATGTTTCCAATAAGGATTATATACCTTTTAAAATGAAAATTGGAACCTTCGAAAGAATTTGAAATTTTGAAAATTTTATAAGAACTTGATTTATACAAAAATGATTTATAACTGAAGGGTTTTGAATTTGAATTTCGAGGAATCGAATTTCGGTATTTTGAAATCGGTTTTAAGATTTTGGAAAATATATATAGTAATATGATTTAAAGATATATATATATATATATATATATATATATATATATATATATATATATAAATTTCAAATAAGAAATGTTTCAAATGTATTCGTATGAATTTCAATGATTTCGAAGGAATTTCAAAGAAGTTTTTCAAAGTTAATTGAAGTCCAGAACTCACTTATGTCGCTGGAAAATAATTTCGGTGATGAATGCATGCATCATCGACATTGATTTTCGAGTTTCTGAGTGAGAGAGAGGCCACTCTAGTAGCTTTGCTCTGCGAGTGATTTTGTGAAACCAATTTTGATTTCAGATTTCGAAGTATGGTTTGATATTCGAAAGATAGATCCATATATATATATGTATATATATATATATATATTTGAAAAGATTTAAAGTAAGCCCGCGTTCAGTTCTCGAGTTTCAGATTTTGAAACCTAACTTTTGAAATTGATTTACTGATTTAGTGTTGATTTTCAACTCTTGGATTGAAAATATGACTTCTTCGACTATTTTAAGATTCGAGCACTTCCAAATCAAGGTTAATTTTTCAAAGCTAAATTTTTGAAAAGTATAAGGTATTTGATAAAGAATATAAGTTTAGTTTGTACGTTTCAAGTATGAAATAATATGGTTTTTTATAAGTTGAAACTGTTTTGTTAAGTAAATAAATAAGACTATTTTGAATTATACTAATGTGAAATTTAGTTTTGAAATGTTTTGGATAAAAATTAGTCTTCAAATGTTTGAGAAAATTTTGGTTTTAAATGTTTTAACTTAGTAACATCTTTATAAAACTATTTATTTAACAAGTTGAAATAGATACATAAGTTGTACGTACGTTGTTTTATTCACATAATTAATCTGATCCAAGTTTGAGTACACAAGTTCGAGGTGAATTACACCATTTCGTGTTAGTATTTTTCATTTGATTCTTGATGGCGAATATTTGATATGGATTTTTGGCTTGATTCTAGAATTCTCTATCATAGTATATGGCTATGCAAGGAGACTGATGTTTCTAGTCGAGAAACCATATCGAAGTCTGCATTAGGGAAGTCGAATGGCCAATACTAGTTCGAAAGCGAACTTGTGTGATCGAGCGAGCGATCGAATGTAATGTTGCGAAATGTTGACATATGTACATCTTATATCCTTATATACTTGACGTTGAAATTGAAAGTTGTTGGGTTGGATATCTTTGTAATTTAATTGAAAATTTTCTTTTATGAAAAACCATAGTTTAGGAAAAAGAAAAATAGTTTTGAAAAATGGTTTTAAATTTGATAGTGGTTTTTCATAAAAACTATTTTATATACAAAACTATTCTTAATTAAAAATCTTTTAGTAAGCAAAGATGTTCAATCCCATATGGCTTTTCATGAAGCGATTTTTTTTTTTTGAAAATTTTGATCCTTATATAAGATAAACTTTATGTAAGTATAAAATGATTTTGAAAACCATTGATCTTGATAAATCTATAATTGAAGCTTATATTAGTATGAAGGATATTTGGTTTACCTGTAATTTGAGTTTATTTAAAAATAATGGTTTTATGAAATAAATATCTCAACACTAAGTAATAATGAAGTAAAATTTGAGATATATGAAATTATGAAATTTAGTTTTAAAATATGGTATATTTAAGCATTGAAACATATTTAAGATTTAATAGTTTATTTTGTAAATCAAATCTATATTTGAAATTGATAATATTTGAAATGGTTTTGTTGGAAAACTAAATTGAAACTGATGGTTTGAATTGAATTGAAATTGGAAATTTTAGATTTTGGTTTAATTGAAAAAAAAATTGAAATGAAAAGAATTAAGGGCATGTTTTATGATTTCAAATGTATGATTTCAAAATTTTATGATTTTCAAAGTGAAATGATTTCAAGTATTTTGGTTTCGAAAGATTCATAACTTTGAAAGTATTATGACTATTGAAGTGAATACATGTTTGAAATGGAAATGAATTTATTTGACCTAAATTTTGTTGCTTTGGAAATTTGGATTATTTTCTAAACCTATTATTTTAAGAAATTTTGAAACTGAATATGTATAACTTGAAAGAAATGATTTGGTGAAATCATATATGATTTTTAAACTGAAATACTATTGAAATGAATTAAAATTGAGAACCTTTTTTTTTTAAATACTTTGATTTGGGAGTTATCGAACTTATATAAAATTGATTTGTATAAGTATGCAGTAGATTTGAAAACTATTGATTTGAAAACTATTGATTTGAAAAGGTACCCAATTTTGAAAAGTGAAATCTTTTATAATCGAAATCTATATAAGTATGATTTGATATACTATTGTTTTGAAAAGTATTTGATTTGAAATGAAATATTATATAAAATGTACTTTATATAAGTATGATATTTGAAAGTGATTTTGAAAGGTACTATATGATACATATTTTCGAAGTAAAGATATGGAAAGTGCCTTCTGCTTGATATCCGCTTTGTGGCCACACTGTGGATTCATTCTATCGATATTATTCTCTCTCTTTGATTTGGGTTTTCCGGATATGATACTCGAGTGTCCATCGAATTCCACGGCGATCCCCGTGGTCTTATGATTGCGACTACATAGCGCAATTGCCTGGCTGAGTCTTGCCTAGGGGTACGGATTGTTTCCTGGGGGATCCAGGCGTAACCATTGTGTATCCTGCAATCTGTGTAGGTCGCGAAGAGTAGCACAAGTGCCAGGCTGAGTCTTGCCTAGGGGTACGGATTGTTTCCTGGGGGATCCAGGCATAACCATTGTGTATCCTGCATTCTACTCGTCATCATGGCGTAACTCGCAGGGCTAAGAAAGCTTACGGATATGGATTGTTTCCTGGGGGATCCAGGCGTAACCATTGTGTATCTGCGATCCATGGTTAGACAACTGTTTCGGTTTGGTTGATTTGTTTGGATTGTACTTTCCATATCTGTTTTTAAAAGTGTTTTCATTATTTTCACTGGGTGTTGAAACAAGTCTACTAAGTACTTGGAGAATTCTAGCTTTGCGCTTGATCAACGCACTGCCAGAATCTACAGGAACGAGGATAAACTTGTTAAGACATCGAGTTATAAAAGTATTTTGATAAAAGCATCATGATAAAGTACTGTATAAATAATATTTTGATCACTTATTTTCCCTTCTAAAAATTTAAAATGTTTTACATATGGTTTACCTTGAACCATCAGATTTGAATCAAATGACTATTCATCATATTATAAAATGTTTAAAATATTATGAAATTTTAATTGAAATGTATAATGGTTTAAATAATGGTTCATCCTTGTCTTTCAACCTGATTTCCCTCCTAGCTACTTTCTCCCTACCTTCTTTCGAATGTCTTCCAACCTATTTCTCTTTCTAGTTGTTTCTCCACTTTCCTTTTCGAGGACGAAAAGATTTGAGTGGGGGAGAGTGTAACAACCCTAGATTTTGACTATATATTTAAATTTGACTTTATTTCATTTTGAAATTATTTTAAATTTGTTTTATTTTTGTGATATCATTTCTAAACATTTTTAAAATGATAATATAATTTTTTCAAAATTTATTGTATATATTTCCTATTTTTAAAGGCTGTTTTCTAATTTTCTGCCATTTTCTTCATTTTTGAAATTTCTTTATTTTATTTTAAATTTTTTTTATTTGTGAAAATTCATATCTAAATATTTTTAAAATAATAATAGAATTTTTCCAAAAATTACTGTGTTGATTTCCTATTTTTGAGGGCTGTTTTCCCATTTTCTGCTATTTTCTGCATTAAAATTTTATATTTAAATTAAATTTTAAATATTTATTTTGTGAATATATTTGTATTTTATGTTATTATTTATGTTTAAAAATACTTTGCAAGCTTATATGAATTTTCTAAAAATTATTTCATTTAACTTCAAATTTTGCTAGTCTAGTTCACTATTTTAACTATTTTCCTTAATTTTACTTTACATAATTGATAAATATTATATATATTTGTATATTGGTTGAAAATTTCGAAATATTATCTGATATTATTATTATTTCAGCTACATAAATTTATATAAATAATAAAAGGTAAATTGAAAGGGTTTGTGACCTTTTGTTTCCTATGCCTTTTGATTTTCCCACCTTTTCACATTTTAACGTTTCTTTTCACTCAAATGGCCATATCTCTTCATTCTTTCAGCTGCCACCCTCATTTCTCATTCACTTACTTCATTTTTTCTCTCATTTCCTCAAAAAATTTTGGCCATAGCTTTTGAAGAAAGTTTGGTAAACTTTATTTCCTTTTTCCATTTGTTTATGCTTGAATTCATGGGTTTTGCACTTGTTCTTCTTCATCATAGGTTCGGCCTTGCTCCTCCACCACCATAGCCGCCTCCACCATCACCACATCAGGTCATCATCTCCTCCAGCCCACTGACCAAGCCATGTCGTGTTCATCTATGACTAGATCCACCAAAGTTTATGCAAACACTCCACTTGTTCAGCCTAGCCGAACCATTTATGCACATACCCTTCATTTTTCACCTAAACCACCTCCTTGGCCGCCACCACCAGTCCCTCCACCACCTTTGTCCGACACTCCAGACCCCACCTGACCTTCACCTTGTAGGGGCCGAGCCCAATGGTCCTTTGGTTGAGCCATGGTTGCACAAAAGCCACTTATTTGCCTTAAACCCTTTGTATTCACACCTTGTAACTTCCACCACTTCACCACACCCTTAGCCGCCCTTTACACCACCTTCTCCAGCTCATACCTAAACCAAAACCACTGCCACACCATCTCCTAGCCTCCAGCAGGTCTGGCCATGTCATTTGTAGCCTTGCCCGATGCTTGAAATTGCACAAAAATCCACTTGTTTGCCTTGTACTTGTATTTTCATACATAGCAACTTCCATACCTTCACTACCCTTGTTAGGCCGACCATATATGACCCATACCTGACCAAATACACCCCATGGCAGTACCTTATCACCCTATAGGCTTAGCGTAGTGATGGTGGAAGCAAGTGCAAGTGTTTGATTAATTGTTGTTCCTTAATTTCTAGCATCGTTTATCGTATTTTTGGTCTGAAACCTTATAATTGTTATATTGTTTGTTTGATTTGTATTCAAGGGAATTAATCCTTGACTCCTCCATTTCGTATCTGTATCGTGCTTTTATGCTTGTGTAGATCCCGTCGTGCAATTCGTCGTTGTGTCATCAGCTCAAAACAGTGAGTAAATCTCACCAGACTAATATGTACTTATATAGTGATAAACTGACATCACCTGAATCTGTAAATGCATATCATCCTGTTATAACTGCTATATTATATTCGTATGAAGTTCACACCTATATTTACACTTGTTATACCGTATGTTACTGTTATTTCATGCTATTCTATTATTTTCATCAGTTTATCACACTGCAAGTTCCCTGTAGACTAGTATCACTATGGGTTGAAATGATACATACCCGAACGGACTTTAGAATAGAAGAAAATCGTTATGGGCTGAAATGATAGGCCCGAATGATTTTCAATTATTTTCATTTACTTGGGATTGCGGGTTTGAAATGATCAAACCCGGGTTTTCTTTGTAAATTACGGGTTGAAATGATATATTACCCGTATCACTTCATCTAGGCTAGAAAATGAAATACAGACCCGTTGTTAAAATATGTTTTTCTAAAAAATTTAAATTATTTTAGAAATGTAAATATTATAATATTGTGATTTAAATTTGATTAAAAATGATTTTTGTAAAGCATTATTGATTTTCTGAAAATTTATAAGTGAAATAAATAAATGGTAAAGTTAGAAAATCTGGAATGTAAGTTATTTTGGAAACTAGAATTTGGTGATAAATGGAATTTAAATTAAATATGAAAATATGATAAATTTATGATATTTTGAATTAAATGAATTTAAAAATGATTTTATAATATATCAATGATTTTTGAATAAAGCTAAAATGTGAAATGAATGAATATTTAGGTTGAAATTTGGAAATATAACTAAAATTGAAAATTTGTGAATTTGGCTTAAAAGTGAATTTTAAGTTAAGTAAATAAAAATGAAATTAAGTTATGTTTGAAAATTTTAAACTTAAATGTTAAGTTAAATTTAATTTAATGAATTTAAAATTTAATGTTGGAATTTAATAAGTGAATTATTATTAAATTTTGATTTTTGAATGGAGATTTAACTTTATAAAATCATGAACATAAGGGTATTTGAATGACTGTTTTAAAAGTGAAATTATATGATTTTATAAGCTAAAGATGATTTAAATAAAAATATAATTGTTTGTGAAATGATATTGAATACTTGAAGTTAATTAACTGCATTTCTGAAATGCTATTAATTCTAATGTAAATGATAATACAGCATTTGTAAATGCTGTAGTTGATAATAATGAACCAAATGGCTAAGTTTAATTAAAGGTTATTATAGCATTTTTGTAAATGCTATAATTGTTGACTTTAACTAAGTTTTATTTGAAACTAATGTAACCCTATTACAGCATTTTTAAAAGCTATCTTTTGTTAAATTGAACTGTTTTGAATGTAACTTTCTGTAGCAATTTCTAAATGTTGCGAAAGTTGAATTTTCATCTGTTTTAATAAATTAAGAGGATAAACGAATTTTGAAAGACTAAAATTTTGTAAATTTAATAATTTAATTATTAAATATAATAACTTCATTTTATGATTTAAAATGAAGCAATTTGTTTTGAAATATAAACTATTTTGAAATGTGTTTTGTAAGGGTATTTAAATTAAATAAAATGAATGTGGTTTGGAAGATATTATATTTTGATATTTTGAAATGGATTTTGAATGATATTGAATTTTGAAATGACATTTGAGTTTGAAGTATAAAATACCATTTTGAAATTTTAACCACGGGATGTAAAATTTATAGTTTAACTGATTCTTAAAGGATGGGCGATCCCAAACATCCTTTAAGTTATTGTGCATTTCTACTACAGTTCACTTGAGTTAGTTTACATTATATAAGTATATATTGTCCTGACTCGAGTGTTTTGTGTTTTACTTTACGCTCGGGTCAGCCTGAGTATTTACAGCTTAGCTTTGGATTTCTTTCTGGAGCTAGGAATTGCTGGAGATTCTGCTTGTCTAGTTATCTATCCCTTCAGTTTCAGTTGTTCTATTTCAGCTTTGGTATTGATAAACTGCCATGTAATTGAGATTTCTATTGTATATGTTTTTCGGACTGATATTATGTATTATGTTTTGAGAGTTTATTATAGTAGCTTCATGAACTACTATGGTATTTTAATTTCCGCTGCGAGTTATTCTGATATTTCTGTGTCTGGATTCTGTGATTGTATTTCATTTGCTCCAAATTTATTTACAACATGGTATTTTGAGCAAATCAAGTCCGACATGTGTGGATGCGAATGGCTGAAAATATCGGGCTGTTACAAATAATATATATACCCATATATGTTTAAATTATGGATTGAAATGATAAATACCCGTATCACTTGACCATAGGATAGAAAATTATATACAGACACTGTTGGTCTATATATAAATATTTTGGAAATGATTTCTATGGTTTTGAAAAGAAATATATAGTTTTATATAAATATTGATTTTAGATATTATATAAATGTTATTTTATATATAGTTAAATTCTTGATTTTTAAGCTATGTATAAACTTGTTTTAATATAAAATAAGCTTAATAATAAAGTTCGATTTTATTAAAATGTAATATGGTTAAGTATTTATTTAAATTATATTTTAATATAAAGTTGATAATTATTTTATAAATTAAGGTCGAGAAGATAGATTCAAAATTGATTTGAAATTGTATTTAATTAAGATATATATAAAAATCGATTTGGAACTTACTGAATTTTAGATTGTTGAAGGATATAATTTTATAACTTGATTTTGGTTAAGGCGTTTTAAATGAATATTTCAAGTTTAAATGAATTGAAGGAAATATTTAGTCATTTGAAATTTGGGTTTTATTTAAATGGTAATGGATTTAGTAAGTAAATATTTTAAAATAAATAATAGCAAAGTGAATGTGATATATATATGGAATTATCAAATATTGTTTTGAAATGTTTGAATATTTATAGCCTTAAAAATATTGAAATTGAAATGGTTTATTTTGGGTAAAAAATCTATATTTGAAATCGATACAATGTGAAATGGTTTATTGGGAAACTGAAATAAATTAAAATTGATGGTTTGAGATTTGATTAAATTTGAAATTTTTGGATTGGTGTTGATTTGGAATTGATTTGTGAAATTTGTGGAAGCTATTTTATTATATAAAGTATTTTTAAATGATATTTAAAACTATTTACATATGTTACTTTATAAAGTTATTTCAAATAAACTATTTTAATATATATTTTTTAAACTATTTTAAATTATAACTATTTTTATATAAACTATTTTAAATTATAAACTATTTTATTATATACTATTATTTATATTAAAACAGTTAAGTGAGAAGTTGTGACGCCCCACCTCTATGCTCACAATAACAAAGAGTATTAAAAGAAATAGTTTCTGTTATCACGAAGAATAAGGCTGGATAGGAGCGGCCATCCGTAGTTAGGCCTTACACTAGTATTGGTTATCTCGATAGGAGTGGTATATATTTTTATTTTTCATCTCTTATTTATTTACTCCCATCAACATATCCAATTCCAGTATAAAACGAACTATGACGGTTTATAATAGTTTAGGACAATAGATATAATAATAACACAGATAATATATATGCGGAACACAGATAAAACAAAAATGTCTCATATATATAATAACTGATGTCAATTACAATACATGTGATACAATACATATGATACAACTACAACTGTCGACTCAGGAACTTATATACACAAGTACATTATCGTAAATAATATACAAGAATATACAACATCCTATACTATGACAACATCTACTCCAAAGAGTATGAAAAGACTTCAGAGCTCTAGCAGCAACTCCAAAGTAAGATATCTACAACCTGAAATAACTCGAGTCTGACCCGAGTATTACATTCAAAAGAAATAATATGCGGGTCAGTCTAATTCAAACTCAGTTATTAGTGCACAGAAGCAATAATAATTAAATAATGAATAGATGACAGTCACAATAAATCTCGTCTATCCGATCCTTAAATAAAGAAATCGGATAACGATAAATATAACACGTAACAGTGTTAAACAACAAATCAGCAAATTAAACCAAATCAGAATACAATTTAGAATATTGAAATGAATAAACAAAACAGTTCAAACCATTGAAATATCAATTAAAATATTAATTCGGGTAGGGCTGCAGTACACGCACGCGTGTACTGCCTCGCAACTACAGAATATGGAATACGCAAAAGATCCATAAGTCGAAACAAAATAGAATATCATACACGCCATACCGTGTGGCTGCAGTTCACGCTTGCGTGCATTGCCTTGCCACTATAGTGATGTCGTACCCAAAAATAACTCAGTACCTTGTGGCTGCAGTTCACGCACGCGTGCACTGCCTCGCCACAACAGCATATAAAGTCACCACAAATCCAAATACTAACAGCAATACGAAAATGCAGAGGTCAATGCAGTCTCAACTAAATGATCATGATACACACGAACGACCAGATGAGTAAGACCAAATCATTAACTCATTTGACAATCAAAGACAAGGCCAGAAACTCATGTCAGACCAAAAATCAAATTCCAAAACATAAATCCAGACCAGAATGAAGAATAAATGAATCAGAATACAAATTCATAACTTCCAGCTCAGAGATGCAGACCAAATAGCCAACATAATTAATGGAGCATAACACAGACCCAACAAGGTGCAGAAATGCACAATGTCAAATGCAAAACTCAGATTCGACATAAAGTACACATAATAAGTCTAGATGCTGTTCAGAGAATAGTGAATGCAAAATGAGCTATATGAGCACTAGTGGTACAAAATGCAAACTCAACAGTGATGCAAATGAAGGTGGCACCGTGATACTACACCAAAGGGATGTTATCAGGAGGTAACAAGTATGTGTACCCCAATTTAAGGCAACACAGCCACAACTGAATCATTAAGCATATGAATGCAAATGGCACTGAGATACTTGGTGCACAATATACTAGATCAGTGAACATGACTAGAAATGATTTTCATGAAAACAAGGCCAGAGTGAAGGCTACTAGTGCAACAAGGATACAACTCGCAAACTACAACAGAGGCATACAACCACAAACCGTCCTCAAATGAACTCGATCAAACAAGTCATGTACATGAAGACTACAAGGAAACACAGCTACAAGAGTACATGCAGGTAAGAGCAGTTCCAAAATAATCAAGGCAAAACCAGACATGCCAAAAATCCGAAGCCAAATAATATCATCACACATGAATGGTTAACGAAGGCCATGGTCAAGACTTAAGACACAAGTTTGCAACCTATAACAACACTACAATACTACTAAAATTCAAGTAACTGATGTCAACGTTTCGAAGTCAACTGCAGGTCAAAATCAATACCGTTGGGGTGAACGAGAACCAGTGGAAGCAATGTCATACAACAGTTCAAAAAGTGCTCAAGGATGAACACGAAAATGGACAGAGTCGAAGTACACAAGTTTCTTAAACAACGTCACATTAACAAAGTTAAAAATGATCGAAGCCGAAGCCAAAGCCAAAGCAAGAAATTCACGGAGCAACATAATCAATACCGTGATTATCACGAAATAGACAAACGAAATATACGTATTTTGAAAAGGTCAAAAATCATCTCAACATCCAACAATAATCGAAAGGCCGAGCAAAAGATTTGACAAATTCAAAAATCAATTGATCGAAGTCAACAAAAATCGAAACCATGATGGTCACGAGATATTGAACAGCCCAAATTCAAAGCCGAGTTAACCAAGTAACACAAATATACACGAATATTTAAAATCAGAGAAAGCATCAACAACGAACCCAAATCAAACGCAAAACATATTACTAAGTCGAATTAGATGTGAGTGATAAATATTACTCACCTTCGTTTCCCATAGCAAAAACCAAAGATCGACAGCCAAGCAACGACAATCATCATTCAATCCATCAACCTAAAGTCGACGTCTTTGATTCCCCGAGCCCTAGTTTTTGAAGATGAAAACGAAAAATTGCAGCCGCCATTTTTATTCCTTATCGTGAGTTTAGGTTTAGGGTTGCCCAAAAAAATGAGAATGAGTAGAGGGAACGGGTCGAATAGAAAAGAAGAGGGAACCGGTTATTTATTTTTATTTTTATTTTTGAAAATAATTGTAACCCGAATCAAAACTCTAAATAGCACTTAACAAATCAATCTAATTGTCATTTGACGATAATTAAATAATTGCGAAATCCCGAGTTGTTACAAACTCCCCTCCTTATAAAAATTGCGTCCCCGCAATTTTCATAATTAAAGATGTCGATAACAATTATTTTTCTAACCTAAACTTGTTAAGCTTGAAAAAAAATGATCGGGAACACAAACACCAAAGAAATCTTTTAATTTCATAAAAGAAATTCACAAATTCTCAACAAAATCTAATTATCAAATAGACAATCAGAAAACAACAAAACTGAATAAATGCAATTATCAGCTCTATTCAATTATCAATTAGATAATTAGAATATAAAATCACAAAATAGCAATATCTAATTATCAAAAACGATAATCCAATCAACAAATATTCAATTATCAAAAACGATAATCAAATCAACAAATATTCGATTATCAAAAACGATAATCAAAACTCAAATCAACAAATATTCGATTATCAAAAACGATAATCAAATCAACAAATATTCGATTATCAAAGACGATAATCAAATCAACTAATATTCGATTATCAAAAATGATAATCAGAATCAACAAATATTCGATTATCAAAAACGATAATCAAATCTCAAATTAACAATTATTCGATTATCAAAAACGATAATCAAATCCCAAATATTCGATTATCAAAAACGATAATCAAATCAACAAATATCTAATTATCAAAAATGATAATTAGAACTCATATCAACAAATATTTAATTATCACAATCGATAATCAAATCTCAAATCAACAATTATTCGATTATCAAAAACGATAATCAAATCCCAAATATTCGATTATCAAAAACGATAATCAAATCAACAAATATTCGATTATCAAAAACGATAATCAAATCAACAAATATTCGATTATCAAAAACGATAATCAAAACTCAAATCAACAAATATTTGATTATCAAAAACGATAATCAAATCAACAAATATTCGATTATCAAAGACGATAATCAAATCAATAAATATTCGATTATCAAAAACGATAATCAAATCAACAAATATTCGATTATCAAAAACGATAATCAGAATCAACAAATATTCGATTATCAAAAACGATAATCAAATCTCAAATCAACAATTATTCAATTATCACAAGCGATAATCCAACAAATATTCAATTATCAAAAACGATAATCAAATCAATAAATATTCGATTATCAAAAACGATAATCAAATCAACAAATATTCGATTATCAAAAACGATAATCAAATCAAGAAATATTCGATTATCAAAAACGATAATCAAATCAACAAATATTCGATTATCAAAAACGATAATCAAATCAACAAATATTCGATTATCAAAAACGATAATCAAATCAACAAATATTCGATTATCAAAAACGATAACCAGAATCAACAAATATTCGATTATCAAAAACGATAATCAAATCTCAAATCAACAATTATTCAATTATCACATGCGGTAATCAAATCAACAAATATCTAATTATCAAAAACGATAATTAGAACTCATATCAACAAATATTTAATTATCACAAGCGATAATCAAATCAATAAATATCTAATTATCAAAAACGATAATCAAATCAACAAATATTCGATTATCAAAAACGATAATCAAATCAACAAAATTCGATTATCAAAAACGATAATCAAATCAATAAATATTCGATTATCAAAAACGATAATCAAATCAACAAATATTCGATTATCAAAAACGATAATCAGAATCAACAAATATTCGATTATCAAAAACGATAATCGAATCTCAAATCAACAATTATTCAATTATCACAAGCGATAATCAAATCAACAAATATCTGATTATCAAAAACGATAATTAGAACTCATATCAACAAATATTTAATTATCACAAGCGATAATCAAATCAACAAATATCTAATTATCAAAAAAGATAATTAGAACTCATGTCAACAAATATCCGATTACCTGCAGATAATTGGATGCAACAAATATCTAGAATCAATTAAGATAACTAGAAAATCAACATAAAAGGTTGGATCGATCCCATCAGATGGCGAGTTTTAGCTACGCCGCACGCGCATCAACATATGGCCGAAGCCTACCAAGTACCCAACATAATTTTGGCGCCCAACAAATGACCCGAAGGTCCAACATATGACTCGAATGTCCGGTACTGGTATTGACCCGAAGGTCCAACATATGACCCGAAGGTCCATCATAGTGGCTCGAAAGCACACGAAAATCATCAAATATTCAATTAACGAGTCCGGAATTAACCGAAATAGCAAACGCACATGTCCCAAACCACGTGTTTTACTAAATCGTTTGATTCTCTTCATCGTTTCCTTGAACGTGTAAAATCATCAAAACAGCAATTATTTCAATTAACGAGTCCAGAATTAACCGAAATAGTAAAAGTGTGGTTCCATACTCCGCACTTTCGCTACATCGTTTAAATCTCTTCATCGTTTCCTTGAAAGTGTAAATTGTGTATTCTAAAAATAACATTTCACATTCTCAAACGGACAGGTCCAGAATTAAGCGAATCAGTAAAAGAAAGGGGTCATAATCCTCGATTTTTCTGAAACGTTTAAGTCACTTTCTCATTCTTCTGAAAACGCAAACTGTAAAAATTCTGAAAACAATTTCATTTATTTTATAAAAGTAAATAATCTACATTCTCAAACGAAAAAGTCCGGAATTAAGCGAATCAGTAAAAGAAAGGGTTCATAGCCCTCGATTTTGCTGAATCGTTTAAATAGCTTCCTCATTCTTTTGAAAGCATAAACTATAAAATTTTGAAAAACAATTTTATTTTTAAAACGATTTGCAATCCGTGATAAAAACAGCAACATTAGTGACAATTTCAATAAGAAAATTGTGCTTCTCAAAACACTGTAGAAACGGATCTCAAAATCAGCATTGCGGGATAACCGCTTGAAAAATCCACTTTAAAAAATTGACGGTTACTGAAGTCAAAGTGACAGAAATTTTTAAACGTCAAAATCTCATCAAAATAATTTGCATCAAAATTTCATATCAGTGAATTTTCATTCATTAAAATGTCAACAAAACACCGTGCTTCAAAATTCTAGCATCGGTGTAAAAATCCCGTTATAAAAATAACGGCAACAAAATACGTTTCATAACCAAGCATCGGTTCAACGTAAAATTAATGTAGTAACGTGACATAAATTTTGCACGTATACCGCAAAATGAACAAAGAAATCATTCAAATATATCTTCAAGGAAGATAATTCAAAACAGCAGAAATCTCAACAAATTCACATAACTGCAATCGCTTCGAATTCTCAAATTGAATTCGAAATTTCCAAAGAAAACAAATTAAACCCAGCTATGTAAGCAACAAATGAAATTTATTTCAATTTCATAATTTGATTTTTAAATCAAAAAGGTTATCAGCCGTACTCAGCGAAGACAGTCACTGTTTCCGCTGCGCACTCTGATAACAGAACACACTCAATCATTCCTCAAAACGCAGTTTCACTTTTTATTTTTAACTAAAGATATCTAAAAATTTCATCATAATTTCAAAACTTGAGTTTTGATTCAAACATAACAAAACAACGACATATAGTTGTAACACATGTTCCATCTAAGTTATGTTTTATATTATGTCCATAAACCCCAAGCTCTGATACCAACTGTGACGCCCCACCTCTATGCTCACAATAACAAAGAGTATTAAAAGAAATAGTGTCTGTTATCACGAAGAATAAGGCTGGATAGGAGCGACCATCCGTAGTTAGGCCTTACACTAGTATTGGTTATCTCGATAGGAGTGGTATATATTTTTATTTTTCATCTCTTATTTATTTACTCCCATCAACATATCCAATTCCAGTATAAAACGAACTATGATGGTTCATAATAGTTTAGGACAATAGATATAATAATAACACAGATAATATATATGCGGAACACAGATAAAACAAAAATGTCTCATATATATAATAACTGATGTCAGTTACAATACATGTGATACAATACATATGATACAACTACAACTGTCGACTCAGGAACTTATATACACAAGTACATTATCGTAAATAATATACAAGAATATACAACATCCTATACTATGACAACATCTACTCCAAAGAGTATGAAAAGACTTCATAGCTCTAGCAGCAACTCCAAAGTAAGATATCCACAACCTGAAATAACTTGGGTCTGACCCGAGTATTACATTCAAAAGAAATAATACGCGGGTCAATCTAATTCAAACTCAGTTATTAGTGCACAGAAGCAATAATAATTAAATAATGAATAGACGACAGTCACAATAAATCTCGTCTATCCGATCCTTAAATAAAGAAATCGGATAACGATAAATATAACATGTAACAGTGTTAAACAACAAATCAGCAAATTAAACCAAATCAGAATACAATTCAGAATATTGAAATGAATAAACAAAACAGTTCAAACCATTGAAATATCAATTAAAATATTAATTCAGGTAGGGCTGCAGTACACGCACACATGTACTGCCTCGCCACTACAGAATATGGAATACACAAAAGATCCATAAGTCGAAACAAAATAGAATATCATACACGCCATACCGTGTGGCTGCAGTTCACGCTTGCGTGCACTGCCTTGCCACTATAGTGATGTCGTACCCAAAAATAACTCAGTACCGTGTGGCTGCAGTTCACGCACGCGTGCACTGCCTCGCCACAACAGCATATAAAGTCACCACAAATCCAAATACTAACAGCAATACGAAAATGCAGAGGTCAATGCAGTCTCCACTAAATGATCATGATACACACGAACGGCCAGATGAGTAAGACCAAATCATCAACTCATTTGACAATCAAAGGCAAGGCCAGAAACTCATGTCAGACCAAAAATCAAATTCCAAAACATAAATCAAGACCAAAATGAAGAATAAATGAATCAGAATACAAATTCATAACTTCCAGCTCAGAGATGCAGACCAAATAGCCAACATAATTAATGGAGCATAACACAGACCCAACAAGGTGCAGAAATGCACAATGTCAAATGCAAAACTCAGATTCGACATAAAGTACACATAATAAAGTCTAGGTGCTGTTTAGAGAACAGTGAATGCAAAATGAGCTATATGAGCACTAGTGGTACAATATGCAAACTCAACAGTGATGCAAATGAAGGTGGCACCGTGATACTACACCAAAGGGATGTTATCAGGAGGTAACAAGTATGTGTACCCCAATTTAAGGCAACACAGCCACAACTGAATCATTAAGCATATGAATGCAAATGGCACTGAGATACTTGGTGCACAATATACTAGATCAGTGAACATGACTAGAAATGATTTTCATGAAAACAAGGCCAGAGTGAAGGCTACTAGTGCAACAGGGATACAACTCGCAAACTACAACAGAGGCATACAACCACAAACCGTCCTCAAATGAACTCGATCAGACAAGTCATGTACATGAAGACTACAAGGAAACACAACTACAAGAGTATATGCAGGTAAGAGCAGTTCCAAAATAATCAAGGCAAAACCAGACATGCCAGAAACCCGAAGCCAGATAATATCATCACACATGAATGGTTAACGAAGGCCATGGTCAAGACTTAAGACACAAGTTTGCAACCTATAACAACACTACAATACTACTAAAATTCAAGTAACTGATGTCAACATTTCGAAGTCAACTGCAGGTCAAAATCAATACCGTGGGGGTGAACGAGAACCAGTGGAAGCAGCGTCATACAACAGTTCAAAAAGTGCTCAGGGATGAACACGAAAATGGACAGAGTCGAAGTACACAAGATTCTTAAACAACCTCACATTAACAAAGTTAAAAATGATCGAAGCCGAAGCCAAAGCCAAAGCAAGAAATTCACGGAGCAACATAATCAATACCGTGATTATCACAAAATAGAAAAACGAAATATACGTATTTTGAAAAGGTCAAAAATCATCTCAACATCCAACAATAATCGAAAGGCCGAGCAAAAGATTTGACACACTCAAAAATCAATTGATCGAAGTCAACAAAAATCGAAACCGTGATGGTCACGAGATATTGAACAGCCCAAATTCAAAGCCGAGTTAACCAAGTAACACAAATATACACGAATATGTAAAATCAGAGAAAGCATCAACAACGAACCCAAATCAAACGCAAAACATATTACTAAGTCGAATTAGATGTGAGTGATAAATATTACCCACCTTCGTTTCCCATAGCAAAAACCAAAGATCAACAGCCAAGCAACGACAATCATCATTCAATCCATCAACCTAAAGTCGACGTCTTTGATTCCCCGAGCCCTAGTTTTTGATGACGAAAACGAAAAATTGCAGCCGCCATTTTTATTCCTTATTGTGAGTTTAGGTTTAGGGTTGCCCAAAAAATGAGAATGAGTAGAGGGAACGGGTCGAATAGAAAAGAAGAGGGAACAGGTTATTTATTTTTATTTTATTTTTTGAAAATAATTATAACCCGAATCAAAACTCTAAATAGCACTTAACAAACCAATCTAATCGTCATTTGACGATAAGTAAATAATTGCGAAATCCCGGGTTGTTACAGAAGTGTTATGATTCCAAAGTATTATGATTTCTAAATTTTGACTTCCAAAGTATTATGATTTCCGAAGTGTTTGATTTAGAAAGTGTTATAACTTCGAAGTACTGAGATTTTGTAAATGGATATTTTTGAGATGGATATATTTATATGGAAATAATATAGTATTTGGTTTGGAAATGAAGTAATATCGTATTAATATGCTTTTGAAATGGCAATGATATTTTGATTTTGAAATATAAATTATTTTGAAAGTTGATCAATTAACTAATCGGTGTAATAATTACTTAGTTATTGAAGAGTCTAGGACCGGTTAGGGACACACTCTCTGTCTAAACCGAAAACCACTTTAATAACTATTATACACGGAATGTAATCCAGAATGAAGTGGTTGGAATGATGAAGTTGCTGGATTAGAAGAAAGAGAACGATAATGGATAGCCTTGACACTTGTGTCAAATTTGAAATGACTTAAACAGGAGCCGTGCCGGGCCAATGAGGTTAGCCACCTCTAAGCGAACACACTTCTTCGTAAACTACTCATTACTTGTTTTTGATTGGTGCGCACCCTTGAGTTGGGAGTGTTGTTTCGCGGTGTTGCAATCGTTGCGGCGATGCGTTCTCACCAGTCTGGATCAGGCAAATGGTAGTTTCACTACCTTGGGTATTGCATCATGTGCCTTGTCATACTTGTATCCTTATGCGTGACCACTATGATTTGTTTTGTGTTATACCTATAGAATACTCCCTGATAGCCCACTAGTTTACGGTGGAGTTTATAGTGCTGTATAGACTATGAGGCTTATATAAAATGTGCTAAGGTGGATAATAGTAACGCCTTAACGCTATTTTGATACTTTATATTACTGATAGGCATTATCTACTTAGCGTACGTATAAATAGTTAACGGATCCTTAGAGGATGGTTATCCCAAACATCTTTCGACTTACTTGTATTTCAGTTGCTATTTCACTTGAGTTGGATTTATTGATATGAGAATGTTAATCCTGACTCGAGTGTTTTGTGTTTTTCTTCACGCTCGGGTCAGACTGAGTGGTTCAACTTTTGAGACTCACCTTTGGAGTTGGAGCTTCGCCTGGAGATCCAGCTATCTATCCAGATTTTAGATATTCAGTTGATTCTAGTGATGTATTTTGATATTGTATTTGACTACTGTATTCGAGACTTCTATTGTATCTTATTTAACTCTGTTATATATGTTACCTGGAGATTTGACCAGGCAACTAGGCACTCGGCATTTGCATACCGTTCGGCATCCCGAGCGTTTGGCACAACATACTTGGTCAGCTTCCAGGTTCGTTCGGCATAAATGGTTCGTTCAACATTCAAGTTCAATCGGCTTCCAGGGACGTTCGGCATTCGGCATTGAGAGCCGTTCGGTATTGCATATCGTTTAGCATTAAGTGCCGTTCGGCATCTGTGGACATTCGACATGGTAGAGTCGTTCGGCATTCT
The DNA here is from genome assembly GCA_030765085.1 of Allium cepa. Lineage (NCBI taxonomy): Eukaryota > Viridiplantae > Streptophyta > Magnoliopsida > Asparagales > Amaryllidaceae > Allium > Allium cepa. The sequence continues at coordinate 382,091,109 of CM060937.1, forward strand.
AGACTACTCGGCATCCAGACCTTGTTCGGCACTCAACCCCGTTCGACATAAATCTCGATCGGCATTCGAGATCGTTCGGCATCCAGAGGTGTTCGACATTGATGCCTTGTTCGGCATTCGAGATCGGTCGGCATCCAGAGGTGTTCAGCGTCCATGCCTTGTTCGGCATTCGAGATCGGTCGGCATCCAGAGGTGTTCGGAATTCATCCAATCTTGACCGGCTTCGATTATTGCTGGCCTGCACTCTCCACTCAACACATCACTTCGTTCGGCATAAAGATATCTTTCGGCATTTTTCCCTTCGGCATCTATGGATCGGTACATAGAACTCACTCTTCATGGGCCGAAATATTTAGTTACCAGGCCCACCATGGTAGTCCAACCCATCTTCGTCTATAAATAGAGGCAGGGGCCTAGTGAAAGGGACCTTTTTTCGGGAACACCGAGGAGACTCTGATGCATTCAAGCCTCATTCAAGACTTCTCTTTTTTTCCTTAGCAATTGTATTTAAGTAATTGTTATACGGATTGTATCTGTATTCGATTACAAAGAAAAGCAATAAAGATCTACCTCAAAGTGGACGTAGGCAATCACGCCGAACCACTATAAATCTGCTGTTCATTTTTTCTGCATTTAAATTTACGTACTGTTCTCTGTTTAAATTTACTTTCTTCGTTAATCTCTCTACACAATCTCTCTTAAGGGTGTTAGTGACCAATTCTGGTGCTAACATTTTGGTGCTTTCACTGAGAATCGAATTCTCTAGACGATAGTATCTAGTTTGTAGCTACTGGATTGAAAAATCCCCCGAAGGAGATCCAAATCATTCGCAAGACATCTGTTGATTCTACTCAGAGTTACAACCGACAACTCTATCAACGGAAAAACCATGAACTAGATTGGCCTCTCACAACGCAGATGTCAATGAAACTGCTAGTGTACAACAGATAGGACCTAACAATCAACAAGCAATTCAAGGCGTAGGAACCTACACCGAGAACCAAGCAGAGGTCGTTTCCTGAATAGAGTTCAACGACTTGATAAGAGAACTCAGGGAAAGTAGAAGGCGACTTGCTGAGCAGATCCAAGCCAATACTAATCTCATGACTCAGCTTGCCCAGCAACAACATCAGAATGCTAGGAGTAGTCCTACTCCTTATTCTTCATCTGATAGCTCGACCTCAGCTGACGAACCTCCTGGACATAGACGCTGCAAGACAGAAACTACACGGACAGGTGCCACTGATCGATCCGCCAGGGATCAGGCACGTGAAGAGACCGGAAGGCCGGCTCATCAAGACCCAAATCTAGTTGGCCTTCAGGACGCACGTTTGGCTGACCGTCAACAGGTGGGACATCAACCCGCACAGTCCCGTGGAGTGGAACCCAACCTCCCACCCTCCATACAAACTCCAGATTTATCAGCCATGGTTAGGCAGTTGATGAGAGAGAACCAAGGTCTGACCAACGAAGATTGGAGAGTGTCCAAGAGTCATACTCCCTTCACAGATATTATCCTACAGGCTGAGTATCGCAATAAATTCCATATGTCGACTATCCCATCCTACGAAGGGAAGACTAACCCTAGGCAACATGTGATGAGATACGAATGGATGATGGATTCAGCAAGGGCAAATGACGCGACTAAGTGTAGGTGCTTCCCAGTCACTCTGTCCGGAATCGCCACTATTTGGTTTACCCGGCTTCCTCCACGATCTATATCCAGCTTCGACGAGTTAGCGATGAAATTTGTTGAACAATTCAGGATACATGATACTCGTCCAAAGGACGTGATGTCCTTATCAAGCGTAATCCAGGCTCCTGTAGAGTCTTTGAAAGCATACTTACAAAGGTTTCATGTTGCCGCCACTGCAGTTAGCAATCCTAACGGCCACGCAGTTTTGACGGCGGTAATACGAGGCATTGATCCAGACTCGGAGTTTGGAGATTGATTGGCGGGAAAGCCCCGAGCTACGCTGGAACGATTCTATTCCAAAGCTCATCAGTTCATACGGAGGAAAGAAGCTCGATGGACAAGACGAGACAAGGCACCAGGGCCTGTTCAGGAGACTATGAAAAGTAACATCGCCGTGAAGCAATGCGGTGATAATTCGAGAAAAGTTCAAGTCAATGTCCAGAACAAGCCTGGATAGTCTAAAGGATATGGAGGTGGAAATCTAAGGATGGAAAAAGAAGCATGGAAATGGAAGCCAAGGATTTCGACCTACAACGAATACACTCCCCTGAAAACTTCTCTTGAAAACATTTATCTATCTACCTGTAACACCTTTGTATACAGAAAGCCGCGTCTAAAGGAGTCCACTGAAGGAAAAAAACGGATAGGGAAGTACTGTCGCTTCCATGAGACCCATGGGCACAATACCGAGGAATGTAGACACCTTCATGATGCCATAAAAAGGTTGATCAGGCAGAAAAAGCTGCAGGAGTTTGTTAAAAACCCACCAGAGGGTAGGCAAGGAACATCGGACCCCGGGCGTGGGCTGACTCCATGTCACCTAGAGGAACCTGCCCAAACTGTAGGTAGGTTGATCATAAACACTATAGTCGGAGGACCTCATCCTATAGACAAGAATTGGCAGGAGATGGAACAATATGCTACCTCCTTGAGACATGAAGATTATGAATGTTTTTCGAATGTGGAAGATGGAACCCCCGCAAAACAACAACGCATGATGACTGATGATATAGTGTTTAGGAGTCGAGATGTGGATAAGGTGGAGGCTCCAACTATCGACCCGATGGTTATATCTGCAACGATCGGGCCAGCTTACATAAAAATAATTTTGATTGACTGTGGAAGTTCTGTTAACATCATCTTCAACAAGGTTTATGACCAAATGAAGATGGAGACAAAAGATTTGAAACAATGCAAAGCCCGTATCCACGGCTTCAACGGTGCTACAACCGATGCATTGGGGTATATAAAGCTACCTGTTGAACTGGGGGAAGGTGAGTGTAGGACAGTGCGAGTCCTACCGTTCATAGTAATGGATGTTGACTCTCCATACAACGTATTTTTGGGTCACCCAGCCCTTGCAGAGTTTAGTGCCGCTCTGGCCCCATGGTGTTTGACATTAAAATTTCCGACAGACAAAGGAGTCGGTGTAGTACATGGCGATCAGGCGACCGATCGCGCATGTTATGTGGCGGAGATTAGAGAAGCTCAGCGAAGAGAAAAGGGAAAGGTTGCGGACAGCTCCGTTCGCATCCTAAAAACTGATGATTGACAAGTAGTGCCCGAGCCCTGGCTCAGGCGACATTCTAGGATCCTTAGAGACATATATCCAAGAGATGATGATGAGGAATCGAGGGAAACAAATGCAGCACCAGCTGAGCTGCCGATCGACATTCCAGTTAGCCGGGCTGACCCATCACGAGTTCTTAAGATTGGATCACAACTCAACCCTTCAGTGGCCGGGGATCTTACTGATTTCCTCTGGGCGAATCTGGACGTTTTCGCTTGGACACACTCTGATATGTGTGGGATTTCACCCGCCATCGTAAGCCATATGTTGAACATAGACCCAAAATACATTCCTATGAAGCAGAAAAGGAGAGGCATAGACCCGGAGAGGTCCACTGCTCTCAAAGAGGAGGTGGACAAACTCAAAGCCATTGGGTTCGTCCGCGATGCCCTCTACCGTGAATGGGTATCTAACCCTGTGCTGGTAAGAAAAGCGAATGGGAAGTGGAGAACTAGTGTTAATTACTCCGATCTAAATAAAGCATGACGGAAGGATAGTTTCCCTTTACGTAGAATCGACCAGCTCGTCGACTCTACCGCCGGACACGAATTATTGTCATTTATGGACGCATATTCGGGATACAATCAGATCCCGATGCACATTCTAGACCAAAAACACACTAGTTTTGTCACAGACGTGGGGCTATATTGCTACGTGGTAATGCCTTTTGGATTGAAAAATGCAGGCGCAACTTATCATCATCTGGTGAATCGAATGTTTAAAGACCAAATCGGTAAGACGATGGAAGTCTATGTGGATGACATGCTCGTGAAGTCACGACAGTCAAACGACCACATCCAAGACTTAGCAGAAATGTTTGATATACTCAGGCATTACGGTATGTAGATCAACCCCTTAAAGTGCTCTTTTGGCGTTCCATCAGGAAAGTTCTTGTGTTTCATTGTGAATGCACATGGAATTGAAGCTAAACCGGAAAAGATTCAGGCTATTCGGGACATACAAGTGCCCAGAACTATAAAGCAAGTACAAAGCTTCAACGGGAAGGTGGCCGCGCTGAGTCAATTCATATCCAGAGCCACGGATAAGTGCATTCCTTTCTTTGATGTGATAAAGAAGGGAAAAATGAATTTCGAGTGGACATCCGACTGCGAGGAAGCATTCCGAGATCTGGTAAGGCATTTGGAGAGCCCCCCGGTGCTATCGAAACCAATAGACCGTGAAATGTTTTATGTGTACTTGGCAGTATCCGAGCATGCTATCAGTACGACTTTGGTTCGTGAAGAGGACCGAGTTCAAAAGCCAGTTTACTATGTTAGTAAACGTCTGACGGGGGCAGAAAGAAACTATCCCAAGATCGAGAAATTAGTTTATTGCTTGGTGATTGCATCACGCAAGCTTCGCCTATATTTTCAGGCACACTCAATCAGTGTTTACACTGATCAACCCTTGCGACAGGTACTCCAACGACCAGAAACTTCTGGAAGAATGTTAAAATGGAATATCGAGTTGAATCAGTTCGATATTACTCACCTGCCGCGAAAGGCCATACAGGGACAAGCGCTAGCGGATTTCATCGCTGAATTCATCATGCCAGACAAATCTAACGGCCGCAATGTCATACCTCCCGTTCGATGGAAGATGTACGCCGATGGGGCATCTAACGACCGTTGTTCGGGGGTTGGCATAGTTCTTGTAACTCCTGGGAACCGATCAGTTTGCTACGCTTTGAAGCTCGAATTCATAGCAATGAATAATGAAGTGGAGTTGAAGCATTGATTGCCGGCTTAATACTCATCAAAGAACAGGGATTAAGATCGGTTGAAATCTTCTGCGATTCGCAACTGGTGGTGTACCAAGTGCGGAGAGACTATCAAGCAAGGGGGCAGAGACTTGCCCCATATTTAGTCCGAGTTCAAGAGCTGCTAGCAAATCTCGAGTATTATGATATTTCACATGCCCCGCGTGAGCAAAACAAAGCAGCCGACTCATTGGAAAAATTCGCAAGCACTGGTGATGCGCAGCAGATGGGATAGTTTCATGTTGAAACCTTACATGTTTCGAGCATAAATATGATGGAAGTAGATTTCATGTAGGAAATAGAAATTGAAATGGATTCACGGATGACCCCATTCAAGGAGTACTTGTTACATGGGGTTATTCCTGAAGGAAGGAGCGAAAGACGAAAGGTCATTCGCAAGGCTTCACGTTATGTGGTGCAAAATGGGGCAATGTATCGGAGAGGATTCTCGACCCCTTTACTCCGGTGCATTGAACATGATGAGATAAAACGAGTCCTGAAGGAAGTCCATGAAGGTGAATGTGGTGACCATACCGAAGGGCAGACATTGGCAAAGAAAATCCTCCGCTATGGATACTGTTGGCCAACCGTAAATCAAGATGCCGCGGACTACGCGAGAAGATGTGACAAATGTCAAAAATATGCAAAAATCCCAAGAGCTCCGCTGACAGAACTCACACAAAAGGTTTGTCCCTGGCCATTTGCAATATGGGGGATCAACATAGTCATTTCCTTACCCCTATCCAAAGGTGGTGCAAAATACGCGATAGTTGCGGTCGATTATTTTACCAAGTAGGCAGAAGCAGAGCCTTTGGCCACTATCACCACCAAAAAGGTCATTAATTTCGTTGTACGAAATATTTTATGCCATTTTGGCCTTCCGCGAACCGTCATTATAGACAACTGAAATCAGTTTGAAAGCAAAGAGTTCAAGGAATTTTGCTAAAAATATGGTATCGAGAAAAAGTTTGCAGCAGTTGCCCACCCGAAAGCTAATGGACAAGTGGAAACTATGAACAAGATAATCAAATCCATATCGAAAAAACATTTGTAAAAGGCTAGAGACAAGTGAGTGGATAAGCTTCCAACAGCGCTTTGGGCTTACAGAACCACCCACAAGTCCGCGACTGGCCACACTCCATTCGCACTGGCATATGGCATGGAAGCCGTCATACCCATGGAACTTGAAGTTCCATCACATCGGGTAACTTATTATGACACCGAGTCAAATCAAGATCTCTTTCTAGAATCATTGGACTTCATTGATGAAAAGCACGAAGAAGATAATTTAAGAGCGGCCGCGTACAGGCACCGAGTCGCTCGATATTATAATGAAAAAGTCCGACCGAGAATCTTTGGCATGGGTGATCTCGTTTTGAAACGAGTTTTCCCAGTTCCATCACATATGAGCCCCGCATGGGAAGGTCCATACGTCGTTGAACGGAAGCTTGGAGAAGGAACTTTCAAGCTAGCAACCATTGATGGTGGGACACTCCCCCGAGCATGGAATAGTGAAAATTTGCGGTATTATTACACTTAGTTCATTTCTTTCATATTTTAGTTGCATTTATTTCCAGCAAGTTTTTATTCCTAGTTTATGGCATGAAAAAAGACGATTTAGCTTATTTGCATTAGTAAAGGCTTGAAGCCATTTTCTCTATGAATTGTCGATGTTTCTATGTATGATAACACTATGACAAATAAGTAAAGAATACATTATTCTGCCTGAAGTACGAACGCACTCGAACACGCAAAATCTCAAAGTCTCTGGAGTGCGGACTGGAGTATTCTGAGTCCCCAGAGTGCGGATCAGAGTATAAACGACTCAAATTCTCCAAGTCCCCGGAGTGCTGACTGGAGTACTCTAAGTCCTCGGAGTGCGGACCAGAGTATAAACGACTCAAAATCTCCCAGTCCTTGGAGTGAGGACTGGAGTACTCTGAGTCCCCGAAGTGCGGACCAGAGTATAAACGACTCAAAATCTCCAAGTCCCCGGAGTGCAGACTGGAGTACTCTAAGTCCCCGCAATGCGGACCGGAGTATAAACGACTCAAAATCTTCAAGTCCCTGGAGTGCGCACTGGAGTACTCTGAGTCCCCGGAGTGCAGACCAGAGTATAAATGACTCAAAATCTCCAAGTCCCCAGAGTAAAAATGTTACGACCCAATTTTTCGATGCCCGAAAATCAACACCGATACGTCCACTGTATCCAATGCCGCACAGTCGAATGCCGAAAAACCGTTAGGGTTAAAGAAGAAGAAGATAGAAGAAGAAACAGAAACAATAAAAGAATCTCACATTTCGCAGCGGAACAAATATAATAGATAAATGAATATCTTTAAAACAAAGAACTATATCAGTTATTACATCACATTACATTATCTGAGTGTTACAACAACAAACAGCGGAAAAGAATAAACATATACTAGTGGTACGACTCACCATCCAGCTTGCTTCTGATCTCCATAGCATCTCTTGACTTCGCTTCCAAATAACTGATAACCTGACTCTAGGCTGCCAATGTAGAAAATTATGGGCACCCAGAGTTCAGAAAGGGAACAATAAACTCTAGGTCAGTCGTAGGACCGGTGTGAGATCTTAAAAACAGTTATTTCCACAAAGAAAGAAAAATAAATTCGCTATGCTTTTGGAAAATGAAACTACCATAAGGCCTCCCGGCACACACACAATGCAATCGCAGACTTGGGGAAGATTTCTCCTTATAATAGTTAAACATGTTTGATACGCAAAATATTTTTTAATATTATTATTAGTGCGTGGTGTGGAAAACATTTCAAAAGTATAATATTAATCTTAGCCAGCATAAGTACCATTACATTATGCCTGCTATAGCTACCTCCTGAGGAGGCAGGTTATACAATTGCAATCGTAAAGGGCACGCCTCTGGAGGGACGCCCCGAGAACCTAACCAGATCTCTGCCAACACAAGGCCGGCTTACCTCTATAACTAGGTAACTACTAAACGAATATGCCATCCCTCGGTCGTTTGCAACCTTCAATCGAGGATCCTTAACCAAAAAGCAACAACCACAAAGTATAATAAATTTGCAGCATCAACATTGGTAAAATATCTAGGCTCCATACCAAGATACTACCTTTTTCCAGAAGGAAATGACATACCCTCAGGGGGAGCTACCCCCAAATAACCGTGCCGCATATTTCCTCTTTTGACCATTTCCGGGGTGTGAGGTCCGACGAAGTCTCGTCCACAAAGCTACACTTTTCACAAAGTCATGCTTTGATCAACAAATGATCAGCAGCACTTCGTATGCCACATTACCAATTTGGAAATATATCACTAGTAACCATCAACTACATAACCTCTGAGCTCATACATCTCAGAGAACGGTGCTAAGCTAAGAGAATAAATTCTCCGCCACCAACAGAAATGTATTTGATAGAAACCAGCTTTACATATCAAAGCGTAACGTCAGACACACATCCATACAAGTTCGTTCCGGGATCGAACGGAACCGAAGGTACTTCTAAAGAAGCCCTTGCCAATCCGGATATTCACTAATCACGTTCGGGCTCCCCTCACAAAGGGTGATAAAATCTCTATACCGGAGCAACCCGGTGCAGAGACATTCGACAGGTAATCCTTTCGTTTTCGAAAATACCTGGTCTTCAACACCATCTTCAAATGCAATCCCATTTCGTTGTATCGTTATTCAGAATGGGTTTTATAACACAAGGTCCTCTCCCTGCTAATCCGAATAACGAGTGCTTATTTTTTTAAAATAAATGTTATATTCAGATTTCAACAAATCACAACAATTTTCAAGTTGATATTTTAAATAAAAGATCTATCACATTCACAAAGGTTCGATGTGGTTTTGGATATCCACTTGGAATCCGACCTCCGGTCGCATCGAGATTCAAATATCGCTTAAAGGCAAATATTGATAGTCGGTTATTTAACTATCAATCAACATTCACAACAATTACCAGATTTAAATAATTTTTCCCAATTATTTATTTTAAAAATATTTTCGCAAGATATATATTTTTAACACTTCAATTATTTGAAAACAAATTTCAAATCACTTTTCACTCGTGGAATAAGATTCCCGAAATTATTTATTCCCACTGAAAGTCTACCGCGTTCAAATAATTTAAAATAATTCAAATCACTTATCCAAAATATACTTGGAAATATATAGAATAAAAACTATTTTAAACATTTATTTAAATATTAGTTATGAAAATATTATGTAAATGTCTCATATAAAATTTCAAGTCCAAACTAACTTTAAAATAAAATTAGTAGATGTGGTATAACTATTTTAAATACCCATTTTCTAAAACAAATATCAATTTAATCTTTAAATAATCATTTCTATAATTACTTACACAAATCTTTACTTTACTGATTTTCAAATTAACTTAAGAAAATAATTTCTCCAAAATATTCTTTTAAAACCAACCCTAGAACTTTCAATTTATATTTCAAAAGCTATTTTACAAACATACTCGGCTTTTTAGGGAAAATACACCTTCCTTTTCAAAATGGATCATTTTTAACCAATTAATAAATCCTTCTGGATTTATTTTAAATTTACGTTCCAAATCCGTAAATTTCTTTCCACACTTTTAAAAATAACCAAATGTTTATTATTATTATTTTCACACTTTTAAACAAATTTTCCTTTCCTTTATAAATTCCCATTGTGAATTTAATATTCTAAATATCCAATGATATAAAATTTTCAAATCAATTTTCAAATATTACTTTTCAGCACCGAATTAAATTCAAAATTAATTTCCAAATTTATTTTCAAATACCAAATCAATTTACAAAATTGATTTCTACATTTATTTCAACACCAATTCATTATCTTTTAAAACAAATTCCTTCTATAAATTTATCCAATATTCTAAAATCAATTTACTATAAATTTTCTATTAAATTTCAAAAAATCAAATTTTGTTTATTTCTGGTATCCTATGATACCAAAAATATATTTGGCTAAATTATAGCCTTCAACAGTTTCAATCACAAATAGTCACACACAGATTATAAATGATCAACACACAATATTGAAATAAATTCAATTATTTGAGGAATCCAGATGGATCCCTCCAACCTGTTTTTCCTGCATCCACAGACATTAGCACAACAATTAAATACCAATTCCACTTCGGGGTGGAATATCGCGGTATATGGGATTTATAAAATATCATCCGCTATTATGCGGTGCATAGGGTCTCATCCGCTATATAATGCGAGAAATCAATCACCCAGTATATACTATATACTACTATATATATAATATCATTCAGGGAATAATTATTATAAATCAATCATCCAAGCACACAGTCAATCAATTTTAAGTCTAACTATTCAAAATTCTAATCAGAACAATATTGATTGAGTGAGAAGATCTCACCTTTGCTTTTATTTTGCAATCCATTTTCCATCACGACTTGTTTCTTCATAGTTCTAGACCTTGTATAAATATTTATACAATTTATCAATATTCAATTTAATCAAACAATTAACCATTATTTAATAGTTTAAATTTTAGCTAATGATTTAATTTAACCAAATAAATCTAAATTTTAAAACTAATTTTCTTTTCTCTTTATAAAATTCCCATTTGTAAATTTAATTACCAATGATTTTATTTTAACCTAGAATTCAAATTTTAAACTGATTTCCCTAAAAAAAAAAATTTAGCCACTAAAATAGTTAAATAAGTTAGTTAACGGGTTAATTACGTATTTCATTATTTTTAAAATATAAACCGGTAAGTTTAAAATGTATATTTATTTCCTTCCGAAACTACATATATTAAAGCAAAATTATTTTACTATAAAATATCCTTTTCTGTTTCATATTAGTTCATCACAACAAATTCGTTTCTTTTTAAATTTGAAATATATATTCAGTTTAAATTAATAAAACTTAGGAAGAGACCCATACCTGCTCCTCAAACCCGACCCAAAAAAACCCTAACAACATCATTTCCCACAATAGAACACAAGCTTCCGTTTGCCTTTGACTCCCAGATCTCGCCACCGATCGCAGCCAGAGTCGCAGTCATCAAAACCGATCGTGCTCCTGACTCTATCGAATTCGACTGCGATGAATACATCGACGGCTTTGATTCGCGAATCCACTCCATCGGCTTCCCACCGTCGTCGACCGTGAGCCTTCGAGCATTCAAACTCAACCACCTCGAGCTGCCAGGTTGATGTTGTCGTCATGCCAAGCCTCGAGCTTCTCTCGCGAGCGCGCGCGACAACACAAGTCGCGATTTCCAAGCACGCTCACCCTTGAACGCGATTTGATATGATTTTTGAATGAGGCTTCGTCCATTTTCGATTTGAACTTGATCTTCTTGATTCGATTCGTTTAAACTAAGCAGTATATAATTTTTTTCTTCGAGTGAAGGGGCTTCGGCCATTTATTTGATTTGATTTTTTTCGTTTACCTTCTAAAAAGAATGGAAGGAGACAGGGATTTAAAAAAAAAAGAACGGCTTTGATTTGAACAAAAGGATAGGATAGGGTGGCGTGCGTACGAAGGTAGGGTTTGACATTCTAATTGATTTTTTATAATTTTATATTCAAAATATCTCGTATGACCTAACTCGAAATCCCGAACTCCTATCGATGCGTGTTGTTTGGCATTCATAATGTTAAACCCGTATTCCGAACACAATGGAAAATGTTTCGAGTCCTAATTTGATCGTATGCGTGATTTATGGAAATAAACGATCAATTTTAAATTAAATCGATTAAAATAGTTCCTATGCGTTTTGAGCTAACAAGGTCAAACAACAACTCCGATTGCTACGAAAATTGAAATCCGATAATAACTAAGTATTACGGATCCAATGGAACTGGTTTTGTTGAAATCCGAGACTGTGCCTCGGAAGGTTATTTTTAAATATCGACTTAAACGATAAAATATCAATACTGAACAAACATCTCCATGTTCAATTCTAAAACTTCCACTATCTTTAGTATTGTCAGTATAAATTATCTAAGCCATCAAATTATTTTTAACAGTCTTAAAATTGAAGATCTTAAATTTTTTATCCAACTTCAATAAATAAAATTCAATCATTTAATTGCCAAATCCATAGTTAAATATGAAATTCAAGTTTAAATTAACTTCCAAACATTTAAAATCAATTAAATATTTCCAATTTCAAATGTTCAAAATTCTGGGTCGTCACATCCTTTCCCCCTTAAAAGAATTTCTTTCTGAAATTACCAGTTAAGAAGAATGATCCTTAACCCGTTTATTATTTTCCCAAAACCAAATAGTTTTATGAACTTGCCAAAACAAATCTTTTATTGAAGACACATTATCATTTCAAATAATTTTCCAAATTCAATCATAAGTTTCCAAACAACATTGTTTTCAATAATTCAAGTTTAAATTTAAATTCAAATTTCAAATTATCCAAAATTTCTAAAAAATTGTTTAACACCCTAAATTTTTGAAAAATTTCGCCAGTGTCTCCTTTGCGCGGCTAGCTCGGTATGACTACAAAATTGCACCACAGGCCCTCAGATTTAGAAAGAAAACAAAAGGCTAAGCGGCTGGACAAGAAAATCATCAAATTTCATACTGAAATTTTAATACATACCTTTTTGTCGAGCAATTCAATTTTATACTCAAAATCCCAATTCCATTTCCTTTAATACACTGGTATAACCTGCTAGCCATAACATCCAATTACAACATTCAGATATCATTTTTGAACATTTCTTTACAAAGGTTTGAATACTTGTTATACCATTTCTACTTCACTATTAAAGTTATATATCCATTATCATTCAATCTTGCATTTTCAATTTTATTTGAATTCAATTCATAATTTCAATTCTATTTGGATTCAATTTATCTTCTGAATATTGAATTTTATCAATTATCTTTCATTCAAAATTGCACTATTTTAAATTAGTTACATTTACTAGTTCATTACAAATTCCAATTCGTGTAATCTCAAACCATTTTTTATATTTCCACCTTTATTATCTTTGGTTCACTTCGAACCAATTTTACAACTTCATTTTATTTCACACAATTCAAATTGGTTTTCGATAATCAGTTTTCCATTCCCAGTTTTATCGGTTTATTCATTCTCTTATTCACAGTTATTTTCCAGCTCTGATACCAAAAATGTAACGACCTAATTTTTCGACACCCGATAGCCAACATCAATACGTCCACTGTATCGAATGCTGAACAGTCGAATGTGGGAAAATCGAACCGTTAGGATCTAAAGAAGAAGAGGTAGAAGAAGAACAGGAACAATAACAGAATCTCACATATTGCAGCGGAACAACATATAATAGACAAACGAATATCTTTAAAACAAAGAACTATATCAGTTATTACATTACATCACATTACATTATCAGAGTGTTACAACAACAAACCGCGGAAAAGAATATAACATATACTAGCGATATGCTTGGCCATCCAGCTTACTCCTGATCTCCACAGCATCTCTTTTTTCGACTTCGTTCCAGAGTAATGATAACCTGACTCAAGGCTGCCCGTGTGGAAAAATTGTGGGAACCTAGAGTTTAGAAAAGGAACAATAAACTCCAGGTCAGTCGTGGGACTGGTGTGAGATCTTAAAACAGTTATTTTCACGAAGAAAATAAAAAGAAATCTGCTACGCTTTTGGAAAATGAAACTACCATAAGGCCTCCCGCCACACACACAATGCAAACGCAGAATTGGAGGAGATTTCTCCTTATGATAGCCAAACATGCTTGGTACACAAAATCCTTTGATATTATTATTAGTGCATAGTGGAAAACTTTTTGAAAGTATAATATTAATCTTAGCTAGCATAGGCATTTGGCACTTATGCCTACTATAGCTACCATGTTCAATAGCAGGTTACCACCACATTCCATGGCAGGTTATGCAACTAAAACCGTATAGGGCGCTTATTGTTTCTTTAGATTTCCAACAAATGGTCAGGCTAAGGAACTTCCTACTATCACATGGGAACGCCTGTGGAGGGACGCCCCGAGAACCTACCTGATTCTCTGCCAATACAAGGTCGGGTTACCTCTGTAACTAGGTAACTACTACTCGGGTATGCTATCCCCCGGTCGTTTGCGACCTTTATTCGAGGATACTCAACCACAAAGCAACAACCACAAAGTATAATAAATTTTACGGAAACAACATAGGTTAAGTATTTGGTCTCCATTCCATGATACCACCATTTTCTAGAAGGAAATGACATACCCTATAGGGCACGACCCTCATAACCTTGCCGCATACTTTCCTGTTTTGACCATTTCCGGGGAGTGAAGTCCGACGAAGTCTCGTCCACAAAGCTACACTTTTCACAAAGTCATGCTTTGATCAACAAGTGATCAACAGCACTTCGTATGCCACGTTACCAATTTGGGAATGTATCACTAGTAACCATTAACTACATAACCTCTGAACTCGTACATCTCTGAGAAGGTTGTTAAGCTAAGAGAATAAAACCTCCACCACCAACAGAAATTTATTTGATACAAACCAGTTTAACATCTCAAAGCGTCACGTCAGACACACATCCATACAAGTCCACTCCATGATCGAACGGAACCGAAGGCACTTCAAGGAAGCCCTTGAAAATCCGGATATTCAAAAATCACATCCGGAATCCCAATCACATAGGATGATAAAATCTCTATACAGGAGCAACCCGGCGCAGAGACATTCGATAGGTAATCCTTTCGTTTTCAAAAATACCCGGTCCTCAACACCGTCTTTAAATGCAATCCCATTTTGTCGTATCGTTATTCGGAATGGGTTTTATGACACAAGGTCCACTTCCAGCTAATCCGAATAACGAGCGCTTATTTTAAAAATAAGTGTTACAGCCAGATTTCAACAAATTACAACAATTTTCACTTTAATCTTTTAAATAAAAGATCTATCACAATCAAAAAGGTTCGATGTGGGTTTTGAATATCCATTTGAAATTCGACTCCCGATCGCATCGAAATTCTAATGCCATTTAAAGGCCAATATTGATAGTCGGTTATTTAACTATCAATAAATATTCACAACAATCACCAAGATTAAATAATTTTCCTAATTATTATTCTCAAAATGTCTTCGCAAGATATATTTTCATATTTCAACCTTTTGAAAAAAAAATTTAAATCAATCTCCATATTTAAGTCCTTTCAAAACAAATTTCAATTCATTTTCCTTATGTGGAAAATATTTCCAAACATTTATTCGTTTCCACTGAAAACCTACCGAGTTAAAATAATTCAAAGTAATGTAAAACACTTATCAAAATATACTTAGAGCTATTTAAAATAAAACTATTTTGAAACACTTACTTAAAAATTAGTTATGAAAATATTATACTAAAATCTCATGTAAAAATTCAGGTCCAAAACTAATGTTAAAATAAAATTAATAGATTGGATATAACCATTTAAATATCCAATTTATAAAATAAATATCAATTTAAAACTTTAAATCATCACTTCTATAATGGTTTAAAACATATTACAATTTAAAGATTTTCAAAATAACATAAGTAAATATTTGTTATTATTTTTTTCCAAAACAATCTTTCCCTTAAACCATCTTTACAACTTCAATCTATATTTATAAACTATATTTAAAACATTCTCAGTTTTCAGGGAAAATATACATTCCATTCAAAAATGGTTCATTCAAATCAATTTATAAATCTTTCTGAATTTATTTTAAATTTACGTCCCAAATATGTAAATTTATTTTTACACCTTTAAAAATAAACCAACATTTATTTTTAAAACAAAATTCCCTTTCCTTTACAAAATTCCCATTCTGATTTTTAAATTTTCCAAATATCTACTGATTTACGATTTCCAAATTGATTTTAAAATCCAAACACTAAATCAAGTTTCAAATTGATTTAAAATTTTATCTTAAACACCAAATCAATTTTAATATTGATTTCCCAAAGATTTATTCTTTTGACACCAAATCAATTTCCGAATTCATGTTTAACATAAATTCCTTTATCTCTTCCAAAATTATTTAAAAACCGTATTGTTTTTAAAATAAATTCTTCACCATTTGAACATTATTGCTTGGAATCCATTTATTAAACATTTTCACCATATTTTGGAATTTTATTCAATAGGATTTCATTATAGATTTTCTACTTAAATTTAAAGATCCAATTTTACATATTTCTGGTATCCTACGATACCAAAAATATATTCCGTTAAATTTTAGCCTTAACCGGTTTCAATCACAAATAATTTCACACAAATTATAAATAATCAACACAAAATTTTGAAAACAAATCAAAATGTTTTGAGGAATCCAGTTGGATCCCTCCAACCTGTTTTCCCTGCATCCATAGACGTTAGCACAACAATTAAATACCAATTCCACTTCGGGGTGGAATATCGCGGTATATGGGATTTATATAATATCATCCGCTATTATGCGGCGCATAGGGTCTCATCCGCTATATAATGCGGGAAATCAATCATCCAGTATATACTATATACTACTATATATATAATATCATTCAGGGAATAATTATTATAAATCAATCATCCAAGCACACAGTCAGTCAATTTTAAATCTAACTATTCAAAATTTAAATCAGAATAATATTGATTGAGTAAGAAGATCTCACCTTCAATATGAATGCAAGCCATTTCCATCTTGGCTTGTTATCTTTGCAGTTTTGACCTTGTATAAACAATTTTATACAATTCATTAATATTTGAACTAACTTGAATAATCCATTATTATTTAATAATTTGATTTACTAATAATTGGATTTAAACTATGTTCTTTTAAACAAATTATTTTTAAGTGACTAAATGATTAATTATATGAATAAATCACCTTAAACACACACTTTATTTTTAACATAAACTGGAAAATCTAGACGTGTGCATGTGTATTTATTTTATTTTATTTCTCATCCTAAGAGAGCATTTAAAAAAAATATCTATATTGATTTTAAAAATCAAAATTTTCAAATGAACTTGTCAACCCTTTTTAAAATTTCTATTTTTCAACCTTTATATACATATTTTAGACTAAACATAAATTCATTTACTGTTTTTTAGAACAAAATATATCTACTGTAAATGTTTTTGCCTATATTCATGTATACATATACCTCCAGATTTAAATTAAATTAAATTTGAAATTATTAAAATTTTAAACTCGATAATTACCTTTACTGCCGTCACCATCACGAGACCCATCCTTACGAGCTCGAATCGAAGCATTCTACTACAGCCTTGATTACACCACTACATTCCGAATCCCTAAACCCTCGAAGCGAATCGCGGCAACCCATCTCCATCGCGCGCGCATGATAATGGTTGACGTCGCGACATCCTTTTCGGTGCTTCAGCCTTGTTGCAGCTTACCACATCCCTCGTGAACCAAGATAAAGCACCAGATCCGAACCAAAAACAACCACCTTCGCTACCTCCCAAAGTCGCGCCGCGGTCAAGCTCCGATGATCGCCGCCCACTCGCGAGTGTGCCACCCTCTTGCCTCGCGTTTGCAGCCGCCCGCGGTGATTCGAGTGGATTTTTTTCTCGAATCTGGAAAGAGTTGAGGCCTATTTCGTTTCGAACGAAAGAAGAAGAAGAAAAAAATAAATTGGGAGAAGATGTATTTCGTTTCCTTCTCTTTTTTATCAGGGAGGCTTTGGCCATTACTTTTTTTCCCTTTCGTTAGTTTTGAAATGAACTGAAAGGAAATAAAGAAGATAGATGCGATTTTTTGATTTGAACGAGGTAGGATAGGGTGTCATGCGTACGAAGTAGGGTTTGACTTTCTAATTGAAGTTTATAATTTTATATTCAAAATATATTATATATCCTAAATCGAAATCCCGCACTCCTATCGAGGCGTGCCGCCTAGGTTTCTAAGACTATAACCCTATTTTGAACCCACTGGAACAAATTCCAGGGTCCAATTTGATCGTATGTGGAAGATAGCTATTTAAATCGACTATTTAAATTAAATTCAACTAAATTATTTCTAGACGTTTCCAGATCGAACGACCAAACGGTGAATCTAAACACTATGAAATTTGAAACCCGATAATAATACGATATTACGATCCAAGGGAACTGGTTTCGTCGTAATCCGAGACTGTGCCTTGGAAGGCTATTTTTAAATATCGATTTAAACAATATAAATTCAAAACTAAACAAAACATTTCCAAATTAACTTTTGAAGCTTCCATTAACCTCAGTATTATCAGTGTAAATTTTCAAAGCCATTAAATTATTTTTAACAAGCTTAAAATTGAAAATTCAAATTTTTACCCATCATTAATAAATTAAATTCAATAATTTAATTGCCAAATTCATATTTATATTTGAAATTCAAGTTAAACTAACCTCTAAATATTTAAAATTGATTAAATTTTTTCAAATTCAAATACCAAAAATTCTGGGTCGTCACATCCTTCCACCCTTAAAAGAATTTCGTCCCGAAATTACTAGTTACGAAGATTGATCCTTAACCCATTTGCTATCTTTCCAAACCAAACAGTTTTATCAACTTTCCAAAACAAATCATTTTACTCAAGACCCATCATTTCTTCAACTAACTCTCCAAATTCAATCATAAGTTCCAAACAACCTTATTTACTTAACCAATTCAAATTTAAATTTAAATTCAAATTTTAAATTATCAAAAAATTTCTAACACCCTAAATTTTTGAAAAATTTCACCAACGTCTCCTTTGCGCGGCTAGCTCGGTACGACTACAAAAAAGCACCACATACCCCCAGATTTCAAAAAGAAAACGAAAAGCTAAGTGGCTGGACAAGAAAATCATCAAATTTCATATAGAAATTTAAATACATACCTTTTGTCGAGCAATTTCAAATTTATCTTCGAAATCATAATCCCAATTCCATTTCCTTTAATACACCTGTATATCCTGCTAGCCATAGTATCCAATTTCAACATTCAAAAAAGATCATTTTTGCACATTCTTTTACGGAATTTCAATATATACTTCTTATGCCATTTTTACTTCATTATTGAAGTTATATATCCATTTTCATTCAATCTTACATTTCCAATTTTATTTGAACTCAATTTACAATTTCAATTTATTTGTATTCAGTTTAACTTCTGAATATTGAATTTTAACAACCATCTTTCATTCCCAACTGATTCATATCATTATTTTAAATCAATTTCATTTACTAATTCATTACAAATTCCAACTCATTTTATCTCAATCCATTTTTTTATTTCCACCTTTATTATCTTTAGTTCATTTCGAACTAATTTTACAACTTCAATTTATTTCACACAATTTAAATTGGTTTTCAATATCCAGTTTCAATTCCAGTTTTATTCTTTTATTCATTCCCAAAAATTATTTTCAATTCACTATTACCATTTCACGATTTCCAGTTTAAACTTCACTTAATTATTAACCTGGTATATTTGCAATAAAAAATTTACTTAAGAATTTCACACTTCATTTCTTAAGTTCAATGCAAATATTCTATTTTTTTAATTCATCACTTTGGTTTATATTTACCTACATTAAGCTGGATTTCCAATTCCATATAGATTCAATTTACTTTCATCTATAAATATTAGATTCGGTTCATTTTAAACCTTATCCATTTGTTCATTCATCAATTAGTTTCACTTACTAATTTTAGTTTAATACTTCACTTTGTTTATCACAAATCAATTTCAATCCCAACTCCAGTTCTATTTACTTACAAATTTAAAATGAATTTCAACATTTAATTTCCCACTCATTTATTTGCAATTTCAAATTTATTTATTCATTCTCAATTTTGTTTTCCACTTTAATAAATTTTATTCCAATCATTTAGCCTATTAGACTAATTTACCTTTATTCAAATTAACTCAAGTTAATTTCAGTTTAATCTGAGTTTTCTAAGTTTTCTAACTTATTTATTATTTCATAATTATTTTAAATAAGATTCCAGAGTCTTTTAAAAATTTCAAAATTATTTTTTTGAAATCAATTTAAATTATCTTTTGAATTCTCAAAACCAAACCCAGTTTGCAAACAACTTCCATTTAAAACAATTTAGCAGCAATTCCTCTTTTGGAAACCCGAAACTTCGATGATGCTGCAGTCATCACCGAAGTTATTTTTCTGCGATCGAAAAGAGATACCGAAAATGTAACGACCCAATTTTTCGACGCCCGAAAGTCGACACCGATACGTCCGCTATATCCAATACCGCATAGTCGAATGCCAGAAAACCAAACCATTATGGTTAAAGAAGAAGAAGAAGATAGAAGAAGAAACAGAAACAACAAAAGAATCTCACATTTCGCAGTGGAACAAATATAATAGACAAATGGATATCTTTAAAACAAAGAACTATATCAGTTATTATATTAAATCATATTACATTATCAAAGTGTTACAACAACAAACAACAGAAAAGAATATAACATTTACTAGTGATACGCTTCGCCATTCAGCTTGCTCTTGGTCTCCACAGCATCTCTTGACTTCGCTCCCGAATAACTGATAATCTGACTCTAAGCTGCCCATGTGGAAAATTATGGGAACCCAGAGTTTAGAAAGGAAACAATAAACTCCAGGTCAGTCGTGGGACTGGTGTGAGATCTTAAAAATAGTTATTTCCCCAAAGAAAGGAAAAGAAATCCGCTATGCTTTTGGAAAATGAAACTACCATAAGGCCTCCCGGCACACACACAATGCAATCGCACACTTGGGGGAGATTTCTCCTTATGATAGTCAAATATGCTTGATATGAAAAATCCTTTTTAATATTATTATTCGTGCATAGCGTGGAAAACATTTCGAAAGTATAATATTAATCTTAGCCAGCATAGGTACGATTATACTATGCCTACCATAGCTACCATGTTAAATGGTAGGTTTTACAACTAAAACCGTATAGGGTTCTTGTTGGGAATTGGATTTCCAACAAATGGTCAGGCTAAGGAAATTCCTATGCCACATGGGTATGCCTCTGGAGGGACTCCTCGAGTACCAAACCAGATCTCTGCCAACACAAGGCCTGGTTACCTCTGTAACTAGGTAACTACTACTCGAGTATGCCATCCCCCGGTCCTTTGGGACCTTTATCCGAGAACCCTTAACCACAAAGCAACAACCACAAAGGAAGTGACATACCCTTAGGGGGAGCTACCCCCAAATATCCTTGCCGCATATTTCCTGTTTTGACCATTTCCGAGGTGTGACGTCCGACGAAGTCTCATCCGCAAAGCTAAACTTTTCACAAAGTCATGCTTTGATCAACAAATGATCAGCAGCACTTCATATGCCACATTACCAATTTGAAAATGTATCACTAATATCCATCAACTACATCACCTCTAAGCTCGTACGTCTCAGAGAAGGGTGTTAAGCTAAGAGAATAAATTCTCCGCCACCAATAGAAATGTATTTGATAGAAACCAGTTTTACATCTTAAAGCGTAATGTCAGACACACATCCATACAAGTCCATTTCGGGATCGAACGGAACCGAAGGCACTTTAAAGAAGCCCTTGCAAATCTGGATATTCACAAATCACGTCCGGAATCTCCATCACAAAGGTGATAAAATATCTATACCGGAGCAACCCGATGCAGAAACATTCCATAGGTATTCCTTTCGTTTTCGAAAATACCCGGTCTTCAACACCATCTTCAAATGCAATCCCATTTCGTCGTACCGTTATTCGGAATGGGTTTTATGACACAATGTCCTCTCCAGGCTAATCCGAATAACGAGCGCTTATTTTTTTTAAAATAAGTGTTATATTCAGATTTCAACAAATCACAATAATTTTCACTTTGATCTTTTAAATAAAAGATCTATCACAATCACAAAGGTTCTATGTGGTTTATGGATATCCACTTGGAATCCGACCCCCGGTCGCATCGAGATTCAAATATCGTTTAAAGGCAAATATTGATAGTCGGTTATTTAACTATCAATCAACATTCACAACAATTACCAGGTTTAAATAATTTTCCCTAATTATTTATTTTCCAAATATTTTTGCAAGATATATATTTTTAACACATTAATTATTTGAAAAAAAAATTCAAATCACTTTTCACTCGTGGAATAAGATTCCCGATATTATTTATTCCCACTGAAAGTCTACCGAGTTCAAATAATTTAAAATAATTCAAATCACTTATCCAAAATATACTTGGAAATATTTAGAATAAAAACTATTTTAAACATTTATTTAAATATTAGTTATGAAAATATTATATAAATGTCTTATATAAAATTTTAAGTCCAAACTAACTTTAAAAAAATTTAGTAGATATGGTATAACTATTTTAAATACCCATTTTATAAAACAAATATCAATTTAATCTTTAAATAATCACTTCTATAATTAATTACACATATCTTTACTTTAAAGATTTTCAAAATAACTTAAGAAAATAATTTTTCCAAAATATTCTTTTAAAACCAGCCCTAGAACTTTCAATTTATATTTCAACAGCTATTGTACAAACATACTCGGCTTTTCAAGGAAAATGCACCTTCCTTTTAAAAATTGATCATTTTAACCAATTAATAAATCCTTCTGGATTTATTTTAAATTTACGTTCCTAGTCCGTAAATTTCTTTCCATACTTTTAAAAATAACCAAACGTTTATTATTATTATTGTAACGATCCCGGATTTAAATTGAGTATGAATTTGATAATTAATTTCATTTTTGAATAAAAATTATGAAATAATGGGTAATTGATATAAAATATTATTTAATTATGAATTAATAAACGATTAACTAAGTAATTAGTAATTAATGAGGAATAATTAATTAAGTAATTAAGGCTTAATAATTGATTACGTAATAATTTATTAATTAAATAATTTATTAATTAAATTATTTGAAATGGAATAAGAAATTGATTGATAATTAATGAGAGTAATTAAGGATTAATTACTTATCGTAATAAATTTTGGATATTTTGATTAATTAAAGGTTAATTAATTATGTAATTAACTCAAAGTTAATTTAATTAATGTTATTAATTAAGGGCTAACTAATTATAGGTAATTGATTAAGATGGATAATTAAGGATTAATTAATATTAAATGATTTGTAATTAATAAATCAAGATTGGATAATTAATTCATAAGTAATTGATTTAATTGGAAATAAATTGAATTAATCAGGACTAAACGATTAATTAATCCTGTTTATAAATGATTATTAAATGCTTGACCTTACTTATGAATGATTGTATTGTATGAGATGCCTTGAATTGATTGTCCTATCTGATCTGTGATATTTTGTTCTGTAGATTGTGGTATGTAAAATTTATTCATTTATGGATGATACATCTGTATATTATCTGTTAATCCGTGATGATTGAATATTGTTGCACTATTGTGTGTTAAACCCCTGGACCACACTATACACACACAAATATGGATTTCACGAGGAAATTGATTAAGTCGCAGATTTTTGAAAATAGTTTTGAATTTGAATTTTAAAATTCAAATGGTTTGAAATAGATTGGGTTTAAAGTGAAAAGCTTTTGATAAAGGAATTTCAAAGATGAAATTTAATTTGAATAACTTGATAAAGTTTGAAATTTAAATAATTTGATTTAAATTTAAATTCAAAATGTGAAACTGAATTCTATAATTTGAAACTAGGGATTAAAGATGTTATACCAGTTATATATGGGTTAAACTATTTTAAAATGTATTTATTTGGGAATATGAATATAAATTAAGAACTTTAACTCGTGTAAATATAATTGGATTTTTCAGAAACGAAAACTGTTTGTTTTCAAATAATAAAAGCTTTCACATAAGTAATGAACTTCCAATTTGTGTTAAAAAGATTTCTAGTTTAAAATGAAAATGATTTCCAAGTTATAGAAACGGTTTGAAAGCTATAAGTTAAATCTTTGATTTAAAGATTTAACGAGTTAATCCTATCGAAATGAAATTGTTTTGGAAATCTATGAATTGATCTTTTTGAAATAAATCTTTTTGTTTAAAGATTTGAAATGGTAATTGATTTAAACCATTTGAAAGAAAGTTTTGGGTAATAAGTTGTGAATTAATTTAAATCCCAATATCCATATGTTTTTGAACTATTTCGCTCACTATTCGGTTTATCCGGGAGAGGACCTTTGTGTCGTATATCCCATTCCGAATATGTGATACGTCGTTATGGATAGCATTTGAAAACCGGTGGTGAAGACCGGATATTTTCGAAAACGAAAGGACAACTCGTCGAATGTCTTTGCATTGAATGGTCCCCGATATAGAGACTCCATATGTGATGGGAAGTCTAGACGTGATTAGGGATTATCCGGATTTGCAAGGGCTTCTTTGGAAGTGCCTTCGGTTCAGTTCGAACCCGGAACAAACTTGTATGGTTACGTGTCTGACATTACATTTTGAGATATAAAGTAGATTTCTTTCAAATACATTTCTGTTGGTGGCGGAGAATTTATTCTCTTAGCTTAACACCCTTCTTTGAGACGTACGCGCTCAGAGGTTATGTAGTTGATGGTTATCAGCGATATATTCCCAACTTGGTAACGTGACATGCTGAGTGTTGCTGCGAAATGATCATTGTTTGATCATTTGTGATATGATCATTTGTTTGATCATTTATCTTTGTGATCATTACTTTGATCATTTGTTGACCCAAAGCATGGCTTTGTACCGAAGCGTGGATTTGTGGACGAGACTTCGTCGGACCTCACACCCCGAAATGGTCGAAACAGGAAAGATGCGGCAAGGTTATTGGGGGTAGCGCCCCTTAGGGTATATGCATTTCCTTCTGGATAGAGGTGGTATCATGGTATGGATCCCAGATACTTAACCTTTGTTGTTCCTGCAAATTTATTATTTTGTGGTTGTTGGTTATCGGGATCACGGATAAAGGTTGGTTACGACCGGGGGATGGCATACTCGTGTCAGTAGTTACCCAGTTAGGGGTAACCTGAACTTGTGTTGGCAAAGATCCGGTTAGGTTCTCGGGGACGTCCTTCCAGAGGCGTTTCCATGTGGCAATGGGAAGTTCTTTTGCCTGACCATTTGTTGGAAATCCAAATAAAACAATACGCACCTTGTACGGTTTTAGTTATAGAACCTTCCATTCACTTATGGTGGCGCCCCACTGTTTGGATGGTAGCTATAGTAGGCATACGATAATGGTCGTATGTTGGCTAAGATTTATATATTTACTTTCGAAATGATTTTTACTACACAATGCACTAGTAGTAATATCAAATGTTTCTTTTTAATGCGTATCAAGCATCTTTGACTATCATAAGGAGAAACCTCCTCCGATTCTACGTTTGCATTGTGTGTGTGTGTGCGGGAGGCCTTATGGTAGTCTCATTTAAAAAAAAGCATTGCGAATTGATTTTTAAAATATTTTGTTGATTGTTTTAAAAGATAAACTGTTTTTGTTGCTCACACCAGTCCCACGACTGATCCGGAGTTTATTGTTTCTTTCCTAAACTCTGGGTGCTCAAAATTTTCTACACGAGCAGTTCAGAGTTGGGTTTTTCAGATAGCTAGTTCAGTCTTCGGATGTGGACAAGACTTGCTTGTCTTTGCGTATCGTGATGTTGAACGAGCTGCTGCTGCTGGAGTTCTCTTTTGAAGACTATCTTAGAGTTATATTGTTCCGCTGCTAGATGTTATCTATTTTTTTTCACTGCTATTTCTTGTATCATATCTCTGATGTATATTGATATTCATTGTATCACTCTGTTGTATCAGATATTGTACCTGTGTCGTATATCAATGTATTATTCTTCTTTTCCGCTGTATTGTTTACTTAATGTTGTTATAAGCTCCGGCGACTCGGATTTGAATGGTCGAATCTACGGCATTCGAGTATGATGTAAAGTACGGATGTCGATTTTCGAGCGCGAAAAATTCGTATCGTCACATTTGGTATCAGAGCTAAGGTTGAAACTTTAGCTTAGGAGTATAACACACTGAGTAGCTCATTAGAGATAGGGTGAAGTATCCCTAGAATGAGTAATCCCTAAGATATCTGTTTGAATGCCTCAGTAAATTCTCTTGCTATCCACTGATAGTGAATATGAGTGCAAGAAGAGAACGCGATAAGGGACAGGGGAGTATCACTATAAATGGCCAATACCCTGCAACAGTGGAAACAATTTTCTTATCAATCTCCTTTGATTCGTCTTTCCAAATTCTTTTGATTGCTTCGTAACAGCTCCAGAAAGAAGTTTCGATGCGGTGGTAGCCCTACGAATCATTGTAGAAATTTTTTACTTCGTATCTCCATCAATTTCTTATCAGTTTTTCGTTTTAAAACTTAATGAATATAAATTGGAAATTTTGAATAAGTTGGAAATTTTAAAATTGAGTTAAATTGGTTAATGGAATATGAAGGATAAATTTGAATAGTATCGATAAATTGATTTCGTTTAAAACCAAATTTGAAATTCTATTACAATTTCTTGTATCTATTGTTGATATTTTGATTTGGTGAGCCAAATGAAGAATTGATATCCAGTTTGATTTGAAAAGATATTTCTCTATCTTACATCTATCTTTATTGTTTTCGTGCCTGCGAATTTCGAGGACGAAATTCCTTTTTAAGGGGGAAGTCTGTAACGATCCCGGATTTAAATTGAGTATGAATTGATAACTAATTTCATTTTTGAATAAAAATTATGAAATAATGGGTAATTGATATAAAATACTATTTAATTATGAATTAATAAACGATTAACTAAGTAATTAGTAATTAATGAGGAATAATTAATTAAGTAATTAAGCTTAATAATTGATTATGTAATAATTTATTAATTAAATAATTTGAAATGGAATAAGAAATGGATTGATAATTAATGAGAGTAATTAAGGATTAATTACTTATCGTAATAAATTTTGGATATTTTGATTAATTAAAGGTTAATTAATTATGTAATTAACTAAAAGTTAATTTAATTAATGTGATTAATTAAGGGCTAACTAATTATAGGTAATTGATTAAGATGGATAATTAAGGATTAATTTATAAATTGATTAATTAATATTAAATGATCTGTAATTAATAAATCAAGATTGGATAATTAATTCATAAGTAATTGATTTAATTGGAAATAACTTGAATTAATCAGGACTAAACGATTAATTAATCCTGTTTATAAATGATTATTAAATGCTTGACCTTACTTATGAATGATTGTATTTGTAACAACCCGCATATTTGGAAATTTTATATTTAAATATTTTATTTAAATATTTTATCGATACTCGGAATTTAGTCCGAAAAGCTACTTTTTGCATACGGTCGAATTAGGACTCGGGACCACTCCCATTGAGTTTAAAATGCCGTTTGCGACCTTTTTGAGTATAAACTTCGATATATTTGGAGTTAGTCAAAAATTTGACCTTTTTTACTTTGGGTTTGAGTTTGGATTCAACCCACTAGCCAACTTATACTCAAAACTGAACCACTCTTCCCCATTCACCCTCACTTCTTCCTCTTTTCAGTTCTAAGGCAATAATGGTGGGAGATATTGGAAATTAAAACTCCAAAACCCTAGTTCCTCTTGCAACCTCAAATTCCTAGCTCCAAATTCAAGAGAACCCATTGGTAAGCATTCTCTTCTTCTTCTCCAACTTATTCTTTTACCAATTTCAGAAGTTCCTAAATCTAATTTTGGGAATGTTCTTGTTTTGAGCATAGATTCAAGCTCATTTGGGTTGTGTTGAAGAGAGGTTGATTCTCCATTTGCTTTCAAGCTTCTTCTTGTTTGATTTTGTAAAAAGGTGAGATTTTTATCTCACATCTTAGTTTATAATTATCTTCGATTGTTAGGTATGAATTCCTAACACTTACTCTTGTGCAATTGATTTTGGTTTGGATTGATTTGGTGTATATTCCAATTTTGGTATTTTGAAATCAAAATCTATGAAAATCCTTTTATGGATATTTGAGGCGCATCGACGAGTCGTTTAAGGCTGGGTTGTCACTTGGCGCAAATCCTTAGTCGTCGCTTGCTCGTTCGATCGTTTTCGATATTCGTTTGGCCATTTTTGGTCGAGGTTCAGAAAATGCTCTGGTTTCCAGTTTCAGACGTCTGAATCTGGAATTTCAGACGTCTGAATTGGTTCTATTTCAAACAGAAAGAAAATAGGCTAAAATATGCCTATTTCAGACGTCTGAAACACTTGATTCAGACGTCTGAATTATGTTTTGGAAATCTTTATATTTCCAGATTCAGACGTCTGAACCACTTGTTTCAAACGTCTGAAACTGCAGTGTTTTGCCTGCTTGCCTATTTTGTTTACGAATTCCAATTTTATCGACTTGTGTTGGTTCCCTTCTATTGTTATCATTTAATTATCAACTTGGATGACATTTTCTTGGGAACTTTTGGAAATATCCACTTTGATGGATTTAATATCGATTTATTTGGATTTGATTCATGTCTTCGTATGTGAATTTTAGTGATTGATTGTTCTTACAATCTTCTTTGTGATTTGTCACTTTAAAAATATAAAGGTTTTCTATACTAGTAGTAAATATCAAAACTCTTTCCTCAAACGATTTCAATACTATTTTAGTACCAAATTCGTTTATAAAACCGTTATCCAATCTATTAGTATATACAAACCTTTACCTCACTCGTATGAGAAATCTAATTAAACGACTTAGTAAAACAAGTGGTATGAAACGCTTGCGTTCACTTTGTTGGTTAATTCTTGGACTTGTTCGATTGAAACTCTTGTGACAATTTTCTAGTGGAGATCTACAATTTGTTCGTAAATATTTAAGTTAAGCTAGTGGTTATGGGACATGATGCTAAGCTCATATATTTACTAGCTTACTGTAATCGACACTTCTCGTTGATCATGAGGATCATCTTTGTGATTTAGACTAGCAATGTGCGATGTCTCTTTGTCTACGAGGGAGACTAAACCCCGTTTTGTGGAGTTTCGACTCAATTTGGTGGGGTAGCAACCCATGGTCTTCGGGCCGTTTGTGGAGCTTCAGCTCAATTTGTGATGGTTAGCAACCATGGAATTAGCGTTCCGTTTGTGATACACGTGTTGGTGGGCTTTATGCTCCCGTTTGTGATAGGCCTTCCCCCTTTTTGTGATTTCTGGATTTCTTGAGATGATTTCTAGAATTTGTGCTTCACCAATTTTCGTGATTTCCATTGATAAGTTTTATCAATATTTGTGCATTGGTGAATTTGTGTGTCACTGACTTTTGTGATTGGCATTGATATAATTGTCAATATTTATGGTTTGGTGAACGAAATGAGGAGTATGACATTTCATTGATTCTTGTGTAGATTTGGTGATATTGATTAATCTCTCGTTGATTTTCAATTACTTATATATATCACAGCTTGGCATTGTGATTATTATGTGTTTAGTCATATCTCTTATTCTATATCGTTTCATCTGATATTTTTAGTTAGACTGATCCGTTTATTATTTTCTTATTAAATAATACTCGGGTCAGACCGAGATGTTACAGGTGCTTCTGCTTGACTTCTCCCCTGGGATTCATTACTCTGACTTTTGGCAAACTACTTAGATTAGTAGTTTATTTTGTTGTATACTGTTGAGATATAGACTCATAGATGTATTCTTTTGTATAGCACATGTTGCTATTATGTTGTGTTATTGTTGATCTTTCTGACCACTACTCTGATGTACACTTTTATGTGTAATATTCATATCTTATTCCGCCTTTGTGATATGAATTATCTGTGACTGATTTATGTTATGTTTATTTCTATATTTGTTTCTGAAGATATTACAGCCACTGTGTAGTAGCTTTGAGTTTGTGTCGGTATGTCGGTTTGTTATACTATCTGACATATCAATGCTCGCGCAAAGCAATTACACGGATGGTCGCTCCTCAACAGCCTTATTCTCCATGCTAGTTGACAGCATTCACCGTAATGTTCTTGGCTAGCGTGGGCATAGAGGTGGGGCGTCACAGTTTGGTATCAGAGCCAAACTTCGGAACAATGTAGAATAACTTAACAAGGATCATCGCCCTAAGTCCATCTTAGGAGTTATACCTTAGGATTAATTCGAGTCTTCGTACCTTTCTATCCTATTTTCTTTTATGATTCCTTGTTTTATTTATCAAGATTTCTTGATAATTGTTTGGTGAATAACCTTTTTCTTCTTCTTCTTTCTTTCTTTCTTTCTAAAGGAAGAGAAATGTCTAGACCAGGCCACCCCAGAGCCGTGCCATCTAGTACTCCACCCCAGGATGGAGTTTTTATGACTGCTCAACAGCTTCTTGATTTGGTAACTAATGCTCAAGCAGCTGGAGCTAACCCGGAACCTACTCACCCAAAGTCGGGATTTGCACGCTTGTGCAGCGATTACACTAATTTGGGTGGGGAGCCATTCAAAGGTTCCGAAACTGTTATTGAAGTACAGGCTTGGCTAAGGTCATGGAATCGAATCTTTTCTCGCATGAATCTTATTGACCTTCACCGAGTTCAGGTGGCCTCTAGTATGCTCCGAGAAAGAGCATTGGACTGGTACGAGCTTCTTATTTCTGAGATTAATGAAGCGGATCTCACCTGGGGGCAATTCCGAGAACGCTTCGAGTTGAAATTTGTACCAGAAGTAGAGAAAGTGACATTGGCTCGACGATTTATAGACCTTGTTCAAGGTGAGTCCTCCGTGACTGATTACGTCGCCTCCTTCGAGTCGCTTTCCAAATATGGGGTTGAATACATCAACACCCCTTTAAAGAAGAACCAGAGGTTCGTCTATGGCTTAAACAAAAATCTCAAGAAGCCATTACTTCTAAAATTAGAAGTTTCTTTCGACCAACTCGTTGATATCGCTCTTCGCCTTGAAGAGGCGGATAGGGAGAATGATGTTGAAGTGGTGGGTTCCAAACCAAGCTTCAACAACAACAAGAAGAGGCCAAACAAATTCAAAGGCCCCTATCCTAATAAGAAAGGGAAGCAAGCAACCTCCGTGGCAAAGACTTCTTCCTTTGGTCGTGGGGAATGCTATAATTGTGGTTCGAAGGACCATTACGCGAACAGGTGTCCAAAGTCTCTCTCTTGTCGCTACTACAAAGGTACCGGTCATGTTATATCCTCATGCCCCAAGCTTCAGGGCAGGAAAGAGGGAAAGCTTAATGTTGCTCAAGCCCCTGGCAACACATCTCGTGGCCAAGGTATTTCTCATTCTATTCTGGATGGAATTATTTTATTTCGTGATCATCCTATTCGAGTTCTTTTTGATACGGGTGCGTCCCATTCTTTTATATCAAAAGAACTTGTTGATACTTTTTCTTTGGATGTTTTGCGTTTAATGACTTCTTTGAGAATTGCGAATCCGGTTGGTGGATCCGCGACAATCAGTTTATTGTGTAATGATGTCGAGATTATTTTGTGTGATTTTTCTTTCCGAGCCGATTTGCATGTCATGCGTTATTTAGGCTTTGGAATGATTTTGGGAATGGATTGGCTTAACCGTTATGAAGCTCATATCCTATGTCCTGAGCGGACTATTCATCTTCGACATCCTCAATCTGTTAAGCATATTTCTATTAATCTTAAAGATTCGGATTCCATCTTGGTTGCATCTTTATATTCTTTAAATCCTCGTGATGACGATGATGATGATGAGGGTGATATTATTTCTCTTATTCACGTCGTTTGTGAATTTTCCGACATATTCGAGCCCGTTTTAGGATTACCACCTAAGCGAGCAATTGAGTTCAGAATTAATCTTATTCCTGGAGCTCAACCTATCACTCGCCCTCCGTATCGTATGTCCAATAAAGAAAACGAGGAGATGCGTAAACAATTATCTGAATTGGAGACGAAGCAATTTATTCGCTCTACTTCCTCGCCTTGGGGAGCTTCAGCTATTTTTGTGAAGAAATCCGATGGAACACTTAGGCTTTGCGTTGACTACCGCAAGCTTAATGATCTTACTATCAAAAATAAATATCCTTTACCTCGGATTGATGATCTATTCGATCAGATTAGTGGTGCTAAAGTCTTTTCACAATTAGACTTAGCTACTGGATTTCATCAGCTTCGTATTGCAGAGGATAGCATTCCTTTGACATCGTTCCATACTCGTTATGGATCTTATGAATGGCTTGTTATGCCATTTGGGTTAACAAATGCCCCGGCTTATTTCATTGACCTTATGAATAGAGTTTTCAAGGACTTCCTCGACCGGTTTGTTCTCATCTTTATTGATGATATTCTTGTGTATTCAAAAAACAAAGAGGAACATGAGAAGCATCTGCGGATTGTGTTCGAAACTCTTAGGAGTAATCAACTGAAAGCAAAATTTTCTAAATGCCATTTTTGGCAATATCGTGTGAAGTTTCTCGGTCATATTATTTCCGAATCCGGAATTTCCGTGGATTCTTCAAAGATTGAAGCGATTCAAGATTGGAAGAGACCGAGAGTGTGACGGAGATTCGTAGTTTTCTTGGATTGGCGGGTTATTACCGCGGTTTTATCAAAGACTTTTCTAAAATTGCCGTGCCTCTCACTGGCTTAACCAAGAAAGGCATTGAATACATTTGGTCAGACAAATGTGAAACTTCTTTTCAGAAATTAAAAGAGCTCCTTTCTGATGCTCCTATTCTTGTGATTCCCGAGGGAAACCAAGATTTTATTGTTTATACCGATGCTAGTCGCGTTGGTTTGGGTGCCGTTCTTATGCAAAAAGAACGTGTTATTGCTAATGCTTCTAGGCAATTGAAGCCAGCCGAGACTAGATATGCCACTCATGATTTAGAGCTCGCGGCTATTGTTTTCGCTCTTGGGATTTGGCGTCATTATCTCCTAGGAGAGAAATTTGTTCTTTATACCGATCATAAGTCTTTGAAGTATTTGTTCTCTCAGAAGGAACTTAACTTGTGTCAACAGCGTTGGCTCGAATTTCTTGCACCGTATGATCTCGACATCCTTTATACTCCCGGAAAGGGAAATCGTGTTGCCGATGCACTTAGTCGCAAGCAACAAGCGATTGTTTCTATGAAGATATCCGAATGGAATGATCTCGAGATATTATCCTCTTGTGAGATTCGAGACCGTGTCTCCGATTTATGTTCATCACTTGTGTTATGTAGCCTTGAGGCTCATCCTTCTCTTTTAGACCGCATTATTGAAGCTCAAAGGCTAGATCCCGAAATGGCTCTTCTTGGTCAAAATATTAGGGATAAAATTGATATTGAAGGATTGAAAGAATTTGATATCGATTCTCGTGGCGGCATTCGAAAATTTGGTAGACATATCGTACCAAATATTATTGATCTTCGTAAGGATATTTTAGAATATTCTCATCGTTCTAAATTCACCATTCATCCCAGTAGTAGTAAAATGTTCGCGGATATGAAGCGACTATATTATTGGGAGGGAATGAAATTTGATATTGCTAACTTTGTTAAGTGTTGCATGACTTGCCAGCTTGTTAAAGCCGAACATCAAAGGCCCGGTGGGTTATTGCAACCTTTAGAAATTCCAATTTGGAAGTGGGACCAAATTTCCATGGATTTTATAGATGGCCTTCCCCGTTCTCGTTCGGGTCATGATAGCTTATGGGTGATCGTTGATAGACTTACTAAATCCGCCCATTTTATTCCCGTTCGGTCTAACCGAACCGTTCCTCTTTTGGCCAAACTCTTTGTTAAAGAGATTGTTAAATTGCATGGGGTTCCTACTTCTATTGTTAGTGATCGTGATCCATTGTTTACTAGTGGGTTTTGGAAGAGTCTTCAAAAAGCTTTGGGAATGAAGCTCAATTTTAGCACCGCTTATCATCCTCAGTCCGATGGACAAACCGAGCGTGTGAATCAAACACTTGAAGGTCTTCTTCATGCTTGTGTGCTTGATTTTGGGGGAAGTTGGGAAGATCATATTTCCCTTGTTGAATTCTCCTATAATAATAGCTTCCAATCTAGTATTGGTATGGCACCTTTTGAGGCACTCTACGAAAGGCCATGCCGATCTCCTTCTTGTTGGCTTGAGACCGGTGAGTGGCTGGTTTTAGGTCCATATTTTATTCGTGTTTCACCAATGAAGGGTGTTGTACGTTTCAGTCGATCGGGAAAATTGGCGCCTCGATATATTAGGCCATTTCCTATCACTGAACGTATTGGTTCCATGGCTTATCGCCTTTTATTACCGGCTCAATTTTCTGCTATCCATGACGTGTTTCACGTTTCTCAACTTCGGAAATGTCTTCGAGATTCCGATTCTATTCTTGAGCCCGGTGTTGTGGAAGAGATTGAAGTTTTGCCTAATTTAACTTATGAGCAGCATCCTATTCGAATTGTTGCTTCGGAGGTCAAACGCCTTCGAAATAAAGATGTCCCGCTTGTTAAAGTCCAATGGTCTTCAAATCCTAAGGATTGTTCTTGGGAATCTAAAGAGTTCATCGAGCGAACACATCCGGACTTGCTTTCTCGTGCTCTTTGAGGTGAACCTTTTATTTCAAATTTCTTTTGTGTTGAATATGCTTTTATGGTTGTTACTATATATCTTCTTTTTAAATATTGCGAGGACGCAATTTCTTTAAGGAGGGGAGTCTGTAACAACCCGCATATTTGGAAATTTTATATTTAAATATTTTATTTAAATATTTTATCGATACTCGAAATTTAGTCCGAAAAGCTACTTTTTGCATACGGTCGAATTAGGACTCGTGACCACTCCCATTGAGTTTAAAATGCCATTTGCGACGTTTTTGAGTATAAACTTTGATATATTTGGAGTTATTCAAAAATTTGACCTTTTTCACTTTGGGTTTGAGTTTGGGTTCTGCCCACTAGCCAACTTATACTCAAAACTGAACCACTCTTCCCCATTCACCCTCACTTCTTCCTCTTTTCAGTTCTAAGGCAATAATGGTGGGAGAGATTGGAAATTAAAACTCCAAAACCCTAGTTCCTCTTGCAACCTCAAATTCCTAGCTCCAAATTCAAGAGAACCCATTGGTAAGCATTCTCTTCTTCTTCTCCAACTTATTCTTTTACCAATTTCAGAAGTTCCTAAACCTAATTTTGGGAATGTTCTTGTTTTGAGCATAGATTCAAGCTCATTTGGGTTGTGTTGAAGAGAGGTTGATTCTCCATTTGCTTTCAAGCTTCTTCTTGTTTGATTTTGTAAAAAGGTGAGATTTTTATCTCACATCTTAGTTTATAATTATCTTCGATTGTTAGGTATGAATTCCTAACACTTACTCTTGTGCAATTGATTTTGGTTTGGATTGATTTGGTGTATATTCCAATTTTGGTATTTTGAAATCAAAATCTATGAAAATCCTTTTATGGATATTTGGACATGGATATTTGAGGCGCATCGACGAGTCGTTTAAGGCTGGGTTGTCACTTGGCGCAAATCCTTAGTCGTCGCTTGCTCGTTCGATCGTTTCCGATATTCGTTTGGCCATTTTTGGTCGAGGTTCAGAAAATGCTCTGGATTCCAGTTTCAGACGTCTGAATCTGGAATTTCAGACGTCTGAATTGGTTCTATTTCAAACAGAAAGAAAATAGGCTAAAATATGCCTATTTCAGACGTCTGAAACACTTGATTCAGACGTCTGAATTATGTTCTGGAAATCTTTATATTTCCAGATTCAGACGTCTGAACCACTTGTTTCAAACGTCTGAAACT
Source organism: Allium cepa (assembly GCA_030765085.1). NCBI lineage: Eukaryota > Viridiplantae > Streptophyta > Magnoliopsida > Asparagales > Amaryllidaceae > Allium > Allium cepa. The sequence continues at coordinate 382,126,804 of CM060937.1, forward strand.
GCAGTGTTTTGCCTGCTTGCCTATTTTGTTTACGAATTCCAATTTTATCGACTTGTGTTGGTTCCCTTCTATTGTTATCATTTAATTATCAACTTGGATGACATTTTCTTGGGAACTTTTGGAAATATCCACTTTGATGGATTTAATATCGATTTATTTGGATTTGATTCACGTCTTCGTATGTGAATTTTAGTGATTGATTGTTCTTACAATCTTCTTTGTGATTTGTCACTTTAAAAATATAAAGGTTTTCTATACTAGTAGTAAATATCAAAACTCTTTCCTCAAACGATTTCAATACTATTTTAATACCAAATTCGTTTATAAAACCGTTTTCCAATCTATTAGTATATACAAACCTTTACCTCACTCGTATGAGAAATCTAATTAAACGACTTAGTAAAACAAGTGGTATGAAACGCTTGCGTTCACTTTGTTGGTTAATTCTTGGACTTGTTCGATTGAAACTCTTGTGACAATTTTCTAGTGGAGATCTACAATTTGTTCGTAAATATTTAAGTTAAGCTAGTGGTTATGGGACATGATGCTAAGCTCATATATTTACTAGCTTACTGTAATCGACACTTCTCGTTGATCATGACGATCATCTTTGTGATTTAGACTAGCAATGTGCGATGTCTCTTTGTCTACGAGGGAGACTAAACCCCGTTTTGTGGTGTTTCGACTCAATTTGGTGGGGTAGCAACCCATGGTCTTCGGGCCGTTTGTGGAGCTTCGGCTCAATTTGTGATGGTTAGCAACCATGGAATTAGCGTTCCGTTTGTGATACACGTGTTGGTGGGCTTTATGCTCCCGTTTGTGATAGGCCTTCCCCCTTTTTGTAATTTCTGGATTTCTTGAGATGATTTCTAGAATTTGTGCTTCACCAATTTTCGTGATTTCCATTGATAAGTTTTATCAATATTTGTGCATTGGTGAATTTGTGTGTCACTGACTTTTGTGATTGGCATTGATATAATTGTCAATATTTATGGTTTGGTGAACGAAATGAGGAGTATGACATTTCTTTGATTCTTGTGTAGATTTGGTGATATTGATTAATCTCTCGTTGATTTTCAATTACTTATATATATCACAGCTTGGCATTATGATTATTATGTGTTTAGTCATATCTCTTATTCTATATCGTTTCATCTGATATTTGTACTTAGACTGATCCGTTTATTATTTTCTTATTAAATAATACTCGGGTCAGACCGAGATGTTACAGGTGCTTCTGCTTGACTTCTCCCCTGGGATTCATTACTCTGACTTTTGGCAAACTACTTAGATTAGTAGTTTATTTTGTTGTATACACTTGAGATATAGACTCATAGATGTATTCTTTTGTATAGCACATGTTGCTATTATTTTGTGTTATTGTGGATCTTTCTGACCACTACTCTGATGTACACTTTTATGTGTAATATTCATATCTTATCCGCCTTTGTGATATAAATTATCTGTGACTGATTTATGTTATGTTTATTTCTATATTTGTTTCTGAAGATATTACAACCACTGTGTAGTAGCTTTGAGTTTGTGTCGGTATGTCGGATTGTTATACTATCTGACATATCAATGCTCGTGCAAAGCAATTACACGGATGGTCGCTCCTCAACATCCTTATTCTCCATGCTAGTTGACAGCATTCACCGTAATGTTCTTGGCTAGCGTGGGCATAGAGGTGGGGCGTCACAGTATTGTATGAGATGCCTTGAATTGATTGTCCTATCTGATCTGTGATATTTTGTTCTGTAGATTGTGGTATATAAAATTTATTCATTTATGGATGATACATCTGTACATTATCTGTTAATCCATGATGATTGAATATTGTTGCACTATTGTGTGTTAAACCCCTGGACCACACCATACACACACAAATATGGATTTCACGAGGAAATCGATTAAGTCACAGATTTTTGAAAATAGTTTTGAATTTGAATTTTAAAATTCAAATGGTTTGAAATAGATTGGGTTTAAAGTGAAAAGCTTTTGATAAAGGAATTTCAAAGATGAAATTTAATTTGAATAACTTGATAAAGTTTGAAATTTAAATAATTTGATTTAAATTTAAATTCAAAATGTGAAACTGAATTCTATAATTTGAAACTAGGGATTAAAGATGCTATACCAGTTATATATGGGTTAAACTATTTTAAAATGTATTTATTTGGGAATATGAATATAAATTAAGAACTTTAACTCGTGTAAATATAATTGGATTTTTCTTAAACGAAAACTGTTTGTTTTCAAATAATAAAAGCTTTCACATAAGTAATGAACTTCCGATTTGTGTTAAAAAGATTTCTAGTTTAAAATGAAAATGATTTCCAAGTTATAGAAACGGTTTGAAAACTATAAGTTAAATCTTTGATTTAACGATTTAACGAGTTAATCCTATCGAAATGAAATTGTTTTGGAAATCTATGAATTGATCTTTTTGAAATAAATCTTTTTGTTTAAAGATTTGAAATGGTAATTGATTTAAACCATTTGAAAGAAAGTTTTGGGTAATAAGTTGTGACTTAATTGTGAACTATTTCGCTCACTGTTCGGTTTAGCCGGGAGAGGACCTTTGTGTCATATATCTCATTCCGAATATGTGATACGTCGTTATGGATAGCGTTTGAAGACCGGTGGTGAAGACCGGATATTTTCAAAAACGAAAGGAAAACTCGTCGAATGTCTTTGCATCGACTAGTCCCCGATATAGAGACTCCATATGTGATGGGAAGTCTAGACGTGATTAGGGATTATCCGGATTTGCAAGGGCTTCTTTGGAAGTGCCTTCGGTTCTGTTCGAACCCGGAACAGACTTGTATGGTTACGTGTCTGACATTACATTTTGAGATATAAAGCAGATTTCTTTCAAATACATTTCTATTGGTGGCGGAGAATTTATTCTCTTAGCTTAACACCCTTCTCTGAGACGTACGCGCTCAGAGGTTATGTAGTTGATGGTTATCAGCGATATATTCCCAACTTGGTAATGTGACATGCTGAGTGTTGCTGGGAAATGATCATTGTTTGATCATTTGTGATATGATTATTTGTTTGATCATTTATCTTTGTGATCATTACTTTGATCATTTATTGACCCAAAGCATGGCTTTGTACCGAAGCGTGGCTTTGTGGACGAGACTTCGTCGGACCTCACACCCCGAAATGGTCGAAACAGGAAAGATGCGGCAAGGTTATTGGGGGTAGCGCCCCTTAGGGTATGTGCATTTCCTTCTGGATAGAGGTGGTATCATGGTATGGAGTCCAGATACTTAACCTTTGTTGTTGCTGCAAATTTATTATTTTGTGGTTGTTGGTTATCGGGATCCCGGATAAAGGTTGGTTACGACCGGGGGATGGCGTACTCGTGTCAGTAGTTACCCAGTTAGGGGTAACCCGGCCTTGTGTTGGCAGAGATCCGGTTAGGTTCTCGGGGACGTCCTTCCAGAGGCGTTTCCATGTGGCAATGGGAAGTTCCTTGGCCTGACCATTTGTTGGAAATCCAAATAAAACAATACGCACCTTGTACGGTTTTAGTTGTAGAACCTGTCATTCACTTATGGTGGCGCCCAACTGTTTGGATGGTAGCTATAGTAGGCATACGATAATGGTCGTATGTTGGCTAAGATTTATATCTTTACTTTCGAAATGATTTTTACTACACTATGCACTAGTAATAATATCAAATGTTTCTTTTTAATGCGTATCAAGCATCTTTGACTATCATAAGGAGAAATCTCCTCTGATTCTGCGTTTGCATTGTGTGTGTGTGCGGGAGGCCTTATGGTAGTCTCATTTAAAAAAAAGCATTGCGAATTGATTTTTAAAATCTTTTGTTGATTGTTTTAAAAATAAACTGTTTTTGTTGCTCACACCAGTCCCACGACTGATCCGGAGTTTATTGTTTCTTTCCTAAACTCTGGGTGCTCAAAATTTTCTACACGAGCAGTTCAGAGTTGGGTTTTTCAGATAGCTAGTTCAGTATTTGGATGTGGACGAGACTTGCTTATCTTTGCGTATCGTGATGTTGAACGAGCTGTTGCTGCTGGAGTTCTCTTTTGAAGACTATCTTAGGTTATATTGTTCCGCTGCTAGATGTTATCTATTTTCTTTTTTCGCTACTATTTCTTGTATCATATCTCTGATGTATATTGATATTCATTGTATCACTCTGTTGTATCAGATATTGTACCTGTGTCGTATATCAATGTATTATTCTTCTTTTCCACTGTATTGTTTACTTAATGTTGTTATAAGCTCCGGCGACTCGGATTTGAACGGTCGAATCTACGGCATTCGAGTACGATGTAAATTACGGATGTCGATTTTCGAGCGTGAAAAATTCGTATCGTCACAATTATTTTTCACACTTTTAAACAAATTTCCTTTCCTTTATAAATTCCCATTGTGAATTTAAACTTCTAAATATCCATTGATATACAATTTTCAAATCGATTTCCAAATATTCCTTTTCAGCACCGGATTAAATTCAAAATTTATTTCCTAATTTATTTTCAAATACCAAATCAATTTCCAAAATTGATTTCTAAATTTATTTCAACACCAAATTCATTATCTTTTAAAACAAATTCCTTTTATAAATTTATCCAATTTTCTAAAATCAATTTACTATAAAAAATTTATTAAATTTCAAAAAATCAAATTTTATTTATTTCTGGTATCCTGCGATACCAAAAATATATTTGGCTAAATTATAGCCTTCAACAGTTCCAATCACAAATAGTCACACACAGATTATAAATGATTAACACACAATATTGAAATAAATTCAATTATTTGGGGAATCCAGTTGGATCCCTCCCACATGTTTTCCCTGCATCCACAGACATTAGCACAACAATTAAATACCAATTCCACTTCGAGGTGGAATATCACGGTATATGGGATTTATAAATATCATCCGCTATTATGCGGCACATAGGGTCTCATCCGCTATATCATGCGGGAAATCAATCACCCAATATATACTATATACTACTATATATATAATATCGTCCAGGGAATAATTATTATAAATCAATCATCCAAGCACACAGTCAATCAATTTTAAATCTAACTATTCAAAATTTAAATCAGAACAATATTGATTGAGTGAGAAGATCTCACCTTTGCTTTTTTATTTATTTGCAATCCATTTTCATTCCAACTATTTCTTCACGATTTAAAACCTTGTATAACAATTTTTATAAAGTTGATTAATATTTTGAATTAGTCAAACAATTAATTACTAGTTATTTATTTTAGATAATAAATTGGATTTACAACTATAATTTATTTTTAAACACATTTTCTTTTAATAAAATATTTAACTAAAAAAATTAACTTTCAAAACTAAATTTAATGAAATAACCTTTGGTAGAAATAATTAAATAAGTTTTATTAATAAAACTGCCTTTATAATATATATATTTTTTTATTTTATTTCCTTTAATACCTCTGTATATCCTGCTAGCCATAATATCCAATTGCAACATTCAAATATCATTTTTGCATATTTCTTTACAAAGGTTTGAATACTTCTTATACGATTTTTACTTCGCTACCCATTATCATTCAATCTTGCATTTTCAATTTTATTTGAATTCAATTCACAATTTCAATTCTATTTGGATTCAATTTATCTTCTGAATATTGAATTTTATCAATTACTTCCATTCACAACTGCACTATTTTAAATTAGTTTCATTTACTAATTCATTACAAATTCCAATTCATGTAATCTCAAACCACATTTTATATTTCCACCTTTATTAACTTTAGTTCACTTCGAACCAATTTTACAACTTCATTTTATTTCACACAATTCAAATTGATTTTCGATAATCAGTTTTTTACAACTTCATTTTATTTCCCACCTTTATTATCTTTAAACTATGGATTTATTTAATTACTTATAGAAGGGATTATTTTAAAGATTAAAATTGATATTTGGTTTAGCAAAAGATTATTTAAATAGTTATACCTTATTTACTAATTTTATTTTAAAATTAGTTGGGACTTAAAATCTTATATGTGATAATTAGTATAATGTTTTCATAACTAATATTTTAAGTAAGTATGTAAGATGGTTTTATTTTAAATGTTCCAAGAATATCTTGGATAAGTGATTTGAATTATGTTTAATCGGCAGATTTCCAGTGGAAATGAATAAATATTTGGAAATATATTCCGCGTAAGGGAAATGATTTGAAATTTGTTTTCAAAGGATTGAAATGTGGAAATTGATTTGAAATTTGTTTTCAAAGTGTTGAAGTGTTAAAATTATATCTTGCGAAGATATTTTGAAAATAAATAATTGGGAAAAATTATTTAAATTTGGTAATTTTTATGAATGTTGATTGATAGTTAAATAACCGACTATCAATATTTGCCTTTAAACGACATTTGAATTTCGATGCGGCCGGGGGTCAGATTCCAAAAGGATATTCGAAAACGACATCAGACCTTTGTGATTATGATGGATCACTTGTTTAAAAGATCAAAGTGGAAATTTGTTGTGATTGTTGAAATCTGAATGTAACACTTATTTTTTTAAAATAAGCGCTTGTTACTTGGATTAGCCGGGAGAGGACTTTGTATCATATAAACCATTCTGAATAATGATACGATGAAATTAATAGCATTTGAAGATGGCGATGAAGACCATGTATCTTCGAAAACGATAGGATAACCCATCGAATGTCTCTGCACTGAGTTGCTCGGGTATAGAGATCTCAACATGTAATGGGGAGTCCGTTCGGAATTGTGGATACCCAGATTTGCATGGGCTTCCTCCTTTATTGGATGAAGTGCCTTCGGTTCTGTTCAAACCCAGAGCAGACCTTGTATGGTCATATGTCTGACACTACACTTTGAGATATAACGCAGATTTCTTTCAAATACATATCTATTGGTGGAGGATAATTTATTCTCTTAGCTTAACACCCTTCTCTGAGATGTACGAGCTCGAAGGTTATGTAGTTGATTGTTACTAGTAATGCATTTTCAATTCGGTAACGTGGCATGCTAAGTGCTGCTGTGTGTTGATGATCATTTGTTGATCATTTGTGATCAAAGCATGACTTTGTCAAAAGTGTAGCTTTGTGGACGAGACCTCATCGGACCTCACACCCCGAAAATGGTCGAAACAGGAAAGATGGGGCAAGATTATGAGGGTCGCGCCCTTTAGGGTATGTCATTTCCATCTGGAAAAGGGTGGTATCATGGTATGGAGCCTAGATACTTTACCTATGTGGTTGCTGCAATCTCATTACTGTGTGGTTGTTGCTTTGTGGTAGAGAGCCCTCGGATAAAGGTCGCAAACGACCGGGGTGTGGCATACTAGAGTAGTAGTTACCAAGTAACAAAGGTAACCCGGCCTTGTGTTGGCAGAGAGCTGGGTAGGTTCGGGACGTCCCTCCAGAGGCGTGCCCATGTGGCAGTAGGAAGTTCCTTAACCCGACCATTTGTTGAAAATCCAAAGAAACAATGTGCCCCATGTACAGTTTTAGTTGTATAATCTGCCATGGAATGTGGCAGTAACCTGATATTGAACATGGTAGCTATAGTAGGCATAAGCGCGAAATGCCTATGCTGGCTAAGATTAATATTATACTTTCGAAATGTTTTCCACACTATGCACTAATAATAATAGTATCAAAGGATTTTGCGTATTAAGCATGTTTGACTATTATAATGAGAAATCTCCTCCAATTCTGCATTTGCACTGTGGCGGAAGGCCTTATGGTAGTTTAATTTTCCAAAAGCATAGCGGGTTTCTTTTTATTTTCTTTGTGAAAATAACTATTTTTAAGATCTCACACCAGTCCCACGACTGACCTGGAGTTTATTTTTTCCTTTTTAAACTCTGGATGCCTACAATTTTCTACACGGGCATCCTATAGTCAGATTATCAGTTATTCGGAAGCGAAGTCAAGAAGTTACTATAGAGATCGGGAGTTGAAGCTAGATGGCGAGGCGTATTACTTATACTATGTAGCGTCCGTTGTGTATGGGTAGGCGCAAGTCAAATCTCTATGTAAGCAAGTTAAAATAGCTGTCAGTATTGTATTGTGTCGTTGTAAACTTTGATAATGTGATGTATAAACTGATATAGTGCTTTTGTCTTAAAAGATATTCATTTATCTATTATATGTTGTTCTGCTGCAAATTGTGAGATTCTGTTTATTATTTCTATTTCTTCTTCTACCTTCTTCTTCTTTAACCCTAACGGTTCGGTTTTTCGGCAGTCGACTGTGCGGTATTTGATACAGTGGACATATCAATGTCAACTTTCGGGCGTCGAAAAATTGGGTTGTTACAGCGGAATGGATTACTCTAAGTCCCCGGAGTGCGGACCAGATTATAAATGACTCAAAATCTCCAAGTCCTCAGAGTGCGGACTGGAGTACTCTAAATCCCCGGAGTGTGGATCAGAGTATAAACGACTCAAATCTCCAAGTCCCCTGAGTGCGGACTGGAGTACTCTATGTCCCTGGAGTGCGGATTCGAGTATAAATGACTCAAATATCCTAGTCCCCTAAGTGCATATTGGAGTACTCTAAGTCTCAAGAGTGCGGATTCGAGTATACACGACTTAAATCTCCAAGTCCCCTGAGTGCAGACCGGAGTACTCTAAGTCCCCGGAGTGCAGATTCGAGTATAAGCGATTCAAACCTCCAAGTTCCCTGAGTACAAACTAAGACACAAATGATTTGAATTTATCAAACCCCGGAAATACGGACTAAAAAATATTCTAAGTGCTTGAAGCATGGAATGAAAGATGAACAACTCCCAAAGAATTGCCGAGCTATATGAAGATGAACCGAGAAGTGTATGTTATTCACAACAGCTTGGATTTCAATCACAATCACGCAGAAAATTGAATGACAAGAGTCTTTAGAAAGACAGAAAAACAAAACTTTATTCAAAAATGAGTTTCTACTACAACTCCTCCAAAATTTGGAGTCAACAGTCTATTTGCAAGGACTACGAAAATAGATAAAAGTAATTACATAACCTAAACTAACTCTCGTTGAACGAGAATAAAGACTACTTCTTGGATTTCTTCGACTTCTTCCCCTCCTTTGACTTCTCAGATGACTCCTCTCCTGTGTGTTTACCCTTGGTAATCCTCTTTGATGGAGAGGTAGAGACCGAAGAAGTTTGGGGAACTTCCATTGGCCTGGACCCTCCAGGAAGGATAATTTTCAACGGCTTGTTCAGAGGATCGTTTGAGTCCACAACATGAGGCTCGACTTTGATCTTGACTGTCTTATTCTTCTCCCTCTCAAGTTTCTCGTTCATGCTCAGTTTGGTTGTGTGTTCAGAAGCTCCCGTATTCTTGACTTCATAACTCCTATAGATAGGAGAAGAAGTCTCGGACTTGTCCTCGTCAAGCGCTCCGATCACCTGAGCATCTGGACCAGGAGCCTCCCCTGCGGGAATAGCTTTACTTGTTTTTTCCTCCACATCCTTGGCGACGTCGCTCCTCGGAGTGGGCTCGGGATCGGAACGGCCTGCATAAAATCATGAAAAACAAGCATTAGAATACAATAGTCCTTCATGAAGAATGACAACTTTAGGAATCTTAAAGTGAAGAGTTATCTACCAGGTTCTGGCAAACTCTTAGTCGTCCGAGGGGTCTCACCCTCTGGAATGGAAGGCAGAATGTGGACGCCAAGGCCAGGGTCCTCCGGGTTGTAACCAATATGCTACTTAAATGGATCGAGTATCGGTAGAATGGCCGGCTGAGTAGGCACATGAGCTGGAGACATGTCCCTGGATGGACCGGTAATAGCATATTTCCCTTTTGATGAAGGGGAGCCTTTGCAATAAAGGGATTTCGCCGCAGACAGGTCTGAAGGCTCGTTCCCCTTAAGATATTCCTTTATCAGAGCGTCCTCGTCAACCTCGTCGGTGTTAAGTTCTATCTTCCTGATTTCTATTAAGGTCTCCCATGCCTCGGCTAAAGATTCGAGATAGCCCTCGCCCACTAAATCCCGGTGTATGAGAACGTGGGCATTGAATTCCACAATAAGCGGGTCGAACATGCTTTTGACTTCTTCCCTACCTTCTTCCTTAGCCGCCTCAAGATGGGAGTCGATCTCCGCAGATGCCATCTTTTTGCCCTCTTCACAAGCTTCATTCTTTAGCGCCACAACTTTGGAAAGCTCATCCTCAAGTTTCGCCTTTAGGAGTCACATAGCAATGATCTCGTCGCAATACCATTGCGACTCTTCTTGGGCGACAGTCTTCTCTTCTTGCTTGTTGCGGAGTCGCTCCTCAAGTTCTTTGACTTGGAGGCTGAACGGATCCCTCTCTTTTTGCACTGAATCTTTCTCCAAAGCTAAGGCCCCACAGTGTTGGACCGCCTCGTCGATTTCTTTTTTGTGGGTTGATTCCAAACGAGCTACGGCTTCGGCGGTATCTTTGGCGCTCTGCTGGGCGGCCTCAAGCTGAGATTTGTAAGACGCGAGCTCTTCGTCCTGAGCTTTGATAATGTCTTTTTCATGGATAACCTCAAGCTTCAGGCGATCAATCTCATGTTGGCGCTCTATGGAGACTTCTGACACTTTTTTAGCAAGACGAACAAATGTGTCATGTTGAACATAGACGTCATTGGTACAGGCGATAACGCTCTGCTTAACATGTCCTAGAATAGGATGAATCATCGAGAAAAATTTCAGGCCATCAAAGCAGATTTTTGGGAATTTATCCTTGAGCTCGTTCAATCTCTCCAGTATTGTTGGATCTGCTGCAGGAATAGGAGGAGATGGCTTTGAAAGTTCAGTCCTCTTATATGAGTATCCCGGGACGATCGTGTGGTGGAAGAATCGGAGTGTTGATTGCGACGGACATCTGATTGCGACCCCTTATGGTCGTGCTTATCTTTGCTTTGCCCCAAGTGAGAAGGGGGATTATGATGGTATTTGGGCTGATAATACGATTTCTTCCTAGATGATGAATCTTGGGAATGAGAATACCTATCGCCGCCATCATCCTATCTCGGCGTCTTTCGAAACCTGAGTCCCGTCCTAATTGATGGAAAATCGATGAATCGCGAAGGCGGTGAAGTCCGTGTGTGCGCCCCATGTCACCTGCGTAGAGTTTAAGTAATGACAAATTAGTGTAAAGTAAGGTAATGATAGAAAGTTCAAGTGCAAAGTGGAATGCGTATGTTTGTGTGTGTCCTAGTGTTTCCCCCCGACAGGCCAGTTTGTTTACTAATAGGAGTGTGTCCTCCCTCGCTTTGGGCTTGAGCGTCGGCATCTCCTCTCGTGGGCGAGTGGAGCTTAAGGGCCTCGGGATCGTCGAAACCATAGTTGAGCAGGTCGTCAGGTATCGTAAGGTTCGACGGACCTTTTAGAGAACTTTACAGGTGCTGCGGGGAAGCTTCCTTCTCCGTTGGAATAAGGTTAACCTTAGAAGTTCCGCCCACTTTCTCCTTTCTCAGCTTATATGTTAGTTTCTTCTTCCTTGTCGAAGGGGAAGATGACGTTTCAATGTCGTGGACTTCAACTATTGGATCCTGAGGTGGACTAACAGTTTTTCCTTGTACTTCGTGCGTTTCAATTTCGTTAATCCCCCCTCTTCTAGCATGTCAGGGGCGTTACGTGTTGAAGACTCAGCCTGCTTTTTCCCTTTGCCAGCGGTAGGCCTAGGTATGGTAACGCCCTGAGGGAGGCATATCCGACGACCTTCCACCAACAGCCCGAACCTTGAAAGCGACTCATTTGTAATGAGAGTTTTGATGTCCCGTTCTTCGACGAGAATGGCTCGAATAGCCTCAACGGATTTAGAATATCCGGCCCTTCAGGACGTGGGTTAATGACTGAAAAGATGGAAAAGGGTTAGAAAAAATACAACTTCGACCAAACATGAGTGTCAGTCCAGGAAAAAGACTTACTTCCTTCCACCCATCTCCTCGCAAAGCTGGGAGGACAGCGCACATAAAACCATTCCTGTTTATACATGGCGAACTTGGTCCATGCCCCAGTTAAGATTTGACATTTGTTATGTGGCTTAAGAAACATAAAAGATGGGCTATCCCTCCGCTTCTTGATGCAATATATGTATCTGATATCGCCTGGAGTTGGAAGCCTGGAAAGGACACTCATGAGAGATACAGATGCCGTAGATGAACGCGTGGTTGTTCGGGTGCAGTTGCGACGTGGCAATGTCGATATACTGCAGCACGTCTCGAAGAAACGAGTTAAACGGTGGCACACTACCAACCCATCACATGAATTTATTACAAGCTATGTATCCGACTGGGGGCAAGTGTGGACGATCGTGCCCAGATGGAACTAGCATGTCGTCAAAAGGGATTCCATGGACAGAGCATATCCGACGGAGTGTACTTTCATTATTCTTCGAAGCCTGTGAATCAACTGGGTTGTCCAAGAAAATTGCTGCCTCCAAAGCGTCGGGAGTCAAGTTATGAGAAGGGGAAGTTGACAGATTTGAAGTATTTGCAACTTCTTGTCGAGGGGCTGGCCCAGGTCTGTCTAAGATTGTAGCAGAGCCAGATTTCCTGGACATCGCTGCCGAAGATTGAATCTAACAGAGTACCTGTTTGAACTATACTTGAAAAGTAATCGACATTAGACTTAACAGAATAATTATTCCCCCCGCATGGTGTGTGAACTAGTGCGACCATTCAAGTATAAGTGCTTAGAAATTATAAGTCACAAAGTTGATGGTATAAAGTTGAGCTTTGAACTGTCGTCTTTGAAGACCATCATCGATGACCGTCTCCGAAAGCCAACCCTGCAATGTTTTCAATTTTGGACTCGGACATTAGAAAGAGCTTTTATCAGTTTTTATCGGTTTAAGCTCAGGCTCGTGATTATTGAAACTAGGAAGTTATCAATCCAGGTTAGTTCGATATGCTAGTATGCTTAGGTCCTTGTCCTTGTTTTCGTCATATGATTAGGCAAGGTGAATAGATGTATTCGACGAGAGCTATGTTCAAGTTGGAACGATTTCGGCTATTGTTATCAACTCATCAAGGGTCAAGGCCGAGTGACACTTGAAACGCACGAACTAAATGACGTTCGGCCTAAATGTCGTTCGTTCTACATATTGTTCGGCCTGAATATAGATCGGCCATTATTCTGTGCGGCCATTATTCTGTTCGGCATAAATTCAAGCAACGATCGGCACAAGTATCAATCTTCCAACCCTTCTTAATCGCCGTTTGCCACGTGGCAAATCGTGCCAAACCCTGCTTATGCCGAGCCGCTTCGCTCGGCATTCTGCTCTTAGAATCATTTTTCCTCTTTTCCTCCATCTCTCCCGACCGGCATGGCCGAGTCCTTCGGCAAGTCATACCGAACCATATCCATGTCGATCCACACCACTAGGCCTTATCTCCAATTTTATTCCCATGCCCCTTATGATCACTCGGCATTAAAAGATCATGCCAAGCCACAACAATGCATCTTCCACTTTCCTCTTATCCATTCCACCCACCTGGAAATCACCTAAAAGCATACTAACTTCCATCCCTAGGATGCGTTCGAACCTCAATTCGTCTCTCTCATCCATACCTACTACTTTCTACAATCTATGAAGGATTTACGCGTTCGAGTTATGTGTTATATTTCCTAATTTGAGAAAGCGATCGAAAGGTTTTTACTGAAGGGAACATCAGGAGCTTGGAGGTCTATGCGCTTAAGATTGGAAGTTGTTCGAATTTAACTTGGGAAGGAGTTGTAGGAAGGGCGTGATGGATTCGAAGTAGGACGTGAAGATCGGAGAGGTGAACAAAACTTAAGGAAGGTGAGTTACGTGTTCTTGGAAAATAGCGGAGGTGAAAAAGTAAAAAGAGAAGAAGGAGTAGAGTGCAGGGTTTTACAGGGGAAGAAAGGAAGTCGAAGAGACGATGACCGGAAGAACCGGTCAAAGCGCTTTATTCATTCGGCATCGGGTATACTGTTCGGCATCTAGAGTGCTCGACTTCGACCATGTTGTTCAGCATTTGTATGTCATTCAGCATGCATTGCCTCACCAGGTATTCACAAGAAAACACCATCGAGAAGAATAAGCCAAGGCTCAAAGCGAAGCATGGAGGACTCGCGATTCAAAGCGCATCACGTTCGATCACGTGATGCACTTTGGAGGGCAAGTGTTACCTGGAGATTTGACTAGGAAACTAGGCACTCGGCATTTGCATACCGTTCGACATCCCGAGCGTTCGGCATAATATACTTGGTCGGCTTCCAGGTTCGTTCGGTACAAATGGTTTGTTCGGCATTCAAGTTCAATCGGCTTCTAGGGACATTTGGCATTCGGCATTGAGAGCCGTTCGGTATTGCATATCGTTCGGCATTAAGTGACGTTCGGCATCTATGAACGTTCGGCATGGCAAAGTCATTCGGCATTCCATACTGCTCGGCATCCAGACCTTGTTCGGCACTCAACCCCGTTCGGCATAAATCTCGATAGGCATTGGAGATCGTTCGGCATCCAGAGGTGTTCGGCATTCATGCCTTGTTCGACATTCGAGATCGGTCGACACCCAGAGGTGTTCGACGTTCATGCCTTGTTCGGCATTCGAGATCGGTCGGCATCCAGAGGTGTTCGGCATTCATCCAATCTCGATCGGCATCGATTATTGCTCAGCCTGCACTCTCCACTCAGCACATCACTTCGTTCGGCAAGAAGATATCGTTCAGCATTTTGCCGTTCGACATCTATGGATCGGCACACAGAACTCACTCTTCATGGGCCGAGATATTTAGTTACCAGGCCCACCAGGGAAGTCCAACCCATCTTCGTCTATAAATAGAGAGGCATGGGCACAGTGAAAGGGACCTTTTTTCGAGAACACCGATGAGACTTTGCTGCATTCAAGCCTCATTCAAGACTTCTCTCTTTTGCTTAGCAATTGTATTTAAGTAATTGATATACGGATTGCATCTGTAATCGATTATCAAGAAAAGCAATAAAGATCTACCTCAAAGTGGACGTAGGCAATCACGCCGAGCCACTATAAATCTGGTGTTCATTTTTTTGCATTAAAATTTACGTACTATTCTTTGTTTAGCTTTACTTTCTTCACTAATCTCTCTACACAATCTCTCTTAAGGGTGTTAGTGACCAATTCTGGTGCTAAGAATATATATAGTAGCTTCATGAACTACTATTCTCTTGTTTCCGCTGCATGTTTTATATTACTCTGTATCTGTGATTTATTTATTTACTGTATATGACGAGTTTTGCCAAATATAAACTTACAATCTGGTATTGTGAGCAATTCAATTTCGGCATGTTTGGATGCGAATGGTTGAAAATATCAGGTCGTTACATTTGGTATCAGAGCTTTGGCTCTAGGCAAAACTTAGCATATAGGATAAATTTAATTACCGAATCACTTTCATTCGAGCTTGAATTCCTTCTTCTTTTGACTCGGTCTCCTTTGAATTTTGGAATGTTCCCCTTGGTTCCAAAATCCGTTCTTGTCTCTTCCAATTCATATACTTTCAATTCTAGAGTAGCCCATGACTTCACTTCGAACAACCTCTATAATAAATCGGCGATCTTGCCCATCTTCGAATGATTTGTAAAGGGTGAAACTCCTTTACAATATGCATTGATTTACCGAAACTTTCTATATCCTCGGTTTACGATGACTCCTACAATACTAGAATACCATCTTTTGCGATCGAATGCCATTTACATCGAAAATCTGCATCGATTTCATCCTTGAAGTCACTGTTGACCCGGTTAAGGTTGCCCGCGATTTGATAAACTTATCCATCTCCCAATTTTTATTATTTAACATCTTATCTTTGTTTCGAACCTACCTTCGAATTAAAATTCTCTTTGATTTGAGTCCCTCAAATTTGATCACTATCCTTGCTTTGAAATCCATTCTTGAATCGTCGAGCGAGGGAGTGTATTTGAAACTAATATAAAAATGTTTTATATATTGTGCTGTTTGAGTTGTTGATGATGATTTGGGTTTTCGATTGATTCGTCTGATCAATACTATCGATAGGATTTCCAAAACACTTGAACAGAGCAAACTGACACAATTATTTCAAAATGAAATAAATTTTGTATAATTATATTATATATATAAGTATAATTTTCTGAATTTTGATAGTTATTTGAATGGCTGTTAAGTAATAATAATTGATTTTATATATAGCTTATAAACCATTGGTTTTGTCTCATATATCAATACTAGAATTATAAAACATAGTTACAAATTAATTTGGAAATTTAAATGAATTTAAATTATGAAATTGAGAATTTAATTTTCGATGGTTTCAAACTTTGGTTTTAAAGTTTTAAAATGTATATTATTTAAAGTATTTTTGAATAAAAACTTTTTCAAAGAATTTAAAATGTTTAAATCAGTGGTCTCCTCTTTTGTCGCTGGAAAATAATTTCGGTGATGACGGCCGCATCATCGACATTCATTTCGAGTTTCGAAGTGGAGAGACATTCATTAGCTTTGATACACCTTTGTTTTGAAAAATGAATTTGATTTGAACTTCTTAAGAGTGACTTGATTTATAATATAGTTATATTTGATTTGGCTTACATATATTTGTATATATATCTCCATTGGTTTGAAGTGAATCGGAAATTTTATTCTTAAATTTGATTTACAGTTGATTTTAATTATAAAGTGAAATCAAAATTTTGAATAAATATTTAAACTTGAATAAATTGAATTAGGAAAATTTTACTGGTACAATACTCAATTGCATTTCAATATAACTTTCCTAAATCATTTACAAGTTAACTATGTAATTGAATAATATACAGTATAAAATGATGTTAAAGGAATGTATAAATAAATTTAAGTGGTTATAATAAGTGTAAATATATCAAATATATGTGATAAGATATGTTAAGAGGAGTAAATTTAATAACAAGTTGGAATGAAGAAGAATTAAATTTATCGAATAAAATATGGTTATAATAAATGACTATTCAAATTTATGATCTTTGAAATTGTTAATTTAAGATAATTGGATAATATACAATATAAATATCTTTATAAATAAAATATGAGTGCTTATAATAAATTTTTTACACTTATAGTTTAATTATAAAATGATTAACAGAGATAAATAAAATACTAAGTTAGTTGAATAATAAATGGATTAATAAAATAAATGGTTGTTCGAAATACATTTTGTAACAAACAACAACAAATTGAAAATAAACCAACTTAATGTAATTCCTTCAGGTTTAAAATCAATTATGGAATATTAATTAATTCAATTGAAATTTATGTGGTTTAAATTTATTGTTTTATTTTGTAATCCAAGTCTATTTTCTCCTGGTTGTTTCTATTCTCCTACCTCCTTCCTTTTCGGGGATGAAAAGTTTTGAGTGGGAGAGAGTGTAACGACCCGTAAATTTTAACTATTTTAATGTCGTACTTAATTGAATTTTGTAGAAATTTTAAATAATAAAATTTGAAATTAAAATTTTATATTTGGAATACGTATATTTAAATGTAAAAGATGGCAAATTTTCATCTGCTTATATGAAAGTTTATTTCATTGTGAAATTCTATTAAATTCAAGTCAGTTAATAATTGTTGATAATAAAATATTTTTCAAACCTAAATATTTTTACATAGAAAAATTCTAAATCATCTTCTGACTGAGACGTCATTTTTCATTTTTCCAAATTCGAACTTCCTTATCTCCATCGACCTTATTTTTCTGCGTTTTTGCTACATTTTCCGCTAGTAGAAAATTCGAATTTTTATAATTCAATCATACTACTGATATCCATATGCCGTTTTGATCGTCTCGTCGTGCTGATCGCTGCGGTTATTCATTCGTATGTTTCGGCGTCCAGTACACAATGAAATCCGTGAAAACAGTAATCATATCGGTACTGATTTTGTGCCTTTTTGTTCTTGTGACTTTTCATTTTTCACCGTACAATGCCGACGGCTGTTTGCATTTATTTCTCCTAAATTCTCGTGCTTGACCTTTTGTTTCTACTAGTTCCAATGTTGTATTGACGGTTCGTTTTATTATTACAGACCCTTTCACTTCTTTTGGTACCATTCATTCAAAAAAAATACAATGAGTTGCCTGTAGCATTTCATTTCTTCTTCATTGAAACTTTGCTATGTTCAAAGAAAACCCATTTTGCCTGTACATTCCTTCTCTTGCCTATTTTATTCAGCCTCCATGTGATGAACACCAAGCAACCACCCATGTGCTTCCTCCTTTTCTCCCTATCTCCTCGCGCAACCCAGCTCCTCCCCTGGCTGCAGCTCTCATCGCCAACCTACCTGGCCACCTTCTACCGAAACCCCATGGCCGAAGCCACTCCACATCGACCAGTCGTGTTCCTTGTCACCTCGCCTGACTTTAGCCGTCTTGCCTATCCAAGCCTTCTCACTACCTCCTCCAGTCACACGTCTAACCGTGCGAGCCGTATGCGCCTGCACCCACTTCGGCCATCATCTCCTCCAGCCGAGCGCAACTCCATCGTCGACCTATACTTCATCTTATATATTTTTACAAGGTATTTTATTTATGTTATTTTATATTATGTCAGTGTTCTGCTTTTATTTTAATGTTTAGAAGTATATATAGTATATATATGTTTTATTTTCTCAGGTTTTGTTTTATTATATATACATACATACATATATATATATATATATATATGTAGTTTACATAAATCTAGTAATAGATATATGGGTCAGCATGTCTTATATAATAAGGGCATTTCACCAGAAGGACTAACTTTGCAGTCCAATTAGTTTCTAGGACACACACAATGAAATTACTTTCAAGGCGAAAGTCAGCAAAACAATTACTTTAAAGACAAAATCAGTAGTCCAATTACTTTCAAGGACATAATTTCGTAGGTTTTTAGGCCCTAGAAACTAATTATTTTGTGTTTTGTCCTCGAAAGTAATTATTTCAGTTGTGTGTCCTAGAAACTAATTCCACTTGCTAAAGAGGCCCTTGTGGCTAATTTCCCCTATACAATAATTGTTTGTAGTTTATGAAGCTATAGTATATAATGTGTATTAGTTTGCGCCTGTTATGGTATGTAAGTGTAGCAAAATTATTATATATTATTTTATTTTTCTGTTGAAGCTATACAATATATATGTGTTATCTGTTGAGTTGATATAGGTCAATATATTTCACGTAGTATTTATGCATTGATTTTTTTTGTATTGATCTAAATATGATGTATATATACGTTCATATTTTAAAAGAAAATTTGTGTTAAATGTACAGTATAAATATATGTCTGAGCTATTGTTATGGAAGTTATAAGTGCGTTATAAGCTATCTATTTATAAGTATCAGTTAAAAAAATTTGTATATAAGTTTATATAATTTTTTTGATTGATTTATAAGTTGGAATATAAAAATAGTTATCGTAACTACATTCTGTTTTATTTTGAAATGATATAAAACATCATTTTTCCAGATGAAATAAGATTTGATTTGATAAAGTTTTATTTTTAATTTTGAAGGTGTACTTAAGCTATATGATTTTGATATATATTTAGGGATAGCTTGATTTATTTTTGGTTCTGTCCTGTGGGAAAAGGGGGTTACTTTGGTGTATATATTTTGATAATTGTTGTAAAAAAAGTAACACACATGTATATAGTTTGATTTGTAGCTTACAGGCCTATATATTGTTGCATATATGTAGTCCTGATAGGATAGTTTTGTAGCCTGCATGTACATACATTGTTGCATATATATTTGGTTGACATATCTTTGTTCCATGTCTGGGTTATATATATATATATATATATATTTGTTTTAAAATGAAAGTATTTTGCATGTATGTGTATTTATTTCAAAATATAATGTATATATGTGTTTGATTTTTATGTGTGTTTTAATTTTTAACAATGATTTTTGAAATACATATACATTTAATTTAATATGTGTTTTGATTTGAATAATATAATTTGAAATACATATATATATATATATATTCAATATAAAATGTGTTTGAATTTAAATTATAATTTTATATATAGTTATGAATAAGTTCACTTATACCATTTATCTTCATCAATCCAGTTCTGATTCATTTTCGTCAATTCAAAGCTGTCAGCTTTGTCGTCAATTCACGTTCAATCTAGCTTTGCTTTGGATTCGTAACTCATCTCATTCTTGTCCATATCTAGCCTCCAAAGGTGAGCAATCACTCACGATTGATGTTCTTATATTTATTAAATTTGATTTCTATTGAAACGACAACTGATGCTGCTATTAGTTATTTACATTGTTATAAATATGCCATTATATGCTATCTGTTCACCTGTGACATCGGACACCTTTACCTGTTATTTATATTGATGAATATGCCCATTATATTATTATCATATCTGTTATCACTCTGCAAGTTCCCTGTTAGTATAGAATTCACTATGGGTTGAAATGATACATACCCGAACGGACTTTAGAATAGGAGAAAATCGTTATGGGTTGAAATGATAAACCCAAGCGATTTTCATTGACATTGAATTTGGGACTACGGGTTGAAATGATATATATACCCGTATATATTTAAACTATGGATTGAAACGATAAATATCTGTATCACTGGACCATAGGATATAAAATTATATACAGACACCGTTGGTCTATATATAAATATTTTGGAAATGATTTCTATGGTTTTGAAAAGAAATATATGGTTTTATATAAATATTGATTTTAGATACTATATAAATGTTATTTTATATATAGTTAAATTCTTGATTTTAAGATATGTATAAACTTGTTTTAATATAAAATAAGCTTAATAATAACGATTAATTTTATTAAAATATATTATGATTAAGTATTTATTTAAATTATATTTTAAAATAAAGTTTATAATGATTTTGTAAATTAAGGTTGAGAAGATAGTTTCGAAGTTGATTTGAAATTGTATTTAATTAATATATATATATATATATATATATATATATAATCGATTTGCAACTTATTGAATTTGAGATTGTTAAAGGATATAATTTTACAACTTGATTTTGGTTAAGGTGTTTTAAATGAATATTTCAAGTTTAAATGAATTGAAGGAAATATTTAGCTATTTATAATATGGGTTTATTTAACTGATAATGCATTTAGTAAGTAAATATTTTAAAATAAATAATATAAAGTGAATGTGATATATATATATATATATGGAATTATCAAGTCTTGTTTTGAAATGTTTGAATATTTATAGCCTTGAAAATATTGAAATTGAAATGGTTTATTTTGGGTTAAAAATCTGTATTTGAAATCGATATAATGTGAAATGGTTTATTGAGAAACTGAAAAAAAAAATTAAAATTGATGATTTGATATTTGATTAAATTTGAAATTTTTGGATTGGTGTTGATTTGGAATTGATTTGTGAAATTTGGGGAAGCTATTTTATTATATAAAGTATTTTTAAATTATATTTAAAACTATTTACATATATTACTTTATAAATTTATTTCATATAAACTATTTTAATATAATTTTTTTTAATAAACTATTTTAAATTATAACTATTTTTATATAAACTATTTTGAATTATAAACTACTTTATTATATACTATTATTTATATTTAAACAGTTAAGTGAGAAGTGTTATGATTCCAAAGCATTATGATTTCTAAATTTTGATTTCCAAAGTATTACGATTTCCAAAGTGTTTGATTTAGAAAGTGTTATAACTTCGAAGTACTGAGATTTTGTAAATGGATATATTTGAGATGGATATATTTAAATGGAAATAATATCGTATTTGGTTTTGAAATGAAGTGATATCGTATTGATATGCTTTTGAGATGGCAATGATATTTTGATTTTGAAATATAACTATTTTGAAAGTTGATTAAATGACCACTCGGTGTAATAATTACATAGTCATTGAAGAGTCCGGGATCGGTTAGGGACATACTCTCTGTCTAAACCGAAAACCACTTTAATAACTATTATACATGGAGTGTGATCCAAAATGGAGTGGTTAGAATGGTGAATTTGTTGGATTAGAAGAAAGAGAACGATAATGGATAGCCTTGACACTTGTGTCAAATTTGAAATGACTTAAACACAAGCCCTGTCGGGCCAATGAGGTTAGTCACCTCTAAGTGAGCACACTTCTTCGTAAACTACTCATTACTTGTTTTTGATTGGTTCGCACCCTTGAATTGGGAGTGTTGCTTCGCGATGTTGCGATCGTTGCGGCGACGCGTTCTCACCAGTCCGAATCAGGCAAATGGTAGTTCCACTTTCGTTGGTATTGCCTCATGCACCTTGTCATACTTGCATCCCTATGCCTGACCACTACGATTTGTTTTGTGTTATACCTATGGAGTACTCCCTGATAGCCCACTAGTTTATGGTGGAGTTTACAGTGCTGTATAGACTATGACGCTTATGTAAAATGTGTTAAGTGGGACAATGGTAACGCCTTAACGCTATTTTGATTCTTTATGTTACTGGTAGGCATTATCTACTTAGCGTACATAGAAATAGTTAACGAATCCTTAGAGGATGGTTATCCCAAACATCTTTTGAGTTGCTTGTATTTCAGTTGTTATTTCACTTGAGTGGGATTTATTGATATGAGAATGTTAATCCTGACTCGAGTGTTTTGTGTTTTGCTTCACGCTCGGGTCAGACTGAGTGATTCAGCTTTTGAGACTCACCTTCGGAGCTGGAGCTTCGCCTGGAGATCCAGCTATCTATCCAGATTTCAGATATTCAGTTGATTCTAGTGATGTAATCTGATATTGTATTTGACTATTGTATTCGAGAATTCTATCGTATCTTATTTAACTCTGTTATATATATAGTAGCTTCATGAACTATTATTCTCTTGTTTCCGCTGCATGTTGTATATTACTCTGTATCTGTGATTCTGTGATTTATTTATTTACTGTATATGCTGAGTTTTGCCAAATATAAACTTACAATCTGGTATTTTGAGCAATTCAATTCCGGCACGTTTGGATGCGAATGGTCGAAAATATCAGGTCGTTACAAATTATTACTTATTAATAATTTTTTCTATTAAAAAGAAGTAAATAATTACAATTTATTTATAATATTTTGAAGTTATTAATTATTACATTAATAATGTTTTGGAGTTAATAAATAATCTTATTAATGATGTTGGAAAGTTAATTTATTATTTATTTAGGATGTCTAAAGTAAATTAATTTATCTGTCTAATTGTATTAATAAATAATAAATTGATTTATAAAAGGCATCTCATCTAATAAAAGAGATTTATTAAAGAGTTTATAAATGAAAATGCGGCTTGGATTTATAAGAATTTTTAATAGGCTTTATAAAGGTTTTTGTAAAGAAGTTTTGTAAATGATTTTTGATACTTGCAAAAGTAGTTCTACAAATGATTTTGGATATTTCTAAAGAAGTTTTATAAATAATTTTGGATATTTGTAAAAGAGTTTTATAAGTAGTTTCGGATATTTATAAAAGAGTTTTATAAATAAACTTGGAGATTTAATAAGAGTTTTATAAAGTGTTTTAGAATTGTAGTAAAAGAGATGTTCATAAATGAAGGAGATTTATTAAAAGAATTTATTGAAAAAATTTATAAAAGAAATTGAGAATGAATTTCCCTAAATTTACCTTCTTAATTTTGGTGGTGTGGACATTCATTCCATGCTTAACACTGAAGGAATAGTGTTTGGGTTTATTTTATCTTCGTTTCTTTAAAAGGAATATTTAATTTAATCATTTCGATATGATTTTGAAATAAGAAGTCTTTAATAATGTTTTGTGAATATACTTATACTGTTAAGATAGGTATATGAATACAATTTCTAAATAGGGAAAGTGTAGTGTTTTTGAGAATAAACTTATACCGTTGAAATAAGTATATGGATAGTATTCTAAGTATTGTAAGGAGTATAAAGGGTTTTTGAATATATCTTTGTAAAAGTATTTTGACTCAAATATTTACATAGTGGTTTTAATTAATGAAAGAATTAATTAAAAAGGTTAGTGGTTGCTTATGTGCTTAACTAATGTTGTTTTTATTTGATAGTAAAATAACCGACTATCAAATCTTGGCCAGTTTTGACTTAAGAAGTAAATAAGAGCTTCATGTACTTGTACGGTTTGAGATCCCTTGGAAGAACTCATTCCAATGAAACATCTCTAACTCTAAGGGATATGTTAGAGATTCCCTTGGAACTCTGAAAAGTTCGCTTACTTCTAGAAGAACTGAGATTGAATCAACCGGAAATCTACTGGTTGGTTTGGAGAGACCGGGATTTGAAATGTTATATGTAAACCAATTTGAACTGGCATAAGTGTTCAAATTTGAAACATCTTAAAGATGATTGAAGACGGAGCTTTTTGAAGTGCAAGAGCTATATGCTACTAAACCGAAAGGTGATTCCTAAACGGATGTAGTGGAAGTAGTGCCTTCGATTTTGTTCAAACCCAAAGCAAACTTGTATGGATGAATGCTAGCATTACACTACTGCCTGAAGGGCAATGTTAGCATTCTAAGTGGGTTTTGCTAAAAGAAAAGTTAAAAGGGTTGCCATAAGCCTCACAACCCAGAAAGTGGCTAAAACTGGGTAGATGTGGCAGGGCTATGTGGGTCACACTAATTAGGATGTGTTGTCACCTTTCTAGATCACTATATTATGGATTTGGTTGTGCATAATAGCACTCGATTAAGGTTGGGAAGCAACCGAGGTGATGACATACTCGGTATAATCCAGTAAGGGGTAGGCCAGTGCCGTGTTGTTAGAGAGGCAAATGCGTTTATAGCCCACGATATATTTTATCTAGAGATGTACTGTACGCAAGGTGGTCCTTACCCTTGCCATTGTTGGAATCTGTTCTGCAATACGTGCTTTACGGATTTAGTTATGCCCAACTATGTTGAAATGTGAGATGCCAGCATTTCGGCTATTTTATATATTTATTTTAAACCCCGTTCACTATTATAATATCAATAGATCTTCTATAAAAAAAATTGGCTATTGTTAGGTTAAAACCCGTCTTTGTTTATGTGCGGCGTGGTCTTCTGAGATACCTTTATTTTGAAAGGTTTTATAACATTAAAATCCATTCGGGGTATGTTTCTCACGCTGGTTTACCAGACTGATCCGAATGTTATTTTTCTTATAATGCTCAGGTCAGACCGAGTATATTTACAGATCTAGTTTGGATGTTTTGGAGCTTCGAAAGACGAGCTGGATGACTTAAAGATGTATTCACATATATGCTTATTTTTCGCTGCATTGGTTGTTTATGTTTATCAGAATGTGTGAGGAGAGGTTGTTATAACTGTCTAGGCTGGTGATTTGTTTTGTTTACTTTGATTGATGTATGTAAACTATAGTTTTCTTTTGGTAAACATCTGTTATATATCATATATTACTCGTCACGATATGAGATTCTATTCTATATTTCCTTTCTTTTTTCACAATAATCTGTCCTTTCTTTTTTCCCAACAGTCTGTCTTTCGGGAACTCAGATGCTCGACACATGAGTACCATGGATGTATCAGTGTCGACCTCTAAAGGTCGAAAAGGTGGGTCATTACACACATGTTTCCTCCTAGCTCTTCCCCTTTTCGTAACTTAAACCATACTTATGATATTTTTTGCACATGATTCATTCCAGATTAAATGTGTTTTCGTTCAAATCATAATGTTTTATCTTCTACTTTAAGAACATTATTAGTATAAATTCTACTAAAAATTTTAATTACATTAAAATCAAAATTCTCATTTACTCCTTGCAAATAAAACAAGTTGATTTATTTAAAATCTCAAAAACTCTTTGTTTTCCTAATTTAAATCCATTCAATTTATTTTCGTCATATTATCTCTATATTCCATCAACCTATTATCTATTCAATTTATCTACCTATTATATTATATGTGATATATCTTCTCTCTTCTAATTCACTTTTAGACCATATCGGGTACTTTACTTAACTAGAGAAATAATTTTGCACTTTTTTTATCAATTGTATTTATATCTCGATTTATTTTATTATTTCGTATTGTATTGTCTAATAGACTATAAAATGTTTATAGGCAACACACATCATGGTTATAATCAAAGTCATGGTGATCTTTTGCAACAATGTGGTGATTATCAATAGTTACTAATTAGAGATATAGTTAATCATAATAGTTATAATCAAAACAAATACAGTTACCGTGCAATAAATAAAACAAATCAATTGCTTTTAATTTTGATAAATCTGAATTTATGGCTATTTGAGAATTAAATTGAATTCAATCTGATGAGAGAATTAATTACGTACAAAATCATTTTATTACTAATTAATTCATTAATCATTTCTATTTATTTCCTTTTATCAACAACGTTTCAGGCGCATAATAGCCGTAGAAGCTTCTATTGTTGCATAAAATATATTACAAACAAACTATTTGTAACTACCCACTTTTTCGTACAATTTAAACTGATAATAAACAAGACATATCTAGCCCAAATCGAATGGGCAGGCGGATAATTAAGGAAATGAAAGAAGATAGAAGACAAGAAGAACTAAATAAACACAAAATCTCACAGCGGAAAGAATAATCTATAATATATATAACAATCTTTATACAAAACAAAATTTTGTAATTTACATGTATACAGACATCGATCAGAGTACACTAACCTACTTCAGCACGGAAAGTTATTACAACCTGTCCTCATAATTTTTGAATAATATACAACAATGTAAGCAACGGAAACATAATCATCTATGTCAATACGTCTCTGGCCTCCAGCTCCTCTCTCGAAGCTCTACATAACCATCTGTACATGGAATGTATGCTCGGTTTGACCCGAGCATATAGGAAAAACCACACCCAGGTCAGTCTGGTAAAACCAGCGTGAGAAACACAATCAACTTGATGTCTTAAAGTTTAATAGCCTTTTAAAACGAAGGTATCTCGTGAGACCATACCATAAATACGGACGGGTTTTTCTCTTACGATAACCAAAACTCTTTTATAAAAAATCATCTGATACTATAATAGTGTCTAATCGCCAAACTAATAATAACAAGTAGCTGTAGTGCATATACTGTGTACACCACAACAATACTAGTCATAAAAACCAAAATTCGATAAAGCTCGTTCACTATTATGTAGGATTCCACGGAGGTGCTCTCAGCACTTCAAGAACGGTCCTCCTGCACAAGGATCGGAGTTATCCTTGTGAAGCATCATACCCGTCTAGTCGGGGTATCATAGGAAATACATAACTGGCCACCAAGGCCGAGTGCATCGCTCCCATCATGCATAAAATAATCGATAGGGACTTGCTAGAAAGGGAGACGACTACACCGTCATGGGTTAGCTAGGCCACTTGGCTATGCATCCTATCTCTGGTTTTTGTCATCTCCGCTGATGAGGCTACGTCTGACATTCCAGCTTACGCACCATCTTCCAAAGTAAATTATGGAATCCCACATGGATTCCCATACCTTAACAGATCACGGAATCACACTTGAATTCCATACCTCAATAGATCTTGGAATCTCATACAGATTCCCACACTCCAACGAGTCACGGAACCACATATGTATTTAAATATCCCAACATATAGCGCATCTCCTCCATTTAACTGTATATGGTTTTCGGAGTAGTTCGTGGGTTCCAACTCATCTCTTACAAGTACATTCTCTATTTCATAGGTGCTCCAAAAACAATTTGTCGATTTTCGGAACACTCGAGATCGGTTCTTTAGGAAATAATCGGCCAATACATAAGATCGAGGATCCCCCCTAACCATTTTAGTGGACGGATCTCCTTATCATTCGTCCCAGAAGATCCACAAGTTTATATGTACAGTATAGCACCTCGAATGGTAACTGTACCATATAATTTTCGTGTTTCCCCAAGATATTTCAGAGTAAAATCCTTCGATGTTAGGTAGGGAATATTTCCATACCACAAAAATCAAGAAGGATTACATATTTTGATCAAGATTTGATAGTCGGTTATTTAACTATCAAGTAAACAAACATTCAAACAAAGATTTCATTTTCCACTGAAATCACTAAGCCTCGTTTAATTTAATTTAAACAAATTAAATATTTTATCAAAAAAAGTCATATACTTATCTCACTAAAATAAGTATATTCACAAACCATCCCTTTCAAAAATGTTTGAAAACTTTTTAAAGAAAATATGGAAAGCACCATTCGGAATCAACCATGGATCACAGCTTGATGATTACATCTTCATCCCAGAGAAATCCAAACTTAACTTAGGCAATCACTGCCTCCTGATTTCCGCCATGCAATCAATCATCGATCGCAGTTTGCACAATGGTTACGCCGCTATCCCAGCGAAAACATCCCGAACTATAGACATCTTTGCCTGTGACGACCCGACTTTCCACTCCCAGAAAATCGCATCATCAATTAAGAAAGAAAGGGATAGAAAAGAGAAAAGAAAGAGAAGAAAGAAGAACACAACATCAGAATCTCAACAGCGGAACGAATAAATTATATTAATAACATAAAATATTACATAGTTTACAACCACTATCAGAGTACACAGATATACAACACATACTAGACAGTTATAAACACCTGTCTAGTATTTACAACATAATACAACTCAGAAATATACACAGATCACACAGCGGAATACTATATGTCTAACGCAGAAGCCTCCTGCTCCATTACTCCTCCACAATTCGTCAAAAGCTAACCTGAATCCCTTGGCTACTCGTAAAAATTTGAGTACCCAAGAGTTTATGAAAACAAAAATAAACTCTGGGTCAGACATGGGTCTGGTGTGAGTAACAGGTTAAAGTTGCTTAACTTTGAAAAACCTTTTAAAAGAAAGGTATCACGTAAGACTTCCCACACATAAACATGGAAAAGTTTTTACCTTACGCTAACCAAAACATTTGATAGGAAATCCAGTGGTATTATAATAGTGTCTAGGGTTTTCAAGTAAATAAGAAATAGCCGAAATTGTTACATCTATTAAATTCCAGCTACTAGCCACAAAAGTGGGTAATACAATCAAAACCATTGGCACTTATTGGATTGTGGATTCCATACAATAGCAGGGCTACTGGGGTACCGCCCGTCACAGTACGTGGCCTAGATCAACGTACCGAGGAGTACTCCCACTCCTCTGCAACACAAAGTCGGACCCATTCCTTACTGAATAGTTCCGAACAAGACAACCCCGCAGTTGGTGTACACTGACAACTGCCCACTAAGCCGGAATAAAAGGGACCTCTAGACAGGGATCAATCTTGCTCTCCAGTGGGTGCGACCCACAAAGCCTTGCTGCATCTTCCCTGTTTTAGCCATTCCCGGTTGATGAGGCTTGAGGCTACGATTACCTTTAGAGGACACATCTCTTAGAATGCTCATCGTCCACCTGACGATGTTCTGAAAGCATTCAATCCATACAAGTTCGTTCCGGGTTCGAACGAAACCGAAGGCATTATCTCGTTAAACTCATTTTGGAATCACCCTCAGAGTTAACGACGATAACCCTTGCACTCTAAATCACCATCTCGAATCTATAAGCACTATTCCGTCAACTCATTACGGAATCACCCACAGAGTTATACTGACGTATAGCCCATACACCTCGAGTCTTCACTCGCTCCACTTGGATTAATGACCTAACGTTATTTGGAATCGATGTGGTTTTCGGATATCCAAATATGGAAACCCGATCCCGGTCTCATCGAAATCCAAAGCGTGTCTTTTAAGGCCAAGTTGTTTTAAAGGTTTAAAACAATTCAATTATCTATATGTCCAAATAGAGAAATCACAGATACACAACAGGAAATCAACATTATCAACATATCAGATAAACCATATTATCATTATTCAAAAGAATAATCTATATCAATATCCCCATGCAACCAATGCATCCAAATCACTCAACATTATCTATCTCATATCTGGGATTCTAACCATCCAAAGCAAACAACACTAACCAACCATATAAGCAACGATTAACCACACCCAAATATAATTAATTTAAAATGAATTAAATTAATTACAACATTCTATTAATTTAAAGTAAATTAAATTAATTACTTTACCAATATCAACTTGCTCATCATTATTAATTAATTATCAATCAAATAATTAATCATCATCCAATTATTCATTTTAATTAATCATCCTTGATTAATTAACTCTTAATTACATTCAAGTAATTATTTACTAATTAATTTCTCAAATTAATTATATTTAACCAAATACAGTAATTAACCTTTAATTACTTCATTAATTTATTAGCTATAATTAATTACATTAATCCTTAATTAATTACATTAATTAATTACCTTTAATCACTTATTATTGATTAATTAATCTTAATTAATCAATCTTAATAACATCATTAATTATAATAATTAATGATCTTCAAATTACGTTTTAAATTAAATTAATTACATTAAGTAATTAATCTTTATCTAAATTATAACTGTTAATCACCCTTGATTAACTCCATACAGTAATCAACTACCCTTAATTACTTCACCAAATATATTAATTACTCCTTAATTAATTCTAATTAATCCCTTGATTAATTTACAAAGTAATTATACTTAAATAACTTCATTATCAAATCACTTCTAATTGATTACATATAGTAATTACACATTAATTACTTCTCTAAGTAATTCCTCTTCATTTAATTACATTAAATAATTATCCTCCATAAATCATCAAATGATTAATTTTAAATTAATTAAACTGAATTAATTAACTTAAACTAATCAAATTTAAACTCAATTAATTACAATAAGTAATTAATTCCTTAATTACTTCCATAAGAAATTATACTTAATAACTTACACAATTGATTATCCTTAAATTAATTAATCATTAATCATTAATTAACCCATTAATTAATCCCTAATTAATTAAATAATTAAGTGTTAATTAAAACTTAATTAATCCATTATTACTTGATTAATTAATTATTAATCATTAATTAAAAACTAATTTTATTTAATTAATTATTCTTAATTACAAGTTAATTATTCAAAGAATAATTAATTCTAAATCCTTAAGATTAAACCCCTAATTACTTTAAGTAATTATTTACTTCATTAATTTATTAAATAAATTAATTATTCATTTAATTACTCTAATTATTAAATGAAATATAAAACATTAAATTATTATTAACTTCAACAAGTTTAAATTCAATCTCAAACCTTAATTTCTAAATAATAATTTCATTTTAAAAGAAATTTTACAAAGGTTAAAAAAACAAATTTCTTTTAAAATTAAAACCATTTAAATTTCATATTATCATTTCAAATTTGTTTTAAACACTTAAATTTATAAAACCTAAATTCATTTTAAACCAAAGATTCAAAATTAGATTTGAATCAAATTTAAACTTTATTTAAACATTACTACATATTTCAGTTTCAAATTTAAATTCAAATTCCTTTTAAAAACATTAAACAATAAACTCTTTCAAAGTTATTTTAAAGAATATTTGAATTTAAAAACTTAATCATTTCAAATTTTAAGATTCAATTCAACTTGAATCTATAATTTAAATTAGATTTAAAACTTAATTTAAATCTTAGTTTTATATTTCAAATTCAAATTTTAAATTTAAAACATAACAATTTCTAAACTTCAATCATTAGCCCGAGCTGACTCAAGCAACTCGAGTAGCTCGAATAACAATTTCATCCTAAAATCTATTTAAATTTCAAATATAAAACAGGTTTATACAAACCTGTGCTACAGGTTACCAAATCCTGTAACAAAACCAAAAACCTGAGCCTCACATCAAATTCTTCGAGTTCCCAAACTAATTCTTCGATCAAAACATGAGGTAATCCTGAGTAAACCACAACCCCCCTTCTTCCCAAAGCAAACAACTGGCACGCCACTTCACTGTGCACCTGCACCACCACGGCGACCCTCTCCGACCCACCGCGACCCCCTACGCAAGTCATCGGACATCACCACACTTCAAATCCACCTTCAATTTAACTACAAAAGCCCTAAATCGAAATCAAGCACTCAAGCTCAAACAGGAACAAAAGTCACAACCTGGAAATTGCGTCACCGCCCAAGCTCCGACCATTAGAGGAACACCACCTCCGGCCATAGACTCCTCCACACCCCAGCTACCTTCACCTTAAATCAGGTAATGCTCGGTCACTTAGTTTGATCACAGTGATCAAATCACTTGAACACAGTAAAACTGTTATATACATTAATCCTTAATCACTACTTCCCCACTGCATTGATTCCTCAATTACCATTTTTCCTAAATTCTCCTATCACCATTCTATCACCAGGAACATCACTGGCCACCAAATCTCCTTAGATCAACAAAACCAACCCAAGTTAAGAATTCTGGTTAAACCAGAATTTCTTAATCAAAAACAAACTAAAAGTTCTAATTTAAATTTTAAAATTCAAGTTTTGAATCATGTAACATATTGATAATCTTAAATCAAAGAAATTTAAGAATTAAATTCTTGTTAAGAACAGAATTACTTTGTTGTTCAATGTTTTTCCAGAGGCCATACTGTTTTTTTTTCTCAGTGACACTTTCTGGTTTGTATTCATACTTGTTAAAACTTAAAACTTTAGTTTTAAAATTCACCTCTTGGATCTTGTAACATGTTCATATACTTAAATTACAAAAATTGAGATGGTTTGATTTTTTTTTTTACTTATATAAGAATTTTCTGCAATCTCTAAATTTACAAATAGTTATTACAGAAATTTCATACTAAATACAATTTTAAACTTAGCTTATGTATCTCCAGCATATTGTTTTTGAAACTTCAATCTTAACACATACTAAATCACCTGAAATGAAATTTAAATTCAAATCTAGATCCTGAATCAAAGAAACAGAATAAAAATTTCCTACAGCATGCATTACAATAGACATGCATTTATATTCACCAGTATAAACTTCAAAAAGGCAGACATGCATTTAATTTCTAGAGTGAATCAGCAACTAGATTCCAACTTAAGTTCATTTAGTATAAATTGTTACTCACCTGGGTTTTATGGAGGCAGAGCACAAGTTTTTGACAAGCTTGAGATTAATAGATGCATGCATGTTTCCCCCTTTTACTTAATACTGCAGTTGCCTATTTAAAGTCTCATCTTGTATTTGGTTTAAAACTGCAGATTTATTTCTTTGTTCCCTTGATTCATGCAGTTACCAGATCCGTTTGCATGCTTCCCAGAAAAGAAATATGCAGGTTTTGGTTATGGTTTTCAAACAGAGGACTGCAGGCATAGTTGCATGCAGGTTTGAATTCTTTTTCTTTTTTTAGAGTTGCAAATTGATTTAGCTTTGTACATGAATCTCAGGTATATGAATTTGCAAAATTGAGTTTTAAAGTTGTAGTTTTGGGTTTTGAACAGATTTCTATTTTATCAAAGAGATTCAAAGAGTTTGAACTGAAGTATTAGTGTTGATTTCAGATTTTAGTTCTGAAGATTTCTTAAGTTTGAAAAAGAATAGGGAAAAGAAAAAATGAGGTTAAGGAGATATGTTTATATAAACAAAATTCTTGATTTAATTAAAAATAAAAGAAAAAGAAATTTGTAACGACCCGTATTTTACATGTCGACTAATTGTAAAATAATGGCTACTAGGTTGTTAGTGTTGTTCGTGTTGTTCAGAGCTTAAGTCATGAAAAGTTAACTCGTGTGGAAGCTAACTCGTGTAGGTGGATTTAGCTTAGGTCGTGTATTTTTAAGTCGTAGACGACTTAAGGGGTTTCGAGTTATAGGAATTACGACCTATAGAAGTTTCACGAGTTATTGTGTTAGAACGAGTTAAGGGGATAGGTCGGTTATACGACCTAAGGGAATGGTCTAGGACTTAGGGTGGTTGCACGAGTTATGGGTTTCTGACCGACCTATAGTACTTGACCGACTTAAGGAAGTTGCCGAGTTAAGGGTTAACGACCTAAGGAACTGGACGAGTTAGTAGCTTAGGCGAGTTATCGGTTTTAGGGGTTAAGCGACTTACTAGACAACGACTTAAGAGTGTTTACGACCTATGGAAGTTGAGTCGTGAACGAGTTATAGTAGTTGACCAACCTATGGGGTTTACGACTTATTCGATGAGCGACCTAAGGAAGTTAGTCGTTAGTTAGGTCGTAGACGACCTAAGTTAGAATGCTGAGGGATTAGGTCGTGTGAGTTTAGGTCGGCGGGGTATTTAGGTCGTAAGTCGTAACACAGTTAGGTCGTAAGGTTGTTAACTCGTGATGGTGTTAAGCTGTTGAGTGCTGAGTCGTATGAACGACTTAGTGGTGAGTCGTAGGTCGTAACTCGTGAAGGCTTTAGGTCGCGTAGGAGCTTAAACCATTAAGCCGTTAGGTCGTGTGACCCTGGGTTTGGTTAGGTCGCGGCTTTCGATGAGTCGTAGGTCGTTGGTACGAGTTAAGGAATGCGGTAGTGTTTTTTTAGGTCGCATGCATACTGTAGCAACTTAGGTCGTAAAGGACCTAGTTAGGTCGGAGATTTCTTAGGTTGGAACGACCTAAAACCGAGAACGACCTAAGGTGTGATCTGCCTATAAATAGAGGGCTTTGGCTCACTTTTTGGCACCGGTTTTTGAAGCGACGTAGTGCTGCCATTTTGAGAGCTCGACTACAGCATTTCTTCATCTTCTTTTCTTCATTCCAATCTAGTTCTAACATCCATCCAAGATCGAAGATCCAAGAGCTAAAGTTGAAGATCTTCATCCAACCAAGCTAGATTTCATCGTTTCAAGCGAGATTTCGACGAATCAAGCTTGAAGCTTCGCTGTCCAGATCTGAAGTTGATAGTTTTTGAAGTGTTTGGGTGATTTGGTGAGTGGTGGTTATCTCTCACGCAGACCCAAAGGAGTATATTGGATTGGTGATTTGTTGGAGTGTTGTAGATAGTGATTTTATGCATTTTTCCTTAGATCCAAGTGTAGATCCATTACTTATGAAGATGTTTACTTATGCAAGTTCATTTACCAAGTTATAGAGACAAAACCCATGTTTTATATTTGATAGATCTATGCTAAAATCCATGATTTCATATATGTTGACCTATGCTCATTTATTTACGAAATTGCCATTATAGTTGATATTGCTTGATTAGATCTTGTTTGAATGCTTGATTGCTTAAGCTAATGATTGATTTGATTGATTGCTATGTATGTTAGGTGATTGATAGTTAGATCTAGATAAGATGGTCGAAGATGGTTCAAAAGCTAAGTGGAAAGGCTCTTGAATGGTGAAAGCTGCTT
The DNA here is from genome assembly GCA_030765085.1 of Allium cepa. NCBI lineage: Eukaryota > Viridiplantae > Streptophyta > Magnoliopsida > Asparagales > Amaryllidaceae > Allium > Allium cepa. The sequence goes on from CM060937.1 coordinate 382,162,064, forward strand.
GTGGCATATGAAGCGGATGTTGAAGCTCATATGTATGGATTAGATGATGTTGAGATGGACTATGCCATAATGCGAGGAGGCAAAGCATGGTATTGAGATGGACTTTGCCATGATGCGAGGAGGCAAAGGATGATGATGAGATGGGACGGGTCATGATGACGTTCCAAGCACGGGCTGCGACGACGTGCGAAGCTATGTTGATAACTCGGTGATGCGATCCGGGTTGATGATAATGGTTAGCTTGAGAGGCGCTTGAGCTAGTATGAAAATAGTCGTCAAGGAGGATGACTAGGAGGCTGAGATCTCATCGTTGTTGAAGGTTCTAGCATGCTCAAAGCAAGAGTACGTTGGAATGGGCTGCGACGACATTCCAAGCACGGGCTGCGACGACGTGCTAGTACTCTGGGTAGTTGCGAAAATTCCTAGGCACGGGCTGCGACGACGTGCGGAGTTATGTCTAGAACCGGGTTACCATTAGCCCTTGACAGGCGGTCATTCAACTAACGGTGATATCGAGGCAATGATAACAGTGATAACCAGAGTCATGGATGTTTGGTTGTGTCATCATTCGATCTCAAGAGCGGTGTTTTTTGGGTGCTTATCTGATCTTGGTTTAGGCCTTGGGGGTTTGTATTTGGAAAACATCGACCTTGACTCGAGTGATAATTACTTTATTTCGAATGTCTGCTTTGCTATGCTTGCTTCTCCTTAGTGGGTCTGGGGGCTATCACTGTAGAACGAGGTGGAGTGGGATGGTTTGGTTCCTATTCCTTTTATCCCTTATGCTCTTTTGGTATGTTTGATAGTTGATTTACTTCTCACTAAGATTCTGTCTGACTCAAGGTTTTATGTCTCCTCTTATTACCTTGGGCTGTTCATCCATGTTTGGGATGGGCAGACTAGGTGACAGGTGACAGGTGCTGATCTTAGTGGCTCACGCTAATGATGACGAAGACGAGCAGGAGGCTTTGCATATTATTTTCATATTCTATGTACTGGATATTCCGCTGTTTGTTGATTACTCTGAGTGCTATGTAGTGAGGCTTCTTGTATTCATGATTCAGACCATGTATAAAGCTATTATGATTAGATGATGATATTCTGTTCTATGGGAGCTTCACTATATTATATTTCTCTATTGTATTTTATCCATGCGCCGTGAGTTTTACGATAGAGTCTGCGATGTTTATTCTACCCTTGACTATCGTCCATGGCTGCCTGGCACACTTTCAGCGCATTATTTCCTTGTTTTGGTGCGGGAGTCATGGGCGGTCATCACATTTGGTATCAGAGCCTTGGTTAATCGATTTTAGCCAACGCTCGCTGACGTGACTACGTATGAGAGGCGTAATTGTATTTTGATGAATGATTACTATATATAATATAGTAGTTTAGAAGGATTTGAACTCCTTATGCAGTTGTTTCTCAAGGTGTTCTAAGTCATTCCTTTTTGTAGATATTAAGGATGAGTCGAAGAGGGAGACCAGCTGCAAGGGAAGGCCGTGCCGCTGAAGGAGTTGCTAATTATGGAGCTATGTTTGAAGCTATGATGACTTCTATCATGAGAAGGATACCAGCTCCAGGGCCATCTGTAGATGTTGGAGTTCAAGTTCAAGCTCCAAGATCGGTGGATTTTGCTAAGTTGTGTAAGGACTATACTGCTCTTGGAGGAAAGGTTTTCTTAGGGACAGAATCGACCATTGAAGTGCAGAGATGGATGGATGCTTGTAGGAGGATCTTTGGAGATTTAGGAATTGAGGATGCAACTAAGAGGAAGCTTGCATCGAGACAGCTTCAAGGGAGAGCTGCTGATTGGTGGAATTCTATCACCATAGACACTCCAGAAGAAGAGATTACTTGGGAGCAATTACAAGTTAGATTTGAAGCCAAGTTTATCTCTACAGCTCAGAAGTCTGTTTTTTTTAAAAAGTTTGTTGAGCTCAAGCAAGGTGGGAGATCGGTTCTTGAGTACGTTTCTGAGTTTGAGGCCTTGTCCAAGTATGCTCGGTCGTATATTGAATCTTCTTATCAGAAGAATGAGAAGTTTGTGACAGGCTTGGACAGTTATCTTGGAAGGCAGTTGGTGGATCATCTGGACGATCCATTTGAGAAGCTTGTGGAGAAAGCTCTCAGGCATGAGAGTTTGTTTCCTAGGGAGAGCTCTGTTGTTGCTGTAACCAAGGAAGGGTTCAAGCCACAGAAGGGTGGAAACAAGAAGAGGAAGCAACAGCAACAGAAGGGTAAGGATGGCCAGAAGAAGCCGAGGGGCGAAATGACTTGCTATAATTGCCAGCAGAAGGGCCATTTCTCCAAGGATTGTAGGAATCCAAAGGCGCCGGCGAAATGCCACAACTGTGACAAGCCAGGGCATTTCAGGAAAGATTGTCCAGAACCGAGGAAGGACAGGCAGATTGTGCAAGCTTATGCTTTGGGAGCTGTGCCGTCGTTTTCAAAAGCTCTTACTGCTGAGGAGAAAGGGAAGAGTGTGGTGGTTCAAGGTACTCTTTCCATTTGTGGTGTTCCAGTTAGAGTATTGTTTGATACTGGAGCGTTGCATTCTTTTGTTTGTGATGATTTGGTAGGCCGGTTAGGTTTGAAACCGGATATTGTTGATAGGCCATTGGTTGTGACTAATCCAGTTGGGGGTTCGTCATGTTTGTGTATGATGTGCCGTGGTCTAGTTGTGTCGAGTCATGATTGCTCGTTTGTTTGTGATTGCTTTGTTCTGAACTTTGCGGGGTTCGGAATTATTTTGGGTATGGACTGGCTTAGGAAGTATGCGGCAAGGATAGATTGTGAGAGGCTGGAGGTGATAGTCGGGAATGTGGAAGGACGAAAGGTTATAATACGATGTAAGCATGAAGAAGGCGTCTTCATGAGCTTCATGTATTCGCTGGTTGTTCCATGGGATGGACTGTCATCGGTGCCAATCGTGAATGGATTCGAGGATGTCTTTGAGGAAGTCAAAGGGTTACCGCTGCATAGAGAGATCGAGTTTCGTATCGATCTAGTTGAGGGAGCCAGACCTGTTGTGATGCCTCTTAGGCGGATGGCGCCTAGGGAATAGCAAGAGTTGAAGGTGCAAGTTGATGACCTTTTACGGAAAGGATTCATTCGGCGTAGTGTGTCCGAATGGGGTGCACCAGTTGTGTTCGCAACCAAAGCGGATGGATCGTTGAGGTTGTGTGTCGATTATCGTGAGCTGAATAAGGTGACTAAGAAGAACAAGTACCCATTGCCGAGAATAGATGACTTGTTTGATCAGCTTCACGATGCTAAGGTGTTTTCTCAGATGGATTTGGCAACGGGATTTCACCAGTTGAGAGTGGCAAAGGATAGTGTGCCGAAGACTGCTTTTAGGACACCATCCGGTTTTTATGAGTGGCTGGTAATGCCGTTTGGATTGACTAACGCACCAGCATATTTTGTGGATCTTATGAATAGAGTATTCAGAGATCAGTTGAACAAGTTCGTACTTGTGTTCGTAGATGATATTCTGATTTATTCCAGAACTGAAGAAGAGCACAAGACGCACTTGCGTTTGGTTTTGGAAATCTTGCGGAAACATCAGCTGAAGGCTAAGTTTTCGAAGTGTCACTTCTGGAAGAGTGAAGTGAGATTCTTAGGCCATGTTATCTCTGGAAATGGGATAGCGGTTGATCCCGCTAAGGTGGCAGCAATCCAGGATTGGGTTGGACCTAAGAATGCATCTGATGTGAGAAGTTTTCTTGGATTAGCAGGATATTATCGTCGGTTTATCAAAGACTTTTCCAAGATAGCTGCACCATTGACAGGATTGACGAAGAAGAACCAAGTGTTCAGTTGGGACGCTAAGTGTGAACAAGCTTTCGTAATCCTGAAAAAGCGACTGACAAGTGCTCCTGTTTTGACCATTCCTAGTGGGAATGATGAGATGGTGGTTTACACCGATGCATGTGGTACTGGACTTGGAGCAGTGCTAATGCAGAAAGATAAAGTTGTTGCGTATGCTAGTCGACAACTGAAGCCGCATGAAAGGAATTATCCGACATATGATTTGGAGTTAGCGGCGATTGTATTTGCTTTGAAGATGTGGAGACATTATCTTTTGGGAGTTCGATTCGAGTTGTTTACGGATCATAAGTCGTTGAAGTATCTGTTTTCCCAGAAGGATTTGAATCTTCGGCAGCAACGGTGGCTAGAGTTCTTAGCATCGTATGATTTTGGTATAGCTTATACTCCGGGAAAAGGGAACGCAGTAGCTGATGCGTTGAGTCGAAGACATGCAGGATTGGGAGCCATGTTTTCGGAATGGAAGAGTCTCGAGTATTTGGCTGGATTTGACTTCAGGCCTAGATGTGAATTGGAACCTGAAATGTTGGCAAACTTATCGATAAGACCTACTCTTGTGGAAAGGATTGGCGAGAGCCAAAAGCGAGACAATAAGTTTGTCAAGATTATCCGTAATTTGGAATCTGGATTAGACCCAGAGAAGGATAAGGGATTTGAAGTCGATCGAGAGGGTTGGCTTCGGAAGCAAGGACGATTGGTTGTTCCCGACATAGATGAATTGAGAGATGAAGTTCTGAAGGAAAGTCATCACTCGAAGTTGACAATTCATCCAGGTGGAAATAAGATGTATCGGGATATGAAGAGAACCTATTATTGGGAAGGCATGAAGAAGGATGTTGGAAATTTTATTTCCAAATGTATGAACTGCCAGTTGGTGAAAGCTGAGCAGAAAAAGCCCAGTGGATTACTTCAGCCATTAGAAGTTCCTACATGGAAGTGGGAGCAGATATCGATGGATTTTATCGATGGTCTACCTAGAACCAGAGCAGGGAATGAGGGAATTTGGGTCATAGTAGATCGTTTGACCAAGAGTGCAAGATTCATTCCTGTTCGATCGACTAGGACTGCATCGAAGTTGGCTGAGTTGTATGTTAAGTGGATAGTTCGATTCCATGGTGTTCCGAAGAATATAGTGAGCGACCGAGATCCTTTGTTCGCTAGTGGATTTTGGGAGAGCTTCCAGGAAGTTTTGGGAACCGAGTTGTGTTTGAGTACAGCTTATCATCCCCAAACAGATGGTCAGACTGAGAGAGTCAACCGAGTTTTGGAAGATCTTCTCAGAGCTTGTGTTTTGGATTTCGGAGGATCGTGGGAAGATCATCTTCATTTGGTGGAGTTTGCGTACAATAACAGTTACCAGTCAAGCATTGGTATGGCACCGTATGAAGCGCTGTATGGAAGACCGTGTAACTCTCCGACATGTTGGTTGGAAACTGGAGAAAAGTTGATACTTGGGCCAGAGATGATTCGACAGACTACGGATTGCATAGAGATCATTCGGCAGCGAATGAAGGCAGCCCAGGATCGCCAGAAAAGTTATGCAGATAAACGTCGTAAGGATTTGGAATTCGACGTAGGAGATATGGTTTTTGTGAAGATTTCTCCTCTGAAGAATGTTATTCGATTTGGAAAGAAAGGAAAGTTAACTCCGAGATTTGTTGGACCATTCCCGATTATCGAGCGAATTGGAAAGCTCGCTTATAGATTGGAGTTACCGGAAAAGATGGCGGGTGTGCACAATGTTTTTCATGTATCTTATCTACGGAAGTATATGCATGACTCGAATACAGTGGTTTCTGCCGATAGCTGTGAAAATTTGGAGGTTGATCCAGTGGTTACGAGACCTCGTAAGCCGCTTCGTGTTGTTGAAACCGACACGAAACAGCTTAGGAGGAAGACGATTACGTTGCTCAAGATACAATGGAGTGATGATGTTAACGACTGTACGTGGGAGGAGGAAGAGAGGATGAAGGCAGCTCATCCTGAACTCTTCGAGGTATGGCCCTAAGGTGTCGTGACATCTCATGAATTTGTAGCTTGTTCCAGTCTTAGAATTCTGCATGCTAGGTTAGAAATTGGATGCATGGTTTGTTGATTGCTATGGATGGTAGGCATGCAGAATAGTTTTGATTGTTGTTGTTTGTTTGGAATTTCGGGGGCGAAATTCCTAAGGGGGAGAGAATGTAACGACCCGTATTTTACATGTCGACTAATTGTAAAATAATGGCTACTAGGTTGTTAGTGTTGTTCGTGTTGTTCAGAGCTTAAGTCATGAAAAGTTAACTCGTGTGGAAGCTAACTCGTGTAGGTGGATTTAGCTTAGGTCGTGTATTTTTAAGTCGTAGACGACTTAAGGGGTTTCGAGTTATAGGAATTACGACCTATAGAAGTTTCACGAGTTATTGTGTTAGAACGAGTTAAGGGGATAGGTCGGTTATACGACCTAAGGGAATGGTCTAGGACTTAGGGTGGTTGCACGAGTTATGGGTTTCTGACCGACCTATAGTACTCGACCGACTTAAGGAAGTTGCCGAGTTAAGGGTTAACGACCTAAGGAACTGGACGAGTTAGTAGCTTAGGCGAGTTATCGGTTTTAGGGGTTAAGCGACTTACTAGACAACGACTTAAGAGTGTTTACGACCTATGGAAGTTGAGTCGTGAACGAGTTATAGTAGTTGACCAATCTATGGGGTTTACGACTTATTCGATGAGCGACCTAAGGAAGTTAGTCGTTAGTTAGGTCGTAGACGACCTAAGTTAGAATGCTGAGGGATTAGGTCGTGTGAGTTTAGGTCGGCGGGGTATTTAGGTCGTAAGTCGTAACACAGTTAGGTCGTAAGGTTGTTAACTCGTGATGGTGTTAAGCTGTTGAGTGCTGAGTCGTATGAACGACTTAGTGGTGAGTCGTAGTCGCAACTCGTGAAGGCTTTAGGTCGCGTAGGAGCTTAAACCATTAAGCCGTTAGGTCGTGTGACCCTGGGTTTGGTTAGGTCGCGGCTTTCGATGAGTCGTAGGTCGTTTGTACGAGTTAAGGAATGCGGTAGTGTTTTTTTAGGTCGCATGCATACTGTAGCAACTTAGGTCGTAAAGGACCTAGTTAGGTCGGAGATTTCTTAGGTCGGCAACGACCTAAAACCGAGAACGACCTAAGGTGTGATCTGCCTATAAATAGAGGGCTTTGGCTCACTTTTTGGCACCGGTTTTTGAAGCGACGTAGTGCTGCCATTTTGAGAGCTCGACTACAGTATTTCTTCATCTTCTTTTCTTCATTCCAATCTAGTTCTAACATCCATCCAAGATCGAAGATCCAAGAGCTAAAGTTGAAGATCTTCATCCAACCAAGCTAGATTTCATCGTTTCAAGCGGGATTTCGACAAATCAAGCTTGAAGCTTCGCTGTCCAGATCTGAAGTTGATAGTTTTTGAAGTGTTTGGGTGATTTGGTGAGTGGTGGTTATCTCTCACGCGGACCCAAAGGAGTATATTGGATTGGTGATTTGTTGGAGTGTTGTAGATAGTGATTTTATGCATTTTTCCTTAGATCCAAGTGTAGATCCATTACTTATGAAGATGTTTACTTATGCAAGTTCATTTACCAAGTTATAGAGACAAAACCCATGTTTTATATTTGATAGATCTATGCTAAAATCCATGATTTCATATATGTTGACCTATGCTCATTTATTTACGAAATTGCCATTATAGTTGATATTGCTTGATTAGATCTTGTTTGAATGCTTGATTGCTTAAGCTAATGATTGATTTGATTGATTGCTATGTATGTTAGGTGATTGATAGTTAGATCTAGATAAGATGGTCGAAGATGGTTCAAAAGCTAAGTGGAAAGGCTCTTGAATGGTGAAAGCTGCTTGTGGCATATGAAGCGGATGTTGAAGCTCATATGTATGGATTAGATGATGTTGAGATGGACTATGCCATAATGCGAGGAGGCAAAGCATGGTATTGAGATGGACTTTGCCATGATGCGAGGAGGCAAAGGATGATGATGAGATGGGACGGGTCATGATGACGTTCCAAGCACGGGCTGCGACGACGTGCGAAGCTATGTTGATAACTCGGTGATGCGATCCGGGTTGATGATAATGGTTAGCTTGAGAGGCGCTTGAGCTAGTATGAAAATAGTCGTCAAGGAGGATGACTAGGAGGCTGAGATCTCATCGTTGTTGAAGGTTCTAGCATGCTCAAAGCAAGAGTACGTTGGAATGGGCTGCGACGACGTTCCAAGCACGGGCTGCGACGACGTGCTAGTACTCTGGGTAGTTGCGAAAATTCCTAGGCACGGGCTGCGACGACGTGCAGAGTTATGTCTAGAACCGGGGTTACCATTAGCCCTTGACAGGCGGTCATTCAACTAACAGTGATATCGAGGCAATGATAACAGTGATAGCCAGAGTCATGGATGTTTGGTTGTGTCATCATTCGATCTCAAGAGCGGTGTTTTCTGGGTGCTTATCTGATCTTGGTTTAGGCCTTGGGGGTTTGTATTTGGAAAACATCGACCTTGACTCGAGTGATAATTACTTTATTTCGAATGTCTGCTTTGCTATGCTTGCTTCTCCTTAGTGGGTCTGGGGGCTATCACTGTAGAACGAGGTGGAGTGGGATGGTTTGGTTCCTATTCCTTTTATCCCTTATGCTCTTTTGGTATGTTTGATAGTTGATTTACTGCTCACTAAGACTCTGTCTGACTCAAGGTTTTATGTCTCCTCTTATTACCTTGGGCTGTTCATCCATGTTTGGGATGGGCAGACTAGGTGACAGGTGACAGGTGCTGATCTTAGTGGCTCACGCTAATGATGACGAAGACGAGCAGGAGGCTTTGCATATTATTTTCATATTCTATGTACTGGATATTCCGCTGTTTGTTGATTACTCTGAGTGCTATGTAGTGAGGCTTCTTGTATTCATGATTCAGACCATGTATAAAGCTATTATGATTAGATGATGATATTCTGTTCTATGGGAGCTTCACTATATTATATTTCTCCATTGTATTTTATCCATGCGCCGTGAGTTTTACGATAGAGTCTGCGATGTTTATTCTACCCTTGACTATCGTCCATGGCTGCCTGGCACACTTTCAGCGCATTATTTCCTTGTTTTGGTGCGGGAGTCATGGGCGGTCATCACGAAATTTAAATGAGACACTTGTCTCTATTCTTACCATTTGTCACCATAGTTTATTTTATAACAAACACATGTTAATAAGGTGTCTTAAGATGCCTACACATGTATTTTAAGTATTTAAATTTTAATTTAAAATTGTTTATAAATCTTTAAACCTTTAAATCTTATTTTATTTCTTAAGTAATATAGATGAATTTGTCTCTTTTTAAATTAAAAAGAAACAAAGACTACTAATTAAAAATATAGCATATTCAAAAATATTGAAGTATTTATGTTATTAATTTCAAAACATCAAATTCAAATTTAAAATAAATTTATCAAATCAAATTTTAATAATCAAGTTACATATGTAAAGATGCATACATAACTCTTGTAAAAATTAAAAATAACAAATCCTATTACTACAAATCTATTTATGTTTATAAAAACTTAAGTATTAAAATTTTTATTTAAAAATAACAAATTAAACAATATTAAATAATTTATAAATGAGATTATAAATTTTCCTTTATCACTCAATATATTGAAACCATAAGTAAATTGTATTTTACATTCTTATATAACATTTTCAAGCAATGCTTTTTAAAAAGAAAATAAAACAAAGCTTTGATGTTAACCAAATTTAACTTCATATTTAAGTTAATTAAAAATATAAATTTAAACATATAAGATTTTCCTTTAATATAAACCATATAATTATTTCTTTGAATTGCTTTGAAAAGTTATATGTTAAATTTAAATCAAATCTCCAATTTATCAAATATAAATTAGAGTTAGAAAATTAATCCATTTACTAAATTCAAAAATCAAAATTTATCAATTTACAATATATAAAATTATATATTATAAACAGAAACAATTTATTCATTCAAAAAGATAAAATCTTTCAATTTAAATATTTATTAAAACATGATTATTAAATCAAATTCCAAATTTGTTATTAAATTATCAAATCAAATTAAATTTATAACACAGATTATTAAATTTATATTGCCCAAATTTCCGGGATATCACATTCCTCCCCCCTTAAAAGAATTTCGTCCCCGAAATTTAAAAGCAAAGGTAATTTAATAATCTATTCTTAAGATTTTATTTTAAAACACAAGCAAAGCATATGCTAAAAACCATAGCAACCAATTCAAACAAAACAAATCTAATTATCCAGAAAAACCTGGATACAATTTTCACGAGTTTCCCCGGTATACATATCGGAATACTAGCTCTATGAATCTAAACAATCAATACTATTAATCTATAGAGCTCCTATCCAACTATATCTACCAACAAAACAATATATCAGACTACAGACGAGTCTGAATCTACAATCACATCCTCCTGAACTGCTGGTTCCACAACCAGAGATAAACCATACACGTACTCCGTAAAACACATCGAATTCCAATTATCCAAACTGACAATTCAACTTTGAAAACCAAACACCAATCCTCACAAAAACACGAAAAAGATCCAAATACCTCAAAGTTGACTTACCCAGTCTTACTCAATCTTATAGCTCCTTAGATCAGAGAAAACTTCCTCAAAACCAAATCTCCAATTTTGGAATCCAAATTCCTTCGTCTCTTACCCACAGAACTCTTCTGATGATCCTGGGCTGCCTCAATTCTCCTGATCAGCTCAACCTTTGCTGATGTCTCTAGAAACAAACTGGACCAAAACAATCCAACCAAATGATCTTCTCAAGATCAATTCCAATCAAGAACACCAACTGTACTCCACAAATATCAAAAGACTAACCCACTCCTCCTACCCAGAAAAGATAAAACAAAAGCATCCCCAAACTGCTTCCGCTGCATAACTCTGATCTGAAGTAGAAGGAAAACTCGAGCACAAACTGGATAACACATCACAAAAATATGGTTCAACAGATCCATAAAAGAAAACTCAGATGTCCCATTTGATCTAAAGCTGCTTCACTAATCCTCTGGTATCACTCCTAGAATCCAGTCGATAAGAAAACTCAGCCTCTAGGTACGGAAGAACTTCTCATAGCTCAAGAGAACACTCAAACTATCGCAAGTCACTTTTGCGCTCAAACCGTCTAATATCCATAGAAAACTGTTCTCTCTTCACAAATCAGAACAGCATACGCTTAACTAGCCAATCCATCGCAGAAATGGAATCCACTCTGCTGCTCCTGAATTCCACCTTCAGGAAAACTGCTAACCAAAAGACTTTCTGCTGGCTCACAGAATACCCCGAACTGCACTGCTGACATCGACGCCAAAGACTTCCTAAACCAAAGCTCTTCGAGGAACTCGGACTTCAAACCGGACAGAAACATCCTGCTGAATCCAGCCACAACATCGAAGCAGACTCACCTCCTTAACTTGTTCCCAAGAAAACATCTTCGAGAACATCCATAGTCACTGTGTCTCATCACATAGCTACTACTCCCTGAGATATTAAGATACCATCATTCTCTTCTGCCCAACAGACAGATCCAAATTCTACTCATCCAACTCAAAGATAGACTCCGAACCTTTACAGGTTACTTTCAGAGATCTATGAAATCCTATACTCCGCACAACTCACTCGAGACGGTATTAGGTCTACAGTCTCGACAAATACACTACCAATCTCAGGCACCAAACTTCAACCAAGGGTTGTAGTTGTGTTACACACCCCACTACCTTATCTACCTTTATAGCCTATATTGGATAACCCGAGCAGGTAACCCAACATATAGGTAGAAATAAATATATAAATATATATAATAAAAATACAAATACGCTCTCTCAGGATAGACACCACTCCAGAGCCTAGGTATTCACTCAACCTAATGCTCTGATACCACCTGTGACGACCCGATTTTCCACTACCAGAAAATCGCATCATCAATTAAGAAAGAAAGGGATAGAAAAGAGAAAAGAAAGAGAAGAAAGAAGAACACAACATCAGAATCTCAACAGTGGAACGAATAAATTATATTAATAACATAAAATATTACATAGTTTACAACCACTATCAGAGTACACAGATATACAACACATACTAGACAGTTATAAACACCTGTCTAGTATTTACAACATAATACAACTCAGAAATATACACAGATCACACAGCGGAATACTATATGTCTAACGTAGAAGCCTCCTGCTCCATTACTCCTCCACAATTTGTCAAAAGCTAACCTGAATCTCTTGGCTACTCGTAAAAATTTGAGTACCCAAGAGTATATGAAAAACAAAAATAAACTCTGGGTCAGACATGGGTCTGGTGTGAGTAACAGGTTAAAGTTGCTTAACTTTGAAAAACCTTTTAAAAGAAAGGTATCACGTAAGACTTCCCACACATAAACATGGAAAAGTTTTTACCTTACGCTAACCAAAACATTTGATAGGAAATCCAGTGATATTATAATAGTGTCTAGGGTTTTCAAGTAAATAAGAAATAGCCGAAATTGTTACATCTATTAAATTCCAGCTACTAGCCACAAAAGTGGGTAATACAATCAAAACCGTTGGCACTTATTGGATTGTGGATTCCATACAATGGCAGGGCTACTGGGGTACCGCCCGCCACAGTACGTGGCCTAGATCAACGTACCGAGGAGTACTCCCACTCCCATGCAACACAAAGCCGGACTCATTCCTTACTGAATAGTTCCGAACAAGACAACCCCGCAGTTGGTGTACACTGACAACTGCCCACTAAGCCGGAATAAAAGGGACCTCTAGATAGGGATCAATCTTGCTCTCCAGTGGGTGCGACCCACGAAGCCTTGCTGCACCTCCCCTGTTTTAGCCATTCCCGGTTGATGAGGCTTGAGGCTACGATTACCTTTAGAGGACACATCTCTTAGAATGCTCATCGTCCACCTGACGATGTTCTGAAAGCATTCAATCCATACAAGTTCGTTCCGGGTTCGAACGAAACCGAAGGCATTAGCTCGTTACACTCATTTTGGAATCACCCTCAGAGTTAACGACGATAACCATTGCACTCTAAATCACCATCTCGAATCTATAAGCACTATTCCGTCAACTCATTACGGAATCACCCACAGAGTTATACTGACGTATAGCCCTTACACCTCGAGTCTTCATTCGCTCCACTTGGATTAACGACCTAACGTTATTTGGAATCGATGTGGTTTTCAGATATCCAAATATGGAAACCCGATCCCGGTCTCATCGAAATCCCGAGCGTGTCTTTTAAGGCCAAGTTGTTTTAAAGGTTTAAAACAATTCAATTATCTATATGTCCAAATAGATAAATCACAGATACACAACAGGAAATCAACATTATCAACATATCAGATAAACCATATTATCATTATTCAAAAGAATAATCTATATCAATATCCCCATGCAACCAATGCATCCAAATCACTCAACATTATCTATCTATTATCTGAGATTCTAACCATCCAAAGCAAACAACACTAACCAACCATATAAGCAACGATTAACCACACCCAAATATAATTAATTTAAAATGAATTAAATTAATTACAACATTCTATTAATTTAAAGTTAATTAAATTAATTACAACATTCTATTAATTTAAAGTTAATTAAATTAATTACTTTACCAATATCAACTTGCTCATCATTATTAATTAATTATCAATCAAATAATTAACCATCATCCAATTATTCATTTTAATTAATCATCCTTGATTAATTAACTCTTAATTACATTCAAGTAATTATTTACTAATTAATTTCTCAAATTAATTATATTTAACCAAATACAGTAATTAACCTTTAATTACTTCATTAATTTATTAACTACAATTATTTACACTAATCCTTAATTAATTACATTAATTAATTACCTTTAATCACTTATTATTGATTAATTAATCTTAATTAATCAATCTTAATTACATCATTAATTATAATAATTAATGATCTTCAAATTACATTTTAAATTAAATTAATTACATTAAGTAATTAATCTTTATCTAAATTATAACTGTTAATCATCCTTGATTAACTCCATACAGTAATCAACTGCCCTTAATTACTTCACCAAATAAATTAACTACTCCTTAATTAATTCTAATTAATCCCTTGATTAATTTACAAAGTAATTATACTTAAATAACTTCATTATCAAATCACTTCTAATTGATTACATATAGTAATTACACATTAATTACTTCTCTAAGTAATTCCTCTTCATTTAATTACATTAAGTAATTATCCTCCATAAATCATCAAATGATTAATTTTAAATTAATTAAACCGAATTAATTAACTTAAACTAATCAAATTTAAACTCAATTAATTACAATAAGTAATTAATTCCTTAATTACTTCCATAAGAAATTATAATTAATAACTTACACAATTGATTATCCTTAAATTAATTAATCATTAATCATTAATTAATCCCTAATTAATTAAATAATTAAGTGTTAATTAAAACTTAATTAATCCATTATCACTTGATTAATTAATTATTAATCATTAATTAAAAACTAATTTTATTTAATTAATTATTCTTAATTACAAGTTAATTATTCAAAGAATAATTAATTCTAAATCCTTAAGATTAAACCCCTAATTACTTTAAGTAATTATTTACTTCATTAATTTATTAAATAAATTAATTATTCATTTAATTACTCTAATAATTAAATGAAATATAAAACATTAAATTATTATTAACTTCAACAAGTTTAAATTCAATCTCAAACCTTAATTTCTAAATAATAATTTCATTTTAAAAGAAATTTTACAAAGGTTAAAAAACAAATTTCTTTTAAAATTAAAACCATTTAAATTTCACATTATCATTTCAAATTTGTTTTAAACACTTAAATTTATAAAACCTAAATTCATTTTAAACCAAAGATTCAAAATTAGATTTGAATCAAATTTAAACTTTATTTAAACATTACTACATATTTCAATTTCAAATTTAAATTCAAATTCCTTTTAAAAACATTTAAATAATAAACTCTTTCAAAGTTATTTTAAAGAATATTTGAATTTAAAAACTTAATCGTTTCAAATTTTAAGATTCAATTCAACTTGAATCTATAATTTAAATTAGATTTAAAACTTAATTTAAATCTTAGTTTTATATTTCAAATTCAAATTTAAAATTTGAAACATAACAATTTCTAAACTTCAATCATTAGCCCGAGCTGACTCAAGCAACTCGAGTAACACGAATAACAATTTCATCCTAAAATCTATTTAAATTTCAAATATAAAACAGGTTTATACAAACCTGTGCCACAGATTACCAAACCCTGTAACAAACCTAAAAACCTGAGCCTCACATCAAATTCTTCGAGTTCCCAAACTAATTTCTTCGAGCAAAACATGACGTAATCCCGAGTAAAACACAACCCCCCTTCTTCCCAAAGTAAACAACTGACACGCCACTTCACTGTGCACCTGCACCACCACGGCGACCCTCTCCGACCCATCGCGACCCCCTACGCAAGTCATCGGACATCACCACACTTCAAATCCACCTTCAATTTAACTACAAAAGCCCTAAATCGAAATCAAGCACTCGAGCTCGAACAGGAACAAAAGTCACAACCTGGAAATTGCGTCACCGCCCAAGCTCCGACCATTAGAGGAACACCACCTCCGGCCATAGACTCCTCTACACCCTAGCTACCTTCACCTCAAATCAGGTAAAGCTCGGTCACTTAGTTTGATCACAGTGATCAAATCACTTGAACACAGTAAAACTGTTATATACATTAATCCTTAATCACTACTTCCCCACTGCATTTATTCCTCAATTACCATTTTTCCTAAATTCTCCTATCACCATTCTATCACCAGGAACATCACTGGCCACCAAATCTCCTTAGATCAACAGAATCAACCCAAGTTAAGAATTCTGGTTAAACCAGAATTTCTTAATCAAAAACAAACTAAAAGTTCTAATTCAAATTTTAAAATTCAAGTTTTGAATCAGGTAACATATTGATAATCTTAAATCAAAGAAATTTAAGAATTAAATTCTTGTTAATAACAGAATTACTCTGTTGTTCAATGTTTTTCCAGAGGCCATACTGTTTTTTTTTCTCACTGACACTTTCTGGTTTGTATTCATACTTGTTAAAACTTAAAACTTTAGTTTTAAAATTCACCTCTTGGATCTTGTAACATGTTCATATACTTAAATTACAAAAATTCAGATGGTTTGATTTTTTTTACTTATATAAGAATTTGCTGCAATCTCTAAATTTACAGATAGTTATTACAGAAATTTCATACTAAATACAATTTTAAACTTAGCGTATGTATCTCCACCATATTGTTTTTGAAACTTAAATCTTAACACATACTAAATCACCTGAAATGAAATTTAAATTCAAATCTAGATCCTGAATCAAAGAAACAGAATAAAAATTTCCTACAGCATGCATTACAATAGACATGCATTTATATTCACCAGTATAAACTTCAAAATGGCAGACATGCATTTAATTTCTAGAGTGAATCAGCAACTAGATTCCTATTTAAGTTCATTTAGTATAAATTGTTACTCACCTGGGTTTTATGGAGGCAGAGCACAAGTTTTTGACAAGCTTGAGATTAATAGATGCATGCATGTTTCCCCCTTTTACTTAATACTGCAGTTGCCTATTTAAAGTCTCATCTTGTATTTGCTTTAAAACTGCAGATTTATTTCTTTGTCCCCTTGATTCATGCAGTTACCAGATCCATTTGCATGCTTCCCAGAAAAGAAATATGCAGGTTTTGGTTTTCAAACAGAGGACTGCAGGCATAGTTGCATGCAGGTTTGAATTCTTTTTCTTTTTTTAGAGTTGCAAATTGATTTAGCTTTGTACATGAATCTCAGGTATATGAATTTGTAGAATTGAGTTTTAAAGTTGTAGTTTTGGGTTTTGAACAGATTTTTGTTTTATGGAAGAGAATCAAAGAGTTTGAACTGAAGTATTAGTGTTGATTTTAGATTTTAGATCTGAAGATTTCTTCAGTTTGAAAAAGAATAGGGAAAAGAAAAAATGAGGTTAAGGAGATATGTTTATATAAACAAAATTCTTGATTTAATTAAAAATAAAAGAAAAAGAAATTTAAATGAGACGCTTGTCTCTATTCTTACCATTTGTCACCATAGTTTATTTTATAACAAACACATGTTAATAAGGTGTCTTAAGAGGCCTACACATGTATTTTAAGTATTTAAATTTTAATTTAAAATTGTTTTTAAATCTTTAAGCCTTTAAATCTTATTTTATTTATTAAGTATTATAAATGAATTTGTCTCTTTTTAAATTGAAAAGAAACAAAGACTACTAATTAAAAATATAGCATATTCAAAAATATTGAAGTATTTATGTTATTAATTTCAAAACATCAAATTCAAATTTAAAATAAATTTATCAAATCAAATTTTAATAATCAAGTTACATATGTAAAGATGCATACATAACTCTTGTAAAAATAAAAAATAAAAAATCCTATTACTACAAATCTATTTATGTTTATAAAAACTTAAGTATTAAAATTTTTGTTTAAAAATAACAAATTAAACAATATTAAATAATTTATAAATGAGATTATAAATTTTCCTTTATCACTCAATATATTAAAACCATAAGTAAATTGTATTTTAAATTCTTATATAACATTTTCAAGCAATACTTTTTAAAAATAAAATAAAACAAAGCTTTGATGTTAACCAAATTTAACTTCATATTTAAGTTAATTAAAAATATAAATTTAAACAGATAAGATTTTCCTTTAATATAAACCATATAATTATTTCTTTGAATTGCTTTGAAAAGTTATATGTTAAATTTAAATCAAATCTCCAATTTATCAAATATAAATTAGAGTTAGAAAATTAATCCATTTACTAAATTCAAAAATCAAAATTTATCAATTTACAATATATAAATTGTATATTATAAACAGAAACAATTTATTCATTCAAAAAGATAAAATCTTTCAATTTAAATATTTATTAAAACATGATTATTAAATCAAATTCCAAATTTGTTATTAAAATTATCAAATCAAATTAAATTTATAACACAGATTATTAAATTTATATTGCCCAAATTTCCGGGATATCACATTGCCCCTCGAATTAAGCTATGAAAATATACCATTACTTCTCGAAATAATTATCTCAATACAATAATGGTAAAGTTTCTATATAAATTTCTATGTTTAAATTTAGGAGAATACACCTTTATAAATCTCAAACCATTTGTAAAAATTTCTTTTTAAAATCCATTCGTTAAAACCAATTCTTTAGAGCAAAAACATTATTTAATCATAGTAAATTAAACTTTTAATACAATAAAATAAATTTAAATTTTTTAAATTAATTAACTTTAAACATATTGATATAATATATTATTTAAAATGGTATTAATACATTCGCAAATTATCCTTGTAATAATAGCATTATAATACTAATTAACTCTTAAATAGAAATTAACTTCTAAATCAAATTATTATAAAATAACTTTAGTTAATAATTAAAATATAATTTTAAAAAAACATTTTAAATAAATAAGTAACCTTAAAACAATAATTAAATATTAATAATGACTTTTAAGAATCATAAAATAATTAACTCAAATCATTATTAAAATAATTAACTTTAATCATTTTCAAATAATTATTAATTATCTTTAAACCCTTGTTAGTAAATAATAGGGGGATTTCATTTAAAGGAAAAAAATTCATATATTATTAGCCTCAAGGACACAACCTCAATGTTTAACCACAAGAACAAACATTCTTCTAAAAATTATTCAAAAAGACAAACATTCTTCTAAAATTATTCATAAGGACAAACATTCTTCCAAAACTGCTAACTAAAAACTGATACCTTAAAACTGCCATCGATAACTACAAACTGATACTTAAAAAATGCTATTAATAACTAAACACTGATACCTAAAGAAAGGTGTCCTTCAGGCTAAAATACTGAAGGTCTGTCCTTCTGGCTAAAATGCTGAAATTTTTTGTCCTTCACAATAATTTCCTATAAATAATAATTATCCTTTAAATAACTTGATTCAAAAATTAATTTTATATTTGGATATAGGCTAAGTAACTCCAATGCTACTTTATCAAGTCACCATTAATTCCATTTTCGTTCAAGTTATAATCCAAGTATTTACGTAACACCCAATATGTAAATCCACTTCATAATTAGCAAGAAGATAGAAATCTCGACAATATTATTTTAGATGACAATACTCTGCGATGGAATTTCGACGCAAAAATCTGCTCGTCATTGATTCAAAATGAAGAAGGAATATTAATTTAAAGCTTAAGAATTTATTAAACAATGAACAAATTAATTTTTTCTTTGAATAAAGCTTAGGTCAAACTAAAAACAAACCCTGACCCAACAAATAAAAAAACAAGGCCCAAACTATTATTCTTTTCTTCCTCCTCCTCTCTGTTTCTTTTCCTCTCCTTACTTCATTTCACTTGCATGCATGAAACCATGAACATAAACATGCACGTACATATGAGGCACTGGCCATCAGTCCTGCCGCTGACCACCTACGCGAGTTTTCCCACAACCCCACATCACGACCCAACACCTGAAACCAAGATCGAGACCTTTTTTCGAATTTTCAAACTCAAAACCACAACCTGGAACCAACCAGTGACCTTTCAAACACCTCGCCTCGCTACCTAAGACCACCATCCTCCACTAAATTCCACCTATAACTTCGCATCGATACTCTCTTCCTTTCTTCCCTGGTGTGCATCCCTATCTCCCTCCACCGTTGCTGTCATTTCCAAGCAACCGAGACCACAGCCAAATGCATCTAAAACCCTAAAACGAGTTCGACCGGTCAACTCGAGCTAGTAAAAATCATTGCTCCATTTTTCATGGATGCGCCATCCTTCAAACCTCCTCCACCCCAAAAGTTCTCGCCTGAAATCACCCATATCGCCTGAATTCGCCATTACACCCAAATCCGACCATCATCATTTTCCTTCATCCATACGCCATTAAAATCACGAAACTACCATCAAATATCCTGGTTTTCAATAACGAACATGTCCATATAATTAAATCATTGAATTATGATATTCGAATTTCGACCATCCTTAAGTCACTTACTGTAACATAGGTTTTTCTTCCTCTCTGCTTCATGAACTTCAATGAAATAAATTTTTAAATGATCTATTTGCAAAAACAAACAACTTTCCTTTTGAAATCACGTTCTAAAACCTAATAGATGATGAGATATTGTATTTTAAAGTCAAAATTATTATTGTTCTTAACCTAAGCAAGCACATAGGGCAAGATTTTGAGGAAGAAATACAAGTTTTGATGTTTAGGGGAAACTATCCATATCCAAACATACATATACATCTACATACTAACATACAATCACATGCATCTTGATTACTGATCACAGATTCATTCATGTTCATAGATATATACATCCTAGGTAATAACTATAAACAAGAAAACAGAGTGTTTCACTCATTGATTTTTAAGGTGATGCGCACTGCATATCTTCAAGCTTTCGATCCTTTTTCCTTTTTATTATAATGGCAAATTTATAAATGTGTGTGTATGTGTGTCTGTGATAACTCGGCCACATATATAAAGAGAAGGGAAGAAGACAGTAGAAGTATAGGTTGCTGAAGTATACATATAAGTGGCTTGACTTTGTACAGACTTCATATTTTCCTTTTTTTACGGGATGATTTGATTTTGTAAGTGAATTGATTTTATGAGTGAGGTGATATTTTGTGTGCTTGATTTTTATGTTTGAGTGCTTGATTAAATGTTTTGCCATCATGATGTTTATATGCAACATATTTACATGTTTGCATAAACACTATTTCTAATGACATACATACATAGACACACACACATCCTTGCCATCATAAATTTTGAATTTAGTATCATAAAGCTTTGCATATATACATATAGATATTTTATCAAAAATTTGAAATGGTGAAAATATATCCATATGTATATATATATATATATATATATATCATATTCAAAAATTGACATGTTTTTTAAATCTTAATAATCTAGTCTATATATTTAGATATCTCCAATATCAGAATATTTATTTATTCGACTTATAAAAATTAACATTTTGTTATTTAAAATTAATTAATTATTTCAATAATAGATGACTAAAAATATGGATCGTTACATTATTTCTTCATTCTCACATTTTATATCAAAGTTTCATTTCCATATTTTTGTTTTTATTGGTCAGACTAAATAATTGGGGTCCTCCATTTGTTTTGTAGGAAATTACTAGTTTGTTAATAGGTATATACCAAAAAAATAATGAGTTTTTATATGATCAAATTAAGGTAAAGTTGATCTTTATTTCGGTTTAAAATATAAGCATATAAAAAAGTCAAGTTGGAAGAAAAGATTTATAAATGAAATAAAAATTTATTCAAATAACGAATTTCACATTATATTTTGAGAAGAAGTATAAATGTATTTTGTCAACATATTATTTTATAAATATGTGTATCAAAGAAAATGTAACACAGGAGCTTGTTTCCTATTTTTGAAAGTAATTTACTTACCTTTAATAAAATTAGTAAAAATTTCAAATTTTTTAGAACATATATAGTTATTAATAATTTCTTTGACAAATACTTACCAAACTAGTATTAGGGCAAAATTTGCTTATATTTTAAGGGACATTTGTGACATATTTTGTTATATTTGAAAGGAAACATTATTTATTCAATATATTAAAATGTAATTAAATTTTTGTCTTACATGCATAACAGCTGTATTAGATTATAAATATTATATTTTGTCGATGGTAGATGAAAAAGATTACAAGCATTTATAATGACATATAATTACATGATATTTCTATGGCTAGCTTT
Source organism: Allium cepa (assembly GCA_030765085.1). NCBI lineage: Eukaryota > Viridiplantae > Streptophyta > Magnoliopsida > Asparagales > Amaryllidaceae > Allium > Allium cepa. The sequence goes on from CM060937.1 coordinate 382,183,875, forward strand.
TTTGATTATATTTTCATATGTCATTCGGTCTTATATTTATTTTCATTCCAATCTCATCATTTTATGTGTATACACAAGTATTTCTCATGGTGATAATTATTTTTCTTTGAATTATGCTAAATTTATATTGTTTCAGTTATTATATTGGTGGTATTATTATTTGAAGTAAATGTTAGAAATATTTAGTTGTTCTAGAAACTAGATTACGATGTCCTTAAGTTGTAGCTGATATGGTCATGACATTAGAGATAGTATAAAGGTGCAAGGATTAATTACCAATGACAACATTAAATAAAATTTTTAATTACCCAAAGTGGAGGGACTGTCTGGTGCAATCACACTAAAGTTTATGAAACTGTTCAGTTATCCTTAGTCTTCAAAAAAAATATACAGTATTCATTATTTATTTATAGTTCTCGCATTATAACATGTTATATCAATTAAATTATAACCTTTGAAGCTACTAAAATATTTTTCCATTTCAATTAGTATTAGTTAGTGTCAATAAGTGCACTAATGCAAATGTCAGAATAATGTTTATTTAAACCAATTTTGAAACACTTGGTATTGTTTCTTCATTCCGTATATAAATACTATTATCATATCAAATGCAAAAATATTCGAACTTAAATTCTATATAAGATGAACTCATCTTCAATTTATGCATCACTAAATTAATAGGCATGATTAGTAATGTAATGCTTCCAAGTAAGAGTAGTTGACATATGATGTTAATATTTTTTTGTATAAATCTATTATTCTCTAAAGAATTGTTATACAATGTATGCTTCAAGGTTACTTAAATAGATTTAATGATAAACATTTGTCATTGCTGTTCAAAAATTAAAGCAATCTAAACAAATTCAATCCATAAATATACACTTTCATCTTCAAATGACTAAAATCAAAAATATACCACTAAATAAATTATATGATGACGTGTACATAGCACGGGTTCGCACTTGTTTGTTGAATAATGTTAGGAAAACAATAAGATTATGTCAATGATTGCTCGCAATTATCCCACCCAACACTTGTTAAAGTTCCTATGTTATTCATTGTTGAATCAATGTTAGTTCACAGACTAATAAAAGAAGAAAACAATTTTTAAAGTCTGAAATCGTAACTATGTGCTGCACACCTAGGCTTGAGTTCTGAAGCTAATTATAAACTAACAGAGTCAGATCCAATTGTATCTAAGACTACATAAGAAACATCCATGCATTAGGCCCATTTGAGACACTACTTTTCCATTCATTTGTAGTACCTAGTTAAAGTTCCAACAAAGTATGTTTTGGAAAGTACCTCAAAACAAGATAAAAAGAACATAATGATGTAAATAGAAAGGATGTGTCATTGAGATATCAAATATACTAGAATATTCGACTAGAGCTCTCAATGCATCAAATTCATCCTCATTATATCCACCAATTCTTGAAAAATCTGACATTTTCCATCCTGATAGATATACTCATAACAATCCTATAAATACAAGCTTTTAGTTAACATCAGAATCACAAGGAACAATCTTTATTTGCATACTAGAATTTCTAAACAAGTAGTCAATGGGATAAAATATATATGTCGCGTTGGTATTCAAACCTGAAATGATATACTGATTACACATTGGTATTCAGATCGCATTAGGCATTGTATAGATGCAACCATGCTATGACAATTACATTACTATTGTGATTTTGAAAATTGCAACAAAAAACACACTTATAGCTCAATCGTTGAAGCCATGCTAGTCATCATATAACCCAAAGTCCCTATAAGTTCTATGCCTCGTAATTTTCCGATCTAAACATACAAAGTTACGTAATTTGCAAGTGATATGCAATAACAAACAGAATATATATATATCTGTGTGTGTGTGTGTGTGTGTGTGTATTAGTGTGAACCCGTGCTCCGCATACGGGCATGGTGAAAATATTTTACATTTCGTAGAAAAACTACTAAAATGGATATGCAATCAAATTTACACCATTTCTAAATAAAAATATCAAGCACATAGATCACCCCGAGTAGTATCATATTTTATTTATTAGTTCCCTTATTTTCAGTGCATTGCATAATTAATATAGAAAAGTCAACATTTTCCAAAGGATATACATAATTTATTGATAGTGAAAAGAAGCATAGTAAAACATACAGGGAAGAAGTAACAGATGGTATAGAAAGTATGTCAACGTACAACTGTAATTATAAACGCCTGGTATATTAAACATGTAGGTTTCAGCACAACAATAATTTGAGAACAAAGATTTAGAGACCGACAGCAGCATTGTAGCCTAATCAGTCTCTCTTCAATTACAGATAATAGCTTGAGGATAATGGAACGGATATTGGTACACCAACTGCAATGCAATCAACATTTAATATCAATGTACATGAAGGTTAGTTGTCAAAAAAGTATAATGTAATTAGAAGTAACACATAATTCCATGAATAGAATCACCCAAAAAATAGTGGCCCCCACATATGTATATTACGGATAAAAATTACAAAAAATGACCTCAAAAAGGTAGGCTTAAACTGATTTTTTAACTTGTTTCAACACAAATTGTCAATGGGTGCCATTTTATACATTTGTTACTATTTAAATTTTACAGAGGAAAATTTTATTTATAAACCACGCTGTATAATCCTTTGAATAGCAATTCAATAATCGATATACAATATAATCTTACAGCCGTAATAGAATCGAGAAATTCTAACTTGAGATATACAATTACAGCTAATTCAAGGCACATTATATTGCATCAATTTCAGTAAAGAAAATATTGCACCAAATTCCATCGCTCTCAAATAAACATTGCACCAAATTCCATTTAAAAAACATCAACTTCATTAATATATTTTCTTTGTTTTCATATTATCTTTATCAGAAGCTTCTTGTTTAATTAGATGATGTGCAGACATCATGAAGTGCTACTTGGTAGGTATCTGAATCAACATACATTTAGAAAAGATGATTTTATATACATGATAGGAAAACAAAATAGCTATGTACAAAACAATAAGACAAATATTATTACAAAATAATCAATCAAAGGAACTCCTAAAGCCTTTGATAGTGTCCTTACCTTTTATGAGAATCACTCTCCCTCCAGATTCATAGCAGCAGGTTTTGCGAAGAAGAAACCTCTCGGAGTTTCTATACAAATGAAAAATGAATAAAATAATATCTTTAAAGATAAGGAAACTACTTCAGCAAGTGAGAATGAATGCATAACCAAAAAGTGATGCAAATAATGAACTTTTTGGGCAAGTGTGATAATATGCTTATTTATATAGTTCATAAAGTTAAAAATAAATTCAAGCTACAAATTGTTAAAGGAAGATTTGGTCTGAATACATCACGGACATAAACTATTACATTTCAAAATTTGAGAAATATATTTATATTAATATATAGACTTAAACATGTTGAACCTACCATGAGTAGACTAATGCACAACATTTCATTCCTACATAGAAATTTACACTAACTTCCTTAACTCTTCCACTTTTCAATTCTGTGGGCATTGAATATCTTTTAATCAATACTTTGGAAAAACTTCTAACAGTGAAATGTCTAGTAAATTGGTCATCATAAAATAAAAAGTACACATGTTTAGCAATTCATATTGTAATTCGTTTTTATTCATGGAGTGTCACCACTCACCAAATAGTAGTCCCGTAAATAAAACCAATGAGGAAACTTGTTATACTTTCATGCATACTTTATGATGGTGCGCTTAGGGAATGGTGTTGCTTATGATGTTCACTAAGTTATTGCAATCATCGTATCAATGCACTAAAAGATGACAATGTCAATAACATTAGTGAAATAAAATTGTCAGTAGGAAAGGAAATTTTAAAAAAATTGGACAACATGGGAAGTAACTGCTCATACAAAGCAGTTATAGTTATAAACACTAAATTTGCTACCATGTAGTTATACAAATAACATGAAATAGTTCAAACTTTCGCAACATATTAGAAATGAATCTATTAAACAAACTATTGTTATTTTTTATTGGGCCCTTCCACAATCAATTTGAAATATTATTTAACAAATACAACCAACGATTGTTATTTTCTTATTAGACCCCTCCAAATTAAATTAAAAATATTAGTTAACAAAATACATAATTGCTGTTAATTTCTTGTAAGGCCTTCAATAATTAAAGATCAATCAAAGGATCCTTATGATCATGTTTGACCTTCTAGTAAAGTTCAAATTTGAAACATGTACGAAAAAGCTCTAAATTATAAATTGGCTTTACTTATAACAATAGATGATATAATGGATTTGATCAAATAGACAATCATGAAAAATAGATTATATAAAAATAAATTTGATACCTATTTCATGACCGCATACTACTCCAAGAAACGAGGAGAAGAAGAGGTAGCTAGTTTTGTGATTGGAAGGTACTAAATATTTCACTCATTTATTACACCAATGCTTTCCCTTCTTGAAAATGGATTCTAAAATTAAGGAAGTTGTAAGAATTAAGGAGAAGGAAGGAAGTTTATGTTTTGAGAATTGAGCTGTGAAAGGAAGTTGTAAAAATTAAGGAGAATGAAAGAGTGAATACTCAACATTAGTATGAATGGGTTGTGTACCTTAACCTAAAGGGTATGAATGGTTAATATAGGAATCCTCCAATAATACAATACAATGAACCATCTAAATTTAATTCCCATAACATGTTACTTCACACTTGTTTTGACTTACAATTTAATAATGTAAAAAAGTTCATACACACACACACATATTTATAAGGACACCGTGTTAGAACAACTAAAATGATCTTGTCTATTTAGCTGAAATAAATTCACATCTCTTATTCTTCTCTATGCATACGCATCACATATACATTATTATCTTGTAATGTGTATGATTAGTAGCAAACAGAAAATTCTTATATTAACTTATGCATGCATGCAATGGTTATGCTATGTTTTTATTTCCAAGTAATAGGATTTCTAAGCTAAAATTAAAAAAATTCATTTAGCTCTGTTTTATTCAATACCGACAATTATATATAATATTCTTCCATTTTCATTGATAGAGATATGTCATACTCAACAATATTTTAGCGAAATTAATCATATAGAATTTACTCATTATATTTATGCACAAACATATAAATATGTTTTATTTTATATTTATAGACATAGGCATGGACTGTGAAGTTTCATTTAGCTCTGTTTTATTCAATACCAGCAATTATATGTATTATTCTTCTATTTTCATTGATAGAGATATGTCATTCTCAACAATATTTTAGCAAAATTAATCATATAGTATTTACTCATTAAATTTATACACAAACATATAAATATGTTTTATTTTACATTTATAGATGTGGGCATAGACTGTGGAGTGAACCTATTGCAATTCTAATGGTTTTACATCAGGCCAGCGTGCTTGAAAGTAAGAACGCATAAAATCCGTTGCATCCACTTGAATATTTGCTGCCTATGCTTGCTTGCTTTATTATATTTGTTGAGATAAAGTATGTAAAAACTTTGGAATCAAGTAAGCATCAATTCCAACCAAAATCAGACCATGAAAAATAAATAGCAAGAAAATTAAGATAAAATATAGTTAACACAATATCACCCACCGTCGGAGCAAAATAGAAGCCTCTTGAGAAAGCATAGTTTTGGCAATAGTAAGAGTTGATCCCTGGCCTGATTAGATCCTACTGAACACAGCGAAGATTAAAATGATGTATAGTTTGTATTTTTAAAAAAAAATTATGTTTGTTTGGCTATTAAGCAAGCAATAACCTTTGCCTCTTGATCATTATATGACAGGAAGGTCTTTTGACTTTATGTCACATAAGTTTTAAACATGGAAGCAGCTTGTTCACAGTTTACGTGTCGCCCTAATTTATGAGAAGTAAATTATGATAAGAAAACTAATTTTGCAAGATATATGCCTACTGGATCTATAGTGAGGAAATGATCACCTAAGAAATGAATAATAACCATAAGCATAACGAATCATTATTGCAAGATCATGATGACATGAACTTATAGAGAAATATATAAATTACTGTGTTCAATTTATAGATTATAATTGTCGCTTCTTTTGTCAACACAATCACAGAAATATGAGCAATATAGATTCCTACCATACATGGTCACGAACACTATAACTCGCTAGTGAAATTTTATATTATAAAATTTTATACATAAAGGCAACAACTTGAATATGAAAAATGCTGAAAGTGTAAAAAAAAAAATATTATGCCTACACCTATTCTAATGAAAAAATGAACAACCAACTTTTGTGTTTACGAAACCATGATAATGGTCTCTCTGTAATAAAACTTGGCTCCAGCACTCATACTCTGGATTTTCAATGGAGCGAACACTATGAATGGAAAAAAAATTCATTCCATACATAAAAAACACATAGATTGTGATTTTTTTGGCATATGAAATATTGCATGTACGAAATAAAGATTGATGAAAGACCATTTTTATATGCTTTGGTCATAACACTATTTTGGACAATTTCAAATTGCATGGCCTGTTCATAATTAGCATTTATCGGGTCGATAACAATGCTTTATTATGTGCAGTCATATAGTAATTAAGATTAATGATAAATATTGTTTTCAGACATAGTATTTATCTAAGCTCCATAAACAAATGACAAATCAGCCATTAAACATTGATCATGCATAGATTGAGATACTAAAGGTCGCATACTTTTGATAATAATAAATCATAAGAGGTACAAAAATAACCTAACAATCCTTGAAATTAGATACTTATAATGAAAACTGGTTGAAATAAAATTTAAACAAATAGCAGGGCATTAGAAAAATCATTTGTTGAGAGAAAGACCATGTGCTCGGTGAAAAATAGGCAATCATTTGAACATTACGGATTTAATTAATCATTGAAAATCAAAAGGAGTAAGAATTACCTTTCAGCGACCTTGGTAATTGCAAAAGGTGGCAAGAGGGAAGACCGAGGATACCATTCCTGCATAAAATGTTTGTCAGATTCGAATGAAGATGAAGCGAACAAAAACATGAATGAGGAAGAACGATGAGGTTTTATATCTAAAAGGTTTTCAAGCAACTCATCGGATGTGGTGGCAATTGTCAAGATGGAGTGGGAAAAACCAATCGGAAAAGTAATATCGATGGTGCGTTGGTGGCAAGTGTCGATCAACTCGTTGGTGTTATATCAACGGGCATTAGGTTATCGGCCTGGGGCAGCGAAAGGAGGAGAACAAAACGAAATGAGGAATTCATTTTCGTAGAACTAATGACGTGACTTTTGAACTTTAGAACACATGATAATTTTTTCACGACTGTTGTATGAAAAAATACACTTGGCACAATTTAATTCCATTTTAATGAAAAATGGACGGTGAAAAATGAAAGGGGTCTCAGCAAACTATTTCCTACTCGGTACTAATATTATTGTATAGATGTGCTTAACTCCCACTATATTTTTCATATTATGAAATAAAGGTGCATGCGAAATTTTTTGTCATCGGTCATTAAGCCAACAAATTACAAAGCATTATACCTAAAAGCTACGGTGGTAACTAATAATAGACAATGATGAATAACCAAACTGAAATAAAGCATTTAAAAAAATGATAATATAAAATAGGTCTTGTTCAATAATTGATACCTCTATATGATCAAGTTTTTAGAAGTCTCTCCGTAAGTTTTCTATTTGTAACATTTTTACCTTCAGCTATCATATGAAACCAAGATTCTACGTGAATTTCCAGTGTTTTTTTAAATACCCTAAAAAAAATTTAGAATATTTTTGGTTTATTCTTTGATAATCACTTGTATGTAAGCTATCTGTAGAAACATTTAATACCTAATTTAACTTGAGAAAAGATTGACAATAAATTTTGTTATTGAACATTGATTAAAACTGGCATTGCGTTCTGGAAACATTACATATAGTAGCGAGAGAACATAAAATTATGTAACAAATAAATATGAGGAATGGGTACAGAAATAAATGCAAAATATTACTACTGTAAAAGGAAGTAAACATTTAAAAGTTTCACGATGCACCTTGCAAATGCAACATAACAGGGTTGATATTTATTTACATACGAATAATGGTGGAAATAAAGTAAATTAGCTTCTATTTGGTTCATGTTCCAATCCTCAAATGTTAATTAAACAACAAAATACACCAAACATAATAATTAGTATTTTCCCAAGCATCTTCTCCTTCCTTAAAATTTAAAATACTCTCAGCATAAAAAAACATGACAAATTGATATTGGTTAAATCTTATGCTCAAAGCAATAAATGATAAATAACTCCAATTTAAATCTTGGTTGTGTCAATCAAAAACTTCACCCATAGGTATCTATAATGAACTACTTTATCAGTTGAAAATATAAAATTTAAATTCTTAGTGGTTTGGAACTTGAAACTTGACTTATAAATTGTAAACTGCTCATAAGTATATAACTTATAAAAACAAATAGTTGATTATTACCTTCTTCTTTTAGAAATGCACTTCATAAATTTCAGTTTAACCTATCCAAAAGTTCTATCCACTTATAAACAACATAAACAACAACAGAAAGATTAAACTTATGACAAAATCCTAATATTTAGTGACCTTGGAGATAGAATGAGAACATAGAAATAAAAGATTAAAAAAACATCGTATACTACATAGTGAAAATGTTATGCGTTGATGAAGAAGCCATCATAGGAAATATATCAACATATATCATATTTTACAATCAATGAGTTTTGTCAGTGATGTGTGTGGGTTGTCCTGTTGCGCAGACTATAAATATGTATATAAATTGTAAATACACATACCCAACCATAGCCATTTTAGATTGACTATATAACAACGAATAATTTCTTGCATATTAGCTCCAAAAATGTCCACCTAAACATGTGACATAGATAAATGGCGCCTTAAACATCGAATTTATCCAATTATATATGAAATTACATTATGATGAAAAAGAAGTCTAAATTTTAAATAACATGTTTATGCTATCATGTTTATCCTGTTCCATGCTCAAAGTTCTGCCTTGTTCAAAGAAGGAAACTACAAACTTAATATTTAAATCATCATCATCTTATAAGAAGAGAAACACGCACGCACAACAAAGAATTTGATGATTTCGATTTAAAACTTGACTCAAAGGATTCCTTTATCACTTAAAAGTATATAATTGAAATTCTCGGTGGATTGAAATTTCTGACTTGACTAATAAATTATAAACCCGTTAGGTATATGAATTTGATAAAACTATAGTCTTTATCTTCTTTATTTATAAATACGCTTGATAATTTTAGTTAGAAAAATATCACAATTGTCTACCTTATTTATTAACCTCAGGCCACTTAAAATTTACAACCTGAAATTACATTTAAGTACCCATTGAAGAAATTGTTTTAGATAGAAGAGAACAATTTCAAAATTTTAAAATTTTACTACTAAAATAAGTTGTTTAGATATGTTAACGTTACACACTCCCAAAAACAATTGGTGGCTAAATTTTGACGACACACGATAGAGGAAACCGAAAAATTCAATATTTTTATGAAAAAAGAGGAAGCTTTGTATAGAAATCGACATCTAGACAGTACTCCATTTATGAAAATCCTAATATATGAATATAGTTACTCTAAGAAAAGCAACGTTGATCAAAATTCTATGAATGGAAATCTACCATACTGCAATCATACTAGAAAACAATAAAAACAACCAAATCATACCCAATTTTAATAGTGTAACGGTACCATTTAAAAAGGAAAACATAAATTTCAAATTTTAAACTAGCGGTACCTTATATATAACGGATAGGATTACACGACAAAGCAGTTGAGGCGTACGAATAAGTGATGGTTCGAAATTATGAAGTTGATCCACTTCTGGAAGGAGGACGGGGCCTGCTGGGAGAAAAAAATTCAAGGGTTTTGAGAAAGTAATAGCTTGGTTCGGCTGTGGAGTAAATTTTGGGTTGGAAGCGTTTGGAAGAGGAGAGGGCTGAAATGTGAGAGCGGGTGTAACGACCCAGAATTTTTAGAAATTTAAATTTGAATATTTAATTAATTTTAAATATTTATAAGTGAATTTTTAAGTCAAATAAATTTTTATTTGAATTTTTGGATTTAATTGAATAATTAAATCGATAATTTAATGTGTTAAATTATGGAAATAATTAAAAATTGAGTTAAAAATGATTGTAAATAATTTGGAAAATTTTATTTAATCATACTGGAGTTATAGAAATATTTTAGAACTTTTAAAATCGAATTAGAAGTTAATTTGTGAAAATTGAATATTTTAATATTTAATAATCGACTGTAAAATAGTCAATTTTTGAACAGTCTCAGAATTGAACGAAACCAGTTTCATTGGATCCGTAATAGTTAGTTATTACCGGATTTCAATTTTCGTGTCAATCGGAGTTATCGTTTGATCGTGGCAGCTCGAAACGCATCGATTTATTTTTAATTTAAATTTGGCGAGTCAAAATAGCCATTTTTCAAAAAGTCTCGGAATTCGACGAAACCAGTTTCATCGGATCCGTAATGTGATATTATTGTAAGGTTTCAAATTTCAAGTCAATTGGATTTACCGTTTGTCCGGTACAAATTAAAACGCCTAGAAATCGATTTAAATCGGTTTAATTCAAATTGAACGTTTTCAGCCATAACTCGCACATACTTCCGAATTAGCTTCCGAAACCTGTTCCATTGTGTCCGGAACGCGGGATAAACCCTAGGTACGCTGGTTACGGCGCCTAAATCGGAGTTCGGAATTCCCGGGATGAATAGTGTTTACGCTAGCTTTTTCTATAAATACAACATCATCTTCATAAATTAAAAAAAATAACAAAACCCTAATAATTTTGACCTAGCCGCCACTAACAAGATAGATGGCCAGAATTCAATCTCATTCCCTCCTCGATTTCTTCCAATCCGTCGACAATTAGGCTAAGGTTTCAACATGAAAGACGTAGAGGGAGATGAGAGCTTCGATGTGAACGGCTGTGATGTAAAATGGAGCACCAGGGGAGGAGATAGGGGGGCCGACAGGGGGGGACCTGCGCACGCATCCCTAGGAGGAGGAGGGGGCCGAGTTTCACATGCTTGCAGCCGTGTGTAGCTTGTGGTGAGGCGGTTCCATTGGTGTATCCCGATCGAATTCTAGTTGAGCGAGGAGCGAGCAAGATTAAACCCTAGTGATTGAGGAGTGGGTTCTATGTGAACGGCCAAAACCTGTAGCTTGAAACGCAAGGGGGAAGATGATAAAGCACGGCCCAGATTTGCTCAAGTTGGATCCAAGGGCTAGTGGGTGTGTATGTTGAATTTATGAAAGGAAATTGTGATTTAAGTTATTAAAATCGTGTACGAACTTGTAAAATTCATATCTTTTTCATACGAGGTCGAAAAAATGCAAACTCAGTTGCGTTGGAATCGTATGGACGAGCACTACGCGATGGAGTTGGTTTGGAGTCGTTTGGAGTTAGTGAGAATTTCGGGTAAAATTAAACGCGCGTTTAATTTTATTCGAAATAAAAGCTTAAACGGAAATTAAAACCAAGGTGAGAATTTCTCACTCAATCGAATCAGTTTCGATTTTATTTTAAATAGTTAGATTTAAAATATTTGAATGCATGTTTGAATGATGACTGTAAATTTTTGATTGTTAAAATAGACATTATGCGCCGTTAGTAAGCGGATGTTATTTAATATAAACATATACCGCGAATATTTCATAAACAGTGAAATTGGTATTATATATAATATCAATATATATATATTGGCATATGTATATATTGCAGTTGTTGATTTCCCGCATTTTTTGTTTAGCGGATGAGACCCTATTACGCCGTTATTAAGCGGATAATATTTATTAAGAACATATACCGCGATAATTTCGTACTGGAGCGAAATTGGTATTGTGCTAATGTTTTTGGATGCAGGAAACAGGTTGGAGGGATCCAACTGGATTCCTCAACAGTATTTATTTAATTTCAGATATTTTGATATTTGATGGATTATCATATACGATATATGATATCGTTGTTGTCGTGATTGACTATTTGGTGTGTAGCATCATTGGACCCAGATTTTGGGATTTTAAAATGATTTTAAAAGTGATTTTGAAAATATACTTTATTTTTGGAATTGATCCATTATAAATAAATAAACGTTATAATTTTTAAAGTTATAAAAATTATGGTTTTTGTGAAATATAGTTAAAAAAGCTGATTTTTAGAAATACGATTAAAAGTTGATTTTTAAGAAATATGAACTAATGATTTTATAAAATAATTTAGATTGGATTTTTGAATATATGATAAAAGTTTAAATATAGGATTTATAAAATTTGATTTTTTTATAAATCGAAATGATGAAATTATAAAGGAATTTAAAGACGTTTTAGAATAATAATATAAACTGATTTATATTAAGAGATTTATAAATGGATATTTATAAATTGAAAAAATTGACATTATAAAACAAGTTTTATAAGTGTTTGAATGTAGTGAAAATGAATTTCATAAATGAATGAAATTTATAGAGTTATAAACTGTGAAGTTATAAATGAAATCTATAAATAGTAAGATTTATAAATTTGGTGAAATTATTTGAAGGATAGATTGATTAAATAAATAAATCTTATAAGTTATAAGGTTTATAAATTGAAAAGTCTTTAAAAAGAACGATTTTGTAAAATAATCGTTTTATAAGTAGTTAACTTATAATATGAACTTTTAGTCTGTATTTTAGTTATAAACTGAAATATGTTAATAAAGGAATTTATAAAAAAAAAAGGAAGTTTTTATAAATAAATAGAAAAGGAATTTATAAACGTTGTTTTATAAATTCGCAAACGACTTATTTTGATAAGTTAATTTTTGTAACTTATTTAATAGAGTTATATTCACGTTTTTGAATAGTGAATAACACGTTAAAGAAATTGTTTTGAATGTGATGTTTTAAATAGAATTAAAACAATCTAACGATGTTTTTAAACATGTTGAGATTCGAAAACATAGATTTCAACATTTATTGTTGAAATAGATGTTTCGAGAAATAAAAGGAAATGTGGACTATAACACTGTTGTTAAGTAAATGATTTCCGAAAGGAAATGTTTTGTATAGTATTGGGATTTATATATCTATTTTAATTTCGAATCCCTATACTAGTGAATTTGGGTTGTCGTAACGATGTTTTACGTAACATTCGTTTTGGCCCAAATAAATATGTTAAGTGAATGATTTCCTTAAAGAATGAAATATATACTTAATTCGATTTAAGTATATTGAATATTTTCTAAGTGTTGAAAATAAAAGAGATTTGTGAATTACTTATGAATAAATAAGTATGGAAATATTTTCCAATATGAAGTGAATATTTAGAATTTATCTTTTTGAAGATAAATTGGAAATGAATAATTGAAATCGTATATGCATGAATATTTTGGAATATAAATTCACTAAGGAATTTATATGTGAAAGTGAAACTTGTTAAAAATAAATATTGATTTATTTTTGAAGTGTTGAAACTATATATCTAGTAAAGATATTTTGGAAAATAAATATTTTGGAAAATTATTTGGAATCTGGTGATGTATGCATATCAATTGATAGTTCAATAACCGACTATCAGTATTTCCCTTTGAATGGGTATTTGATGTGAATTGATTGAATTTGAATGCACACTTATTTTTGAATAAGCGCTCACTATTCGGGTTAACCGGGAAAGGACCATGGGGTCGTATAACCCATTCCGAATATGTGATAAGTCGTTATGAATTGCATTTGAAGATCGGTGTTGAAGACCGAGTATTTGTGAAAGCGATAGGATGACCTATCGATTGTCTCTGCACTGGGTAGCTCCTGGTATTGAGATCTCCTAAGTGATGGGAAATTCGATCGGGATTGTGAATACCCGTATTGCAAGGGCTTCGTAAGAAGTGCCTTCGGTTCTGTTCGAGCCCGGAACAGACTTGTATGGATTGTATGCCTGACATTACAATTTGAGGTATAAAGCCGATTTCTTTCAAATATATTTCTGTTGGTGGCGGAGAATTTATTCTTTGCTTAACACCCTTCTTTGAGACGTACGAGCTCAAAGGTTATATAGTTGAAGTTATCAGCGATATATTCCCAATTTGGTAATGTGACATGCTGAGTGATGCTGAAATGATCATCGTGTTGATTATTGTGATAGGATCATTTATTTGATCGTCTATCTTAGTGATCATTGTGTTGATCATTTGTTGACCCAAAGCATGGCTTTTGTATAAAGTATGTTTTTGTGGACGTGACTTCGTCGAGCCTCACACCCCGTGAATGGTCAAAACAGGAAAGAAGCAGCAAGGTTATGAGGGGTAGCACCCTTTAGGATGTGTCCATTTCCTTCTGGAAAAGGGTGGTATCATGGTATGGAGCCCAGATACTTACTCATGTTGAAAACACTTTGTTATGATTGTGTGAATTGATTAGAGAGCGCTCTCGGAAAAAGGTCCCAAAGGACCGGGGGATGGCATATTCGGTCAGTTGTTGCTCAGTTAGGAGTAACCCGGCCTTGTGTTGGTTGAGATCCGGTTTGGTTCTCGGGGATGTCCATCCAGAGGCATTCTCAGTGGCAATGGGAAGTTCCTTGGCCTGACCATTTGTTGGAAATCCAATTCCCAATACGAAACTTGTACGGTATTAGTTGTAGAACCTGCTATTCACTTATGGTGGTCACCACTGTTTGGATAGTAGCTATAGTAGGCATAGTTCGAAATGTCTATGTCGGCTAAGATTTATATCTTTATTTTCGAAATGATTTGTTATACATTATGCACTAATAATAATATCAAATGTTATTTTAAATGCGTATCAAGCATCTTTGGCTATCATAAGGAGAAATCTCCTCCGATTCTGCGTTTGCATGTGTGTGTGTGCGGGAGGCCTTATGGTAGTCTCATTTTTAAAAGCATTGCGAATTGATTAAAAATATTCCTCTATTTTGATTTTTAAAGTTAAATAAACTGTTTTGAGTTCTCACACCAGTCACATGACTGACTTGGAGTTTATTGTTTTCCTTCCTAAACTCTGGGTGCCCACCAATTTCCACACGGGCAGTCAAGAGTTAGGTTTATCAGGATATTCTGGATATTCTGGAGTTGCTGGAGGCAAGCTGGATGGCATGGCGTATTACTAGTTTATATAGTATTTCTTTTCCGCTGCATTGTTTATTGTTGTATGTTGTTGTACACTCTGATGATATGATGTAATGTAATGTAGTGTAATAACTGATATAGTTCTTTGTTTAAAGATTATTCATTTATTATTATATGTTGTTCCGCTGCGAATTGTGAGATTCTGTTGTTGTTCTGTTGTTTTCTGTCCGTTCTATTTTTAAAATTCTTCTATCTTCTATTTTTCAAAATTCTCTGTTTTCTAAAAATTGTCTATCTTCTTTTCCCTCTATTTTTCTTTTTCTTTCTTCTTTTTCTCTCTTCTTTCTTCTCTTTTCTTTTTAAAACCCATAACTATTCGGTTTTTCGGCAACGAAAATCCGCAATCGTTACATTTGGTATCAGAGCTCTTATGGTTAAGCGACAACCATGGTTCTGTAGGGTATAATTCATTAGAGATAGAGTCAGCAGTACTCTAGAATGAGTTTGAGTGTAATAATAGATATGAGAGCGTATTTGTTAGTGAATATAAAATTGTTTTATATTGTGATGATTGGTTTATTGAGTGGCATATGAACTTTCGTCAGCGTGGTCCGCAAGACTATGCCGAAGGGGTTTCTAAACACTTGAATAGAACAATTCGACACGATATTGTTTTTAAAATTGGGTAAATGAAATAATTTTACCTTGATTATATTTTTATATATAAAGGAATAATTTTTCAGAATTATTAAAGTATGTATAAGTTGATTGTTAAGTTGTTTGAATAATCTAAAATAAAAGAATAATTGTATAAGCAAAAGAATTATAAGAATTGAATTATAATTAAAGTGATTTACAATTGTGAAATAAACTTATATATATAAAAAGTGAAATTATATGAATATATTTATGAATATGAGTTGTAAATAATCAAATGGATTAAATGAATATGAACTTAAGTTATATAAATGAAATTCAACTTTGGAAATTGAATTGAATGAATAGCTTGAATGTTAAATCAACTAAATGTAAATTAAGTTGATATGGACTAATGGATTGAATGATAATCAATTGAATGTGAATAATTGATATGGAATGATGAATATAAGTGTTAATTCATTAAAAATCTAATGTTATTAGAAGTTGAATAAAATTGAATGAAAATCAATTTAAAGCAAAGGAATTTGGTTGAAATTAATATACGTTGGTTGTTATATGATTGTAGTTGATTATATGTAATTCATTAAGTGTTAATGAAATTGGAAGCTATGTAATTGAATTCAAATTAGAAATAAATAAATTTGAATAGAATTGAATGTGAATTAGATTTAATTAGTGAATGTTAACAAATTGAAACTAATTAAATTGAGAATGAATGTTGATAAAAAAAAAAATCCAATGTAAATGAATCAAATGTGGTTTAAAGTGAAAACCAATTCATTGAATATAATGAGAATATGAATGAAAATTCATTTGATTATGGATGTTAGTTGGTTGATGGTTGAATATATATTGCTATTGTTGCATTTGCTATGTGATATATATAATAGTTATGTTGCTATATGTTGTATATTGAGATTATTTGCATATATGCATGGTTCTCATGTTGTTTGTTGAGTGTTTAGTAGGTGCGGATCGCGTTTGCTTCGCATTTGGAGTTCGCTTTAGCGCTATATTAGCCGTATATGCTTGCTAATAAAATATAAGGTACATATCTCGGATTAAATACAGTACTTTTACACTTTTTTCCCTTCGGGATGCCTCATTACTTGATGAGATGTATATTGTGATATATATACTGTCATTTTTTTTTTTCGGATCGAGCCGCGCAAAGGAGACTATGGCGAATTTTTCCGAAAATTTAAGGCGTTAGAAAAATTTTGAGAAAAATTGGGAAAATTTTTGAAAACTTTAAACTTTGATTTGGAATTGAAAGTTAAACAATAGTAGTTGTTTTTGAAAACATAACTAAGTATGATTTGAAAACTTAGTAAAGTATATGTAAAAAGTTTAATTATGAATTTTGGAAAGTTAATAAATTCTGTAATTTTCTTACTTGTAATTTCGAGGACGAAATTCTTTTAAGGGGGAAAGATTGTAACGACCCAGAATTTTTAGAAATTTAAATTTGAATATTTAATTAATTTTAAATATTTATAAGTGAATTTTTAAGTCAAATAAATTTTTATTTGAATTTTTGGATTTAATTGAATAATTAAATCGATAATTTAATGTGTTAAATTATGGAAATAATTAAAAATTGAGTTAAAAATGATTGTAAATAATTTGGAAAATTTTATTTAATCATACTGGAGTTATAGAAATATTTTAGAACTTTTAAAATCGAATTAGAAGTTAATTTGTGAAAATTGAATATTTTAATATTTAATAATCGACTGTAAAATAGTCAATTTTTGAACAGTCTCAGAATTGAACGAAACCAGTTTCATTGGATCCGTAATAGTTAGTTATTACCGGATTTCAATTTTCGTGTCAATCGGAGTTATCGTTTGATCGTGGCAGCTCGAAACGCATCGATTTATTTTTAATTTAAATTTGGCGAGTCAAAATAGCCATTTTTCAAAAAGTCTCGGAATTCGACGAAACCAGTTTCATCGGATCCGTAATGTGATATTATTGTAAGGTTTCAAATTTCAAGTCAATTGGATTTACCGTTTGTCCGGTACAAATTAAAACGCCTAGAAATCGATTTAAATCGGTTTAATTCAAATTGAACGTTTTCAGCCATAACTCGCACATACTTCCGAATTAGCTTCCGAAACCTGTTCCATTGTGTCCGGAACGCGGGATAAACCCTAGGTACGCTGGTTACGGCGCCTAAATCGGAGTTCGGAATTCCCGGGATGAATAGTGTTTACGCTAGCTTTTTCTATAAATACAACATCATCTTCATAAATTAAAAAAAATAACAAAACCCTAATAATTTTGACCTAGCCGCCACTAACAAGATAGATGGCCAGAATTCAATCTCATTCCCTCCTCGATTTCTTCCAATCCGTCGACAATTAGGCTAAGGTTTCAACATGAAAGACGTAGAGGGAGATGAGAGCTTCGATGTGAACGGCTGTGATGTAAAATGGAGCACCAGGGGAGGAGATAGGGGGGCCGACAGGGGGGGACCTGCGCACGCATCCCTAGGAGGAGGAGGGGGCCGAGTTTCACATGCTTGCAGCCGTGTGTAGCTTGTGGTGAGGCGGTTCCATTGGTGTATCCCGATCGAATTCTAGTTGAGCGAGGAGCGAGCAAGATTAAACCCTAGTGATTGAGGAGTGGGTTCTATGTGAACGGCCAAAACCTGTAGCTTGAAACGCAAGGGGGAAGATGATAAAGCACGGCCCAGATTTGCTCAAGTTGGATCCAAGGGCTAGTGGGTGTGTATGTTGAATTTATGAAAGGAAATTGTGATTTAAGTTATTAAAATCGTGTACGAACTTGTAAAATTCATATCTTTTTCATACGAGGTCGAAAAAATGCAAACTCAGTTGCGTTGGAATCGTATGGACGAGCACTACGCGATGGAGTTGGTTTGGAGTCGTTTGGAGTTAGTGAGAATTTCGGGTAAAATTAAACGCGCGTTTAATTTTATTCGAAATAAAAGCTTAAACGGAAATTAAAACCAAGGTGAGAATTTCTCACTCAATCGAATCAGTTTCGATTTTATTTTAAATAGTTAGATTTAAAATATTTGAATGCATGTTTGAATGATGACTGTAAATTTTTGATTGTTAAAATAGACATTATGCGCCGTTAGTAAGCGGATGTTATTTAATATAAACATATACCGCGAATATTTCATAAACAGTGAAATTGGTATTATATATAATATCAATATATATATATTGGCATATGTATATATTGCAGTTGTTGATTTCCCGCATTTTTTGTTTAGCGGATGAGACCCTATTACGCCGTTATTAAGCGGATAATATTTATTAAGAACATATACCGCGATAATTTCGTACTGGAGCGAAATTGGTATTGTGCTAATGTTTTTGGATGCAGGAAACAGGTTGGAGGGATCCAACTGGATTCCTCAACAGTATTTATTTAATTTCAGATATTTTGATATTTGATGGATTATCATATACGATATATGATATCGTTGTTGTCGTGATTGACTATTTGGTGTGTAGCATCATTGGACCCAGATTTTGGGATTTTAAAATGATTTTAAAAGTGATTTTGAAAATATACTTTATTTTTGGAATTGATCCATTATAAATAAATAAACGTTATAATTTTTAAAGTTATAAAAATTATGGTTTTTGTGAAATATAGTTAAAAAAGCTGATTTTTAGAAATACGATTAAAAGTTGATTTTTAAGAAATATGAACTAATGATTTTATAAAATAATTTAGATTGGATTTTTGAATATATGATAAAAGTTTAAATATAGGATTTATAAAATTTGATTTTTTTATAAATCGAAATGATGAAATTATAAAGGAATTTAAAGACGTTTTAGAATAATAATATAAACTGATTTATATTAAGAGATTTATAAATGGATATTTATAAATTGAAAAAATTGACATTATAAAACAAGTTTTATAAGTGTTTGAATGTAGTGAAAATGAATTTCATAAATGAATGAAATTTATAGAGTTATAAACTGTGAAGTTATAAATGAAATCTATAAATAGTAAGATTTATAAATTTGGTGAAATTATTTGAAGGATAGATTGATTAAATAAATAAATCTTATAAGTTATAAGGTTTATAAATTGAAAAGTCTTTAAAAAGAACGATTTTGTAAAATAATCGTTTTATAAGTAGTTAACTTATAATATGAACTTTTAGTCTGTATTTTAGTTATAAACTGAAATATGTTAATAAAGGAATTTATAAAAAAAAAAGGAAGTTTTTATAAATAAATAGAAAAGGAATTTATAAACGTTGTTTTATAAATTCGCAAACGACTTATTTTGATAAGTTAATTTTTGTAACTTATTTAATAGAGTTATATTCACGTTTTTGAATAGTGAATAACACGTTAAAGAAATTGTTTTGAATGTGATGTTTTAAATAGAATTAAAACAATCTAACGATGTTTTTAAACATGTTGAGATTCGAAAACATAGATTTCAACATTTATTGTTGAAATAGATGTTTCGAGAAATAAAAGGAAATGTGGACTATAACACTGTTGTTAAGTAAATGATTTCCGAAAGGAAATGTTTTGTATAGTATTGGGATTTATATATCTATTTTAATTTCGAATCCCTATACTAGTGAATTTGGGTTGTCGTAACGATGTTTTACGTAACATTCGTTTTGGCCCAAATAAATATGTTAAGTGAATGATTTCCTTAAAGAATGAAATATATACTTAATTCGATTTAAGTATATTGAATATTTTCTAAGTGTTGAAAATAAAAGAGATTTGTGAATTACTTATGAATAAATAAGTATGGAAATATTTTCCAATATGAAGTGAATATTTAGAATTTATCTTTTTGAAGATAAATTGGAAATGAATAATTGAAATCGTATATGCATGAATATTTTGGAATATAAATTCACTAAGGAATTTATATGTGAAAGTGAAACTTGTTAAAAATAAATATTGATTTATTTTTGAAGTGTTGAAACTATATATCTAGTAAAGATATTTTGGAAAATAAATATTTTGGAAAATTATTTGGAATCTGGTGATGTATGCATATCAATTGATAGTTCAATAACCGACTATCAGTATTTCCCTTTGAATGGGTATTTGATGTGAATTGATTGAATTTGAATGCACACTTATTTTTGAATAAGCGCTCACTATTCGGGTTAACCGGGAAAGGACCATGGAGTCGTATAACCCATTCCGAATATGTGATAAGTCGTTATGAATTGCATTTGAAGATCGGTGTTGAAGACCGAGTATTTGTGAAAGCGATAGGATGACCTATCGATTGTCTCTGCACTGGGTAGCTCCTGGTATTGAGATCTCCTAAGTGATGGGAAATTCGATCGGGATTGTGAATACCCGTATTGCAAGGGCTTCGTAAGAAGTGCCTTCGGTTCTGTTCGAGCCCGGAACAGACTTGTATGGATTGTATGCCTGACATTACAATTTGAGGTATAAAGCCGATTTCTTTCAAATATATTTCTGTTGGTGGCGGAGAATTTATTCTTTGCTTAACACCCTTCTTTGAGACGTACGAGCTCAAAGGTTATATAGTTGAAGTTATCAGCGATATATTCCCAATTTGGTAATGTGACATGCTGAGTGATGCTGAAATGATCATCGTGTTGATTATTGTGATAGGATCATTTATTTGATCGTCTATCTTAGTGATCATTGTGTTGATCATTTGTTGACCCAAAGCATGGCTTTTGTATAAAGTATGTTTTTGTGGACGTGACTTCGTCGAGCCTCACACCCCGTGAATGGTCAAAACAGGAAAGAAGCAGCAAGGTTATGAGGGGTAGCACCCTTTAGGATGTGTCCATTTCCTTCTGGAAAAGGGTGGTATCATGGTATGGAGCCCAGATACTTACTCATGTTGAAAACACTTTGTTATGATTGTGTGAATTGATTAGAGAGCGCTCTCGGAAAAAGGTCCCAAAGGACCGGGGGATGGCATATTCGGTCAGTTGTTGCTCAGTTAGGAGTAACCCGGCCTTGTGTTGGTTGAGATCCGGTTTGGTTCTCGGGGATGTCCATCCAGAGGCATTCTCAGTGGCAATGGGAAGTTCCTTGGCCTGACCATTTGTTGGAAATCCAATTCCCAATACGAAACTTGTACGGTATTAGTTGTAGAACCTGCTATTCACTTATGGTGGTCACCACTGTTTGGATAGTAGCTATAGTAGGCATAGTTCGAAATGTCTATGTCGGCTAAGATTTATATCTTTATTTTCGAAATGATTTGTTATACATTATGCACTAATAATAATATCAAATGTTATTTTAAATGCGTATCAAGCATCTTTGGCTATCATAAGGAGAAATCTCCTCCGATTCTGCGTTTGCATGTGTGTGTGTGCGGGAGGCCTTATGGTAGTCTCATTTTTAAAAGCATTGCGAATTGATTAAAAATATTCCTCTATTTTGATTTTTAAAGTTAAATAAACTGTTTTGAGTTCTCACACCAGTCACATGACTGACTTGGAGTTTATTGTTTTCCTTCCTAAACTCTGGGTGCCCACCAATTTCCACACGGGCAGTCAAGAGTTAGGTTTATCAGGATATTCTGGATATTCTGGAGTTGCTGGAGGCAAGCTGGATGGCATGGCGTATTACTAGTTTATATAGTATTTCTTTTCCGCTGCATTGTTTATTGTTGTATGTTGTTGTACACTCTGATGATATGATGTAATGTAATGTAGTGTAATAACTGATATAGTTCTTTGTTTAAAGATTATTCATTTATTATTATATGTTGTTCCGCTGCGAATTGTGAGATTCTGTTGTTGTTCTGTTGTTTTCTGTCCGTTCTATTTTTAAAATTCTTCTATCTTCTATTTTTCAAAATTCTCTGTTTTCTAAAAATTGTCTATCTTCTTTTCCCTCTATTTTTCTTTTTCTTTCTTCTTTTTCTCTCTTCTTTCTTCTCTTTTCTTTTTAAAACCCATAACTATTCGGTTTTTCGGCAACGAAAATCCGCAATCGTTACAGCGGGAGTAAAGACAGAGGAAAAAAGTCTGCGATGCTTCCAATCAAGTGGTGCGATTTGGGAATGAATAATTAGGTTTTGGAGGATAAAGGAAGAAGCGGATGGGTAGGTACGAACGTAACAGAGTAAAAAACGCGATATAGATTTGGAGACTGTTCGGTTGCCAAAATTCAAGTGGGCCTGTGTGAGCTTGAAATTCAACCACTAATCATATATATATATGTATGTATATATATATATATTTATTTATTTATTTAAGCCGGTGTATGAGACATTGAGAGAAGTGACTTCATAGTTAACAGAGATCAAAAGAAATATAGTCAGTAAACTGATGCTAAATTCAACACGGAAAACTTTCACTGTTACAGTATAGTATTTATTTAGGTTTCTCTGCAATCTATACTATTTATAATAGGAATTATTAGCACCAAGCACATCACTATTGTAGAGTAGCAAATACCCATTTAGAGTATACGCAAACCAATTATAATATGATTAGTAACTGTATACACATTCACAAACTTATTATTTCACTATTTAAAAATCAATCAAAAACACTATATCAGAAATTTTTCTGTGTTACTTATCAGTGACACAAAAACATACACTACTAGAAAAACAGTAAATTCCAACGCCCCTATTCCAACGGCCGCCAACGGCATTTCTAACGGCTTCCAACGGCCCGTTAATTTTTTACGTAGCCGTCTGAAGCCGTTAGAAACCGTTTGAAATGAGCCGTTTGCGGCCGTTGGAAAATTCCTTGCATATTTCCAAAGAACCGAGCTTCAGCTCATTCTTTCTTCCCCAAAACGAAATTTCCCCCAATTCCCCCATTCCACTACCTCCTAGCCTGCTACCGCCGCCCTAAACACCATCCCAACCACCTCTGACGTCATCTCGAAGCTGCTTCATCGCATCTCCATCCTTCTACCTCTTCAAACCGGTAATTTTACTAAACCTAATATTTAGGTTTTTTTGATTTAGGGTTTAATTTTAACTGTGATTGATACCTACTTATTAGTGTATGCAGATTACATCATGTTATCCCCTAATTGCAACTATTATCCCATAATGAACAATTTATTACCGATTGAAAATTTTGTAATTTAGGATATTGCAATAGTTCATGTTGATTTGATTGTTGAACGTATATGTATGATAGAGCTTATTGCATTTGGAAGTCGTTAGATCGGATATTGCATTTGTGCGAGCACGAGTTTTGTATTTGTGCGAACACGCGAATTGATGTAGTGTATAAATGAATTTGTAAAAAATGAATTTTGTGTACAAATTTAGCGTATAAAATGAATTTAGTACTTATATAATAAAACGGTAAAATATAAACCAATATTAACTAAATGAATTATATATTCGAATTTACTATAAACAAATATTTAAATCCTTAGATATTATTCGGCCCCGTCTGACAAGTGTTGTATATGATCGTTTTAGGGATATTCGTTTTTTCCACAAAACAGACAACTCTATTCATCTGATACATCATTTGTCGGATTTGTCCCAGTATTGGACAAGTTACAAACACTATAAAGTAATTATATTCCGTCAATCATATCACTTTAAACGGTTCACAAAAGTTCGACGGCATTTCCTTTACGTTCCTTGTGTACACGCATTTGTGTACGATACAAGGAACATGGGAGAAATGCTGCCGAAATTTTGTGAATCGTTTAAAATGATATGATTTACGGAATATAATTACTATTGTGTTTGTAATGGGAAGTAGGATGACCGACCATCAAAGAAAGACACATAAGTGGCAATGAAACAATAGTTGCTTATTTAAAATATTCAGTTTGTGAAATAAGCAGTTTGCGGCCGTTGGAAAATTTCGTGCAAAATATAAAATGAATGATTTATAACATTTTTACTCTATCATAGGTTTTCTAGTAGGAAAACATGGTCAATTACTTTAATGATCGGAGCTGGATGTATCAAAGAAGGGAAACTAGTGGCGCAATAAGCGAACATTTTCTAAAAGGGGTACAAGTGTTCATCGAATTTGCTATAAGTAATATTGCAAACGATGAAGAAATTCGTTGTCCGTGTAGTAGATGCAAATTGTTGAACTATTTAGAACCGAATATGGCTAAGGTTCATTTGCGCCAATTCGGTTTCGTACCCAATTATTTGCTGTGGGATCGTCATGGAGAAATTGTAGCCCCTAATAATCAAGAACAGTCGGTGGAGGTCATCAGCGAAGAAGGTAGTACGAATCTCATAGAACATATGGTCGAAGATGTAGCACGATCAATGTTCCCTACCGTTGTAATTGATAACGACGATGTTAACGTCGAAGAGGAACCAAATGTTGGAGCGAAAAAAATATATGATTTATTGGATCATGCTAAAAAACCCTTTGGAATGGATGTTTAAGCGGCTCTCAATTATCGGTAACTGCAGAATGCATTGCAATGAAATCAAAATACAACCTTACAGAAGCTGGATTTATGGCTGTTGTGCAAGCTGCTAAACGTCATATGTCATCCGATAATTTAATGTGCGAAAATTATTATGAAGTGAAAAAACTTATGTCATCTTTCGGTTTGCCAGATCAAAAAATAGACACATGTCTAAAGGGTTGCATGTTGTATTGGAAAGAAGACATCAATCGAGAAATTGTAAAATATGTAATCAGGAAAGATACAAATCTAGGAAAAAGAAAGGAAAAGAAGTTCTGTACAAGCGTATGCATTATTTGCTCCTCACCCCTAGACTTCAACGATTATATGCATCATCTGTGACAGCGCATCATATGAGATGGCACAGTGTGAGAACACCTCAAGAAGGTACGTTGACACACCCAGCCGATGGAGAAGCATGGAAACATTTTGACAAGAAATATCCCGATTTCGCAGCGGAGAGCCGAAATGTTAGACTAGGTTTATGTACAAACGGCTTCTCACCGTTTTCTCAGTTTGGTTCTAAATATTCATCTTGGCCTATAATAATCACACCTTACAATCTACCTCCATGGATGTGTATGAAAACTTCATATATGTTTCTCACGATTGTCGTCCCCGGTCCTGATGATCCGACACAGGGCATTGATGTTTACTTACAACCGTTAATCGAAGAGTTGAAAATATTATGGTATGAAGGAGTTGAAACATACGACATATCAAAAAAGAAAAAATTTCGGATGTTCGCTTCTTTGTTATGGACTATTAGCGATTTTTCTGCATATGCAATGCTTTCGGGTTGGAGTACGGCCGGTCGTTTTGCTTGTCCTTATTGCATGGAAGAAACACGAGCATTTTCTTTGCCAAATGGAAATAAAATTTCATGGTTTGATTGTCATCGATGTTTTCTTCATATTAATCACCCTTTTAGAAGAGACAAAAAAAACTTCATAGCTAATAGACATGAGACTCTACGACCACCAACGGTTTGGTCAAGCGAGGATATATATGAACTTGTAAAAGATTATCCAAAGATACACGAGACCGGACAACAAGAAGAAATTCAAGGTAAATCGACGTTTCATAATTGGTGCAAACAAAGTATATTCTGGGAATTGCCTTATTGGAAAAATCTATTAATCCGTCATAACATTGACATGATGCATAACGAAAAAAAGTATTTGATAATGTGTTTTATACAGTTTTGAATGTGAAGGGCAAGACTAAGGACGATTTGAAATCTAGACGTGATATAGAGCAAATATGCAATCGTCCTGAGCTTCATATGACTCCCGACAATAAAAAACCCAAAGCTACATCAACCAAGTTAAAGTACTGTTACAATGGGTGGAAGGATTACGATTTCCCAAAGGAATTTCCTCTAGTCTTCGTAGATGTGTCGACTATAAAAATGGGAGACTGAGTGGAATGAAAAGCCATGATTGTCATGTAATGATGGAAAATTTGTTACCCATCGCTTTCAAAGAATTGTTACCGGTAAAAGTTTGGACGGTAATAACAGAACTTAGTTTATTTTACAAGGAGCTTTGTTCAACTACGTTAAAAGTTGACCGTCTACTTAAACTTGAAGAAGAAATTCCTATACTGCTCTGCAAACTGGAGAAAATATTCCCTCCGGGTTTCTTTAATGTAATGGAGCATTTACCTGTTCATCTTCCATATGAAGCACGTCTTCGAGGTCCTGTGCAATATGGATGGATGTATCCATTCGAAAGGCATGTTACTATATTGAGTATGTAAATGTTGATTTAAGTATAAATATAGTAGTTAATACTTAACCCAAATATTTTTTATTAGGTACTTAAATCATTTGAAGAAAAAAGTGAGACAAAAAGCTCGAGTTGAAGGTTCTATTTGCAAATCATATATCGAAGAAGAAGCTTCTTTCTTTTTCTCTCATTATTTTAAAGACCATGTGAACTTATCGTTTGTAAGTGTTCCGCGTAATGACGATCAGGCCGTTGAACAAGCTTCTTCTTCTGAATCAGTATTATCTATTTTTAGACAATATGGCCGACATGCTGGCAAAAGTGAGGAAGTATGGCTAGATGATAAAGAATACCATGTAGCACACACATATATTCTTCTTAATTATCCTGAAGTTGCACCATTTGTTAGGTAATTAGCACATTCCAAGTTTTGTTAAATTTAATACTACACGTGTGAATAAATAATAATGTAATATATCATGTTTGTGTTTGTAGTGTTTATGAATCACAAAATCCAGGTTGCGATTTAAGCAAATATTTCAGTACTTGGTTTTCGAAATACGTTTCTGATCCCACAAATAATGTGCTCGACAAAGGACTGAAACATTTGGCGTTTGGACCGAAAAGAAAAGTTAATACGTATCCAATATATTTTGTTAATGGATATAAATTCAACACCAAAGAATACAGTGCTGAAAAATTAACAAACAATACTGGTGTATTTGTTAAAGGCGGTGATGACCCTAATAATCATATAAATGATTTTTATGGCGTGTTAACTCAGATATTGCAGTTGACATATTTTACAAGACCCGTGGAGGATGTTTATTTGTTTAGATGCAACTGGTTCAGCAATGTTCCAGGTTCTGGTATTAACGTTCATCCAAAATATAATCTTATAGAAATTAAACATACCTCGCGTTATCAAAAGTATGACCCATTTATACTAGCCAAACAAGCCCTACAAGCTTATTATGCCCTTTATCCATCTCTAAAAAGGGATAAAGCAGATTGGTCTGCGGTTTTTAAAACCAAAGCAAGATTTACGTTTGATGGACAAAATATTCCAGACGAACAAGCCTATCAAGCAGATCTGGAGGAAAATGCTGAAATAGCAATTAGAGACGATCAAACCGACTTTGGACCTTTAAATGATGAGGCAAATGTATTAGTCGAAGCATTTGAGAGTGTAGAGGAAAACGACATAGAGCACGAAACCGAGTCTGAATCAGGAAACGATGAGGACGACTGAGTAATATCCGGTAATTTTTAAAAGTATTCACATTACATTGATCTCTGACTAATAATGCATTTATCTAATTTATACAATTTTAATGACAATAAGTGTATACTCACACACTCAACACGTACACAACATGACACATTTGTAGCATATTGTATTACATTTTTTAATGGTTCATCATATCATGATTATTATAATGTGTATATGTATGTATATATGGCAGGTATATATATTA
Organism: Allium cepa; assembly: GCA_030765085.1. Lineage (NCBI taxonomy): Eukaryota > Viridiplantae > Streptophyta > Magnoliopsida > Asparagales > Amaryllidaceae > Allium > Allium cepa. Next base: position 382,212,295 of record CM060937.1, read on the forward strand.
TGTCCGGTTCCGGTTCTGGTTCTGGGTCTCGGCGACGTGGCTCTTCACGTCATGTTGGAGAGAGTAGTGGTGAGCCACCAGCTCGGCCACTTGTTTACTTACAGCCTAAGGCTGATGAGACGTAAGTATCATAATTAGCGAGCATAGCATTTTAATTTTTTAATTGTACATGATATATCTACAACTGTCTAAAGTTCAATTTTATATTTAACGCAGTGGATTTGAGTTGGAGCCATCCAAAGTGGTTCTGAGCATTTCGAAGCAGGCGTACATGGCTAGGATGATCGATTGTTGGCCCAAGTGGGGAAAGATCCCCGACGACGTGAGAGAGACGATTTGGCAAGATTTTCTGGTAAGTTTATACCGCTTTACAAGATGATTAATTAAATACAAATAAATAATTAGTAATATTTTCTCATTGTACAGGGCCCCGTAGATTTGCAAGAGCCTGACGTCAATTTAGTTCAGCGACACTGGAACTCCAGGATCGCGAAGAACTATAGAGAGCCTATGTCGGAGATTAAAAAGTAGGAAAGAACCCAAGTGGATGAGCGCGACTGTATGGGAGAAATGGGTTGATTGGTGGAACTCTGAGGAGTTCAAGGTAAATCTACAATAAATCTCAGCATTTTTTTACCATTTAATAAATAATTAATCATTGTAAATTTGCAGGAGGAGTCAGCTAGGAACTCGGCCAATAGGAGCAGGAATCCTGTATCACACCGTGGAGGCTCCAAATCTTTCCAGCATCACCGCGAAGATTTGGTAAATTTATCTATTATCACATTTGTATATTGATCAGTTCAGTAATTAGTTACGTACAGTTAAATTATCCAAATTATCAATTGCAGGAACGAGCTCGTGGAGGCTCTGTTGGCTTAGTGGACGTGTTTGCTCACACCCACGCGTCTAGGCAAGTAGATGAGGCTGGCAATATCATATATCAGTGGGGTGAGCAAGATAGGACGACCGAGGCATATGTATGCATTTTTTATTTTTTAATACTTACACCGATAAGTTTATTAATTTCTAGCTACGCAAAATAATTACATGCTACTATTTTTCAACTGAAATTGTTTTTTTTTCATTATAGTCGAGGTTGCAGGAGGCATAGGCTTATGCGCTTGAGCAGTCTGGTCGTGATGCGCTGACACAGAAGGAGCAGGATAACATTTTTACCGCTGTTATGGATCCGGTGCAACGGAGTAGACGTTTTGGCTTCGGGAACCTAATGATAATTAATCCTTTTACATATGTACAAAAAATCAGCATTTAGATATATAATGTTATAATATTGTATATGCTGAGACAACCCTTTTGCTATTAATTTTATTTGCAGGCTCGACAAGCTCAAAAAGACCGAGACAAAGAAGAAATCAAGGAGCTTAGAGCTATGGTTGAGCAGCTACGGGAGGAGAATCGTCTACGAGCCATCCAGGTGGAGCAGTTGGATCAAAAGCTTGCGCAGTATTTGCAAAATCATGGTACCCTTCCTTCGTCGTCTGGTGCTTCTGGAGGCGACGAGGATCCTTGAGGAGGTATGTTTTTGAGTATTGTGTTTGAACAATGTATATATTAACTTGAAGATGTTTTGATGTTGATGGTGATGTTGTATATATTGGAACGGAGTGGGTGAGAAGTATTTTGATGGTATGATCATGGTTTGGTGACATTTGTTGATGGTATGTACGTTGATGGTATATTTTGTGATGTTTGATCGGTTTGGTTTGTTTATATTGGTGTTTTATTGATTTATGTGCGTTGTTTGTATTGATATTGATATATATATATGTGGAATTGATTGGAAATGGAATGGAAATTGAATGGATTGGAAATGGTGTGGTGGAAGGTAAATAGGCTTGCTGTTGTACAGCAAAGTAAACTCAGTATTTCCAACGGCTTCCAACGTTATATTGGCCATTTTATTGTATCGGTTTCTAACGGTTTCCAACGGCTATAAGCCGTTAGCGGCCGTTGGAAATACCGTTGGAAATTGTCCGTTGGTTCCGTTGGAAAGCGTTGGAAGTCGTGGGATATATTCCAACGGCTATTCTAATGGCTTCTAACGGCCGCCAACGGCTAAAAGCCATTGGAATAGCCGTATTATCTTGTAGTGATAAGATTATCTATTAATGCCTGCCTGCACTGCATATTGGGTGTGGAATTTCTATTTTAAAGAGTTGTCAAAGTTAAATATCTGCTGGTTTATTTTGGCATAGTTGTGCAGGATAACCAAGATATATTAAACCGAAGACTGTCAAGGAAATATATCAAACCAAAGACTACCAAGAAAATATTAAACCAATTAGAATATCTATTTCAAACATAAGATTATAAAATAAAATATAATTAATTCTAGGTTATCTGTAACCAAAAAATCAAAAGTTAAAGCTGCATAAAAGTTAAATTATACCAATGCTTACCCATATAGAAAATTAATAACTTAGTCATCAATTAACAGTTTGAAAATCAATTAAGATAAATATTAACAACAAAGTCTGCCAAGAAAATATATAGTGCTATTATTAAACTTTATTTTTTTAAGGTAACTCATTTGACCAAAATTATTCAAAAGTAGTTTGAGATGATAGTTGAATATTACTGATTATCATCATCTTCCTAACCTTTTCTCCAAATGAATGAGGTCGGCCAAATTGCTTATTACAGTAAATGAATTGATACCATGTTGTCCTTGATTAAAACATAGATACTAAACATTTGCATTGTTTTTGCTAAGCACACAAAGTGTTTTTATACCTACTTACCAATGTTATACGGTCTCATAACTGAGATGTATTAAATTATATGTATATTGCAGTAAGCAAATTATCATGGTTCACCAAACATGCAACTTCAATGTAATTTATTAACACAAAATAGCATCCCACTTAATGAAGTAAATAATCATAAGGTTAAAATGTGATAGGGATCACAAATATATGGATAACTCTAAGCTGTTCAAAATGAATTTGGGCAGATATAGCAAGGTTACTTACTATCCAAATGTTTCAATGTTAATATTCAGTAACAAAATTAATGTATAAAATCAACAAAAATATTGATTTTTTTTCTTCAAAAATAAAATTAAAAATGAAACTTACGAGGACTTTTAAACATGAAAGTGATAGTATCTCCTCCATCATCGGCCTTAAAAGTAATAATATCATCAATTCTAGTGCATTTTAGCAACTTTACCGTATTATTCAGATTCATCCCGTTGAAAAATTACAAATTTCAATTGCATTTGTATTGCTCGAACCCTTTAAATCTATGAAATAGAGCAATAAGCACGATGTAGCGCGAACCCATGGCTTGGAGTGAAAAATCTAATGATGAGCGACTGAAGTTGGGGTCGATTACTAGATCTTCTAGAAATTTCTTTAGAAGTCTTATTTAAACTAGCCCTAACTCCAACAATTTTGCAAAATAAAGTTAATATTTAGATTACCTAGGTGTAAAGTAGAGGCTGAAGATTGGAATCGTTGCTTGGCTCTGAGCCTCTGAGGCAAAACTGAGGTGGAATTGCATGAGCTAAAGAGAAACGTTGGATCAAAAATTTCTTTTAGGGCTTTGCAAAAGCAGGAGGATAAGAAATTTAATAAAATTGTTTAAGTGATATGGAAGAAAAAGTAATACGAGTGGCCTCAGATAAATATCACCTAAATTTTAGCGATTGTTGGCCAGATACATAGTAGCGGCGTTCCCTTTTTTACTTTAGTTTTATAAATGAGTCACGGTAGCACTTAGCATTTAAACACTAGCCATTAATGCAACTCACAACAAGTTTTATTGTAGTGATAAAACGCGGGGCACACATTAGCCTTGGTGCGAGGAGGAAAATAATCCAAGATATCAGGTGCATAAATATACATAAACTAAATATATAAAATATTAGAAAAGAGAGATAATGGTATACAGAACCATAATCAACTCATCTCACCTACATCCACCAAGTTATAACAACAACAACATGTCTAACTATAAAGGCATAGTAAAGAATGCTTCTACACTACTATGTCACTTGAAAAAGCCCAGTTGTCATATAATTAGGGTGTATGGAACCTACACCTATATATACATGTCTCGAGTGCCATTTGTGAAATGTAAACCACGCATTTCATGGGCCGATTCATCATCCATGTAGATTACCAATCATAATGAGTGTAATGAAACCCTATACTCTAGGTAAAATACACCCAAGAGTCATTTTCACCACTAATATTTGTCTAGGTATGATTTACCTTCAATATCATCTATTTTTATTGTCAATGGGTGACCAGGTACGGTTACCACTAATATCATTCCAAGGATCAGCATTTCTCTTCCATCCATTGGCTACTAGCATATGATTAAGGTGACCCGCATATACGTTCGCACAAGCACAAACACACATATACGCTCATAGATACACTCACATATACAAATATACAAATATATATATATATATATATATCTGTGTATGTGTGCAAGAATGTGTAGGTTGTTCCGTATAATGCCCATGCACACACACACACTTATATTTGATATATATATATATATGTATATATATTAATAATATATTTATTATTAATTTGACTCTAATATATTATGTCCAAAACATTGCATTATTGTAGCAAGCCACCATTTTCAAACATTTAATTTAACACAACTCTCGATGTGTAAACCCCAAAAGCTGAAAAGAATGAGTCATTGGTAAATGATAACAATAGTCAAAATAAATATAATCTATCCATCTCTTTCTAAACTCATAGCGGAAGGTAACAAATATATAATATAAACAGGTATCATGTTACTTCAAACCAATAGATCCGTCTATATGCATAAGTCATATATGCATCATGTTATCCCGCCTTTTGGCACGACCGTGATACAATGGATTTGTCTAAATGGATTTCATGGTCATCAAGGCAGAAAGCTCGAAGAGATGATTATCAGGTTCAGAGATCAGTTATAAGCAAAGCTATGGATGATAGTCAATCAGATTTAAGCATGTAGTGTCAATGAAATGACTAAGTATGGATTTTTTCTTCCCTTAGGTAGGGGATCGAATCAGATCAATATGGTTAAAAACAAATCTAATTGGATCACTATGGCTATAGATCACTCGGATTGGCAGTTAAACTCAATGATGATTGCTCAATATTTTAGCAAATACCGAAATCAATACGCAAACGACTACGGAAACATGAAGCAACAGAAGAGGAGGAACCAATATAGAGATCGCCTGCCCCATGGTCAAGCCCTTGATCGATCGATGTCGATCCCTCTAGGGATCAGTGCCAATAGCTTCAAATGGTCAAGATGGGCTCCATTTTTTGCTGATCAGTTTGTCTTGTTTTAGGGCTTTTGCATGTGGATTTTCAATTGGATATTTCACCATCTTCTCCTATAAATAATGGATCATTGGCTCAATACACAGGATCTTCTTTTGGCCATTCTTTTTTCTCTTTCCTTCGTTTATTAATTTTCTATGTCTAAACAAACTATATTTGTAATTCTATAGTATAATAAAAAGATTATTGAGGTTGACGTAGGCTAGAGTTTGTCGAACCACTATGAAATTAATGTGTTCATTTCCTTTTTTACTATTGAATCTGTAATCTAGGCATTTAATTATCTATTTGGAAATTGTGATTGGATTGGTGGTACTTCCATACTATTTGGGTGGTGGGGGCCATTTTTGACTCCAACATTTTGGTGCTTTCACTGAAAAGGGACTTGCACTCGTAGATTTGGAAGTTCAGATCTTTGATTTGGAAGCTTAGATCTTGGAATCAGCGGTGAGGCAATCCGTAAGGAAACCACTGGTAGATAGGACTCACCATGAAGGAAGTTAAAAGGCATCCTCTAGAGCTGGAGGTAATCAACACTCCGTCTAGATCACTAGGAATGAGATGGAGACTATAATGGATGTTATGTGGGAGCGGATGATGAGGAGCAAGAGGAGATGGTGTAGAATTTTCTCAGGCAAATTGGATAGGTTAGAGCACAAAATCAAGGATTTGGAGCAGCTATCAATCTGAATTAACGAATTGGAGATGTAGGATGTATAGGAAATTAGAACCAGGAGCATGGAGTCGAAGCCAATAGGCGGGAGAATGGAACGAATCAGCTAGTGGTAGTCCCGGCTAATAAGGAGGGATCAACACTGATCCCCCTATAGGGATATGCACTAATTGCCCATGGCGGGGGCATGCCTCCGGGTTAGGCTAGATCGATTCATGGTAGGCCAATGGTTAATGCTGTGCAGTTTGGGGTAGATCAGAATGTGGATGCACATCTAAAGGAGTATATTCCATGATTCCCTGATAGAGACGGGGGCAGGTGATGTGCACGTAAATATGCATATTTTTACCACCATATTTAATCTATTTAAATTGAATAAATGATCATATTGGGTATTTTAACTTGTTTTAACCAAAATTCAAATTATTTGAAATTGTCACATTTTCATCGTCATCCAAGGGCAAAATGGTCATTTTTGTGCATATATCAAATTGAGAAAATTTAATGGGAAATTTCTATATTATTTTGTAGGAATTTAAACTCAATTACAAGTGGTTTCATGAAGAAATATGCATGTACAAAGAAGATACAAAAGAATGAAGATGGAAATAATTCAAAGTGAAGAACATGGAGGACCCCACCTACCCACTACCTTAATGTACAAATTAAAGGCTAATGCACATGCTAAAAGACATTAAAGCTTCATGTACATTTAAGTGGGGGATTATTGAAGCTAATGATAACTTGGCCACCACACTTCCTCTAAGGGCATTTTGGGTGCTTCCAAAAAATATGCATTGGGGTTTCTAACTTGTATAAATACCCCTTATGTTTCATGTAGCCTTCTTCCTCTTAGTTAGTTAGTTTTAGTTTAGAAAATAAATCAAATCTCTCTTTCTTTCCATGGCTACTTAGCCATTTCTTCTCTTATGTAATTCTTTTTTTATGCAATGTTAATTATTGTTTCATTTTAATTACATGTTCATTTCTTTTTATGCAAGTAGTGTAGATTTTCCTTTATGCAATTAGAATAGTTTTCCATTTCACTTTGCTCTCTTTTCCTTTTCTTTTTCTCTCATGTTGCAAGCTGCATTTGTTCATATGATAACAAATAAGAGAGGCTAAACCCCTTCAATTTAGGTGTAATGAAGCTATCTAATCATGTAGCTTCAACTTAATTTGATGTTTATGCTCTCTTTTTGTGCTTAATGAGATGATTGAAGTGGTTTAATGATGTTGTTTAGCTTTGAATTTGATAGTTGTTTATAACAAATAGGCTATGCTTAAACAAACAAAACACAAATTGCCTCTTCATCTACATATGATTATGGCAAAGAAGTGATTGTTGAACTTAAAATTTGATGTCTTATATTTCTAGTTAATAGTTAATAGGCCATGCTTAAAATAGATTTTGCTTTCAACTTTGTTGTCATATTTTATGAGATTTAAAAATGTATTAGTAGTTGTGTTATAGTTTGATGGTTTATATTAAGCTAATTAACAGCACAAGCATACCATACTTATGATAAGCACATCAACTAATTCACTAATGACAAGAAAAGAGAGATCATACCTTCATTTTGTTGATTTATGTGATCTAGAGAGTGAAAATTGCCTCTAAATTGTCTTAACGCTCATATTTTTATCAATTTTCTTTTGCTTGTTTTTCTTCTTTTCTAGTTTAACATTCTCTTCAACCTTGGTTTAATTTGATTGAATAAATTTTTAAAATCATCAATTCCTTGCGGATCGACCTGTTTTCGCCACGTGCTGCATTTGTACACCGTGCGCTTGCGATTATTTTTAATTTAAATTCGTTCGACGGTTTTCTAAACCGATAGAATTTCCGTCGACGAATAAGTTTTTGGCGTCGTTGCCACCCAGAGATTTAACGGCTTAATACATACGCTCAATGCAATCGTGCTCCCTACGAAAATGGATTTATCTTAGTTTTTCTTTATTCGAGGACGAATAAAAAGATAAGTGTGGGGGTATTTGATGTGCACGTAAATATGCATATTTTTACCACCATATTTAATCTATTTAAATTGAATAAATGATCATATTGGGTATTTTAACTTGTTTTAACCAAAATTCAAATTATTTGAAATTGTCACATTTTCATCGCCATCCAAGGGCAAAATGGTCATTTTGTGCATATATCAAATTGAGAAAATTTAATGAAAAATTTCTATATTATTTTGTAAGAATTTAAACTCAATTACAAGTGGTTTCATGAAGGAATATGCACGTACAAAGAAGATACAAAAGAATGAAGATGGAAATAATTCAAAATGAATAACATGGAGGACCCCACCTACCCACCACCTTAATGTACAAATTAAAGGCTAATGCACATGCTAAAAGACATTTAAAGCTTCATGTACATTTAAGTGGGGGATTATTGAAGCTAATAATAACTTGGCCACCACACTTCCTGTAACGATAACGATTTTTCGTTGCCGAAAAACCGAAATGTTAGGGTTTATGAAGAAGAAAGAGACAGAAGAAGAGAGAAAAAGATAGAAAACAGAGGGAAATAGAGGGAAAAGAAAACAAACAACAATATCAGAATCTCACAATTCGCAGCGAAACAACATATAATAATAAATGAATAATCTTTAAACAAAGAACTATATCAGTTATTACATTTTATACATTACATTACATCATCATCAGAGTGTACAACAACAAACAGCAACAAACAGCGGAAAAGAAATACTATATACTAATAATACGCCATGCCATCCAGCTTGCCTCCAGCAATTCCAGAATATCCAGAATATCCTGATAAACCTAACTCTTGACTGTCCGTGTGGAAATTGGTAGGCACCAAGAGTTTAGGAAGGAAATCAATAAACTCCGAGTCAGTCATGTGACTGGTGTGGGAACTCAAAACAGTTTTATCTTAAAAATCAAAATAGAGGAATATTTTTAAAGTCAATTCGCAATGCTTTTAAAAATGAGACTACCATAAGGCCTCCCGCACACACACACAATGCAAACGCAGAATCGGAGGAGATTTCTCCTTATGATAGTCAAAGATGCTTGATACGCATTTAAAAGAACATTTGATATTATTACTAGTGCATAGTGTAGGAAAAATTCATTTCGAAAATAAAGATATAAAGCTTAGCCAGCATAGACATTTCGAACTATGCCTACTATAGCTACCATCTAAACAGTGGTGACCACCATAAGTAAATGGCAGGTTCTACAACTAATACCGTACAAGGTTTCGTATTGGGAATTGGATTTCCAACAAATGGTCAGGCCAAGGAACTTCCCATTGCCACATGAGAACGCCTCTGGATGGACGTCCCCGAGAACCAAACCGGATCTCTGCCAACACAAGGTCGGGTTACCCCTAACTGAGTAACAAATGACCGAATATGCCATCCCCCGGTCCTTTGGGACCTTTAACCGAGCGCTCGTAATTAATTCACACAATCATAAAGTGTTTTCAACATGAGTAAGTATCTGGGCTCCATACCATGATACCACCCTTTTCTAGAAGGAAATGCACATACCCTAAAGGGCGCTACCCCTCATAACCTTGCCGCATCTTTCCTGTTTTGACCATTTCCGGGGTGTGAGGCTCGACGAAGTCTCGTCCACAAAAACATACTTTATACAAAAGTCATGCTTTGGGTCAACAAATGATCATAGAAATGATCACCAGGATAGACGATCAAATAAATGATCCTATCACAAATGATCAACACAATGATCATTTCACAGCAACACTCAGCATGTCACATTACCAAATTGGGAATATATTGCTGATAACCTTCAACTATATAACCTCTGAGCTCGTACGTCTCAGAGAAGGGTGTTAAGCTAAGAGAATAAATTCTCCGCCACCAACAGAAATATATTTGAAAGAAATCAGCTTTATATCTCAATTTGTAATGTCAGACACACAATCCATACAAGTCTGTTCCGGGCTCGAACAGAACCGAAGGCACTTACAAAGAAGTCCTTGCAATCCGGATATTCACTAATCACGTCCGGACTTCCCGTCACATAGGGAGTCTCTATACCGTAGCTACTCGGTGCAAAGACAATCGACGAGTTGTCCTTTCGCTTTCAAAAATATCTGGTCTTCAACACCGGTCATCAATGCTATCCATTACGTCGTATCACTATTCGGAATGGGTAATCCGAATAACGAGCGCAATAATTTGAAAATAAGTGTAGCATTCAAATTCAAGCAAATCACAACAAATACCCATTCAAAGGTAAATATTGATAGTCGGTTATTGAACTATCAATGGATATGCCAACATCACGAGATTCCAAATAATTTTCCAAATTATTTATTTTCCAAAAATATCTTTACAAGGTATATATATATTTTCAATACTTCAAAAATAAATCAATATTTATTTTTAAACCCATTTTCCAAATTTCATTTATAAATTCCATATTGAATTTACATCTTCAAAAAGATAAATTCTCTAAACTTTTCATTTCACATTGGAAAAACATTTCCATACTTATTTATTTATAAGTAATTCACAAGTCTTTATTTATTTTCAACCTTTGGGAAATATTCAATATACTTTAATCGAAATTAAGTATATATTTCATTCTTTAAGGAAATCATTCTCTTAAACATATTTATTTGGGCCAAAACGAATGTTGTGTAAAACATCGTTACGACAACCCAAAATCACTAGTATAGGGATTCGAAATTAAAATAGATATATAAATCCCAATACTATACAAAACATTTCCTTTCGAAAACCATTTACTATAACAACAGTGTTATAGTCCACCATTTCCTTATTTTTTCTCTCGAAAACGTCTATTTCAACAATTGAATGTTGAATTCTATGGTTTCGATAGTTAATATATTTTAAAACATCTTTAGATCGTTTTAATTCTATTTAAAACATCACATCCAAAACATTTCTTTAACATATTATTCACTATTCAAAAACGTGAATATACTTGTTAAACAATTTCATCATTTCTATTGCTTTTATTTTAAAGGATTATTCACTGTCTAAAACGTGAATATAACTCCATTAATAAATTACAACAATTTACTTATCAAGATAAGTCGTTGCGGATTTATAAAACAACGTTTATAAATTTTATTTCTATTTATTTTATATCAACTTTCTTTAATAAATTTCCTTTATTAACCTATTCGATTTATAATTCAATTATATACCGAAAGTCCATATTATAAGTTAAATGCTTATAATTTATTTGTTTACAAAATCGTTCCTTTAAACTTCATAATTATAAATCTTATAACTTATAAGATTCATTTATTTATCCAAATCTATTCCTTAAATAACTTTATAAATTTTATTTATAAAATTCCATTTATAACTTCACCGTTATAATCCTATAGATTTCATTCATTTATGAAATTCATTTACAATTCATTCTAACACTTATAAAAGCTCGTTTTATAATTCCAATATTTTTAATTTATAAATATCAATTTATCAATCTTTTAATATAAATCAATTTATATTATTATTTCAAAACGTCTTCAAAGTCCTTTATAATTTCATCATTTTTGATTTATAAAATAATTAAATTTTATAAATCCTATTTTTAAACTTTTTATAATAAATTCAGAAATCCCAGTTTAAACTATTTTATAAAATCATTAATCCCATATTTTCAAAAATCAACTTTTAACTGTATTTCTCAAAAATCATAATTTTTATAACATTAAAATTATAACGTTTATTTATTTAAGATGGATCAATTCCAAAAATATTTTATAAACGTATACTTTCAAAGATCACTTTAGAAATCCCTTAAAAATCAAAATCGTTATTTTTAAGCTTCAAAATGGGATCCGATGATGCAACACATCAAATAGTCAATCACGACTTTCAAACATCATATATCAATATGATAATCAATCAAATATCACAATATCTGAATCAAATAAATATTTGTGAGGAATCCAGTTGGATCCCTCCAACCTGTTTCCCTGCATCCACAGACATTAGCACAATACCAATTCCGTTTCAAGACGGAATATCGCGGTATATGGGATTTTATAAATATTATCCGCTTAATAACGACGCAATAGGGTCTCATCCGCTATACAATGCAGGAAATCAATCAACTGCAATATATACATATGCCAATATATATATATATATATATATATATATATATATATATTGCTATATACTAATATAATACCAATTCCACTTCAAGGTGGAATATCGCGGTATATGGGTGTAATAAATAACCTCCGCTTACTAATGGCGTATAGGGTCTATTCACATCCAATATATATATATATATATATATATATATATATATATATATATATATATATATATATATAACAATCATCATTCATGCATTCAATCAACACAACTAACAATTTTAAATCTAACTATTTAAAATTTAAATAAATCCTTTAGAGTGAGAAGTTCTCACCTTTGCTTTAATTAGCAATCCATTTCCCATCTTGACTCGTTTTCTTCATTTATACCTTGTATAAATATTTTAAACAATTTATTAATATTCGAACAGATCGAATAATAAATTTCCATTTAATAGATTTATTTAATTTGGCTCACGATTTGGGTTTAAACTAATAATTTATTTCCAATATAATAGTTTGAACTAAAAATTTTCTTTAAAATCTTTTAACAAATAATTAAATTGGTAAATAAACAAATTAATTGCCATTTTATTATTTTGAATTAACAATTTCCTTTTAATTTTAAACAGATAACTCTTAACAAATTTATCTAATTAAAATTAAATTTCAACTAAATTTACTTAAATAAATTATTCTTCCCTTTTATAAACTTAATTAACTAATAGTTTTATTTAAACCAGTTTCTTCTTAAATAAATTTATATTAACCAATTTTCCCTTTTATAAATTTAAATCAACTAATTATTTTACTTTAAATTAATATCTTTAAATCAATTTCTTTTAATAAATTTATTTAACTAAAAATTTAAATTTCAAACAAATTCTCTTTAAATAATTATTTTTAACCACTAAAATTTAATAAGTTAATTTAAACCAATTCTTCTCCTTTAATAAATTTACAAATTAATTAAGGTTAGCTGAAAATCAAAACTGCTTCAAACTTCACCTTACTGTAATAAAATTTTATTTTCAAACTAGTAATTTCAATTTCACTGCATATATATTTTATTTTCTGTTTTACCTTTTCTTTCTCTATAATATACATATATATCACATTTAATATTTAAATGAATACTGCAATTTAAAAATTTGAATTAACTAAATTATTAAAACAAAAATCGATTCTTACTGTGAAATTGAAGAAGCCAGCTCCCATCGAGGCGGACGCCATCGAGTCGCTGCCTACTCCACGCGCGCGTGCTCCTGCGCCTCTCGAATCGCGCGTCACCTCCATCGCGAACGCCTCATGCCCTAAATCGCGACCCCACCTCTAAATCACCTCCAGCATAAATCGACCGAGCCTCCATCTACTCGAGCGCCACTTCAACCCCTTCAATCGCCATTTGTTGCTGCTTGAAACCCCTAACTGCCACGCGCCATCATCGCGCGCGCGCCTCTAGAAGCCATCGCCTCAAACCCTAGCGCCGCCTCCATCGTATTCGAGTCGACACACGACCCTGAACCCACGCGCCTCCACTTCATGATGCTCGAAATCGAGCATCCCTTGAATCGCGACATCACCTCGCCACCATCGCGACCTCCGGTCTTGAAAGAAATCGCACGCACGCCATTTTTTTTTTGCTTTTTCTGATTATTTCGTGAAGAATGGATTTGAAAGAGAGGGGGCGAGCTAATTAAATTCGAACTAGGCATGTCTCACACGATCTCGTTCGTGATTTCAATGGCGTGATACTCCGCTGAGACAAAGGAGGAGACACGATTTTTCTACGGGATCTTCCGCATGATTTTAGGCATGATTTTAAGAATGTTGTCGGAAATAAAATTTTAAATTTAAATTTATATTAAATTTGTTTCAATACAATTTTCAACGCGTTTACACGTCGTGTGCTCACATATCAACTCAGAAAAATACGAAATTTGAAATCCGGCAATAATTCAATATTACGGACCCAATGGAACTGGTTTCGTCGAATTCCGAGACTGTGCCTCGAACGGCTATTTTTAAATGTCGATTTAAACGATTTAATTTCAAAACTGAACAAAGCAGTTTCAAATTCAATTCTGAAGCTTCTATTATCTTCAGTATTATCAATATGAATTTTACAAGCCTTTGAAATATTTTTAATCAGCTTAAAATTGAAGATTCAAATTTTATTCAACTCTCAATAGATTAAATTCTATAATTTAATCGCTATTTTCAAAGTTATATTGAAAATTCAATCCAAACCATCATTCAAATATTTAAATTAATTAAATATTTTCAAATTAAATTGTTCAAAATTCTGGGTCGTTACAATCTTCCCCCCTTAAAATAATTTCGTCCCGAAATTACAAGTTAAGAAGAATGCCCTTATCCCGTCTATTATTTTTCACAATCTAAATAGTTTTATCAACTTTCTAAAACAAATCTTTTTATTAGAGATTCATTATTATTTCAACTAGCTTTCCAACTTCACTTATAGGTTTCAAACAATATTGTTCTCCTAACAATTCAAATTTAAATTCAAATTCAAATTTCAAACTTTCAAAATTTCTCAAAATTTTTCTAACACCCTAAATTTTCAAAAAATTTCGCCAGCGTCTCCTTTGCGCGGCTAGCTCGGTACGACTACAATATGGCACCACGGCCCCTCAGAATCAAAAAGAAAAGAGAAAGCCAACTGGCTGGAGAAGAAAATCATCAAATTTCGTACTGAAATTGAAATACGTACCTTTTTGTCGAGCAATTCAATTTTTATCTTTGAAATCAAAATCCAAATTCCATTTCCTTTAATACACCTGTATAACCTGCTATCCATAATATACAATTCCAACATTCAAACTATTTTGCTAATTCCATTACAAAATTTCCAATATATGCTTCTTATACATTTTTACTTCACTGTTGAGGTTACATATTCATTTTCATTTTACATTTCAATTCAATTCAAAATTTCAATTTATTTGAATTAAATTCACAATTCTAAATATTGAATTCTATCGATTAACTTTCGTTTACTAATTCATATTACTATTTTAAATTAGTTTCATTTGCTAATTCTTTTCAATTAGTACATTCACTTATTCATTTTAAATTTCAATTTCTATATTCAATTCATCTCGAATTTACTTAATTACTAACAAAGGGAATTTCAATATATTTCTTTTACTTACTTGAACTTGTATACAAATTCAAATTTATCTTCAAATTTAGCTCACGACTAAACTTTAATTTAACCAATTCAAATTCTAATTCATTAGTCCATGAATTAATAATTTATCAAGTTAGTTTACTTGAATTCAATCCATCTTATTTTATAACCAATTTAAATTGATACCAATTCAATTTATTTTACGACTCCCAATTGCATATGAATTCATTTTCTTATTTAATTCCATATAATAATGATAATAATTTAATATTATTACTTCCTAACAATCATGCAACCATATATTATAATAATTCATAGAAAATCATTTCTTTTCTATACAAAAATAGTTTTGGGCAAAATTATCTTATTTATCCGATTCAAAAACAATTTTATATTCACTAACAAATACGCGCTCATATCTATTATTACACTCAAACTCATTCTAGAGTACTGCTGACTCTATCTCTAATGAGTAATACCCAACAGAGCCATGGTTGTCGCTTAACCATATGCTCTGATACCAAATGTAACGATAACGATTTTTCGTTGCCGAAAAACCGAAATGTTAGGGTTTAAGAAGAAGAAAGAGACAGAAGAAGAGAGAAAAAGATAGAAAACAGAGGGAAATAGAGGGAAAAGAAAACAAACAACAATATCAGAATCTCACAATTCGCAGCGGAACAACATATAATAATAAATGAATAATCTTTAAACAAAGAACTATATCAGTTATTACATTTTATACATTACATTACATCATCATCAGAGTGTACAACAACAAACAGCGGAAAAGAAATACTATATACTAATAATACGCCATGCCATCCAGCTTGCCTCCAGCAATTCCAGAATATCCAGAATATCCTGATAAACCTAACTCTTGACTGCCCGTGTGGAAATTAGTGGGCACCCAGAGTTTAGGAAGGAAAACAATAAACTCCGAGTCAGTCATGTGACTGGTGTGGGAACTCAAAACAGTTTTATCTTAAAAATCAAAATAGAGGAATATTTTTAAAGTCAATTTGCAATGCTTTTAAAAATGAGACTACCATAAGGCCTCCCGCACACACACACAATGCAAACGCAGAATCGGAGGAGATTTCTCCTTATGATAGTCAAAGATGCTTGATACGCATTTAAAAGAACATTTGATATTATTACTAGTGCATAGTGTAGGAAAAATTCATTTCGAAAATAAAGATATAAATCTTAGCCAGCATAGACATTTCGAACTATGCCTACTATAGCTACCATCTAAACAGTGGTGACCACCATAAGTAAATGGCAGGTTCTACAACTAATACCGTACAAGGTTTCGTATTGGGAATTGGATTTCCAACAAATGGTCAGGCCAAGGAACTTCCCATTGCCACATGAGAACGCCTCTGGATGGACGTCCCCGAGAACCAAACCGGATCTCTGCCAACACAAGGCCGGGTTACCCCTAACTGAGTAACAACTGACCGAATATGCCATCCCCCGGTCCTTTGGAACCTTTAACCGAGCGCTCGTAATCAATTCACACAATCATAAAGTGTTTTCAACATGAGTAAGTATCTGGGCTCCATACCATGATACCACCCTTTTCCAGAAGGAAATGCACATACCCTAAAGGGCGCTACCCCTCATAACCTTGCCGCATCTTTCCTGTTTTGACCATTTCCGGGGTGTGAGGCTCGACGAAGTCTCGTCCACAAAAACATACTTTATACAAAAGTCATGCTTTGGGTCAACAAATGATCATAGAAATGATCACCAGGATAGACGATCAAATAAATGATCCTATCACAAATGATCAACACAATGATCATTTCACAGCAACACTCAGCATGTCACATTACCAAATTGGGAATATATTGTTGATAACCTTCAACTATATAACCTCTGAGCTCGTACGTCTCAGAGAAGGGTGTTAAGCTAAGAGAATAAATTCTCCGCCACCAACAGAAATATATTTGAAAGAAATCGGCTTTATATCTCAATTTGTAATGTCAGACATACGATCCATACAAGTCTGTTCCGGGCTCGAACAGAACCGAAGGCACTTACAAAGAAGTCCTTGCAATCCGGATATTCACCAATCACGTCCGGACTTCCCATCACATAGGGAGTCTCTATACCGTAGCTACTCGGTGCAAAGACAATCGACGAGTTGTCCTTTCGCTTTCAAAAATATCCGGTCTTCAACAACGGTCTTCAATGCTATCCATTACGTCGTATCACTATTCGGAATCGGTAATCCGAATAACGAGCGCAATAATTTAAAAATAAGTGTAGCATTCAAATTCAAGCAAATCACAACAAATACCCATTCAAAGGTAAATATTGATAGTCGGTTATTGAACTATCAATGGATATGCCAACATCACCAGATTGCAAATAATTTTCCAAATTATTTATTTTCCAAAAATATCTTTACAAGATATATATATTTTTTCAATACTTCAAAAATAAATCAAAATTTATTTTTAAACCCATTTTCCAAATTTCATTTATAAATTCCATATTGAATTTACATCTTCAAAAAGATAAATTCTCTAAACTTTTCATTTCACATTGGAAAAACATTTCTATACTTATTTATAAGTAATTCACAAGTCTTTATTTATTTTCAACCTTTGGGAAATATTCAATATACTTAAATCGAAATTAAGTATATATTTCATTCTTTAAGGAAATCATTCTCTTAAACATATTTATTTGGGCCAAAACGAATGTTGTGTAAAACATCGTTACGACAACCCAAAATCACTAGTATAGGGATTCGAAATTAAAATAGATATATAAATCCCAATACTATACAAAACATTTCCTTTCGAAAACCATTTACTATAACAACAGTGTTATAGTCCACCATTTCCTTATTTTTTCTCTCGAAAACGTCTATTTCAACAATTGAATGTTGAATTCTATGGTTTCGATAGTTAATATATTTTAAAACATCTTTAGATCGTTTTAATTCTATTTAAAATATCACATCCAAAACATTTCTTTAACATATTATTCACTATTCAAAAACGTGAATATACTTGTTAACCAATTTCATCATTTCTATTGCTTTTATTTTAAAGCATTATTCACCGTCTAAAACGTGAATATAACTCCATTAATAAATTACAACAATTTACTTATCAAGATAAGTCGTTGCGGATTTATAAAACAACGTTTATAAATTTTATTTCTATTTATTTTATATCAACTTTCTTTAATAAATTTCCTTTATTAACCTATTCGATTTATAATTCAATTATATACCGAAAGTCCATATTATAAGTTAAATGCTTATAATTTATTTGTTTACAAAATCGTTCTTTTAAACTTCATAATTATAAATCTTATAACTTATAAGATTCATTTATTTATCCAAATCTATTCCTTAAATAACTTTATAATTTTTTTTTATAAAATTCCATTTATAACTTCACCGTTATAATCCTATAGATTTCATTCATTTATGAAATTCATTTACAATTCATTCTAACACTTATAAAAGCTCGTTTTGTAATTCCAATATTTTTAATTTATAAATATCAATTTATCAATCTTTTAATATAAATCAATTTATATTATTATTTCAAAACGTCTTCAAAGTCCTTTATAATTTCATCATTTTTGATTTATAAAATAATTAAATTTTATAAATCCTATTTTTAAACTTTTTATAATAAATTCAGAAATCCCAGTTTAAACTATTTTATAAAATCATTAATCCCATATTTTCAAAAATCAACTTTTAACTGTATTTCTCAAAAATCATAATTTTTATAACATTAAAATTATAACGTTTATTTATTTAAGATGGATCAATTCCAAAAATATTTTATAAACGTATACTTTCAAAGATCACTTTAGAAATCCCTTAAAAATCAAAATCGTTATTTTTAAGCTTCAAAATGGGATCCGATGATGCAACACATCAAATAGTCAATCACGACTTTCAAACATCATATATCAATATGATAATCAATCAAATATCACAATATCTGAATCAAATAAATATTTGTGAGGAATCCAGTTGGATCCCTCTAACCTGTTTCCCTGCATCCACAGACATTAGCACAATACCAATTCCGTTTCAAGACGGAATATCGCGGTATATGGGATTTTATAAATATTATCCGCTTAATAACGGCGCAATAGGGTCTCATCCGCTATACAATGCGGGAAATCAATCAACTGCAATATATACATATGCCAATATATATATATATATATATTGTTATATACTAATATAATACCAATTCTACTTCAAGGTGGAATATCGCGGTATATGGGTGTAATAAATAACCTCCGCTTACTAACGGCGTATAGGGTCTATTCACATCCAATATATATATATATATATAACAATCATCATTCATGCATTCAATCAACACAACTAACAATTTTAAATCTAACTATTTAAAATTTAAATAAATCCATTAGAGTAAGAAGTTCTCACCTTTGCTTTAATTAGCAATCCATTTCCCATCTTGACTCGTTTTCTTCATTTATACCTTGTATAAATATTTTAAACAATTTATTAATATTCGAACAGATCGAATAATAAATTTCCATTTAATAGATTTATTTAATTTGGCTCACGATTTGGGTTTAAACTAATAATTTATTTCCAATATAATAGTTTGAACTAAAAATTTTCTTTAAAATCTTTTAACAAATAATTAAATTGGTAAATAAACAAATTAATTGCCATTTTATTATTTTGAATTAACAATTTCCTTTTAATTTTAAACAGATTACTCTTAACAAATTTATCTAATTAAAATTAAATTTCAACTAAATTTACTTAAATAAATTATTCTTCCCTTTTATAAACTTAATTAACTAATAGTTTTATTTTAACCAGTTTCTTCTTAAATAAATTTATATTAACTAATTTTCCCTTTTATAAATTTAAATCAACTAATTATTTTACTTTAAATTAATATCTTTAAATCAATTTCTTTTAATAAATTTATTTAACTAAAAATTTAAATTTTAAACAAATTCTCTTTAAATAAATTATTTTTAACCACTAAAAATTTAATAAGTTAATTTAAACCAATTCTTCTCCTTTAATAAATTTACAAATTAATTAAGGTTAGTTGAAAATCAAAACTGCTTCAAACTTCACCTTACTGTAATAAAATTTTATTTTCAAACTAGTAATTTCAATTTCACTGCATATATATTTTATTTTCTGTTTTACCTTTTCTTTCTCTATAATATACATATATATCACATTTAATATTTAAATGAATACTGCAATTTAAAATTTTGAATTAACTAAATTATTAAAACAAAAATCGATTCTTACTGTGAAATTGAAGAAGCCAGCTCCCATCGAGGCCGACGCCATCGAGTCGCTGCCTACTCCACGTGCGCGTGCTCCTGCGCCTCTCGAATCGCGCGTCACCTCCATCGCGAACGCCTCATGCCCTAAATCGCGACCCCACCTCTAAATCACCTCCAGCATAAATCGACCGAGCCTCCATCTACTCGAGCGCCACTTCAACCCCTTTAATCGCCATTTGTTGCTGCTTGAAACCCCTAATTGCCGTGCGCCATCATCGCGCGCGCGCCTCTAAAAGCCATCGCCTCAAACCCTAGCGTCGCCTCCATCGTATTCGAGTCGACAGACGACCCTGAACCCACGCGCCTCCACTTCATGATGCTCGAAATCGAGCATCCCTTGAATCGCGACATCACCTCGCCACCATCGCGACCTCAGGTCTTGAAAGAAATCGCACGCACGCCATTTTTTTTTTCTTTTTCTGATTATTTTGTGAAGAATGGATTTGAAAGAGAGGGGGCGAGCTAATTAAATTCGAACTAGGCATGTCTCACACGATCTCGTTCGTGATTTCAATGGCGTGATACTCGGCTGAGACAAAGGAGAAGACACGATTTTTCTACGGGATCTTCTGCGTGATTTTAGGCATGATTTTAGGAATGCTGTCTGAAATAAAATTTTAAATTTAAATTTATATTAAATTTGTTTCTATACAATTTTCAACGCGTTTACACGTCGTGTGCTCACATATCAACTCAGAAAAATACGAAATTTGAAATCCGGTAATAATTCAATATTACGGACCCAATGGAACTGGTTTCGTCGAATTCCGAGACTGTGCCTCAGACGGCTATTTTTAAATGTCGATTTAAACGATTTAATTTCAAAACTGAACAAAGCAGTTTCAAACTCAATTCTGAAGCTTCTATTATCTTCAGTATTATCAATATGAATTTTACAAGCCTTTGAAATATTTTTAATCAGCTTAAAATTGAAGATTCAAATTTTATTCAACTCTCAATAGATTAAATTCTATAATTTAATCGCTATTTTCAAAGTTATATTGAAAATTCAATCCAAACCATCATTCAAATATTTAAAATTAATTAAATATTTTCAAATTAAATTGTTCAAAATTCTGGGTCGTTACACTTCCTCCAAGGGCATTTTGGGTACTCCCCAAAAATATGCATTCGGGTTTCTAACTTGTATAAATACCCTTTATGTTTCATGTAGCCTTCTTCCTCTTAGTTAGTTAGTTAGTTTTAGTTTAGAAAATAAATCAAATCTCTCTTTCTTTCCATGGTTACTTAACCATTTCTTCTCTTATGTAATTCCTTTTTTTTATGCAATGTTAATTATTGTTTCTTTTTAATTACATGTTCATTTCCTTTTATGCAAGTAGTGTAGATTTTCCTTTATGTAATTAGAATAGTTTTCCATTTCACTTTGCTCTCTTTTCCTTTTCTTTTTCTCTCATGTTGCAAGCTGCATTTGTTCATATGATAACAAATATGAGAGGCTAAACCCTTTCAATTTAGGGGTAATGAAGCTCTCTAATCATGTAGCTTCAACTTAATTTGATGTTTGTGCTCTCTTTTTGTGCTTAATGAGAATGATTGAAGTGGTTTAATGATGTTGTTTAGCTTTGAATTTGATAGTTGTTTATAACAAATTGGCTATGCTTAAACAAAAAAACACAAATTGCCTCTTCATCTACATATGATTATGGCAAAGAAGTGATTGTTGAAATTAAAATTTGATGGCTTATATTTCTAATTAATAGTTAATAGACCATGCTTAAAATAGATTTTGTTTTCAACTTTGTTGTCATATTTTATGAGATTTAAAAGTATATTAGTAGTTGTGTTATAGTTTGATGGTTTATATTGAGCTAATTAATAGCACAAATCTACCATACTTATGATAAGCACATCAACTAATTCACTAATGACAAGAAAAGAGAGATCATAACTTCATTTTGTTGATTTATGTGATCTAGAGAGTGAAAATTGCCTCTAAATTGTCTTAACACTCATATTTTTATCAATTTTTTTTGCTTGTTTTTCTTCTTTTTTAGTTTTACATTCTCTTCAACCTTGGTTTAATTTGATTGAATAGATTTTTAAAATCATCAATTCCTGCGGATCGACCCGTATTCGCCACGTGCTACATTTGTACGCCGTGCGCTTGCGGTTATTTTTAATTTAAATTCGTTCGACGGTTATCTAAACCGATAGAATTTCCGTCGACGAACAAGTTTTTTGCGCCGTTGCCACCCGAAGGTTTAACGGCTTGTTGCATACGCTCAATGCAATCATGCTCCCTACGAAAATGGATTTATCTTAGTTTTTCTTTATTCGAGTACGAATAAAAAGATAAGTGTGGAGGTATTTGATGTGCACGTAAATATGCATATTTTTACCACCATATTTAATCTATTTAAATTGAATAAATGATCATATTGAGTATTTTAACTTGTTTTAACCAAAATTCAAATTATTTGAAATTGTCACATTTTCATCGTCATCCAAGGGCAAAACGGTCATTTTTGTGCATATATCAAATTGAGAAAATTTATTGAAAAATTTCTATATTATTTTGTAAGAATTTAAACTCAATTACAAGTGGTTTCATGAAGGAATATGCACGTACAAAGAAGATACAAAAGAATGAAGATGGAAATAATTCAAAGTGAAGAACATGGAGGACCCCACCTACCCCTACCTTAATGTACAAATTAAAGGCTAATGCACATGTTAAAAGACATTTAAAGCTTCATGTACATTTAAGTGGGGGATTATTGAAGCTAATGATAACTTGGCCACCACACTCCCTCTAAGGGCATTTTGGGTACTCCCCAAAAATATGCATTAGAGTTTCTAACTTGTATAAATACCCCTTATGTTTCATGTAGCATTCTTCCTCTTAGTTAGTTCGTTTTAATTTAGAAAATAAATTAAATCTCTCTTTCTTTCCATGGCTACTTAGCCATTTCTTCTCTTTTGTAATTCCTTTTTTTTAAGCAATGTTAATTATTGTTTCTTTCTAATTACATGTTCATTTCCTTTTATGCAAGTAGTGTAGATTTTCCTTTATGCAATTAGAATAGTTTTCCATTTCACTTTGCTCTCTTTTCCTTTCCTTTTTCTCTCATGTTGCAAGCTGCATTTGTTCATATGATAACAAATATGAGAGGCTAAACCCCTTCAATTTAGGGGTAATGAAGCTCTCTAATCATGTAGCTTCAACTTAATTTGATGTTTATGCTCTCTTTTTGTGCTTAATGAGAATGATTGAAGTGGTTTAATGATGTTGTTTAGCTTTTAATTTGATAGTCTATGTTTTTTATAACAAATAGGCTTTGCCTAAACAAACAAAACACAAATTGTCTCTTCATCTACATATGATTATGGCAAAGAAGTGGTTGTTGAAAATAAAATTTGATGGTTTATATTTCTAATTAATAGTTAATAGGCCATGCTTAAAATAGATTTTGCTTTCAACTTTGTTGTCATATTTTATGAGATTTAAAAGTGTATTAGTAGTTGTGTTATAGTTTGATGGTTTTTATTGAGCCAATTAATAGCACAAATATACCATACTTATGATAAGCACATCAACTAATTTACTAATGACAAGAAAAGAGAGATCATAACTTCATTTTGTTGATTTATGTGATCTAGAGAGTGAAAATTGCCTCTAAATTGTCTTAACACTCATATTTTTATCAATTTTCTTTTGCTTGTTTTTCTTCTTTTCTAGTTTAACATTCTCTTCAACCTTGGTTTAATTTGATTGAATAGATTTTTAAAATCATCAATTCCCTGCGGATCGACCCGTATTCGCCATGTGCTACATTTGTACACCGTGCGCTTGCAGTTATTTTTAATTTAAATTCGTTCGACGGTTTTCTAAACCAATAGAATTTCCGTCGACGAACTGTAGGCTAGGAATGATGATTGGAGGCTACCTTTGGATGATCGTGGCATGTTTGCGGAGATAATCAGACAAGCTAAGAGAGGAAAATTGGTGAACATTGATTTGGAAGATGTGAGTGAGAGTCCATTCACTCCTAACATCAGGCTTGCTAGGAATCCGCCAGAGTTTAAGTTACCGACACTGGGGGCATATGATGGATAATCGAACCCTACTTTTCATCTGATGAGATGCATATGGAGATGCCAGAAGCATCGGAGGAAGTGATGTCATGATGTTTTCCCTTGTACTTGGAGGATATAGCTGCAACGTGGTTTAGACAATTGGAGAACGGTTCTATTGGTACTTGGATGGAGTTGGTTGATAAACTCATGAGGCAATGTAGGTCATCACTAGTCCTAAGAGCACAATATCATTAGAAATACTAATGCAAGGGGCAGGAGAGTCCTTGAGGAGTTTCTTAACATGGTTTAATGCAGCAGTTTCTTCAGAGAACCGGCCGAATCCATCGATAGTCTTACGGCGGCGGTATTTGGGATTGCGGATGACATAGACTTTAATATTTCATTGGAGCGAACCCACCAATGGACCTTGGAGAATTTTTCCACAAAACCGATAAGTTCTTACGGTACGACGATGCTAAAGCAGGCAGAGAACAGATAAATGTAGTGAGGGATGGAGGACTATCTGGGAAAGGTTCAGGCAAAGACAAAGGAAAGTAGAAAGTGAATCATAGCTTCGACAGTTTGAAGCAGCAAAGGAGAGAGCCGAAATTCTCTTCTTATATCGATTAGAACGAGAGTTTACAAAGGATTTATTTGATACTTGAGGACGCCTTCCATACCGAAGGTCGACAAGGAGAGGCCATCGAGTGTGAGCGGGCATGTAACAACTCGGGATTTTTGACCCTCGAAAATCGACACTAATACGAGCACTATACCATGTGTCGAGCAATCAATTGCCGTAAAACCCGATTGTTAGGAGAAAAGAAAGTAGAAAGAAGGAAGAAGAAACTAAATAATACAGAATCTCACAGCGGAACGAATAATCTACAATATATAACAAATCTTTACACAAAGAATAAATGTAATATACATACATCAATCAGAGTACACTAACCTATTTCAGCTTGGACATTTATAACAACCTGTCCTCACAATTGCTGATAAATACAACCAATACACAGCATAGTGGAACATAATGAAGTACGTAGATACGTCTTGGGCCTCCAGCTCATCTCCTAAAGCTCCAAAGCATCTAAACTAAATATGTAATATGCTCAGTTTGATCCGAGCATTATAATAAAATAACACCCAAGCCAGTCCGGAAAACCACCATGAGAAAACACACCTAACTGAATTTTTAAAGTTATAAAAGCCTTTGAAAACAAAAGTATCTCACAACATCACATCGCAAATAAACACGAACGGGTTTTTACTTTACGATAACCAAACAATTTTAAATGAAATCCTCTGATATTATAATAGTGTCTAAGATACAAATACTTATTAATCATACCTAAAATTGTTGCATTAATTAAATTCCAGCATAATAGATATACAACTAATACCATAAATGCACATATTGGAAAAAGGACTTTGTACAATGACTGGGCTACTGGGGTACCACCCGACAAGGTGCATCTCTAGATAAAATAATACCGAGGTCGAACCTATCGACCGTTGCCAACATAGAACTGGCCTATCCTTACTAGATAGTACCGAATATGATCATTTCTCCATTAATGGACCCGAAGCATACAAATGAGTGATAATTATCGACTCTAGATGGGGAGATCATACCCTACTTGGGTGCGACCCACTTAACTCTGTTGCACCTCCTCTATTTTAGTCATTCTCGGTTGGTGAGGCTTGAGGCTAAGTTTACCTTTTATATAACACTTCCCACATGAAGATGGTAACATTGCCTCCAAGCAGCAATGCAATGCCAACATTCAACCATACAAGTTCTTCCGGGATTAAACAAAATGCTTGAGAGCTCTATCTTCAATTCCATCATCTTCCAGATATCTTCACTTTGAAATGCTTGAGTTGGATGGAAGTGGTTTTCGAATAACATATGTGATCCTAGTCTCTTCAAAAAAACATTAGATAATTTTCAGTAAACTCAACCCCGGTTCTTTAGGAAATAAACACTCAAAGATAAGTGCGGAGATCACCTCCTAACCATTAGTGGATGGATTTCCGTATCATTTGTCCTAGGAGAATGAAACGAGATTTATACGCATAGTAGAGCATCATTGGAGATGAACGTGCCATATAACTCACCTCCTAGATATTTCCAAAGTTACTTTTTGGGTCTAAATTCGATAGCCGATTATTTAACAATCAAATAAATAAATATTCAAATCAGGGGTTTATTCCATACTGAAAACCAACATTAGTTAAACGCATAAGCAATTACTAGCCTCCTTAATGAGTTTTTTCATTTATTAAATTCATCTTGTAAATACTTGTATCAATAAGCTTTTACAAAGATATATTCACAAATTCATATATTTTCAACACTTGAAAAAATATCCATATACTTATCTAAATGGTATAAGTATATTTGTAAAACAAAGAAAGATTTCCTTTTTATACAATTCTCAAATCATTTATAAATTACTTTATAAATTCTAAAATCATTCGTAAACTATTTATAAATCCCTAAACCATTTTTAAATATTTCTAAATCATTTCTCAAGCCATTTATAAACCCTTTATAAATCCCTACAACTTTTCATAAAATTCCTCTTATAATCCTATAAACCCATTTCCAAAATTTGTTTATAAATATCTAACCATTTATAAAAGTCCTTTGCGTCATAAATAACCCCCCTTTAAGTCCTCAAACCATTTCATAAAACTTCCCTTATAAACCCAAAGTACGTTTATAAACTCTATTTGTGAGTCTCGACAACTTTTATAATTATATAAAATCATTTACTTTAAAGCACTATTATATAATAATAATAATTATTATTAAAAAGAAACGTTATAAATAAATAATTATTATTAACTTCAAAACATTTTAAAATAATTTTCAATTATTTCAAAACATTATTAAATAAATAATAAAAATTAATCTTTATCATGACTTTAAATAATAATAGTTAACTTCCAAAATGTTATTAGTAATCATTATCATTAATTTCATACCATATTAATTATTTGAATAATTAACTTTTCAAATAGTAAAATGTTGATAAATATTTTTAAAAAAACATTAAATATAAATAATTAACTATAAAAAATATTAACTATAAATAAATAACTTTAAAACAATACTAAATTATAAGTAAATAACTTTAAAACAATATTAAATATAAATAAATTACTTTATAAAAACAATGTTAAACATAATAAATAACCTTAAAACAATATTAAATATGAATAAATAACTTTTTAAAAACAATGTTAAATAAAATAATAACTTTTTTAAAACAATATTACATATAAATAACAACTTAGAAAAAAGATAGATAAATAGGTTGGAATAAAAAGAAATTAAATATTTTATAAAAGATATTTCCAAAACCCAATTTCGAATTTAAAATCATTTCTTATGTCAAAACCAATTTCCAACTCAAATGGAAATTTATAGTATTTTTAGAATACAAATATGAGGCCAATAGCTAACAAACGCTTAACCAATATCAATATTGATTTCCTATCACTATAGGGTTTTTGGTTGCTCATTTAATAATTTCATAACCAATATGGTTAGCAATCAGGTTTCATATTCCATAATCAATCAACAAAAATATTATTGAAAACGTTTCAATAATTAGCGAGGAATCTAGTTGGATTCCTCCAACCTGTTTCCACCTTCATCACAACTCATATACATATCAACACACATATGTGTAAATAAAATCAACGGTGGTGAGGAATCCCATTCGATCCCTCCAACCTATCCCCTTGCATCACAAACAGTATATAACTATGTAATATAGGTCATCGTCTACTAAGCGGGTATATATAAAAGGGTCATCCGCTCCAGTAACCGGAATTAATCCAAACCAACTAAATAAATAGTAAATCATCCAAATATCCAATCAACAATTTTTATTAACTATATAACATTTTTGGTTAACAAAAAAGGTGAGTTAAACTCATTGGAATTTCTGTTGTCGCCGAGGCGTTTCGGTTTGAAAAAAAGTCGAACGACGTCCGATTTCAGCGTAAATTTCAAAAATCTTTAAATCCGACCAAACCAGTCCCATCGTGAAGCTTACGCTATCACAAGCGCAGCGTAAATATCTGCACCATGATTGACCTCGTATGAGAGAGTTATACAATTTTTAATTAAACGATTTTTAAATTAATAAACTAATTACATATTATTAATATACTAATTACCCTCGTTGTTTAAATCCCAATACCTTCCCCTTTCATTCACGCATATGAACCCACCTAGGCACCATCTTCCCTTTCTCCCCATCGCCACCATGGTGCATCGAAGACCACCACATCATGGTGGCCAACTCCCCAGGCCTAGCGGCTACCATCCCCGCAAGTGCCGATCTCTAATTTTCCTTCGTTGTAACGACCCGGAATTTTCAATCCCAAAAATTCCAGATAGTTAGGAAAACGAAGAAAGAGGTAGAAGAAGAAATAGGAAACACCAACATCTCACATTTGCAGCGGATAAAAATATAATATCAAATAATAACAGTTTACAAAAGAATATTATATATGTCGGTTACATCTTTAAAACATCAGAGTTACAGTTATATATAGACACTGGATATACAACATCATTATGTCTCAGATATACAACAATATAATACAGCGAAAACACTCCATACGTTCTTGCCATCCAACTCGCTTCCTGAGCTCCAAAACGTCCTTACCTGAAAATCTGTAATACTCGGTCTGACCCGAGCATTACATCGAAGTAATACCCGGGTCAGGCTGGAAACCAGCGTGAGTAAACCTAACTAAAATGGAATATCCAAGCAAACAACTTATATAAACCCGGGGTAACTCGAATAAATTACAAATTCACAATTTGATGTTGACATCACTTATTTCACACATAAGTTTTCTAAGTACCAAAATTTGGATTAAATAGTCCAATTCACCTAAATCATTTCATTCCGGCCTATTGATTTCACATAATAGTCTATAGAAAATTCGAAGTGGTTTCAGATATTTTCCAATACTCGACTCTGGTCACTTCAAGTCTCATTCAAGACGTCCAATACCATTCAATCATCTATAAGCAACTTGATCACTTCCAAATTTATTAATTAATACAAATTGAATTACTAACGTCGGCCACTTAGGTTCCTTCATTTAACATTATTAATCGTAAATCAATTTATTTATCATCCCTTAATGTCCATCTTAATTAATCATCCTGGATTAATTATTCTTCAATTACCTTCAAGTAATTATCTTAAATTAACTTCACAATAATAATTATTCTTAACCAAAATCAATAAGTAATCTTCATTACTTCATAAATTAATTAACTATATTAAATACATTAATCCTTAATTACTTATATTAATTAATTTCTCATAAGTCACATATTATTGATTAATTAATCTTAATTAATCAATCTGTAATTACATCATTAATTATATAAATTAATGATTTCTAATTACATTTTAATTTATCCTAATCTAATTTAATTACATTAAATAATTGACCATTAATTAAACCGCAAATATTAATAATTCCTAATTTATCTCAACCTGTAATTATCTACCTTTATATTTACTTCATTAAATAAATTAATTACTCCTTAATTAACTATATTAATTCATCTCTTGATTAATTTCACAAAGTAATTATATTTATTTAATTACTTTAAGAACTACTTATCAAACCACCCAATGATCATTCTAAATTAATTAAACTTTATTAATTAACCCAAATCATTAATTAATTTAATTAATTAACTATCCATTTTAATTACCCTACCAAATTTAATGAATCACAAATCATTAACCCTTATTAACTTTAAAATGAAAACATTTTCTTATTTATGATTTAAGATTAAAACAATTTAAAACCCAAATACTTCGAGTCAACCAACAATTAACTCAAGAACCAACCAAAACCAAAGTCACCAGATCATCAGTGCATATCAAATCAATTCAATCATTCAACCAATTATTTAAATTTAACCATTTAAATTTAAATAAACATCTAAAGGAGTGAGATTAACTCACCTTTGATTTTCGTTTGCAATCCACTTCAATCTCGACTCGGTCTCTTCATGATTTATGGACCTTGTATAAACATTAGGTGATTATTAATACTTGAATTAACCGAACAATTTATTTCCCTCAAATAAATTTAATTAACCCAAAATTTTTTTTAAACCAATTTTTTTTTCTTTTAATAAATAAATTTTAAGTTCCAAAAATAAATTGAATAAGTTAATCTCCCAAATATTATTTAAAATAAACTTAGTAAATAAAAATGTGTAAATGCATATTTATTTTATTTTACTTCCTTTTAAACTACATATATTTTAAAACTTAAATTATATCGATTCAAAAGTCTAATTTTATGCAAAACTTTCAACTATTTAAAATTCCTACATATTTCTTTCAAAATCCTTTCTATATAAAATCTTTCCTGTATTTGAATATATATATAAATTGGAAAAATTGCATTTATCTTAATGTAATTATTATTTTTCTTCGATTTAAATTTAAATAAACTAATAACACTTAGAATTTAAATCCTAAATTACCTATATATATAATTTTCTGAAATTAACCAATTCTAGATTTATTTAAAAACAAAATTTAGGTAGTTTATACCTTTTCTCGATGCCTCTCGCTTTTGGGGAAAGAACTCGTGCATCCACGAACATCGAACCCTCCTTCCACGCGACCCACCAACCTTGCTCTACCTTCGCCATCGACTGCCGCCCTACTGATACCATCCCCAACGCGAACGAACCACCCTACCTTAGATTACGCGCCACCATGAACTCGAGCTCGACTAGCTGCCAGATGGATTGACGAAGATGCTAGCTCGAGCCCTTGTGCTTGCGTCGTCGTCACCAAAAATTACCGTGACCTCGATCCCCCAAACTTCGGCCCCACAGCCACACCTCCGACCTACTGCACTGCAACACGGCTTCTTGAAGCCTTATCAACCCTAGTCTCTCGCGCCATCATCTCATCGTCGCCGCTCCATCACGAGCGACTCGGCTTCGAACAAAGGCGAGAGCCTCACTGGTTTTCGACCCATGCAAGTATTCGCGATCGAATCGAGCGATCGAATCTTGAACTCAATTCGATTCGTGGAAGAAACTGTTTCGCCATAGATTCCTCTTTTTTTTCATTTGAGTTCAATTTCTGTTTTAAGATTAGAGAGGGAGACGGAGATAAGATATAGATTTGGGGATGGCTTCTTGAGTACGAGTGTTTATTTTAATTTTATTATATTATAAAACTTCCAAAATGCCTCGTTAATTGCTACTAAAATTTCGAACTCCTCTTAAGGAATGCCGCTAGGCGATTATAAGGTTTTGCCTGCGTTCCGAACACGATGGAACGTGTTTCGGAGGCTAACTCGATCATATGCGCAAGTTACGGAAGTAAACGATCAATTTTAAATTAAAATGCTTAAAATAGTTTCTATGCATTTTGAGCTGCCAGGGTCAAAAGACAACTCCGATTGCTAAGAAAATTGAAATCCGATAATAACTAACTATACGGATCCAACGGAACAGGTTTCGTCGAATTCCGAGACCGTGCTTCGGAAGGCTATTTTTGAATATCGATTTAAACGATATATTTCCAAAACTGAACATATCACCTGTAAGTTCTATTTTCTTCAGTAACATCATTATAAATTTTACAAGCCTTCAAACTATTTTTTACAGGCTTGAGGCTGAAGATTCAATAATTCACCTGGTTTCAGTTTATTAAATCTAATAACTTAATTACTATTAATAATAATAATATTTGAATTCAAGTTAAAAATTAACTTTTAAATATTTACAATCAATTAAGTATTCCAATTTAAATTGTTAGAAATTCTGGGTCGTCACATTCCTCCCCCCTTAAAAGAATTTCGTCTCCGAAATTACTAGTTAAGAAGATTTAATATCATTACTATTTCCCAAAACTAAACAGTTTTATCAACTTGCCATAACCTACCTTTTATTAAAGACCCACAATTACTTCAATTAACTTCCAAAACCTTCCATAGTTTCCCACAACATTATTTATTTCATTTATTAAAATCTAATTTAAAATTCACATTTAAATTATCACAACTTTCTCAAAAATTTCTAACTCTCTAAATTTTCGAATTTTTTTGCTGGCGTCTCCTTTGCGCGGCTAGCTCGGTACAACTACAAAATGCCTCTACGGGCTTTCAAATTCCAAAAGAAAACAAAACGCAAGTGGCTAGATCAAAAGCCCAATCAAATTTCATATAGAAATTTAAACACATACCGTTTTGTCGAGCAATTCAAATTTATCTTCTGAAATCAAAATCAATTTCCTTTTCCCTTTAATACCTGCATATCCTACTTAGCAATAATATCCAATTGTAACTTTTCAAATCATTTTATACATTTCCTTACATAGGTTTCATATCTACTTCTATTCAAATTAGTTTTCCAATTTCCATATGAATTCAATTTATCTTTATCTCTAAATATTGAATTTTTATCTTCCATTTATATATCATTCATATCATTATGTTAAATAAGTTTCATTCACTAATTTATTTCAATTTCCAATTTAAAAATGTTTTGGCGCTAACAAATTTTTTTTTCAATTTTTTTTTAAAAAATTTTCTAACTCCCTAAATTTTCGAATTTTTTTGGTAGAGTCTCCTTTGTGCGGAGGAGCTTTTGCAATTTGACAAGAGATATAAATATATATACATCGACCCACATGGTCAGAAAAACAAAAACAGTTTATATTTTCTATTTTTATTGCGTAGGCGTACCTTTATTTAGCATTTTTAAGCAAGTGGCTTATAATTCTAGCATTTACCACGTCCAAATCCAGCCAAACGGCCTTGAGGTACCTGTACTTACTCAATTTAAATACGTAAGTGCGATATATAGTAATTTATTTGCATTTCACTCATTTCCAATAGCTAATACACGGACTTCATAAGCCATACCTACCAAATAGCACTTAAAAGTAATTAATAAGGTTTCAATCACCAATTCATTTGCTTTCACTAGCTTTTCTTACCCTTACATTCAATTTAAGTGATGTACAACTCACTTACTTACCTTCAATTCATTTACAATTCCAAACAAACTCATATTCATATCAATTTATTTAAAAATCAATTATATTTGCATTACTAATTAACAGAATTTAATTAAATATCGTTTACGTCAAACGACAATAATTTTTAGGTAAATTCGACGATATTTGCTTAATAGAGTATTCATTTTAGTTTATAACTACATCAAATTAATTTCAATTCATTTTTTATTTAATTCCATTTCATTTCTAATTTATTCACCAATCAGACATTTGCATTTCATTTCATCTCCGCATTGGTTTCATTTTAAAACTATTTCATTGAACTTGACAACATTCAATGTTTATATTAATATCCATTTTCCAAATAAATTTAACCCAAACTTTTATTTAAATGTCTTCCATCCTTACTCGAAACCAAGCTTTTATTGACTTAAGTAATTTTACTTCAAATTAATACGCCTCATAACTTAAGTTCATTCCGATAACCCAATCCCAATTAAATCTTTGATTTAATTTTTATTCAATCAGACTTCATCCATTTATTATTTAATTCAGCTAACCCATTTATTCACCCTATTTTAAATTTTTAATTCACCTACTTAATTCATTTTCGAATTTATTTTATTTATACAAAAACCATTCTCAATTTTATTTCTACTTACCTGGGTTTTGTTTGCAATTCAAACCATGTCTATTATAATTCAATTCCATTTTATCTTAACAACATCTCTACTTATTTTAATTCCTCATCAAATCTAAGTTGAATTCTATTTAAAATTCGAGTTCATTTCTAAACTCCATTATTAACTTACAATCCATTTATTTACCCGAGTTAAATTTTATTAATATACTCTATCAAATAATTAATTAGCTAATTAGTTTACTTTCAACTTTTAAATCAATATTCGATTTTATTACAAAAAATCACTTTATTAAATTTTCCTGAATTCAATTTTTTTTTCGTAATTCCAGTTTGGATTTCTTTCATTTTCCAAAATTCCATCACTTTTATTTACAATTTTAGAAATGCTTTTAAATCCACATCATACTAATAAAATAGCTCTTTATAAAAATACTTCTTATAACTCGATGTCTCAACCATTCCATCCTTGTTCTCACAGAAATTCAGTCATACGTTAATCAGACGTAGGACTGAAAATCTATAAGTACCTGGTAACCCATTTCAACACCCAATGAAAATACTTGGGAAAATAATTTTATTTAAAATATAGAAAACAATTTTTGAAAATAGAGGAAATATCTTTGGTGAGAATGCTCTGGAAATCATCACCCTCATCCATGGTCGCAGTTACATCCTGGGTTACGTTGCCATCGCAGCAAAAGTCCATGTAACTATAGGCACTCCGCGCCCCTTGATTACGCCAAGGAACCCACAACATATCGCAGTTACATTCCAGGGTTACGTTGCCATCACAGCAAAAGTCCATGTAACTGCAGGCATCAACGCCCTCGATTTTCGCTGTCGAAATGAAACTTCTCCACTCCTACATAGGTCGCAGTCTACCGATGTAAAATCAAATGTAGACTATTGCCTCTCAGTGGCACACACGACTTTCGCTATGTTAACATAGGTCGCAGTCTACCGATATAAAATCAAATGTAAACTGTTTGCTCTCAACAGCACATACGACTTTCGTTATGGTCTGTAGTAGATCGCAGTGACATCGAGTTACACTGTCGTCACAGCATAACCCAAATGCCTCTGTAGGCATCAGTGCCCCTCGACTTTCGCTACACACTACTCATAATCCTCAGGAACTAGTTTTGTATGGACTCCTCAAAGGATCAACTTTAGAACCCTCCCTTAGGGTTCAAGGCAGCACCACCCGGTGGCACTCCTGAGAAGTTCATTTCAAGGGAGCGCCTTTTTCCCCAGAGCCATTATCAAAACACTTTATACTATACACATATAGTATCTTTCAAATCATACACCTAGTATGATCTCATACAAAGCACATTTATAAAAAATCGATTATCCCAAAATCGATAATTTTCAAACTAGGCTTTCCAACCCATATTGATTTTACCCAAAAACCAAAAGCCTTTCCAAATCCAAGGTTCCCAAAATCTTTTCCAAAATCCTCATAAGATCCTTTATATATATATATATATATAATTTTTAAAACTTTGGATCATTTCAAACTTGTATAAAATTCCTTTTGTACTTCAAACACTTTCAAAATCCTTTTCTTCCGACAATAGATTCAACAAAGGGAGATTTACCTTATATAACAAAGATATATAACTTTATTTGTTCTAAATCAAATATTAAAATTTGATTACTCTTCCCAGTATCAATTTCATTCAAATCCGTACGATGTACACATATCATCTGTACGCTACACCAATCTGATCGTTCACTCGATCACACAATTTCACTTCCGAACTAATATCGTCCACTCGACTTCCTAATGCAGACACAGATCTGGTTTCTTGATTAGAAACTGTCATTCTCCTTACATAGCCATAACTATGATAGAGAATATCCAAAACCAATCAATAACCCATATCCAGGTTCGCCGTAAAAAATCGAGTGAAAAATCCCAACTCGGATTGGTACAACTATCTCAAAATTCTGTACTCGAATCTGGATCAAATCACTATGC
The DNA here is from genome assembly GCA_030765085.1 of Allium cepa. Taxonomy (NCBI): domain Eukaryota; kingdom Viridiplantae; phylum Streptophyta; class Magnoliopsida; order Asparagales; family Amaryllidaceae; genus Allium; species Allium cepa. The sequence goes on from CM060937.1 coordinate 382,248,601, forward strand.
GAATAGAATAATATACGTACATCTTACGTATTTAACTTCATTGATTATTAGCCAAGTCAATTTCCTTTCTATTCATCCTCACTTCGATTTTATTCACTTATTTACATTTACCTTAATCCTCATTTGGATTTATCACATCAATTCTTATCCCAGTTGGGTATTTAATCAATAACAGTTTGAACTCCGACCTATTTATCTTTGGAAAATAGCTTGAAAATTTTAAAAATAGACAAGTAGCTGAAAAATAATTATTAGTTTGCAAAATAGCTGTAGAATAGTTAATTAGTTGTAAAATATTTGGAAAATAGTTGAATAGTTTCAGAAATTTTAGTTAATTGCGAAATAGTTGTAAAATAGTAATTAATTTGTAAAATAGTTGAAAAATAGTAACTAGTTTATAAAACAGTTGAAAATTGTTAAATAGCTCCAAAAATAACTGTAAAATAAATATAAAATAATTTGACTTTAAAAAGAAAGGTTGTATTTATTAAATAGCTAGGAAAAATAAGTTTGTATTAAAACAATTTATACTAAAAATAATTCAGAGTCAAAACTATTCACTTTCTCATCAATTCCATTTAAATTTCCACTTCTATTTAAATTGACTCAATTCCAATTTGAATAACTTCAATTTCCATTGAAATTGATTTAACCCCAATTCAAGTTGAATTGATTTTGATTTCTTTCCCACTTTAAATCACATTCCATTTGATTTTAAACCTGTTCAACTTTAATTACAATCCCAAATTATTCCAATCAATTTGGACTAATATCAATTGAACCCACTTCAATATCAATCATTTCAATTCAACCCAATTCAAAATTTCCATTTAAATTTTTAAACTTATCCATCTTCAATCACAAATCCAATTAATTTAAATCAAATTCAATTTTGAACTAATTCAATGTCAATCTCAATTTTAAACCATCTTGAATTATATAAATTCGTGTTAAATTCTCAAAGGATGATTTTTTTAAACCAAATTAACCTTTATTAAAAGTTTTTAAACATTTTAATTTCTGAGCTCAAATTCTAGAATTTCATTTTCAATCAATTTAATTTTAATTTGGTTGTATTTCTGTTACCACTGAATTCAATCCCAATTCAAGATTTCAATTTGGTTGTACTATATTACTTCTTAATTTAATTCCAATAATTTAACAACCAACCACCTTAATATTTATTAGAGGGAAATATTGCTTTATATTCAAAATATATTCTTATATAAAATCAATTAAAAATTTTATATAAGAAAATAACAAGTACGCTCTCATATATATATATACACACATATATACATACACACTCAACTCATTCTAGAGTACTACGGACTCTATTTAATGAGTAATTCCCACCAGAGCCAAGGTTCTCGCTTAACCTTTCAGCTCTGATACCAACTGTAACGACCCAGAATTTTCGATCCCGAAAATTCCAGATAGTTAGGAAAAAGAAGAAAGAGGTAAAAGAAGAAACAGAAAACACCAACATCTCACATTCGCAGCAGATCAAAATATAATATCAAATAATAACAGTTTACAAAAGAATACTATATATGCCGATTACATCTTTAATACATCAGAGTTACACACACACATATATAGACACTGGATATAAAACATCATTATGTCTCAGATATACAACAATATAATACAGTGGAAAAACTCCATACGTTCTTGCCATCCAGCTCGCCTCCTGAGCTCCAGAACGTCCTTACCTGAAAGTCTATACTAATCGGTCGGACCCGAGCATTACATCGAAGTAACACCCAGGTCAGGCTGGAAAGCAGCGTGAGTAAACCCAACTAACATGGAATATCCAAGCAAAAAACTTATATAAACCCAGGGTAACTCGAACAAATTCACTATTTGATGTTGACATCAATTATTTCACACATAAGTTTTCTAAGTACCAAAATTTGGATTAAATAGTCCAATTCACCTAAATCATTTCATTCTAGCCTATTGATTTCACACAGCAATCTATAGAAAATTCGAAGTGGTTTCGAATATTTTCTAATACCCGACTCTAGTCACTTCGAGTTTCATTCAAGACATCCAATACCATTCAATCATCTATAAGCAACTTGATCACTTCCAAATTTATTTAATTAATACAAATTGAATTACTAACCTCGACCACTTAGATTCCTTCATTAAACATTAATTAATTGTAAATCAATTTATTTATCATCCCTTAATTATCCATCTTAATTAATCATCCTGGATTAATTATTCTTCAATTACCTTCAAGTGATTATCTTAAATTAACTTCACAATATTAATTATTCTTAACCAAAATCAATAAGTAATCTTAACTACTTCATAAATTAATTAACTATATTAATTACATTAATCCTTAAATACTTATATTTATTAATTTCTCATAAGTCACTTATTATTGATTAATTAATCTTAATTAATCAATCTTTAATTACATCATTAATTATATAAATTAATTATTTATAATTATATTTTAATTTATCCTAATCTAATTTAATTACATTAAATAATTAATCATTAATTAAATTGCAAATATTAATCATTCCTGATTTATCTCAACCAGTAATTATCTACCTTTTTATTTACTCCATTGAATAAATTAACTACTCCTTAATTAACTATCTTAATTCATCTCTTGATTAATTTCACAAAGCAATTATATTTATTTAATTACATTAAGCAACTACTTATCAAACCACCCAATGATCATTCTAAATTAATTAAACTTAATTAATTAACCTAAATCATTAATCAATTTAATTAATTAATTAATTATCCATTTTAATTACCCTACCAATTTAATGAATCACAAATCATTAAACCCTTATTAACTTTAAAATGAAAACATTTTATTATTTATGATTTAAGTTTAAAACAATTTAAAACCCAAATACTTCGAGTCAAGCAACAATTAACTCAAGAACCAACCAAAACCAAAGTCACCAGATCATCAGTGCACATCAAATCAATTCAATCATTCAACCAATTATTTAAATTTAACCATTTAAATTTAAATAACATCCAAAGGAGTGAGATTAACTCACCTTTGATTTTCGTTTGCAATCCACTTCAATCACGACTCGGTCTCTTCATGATGTATGGACCTTGTATAAACATTAGGTGATTATTAATACTTGAATTAACCGAACAATTTATTTCCCTTAAATAAATTTAATTAACCCAAAATTTTATGTAAACCAATTTTTTTTCTTTTAGCAAATAAGTTTTAAGTTCCAAAAATAAATTGAATAAGTTAATCTCCCAAATATTATTTAAAATAAACTTAGTAAATAAAAATGTGTAAATGTATATTTATGTTATTTTACTTCCTTTAAAACTACATATATTTTTAAACTCAAATTATATCGATTCAAAAGTCTAATTTTATATAAAACTTTAAATTATTTAAAATTCCTATATATTTCTTTCAAAATCCTTTCTATATAAAATCTTTCCTGTATTTGAATATATATAAATTGGAAAAATTACATTTATCTTAATGTAATTATTATTTTTCTTCGACCTAAAATTAAATAAACTAATAACACTTAGAATTGAAATCCCAAATTACCTACATATATATATATATATATATATATATATATTTCTGTAATTAACTAATTCTAGATTTATTTAAAAACAAAATTTAGGTTAGTTTATACCTTCTCTCGATGCCTCTCGCTTTCAGGGAAAGAACTCGTGCATCCACGAACATCGAACCCTCCTTCCACGCGACCCACCAACCTTGCTCTACCTTCGCCATCGCCTGCCGCCCTACTGATACCCGAACCACACTACCTCAGATTACGCGCAAACCATGAACTCGAGATCAAGTAGCTGCCAGATGGATTGACGAAGATGCTAGCTCGAGCCCCTGAGCTTGCGTCGCCGTCACCAAAAATTACCGCGACCTCGATCCCACCAAGCTTCAGCCCCACAACCACAACCCCGACCTACTGCACTGCAACACGGCTTCCTGAAGCCTTATAAACCCTAGTCTCTCACGCCATCATCTCATCGTCGCCACTCCATCATAAGCGACTCGGCTTCGAACGAAGACGTGGGCCTCACTGGTTTTCGACCCACGCAAGTATTTGCTATCGAATTGAGCGATCGAATCTTGAACTCGATTCAGTTCGTGGAAGAAACTGTTTCGCCATAGATTCCTCTTTTTTATATTTGAGTTCGATTTCTGTTTTAAGATTAGAGAGGGAGACGGAGATAAGATATAGATTTGGGGATGGCTTCTTAAGTACGAGTGTTTATTTTAATTTTATTATATTATAAAACTTCCAAACTGCCTTGTTAATTGCTACTAAAATTTCGAACTCCTCTTAAGGAATGCCGCTAGGCGATTATAAGGTTTTGCCTGCGTTCCGAACACGATGGAACGTGTTTCGGAGGCTAACTCGATCACATGCGCAAGTTACGGAAGTAAACGATCAATTTTAAATTAAAATGCTTAAAATAGTTTCTATGCATTTTGAGCTGCCAGGGTCAAAAGACAACTCCGATTGCTAAGAAAATTGAAATCCGATAATAACTAACTATACGGATCCAACGGAACAGGTTTCGTCGAATTCCGAGACCGTGCTTCGGAAGGCTATTTTTGAATATCGATTTAAACGATATATTTCCAAAACTGAACATATCACCTTTAAATTAAATTCCAACCACTTTATTTTCTTAAGTAACATCATTATAAATTTTACAAGCCTTCAAATTATTTTTAACAGGCTTGAAACTGAAGATTCAATAATTCACACGATTTCAGTTTATTAAATCTAATAACTTAATTTCTATCAATAATAATAATATTTGAATTCAAGTTAAAAATTAACATTTTAAATATTTACAATCAATTAAATATTCCAATTTAAATTGTTAGAAATTCTTCACATTTGTCTACCGTGAAAAACCATAAACGTCGAATGATGTGCAACAAGAATTTCTTCCAGCACCTTACGAGCCACTAGGATCCAACCATACATCGTCATCAGCACCTCACACCGGTCAACTTTCATGTTGAAGCCCTAGCCTAAAATCACCTGAAGTGGCGGCGAAGGGTTTAGGCCGTTGGATTTGGTGATGATTTTTAAACTTTGAAATGAGCTATTCTCTCAGGTTGCATGCTAAATACATAAGGATAGGGGTATGGGGTAAATGTGGGCAAAGATATGGTTGAACAGTGGAGCGTGGGTAGGGTAACGGCATACAATGGGAAGAGTGTGTATGTGTGTATTATATTATCATATCCCAATCTAAGCGCTCAAAAATCCCGGACTCTAAACAAGGCGTGCCGCTTGACATTCTATACGTAATAACCCTATCCCAAACACATTGGAACTAGTTTCGAAATCTAATTCGATCATATATAGAAGACAGCTTTTCAAACCCAATAATATTATAATAATTCCTGAAATTAATTTGTATGCATTTTAAACTCATACGACCACACGATACACCCAATTGTAATGAAATTCAATGGCATATGATAACTTGCTACTATGGATCAAATGAAAATGGTTTCTTTGAAATTCGAGATAGTGCCCCGAAAGACTATTTTCCACACATTAATTAAAATGAATTATTATTAAAAACAAATTAATCACTTTTAAATCTAAACTACAAGTATACTAAATAGAATTTAAATCAACTTTCGAAATCATTTTTTTCGCATTATATTCAGGATTGAATTATTTAAATAATTCCAAATATTATATTCAACAATTTAATTATCACATAAATTGCTATATTTGAAATTTAATCCATTTAACTTATGAATTAACTTTTCAATATTTAAAATCAATAAAATATTCCAAATTCAATTAATTGAAATTGTGGATTGTTACAAGGCATTAAACAAATACAATCTATTCCATGAGCTGGAAGGGTAAACTATCAATGATTGCAAGCACTTGAAGGATATAGTTGAGGAATATGTCAGGGATAGTATGCTACCATAATATATAAAGACTCGTACTGCGTTAGTGGAACGGGAGCAATCACTGTCTGCATCAAATGGAAATGGCCTTGGATCGTGGTCACTGATCGTCGTCTCTTGATCAGTATGGCATTTACTAAATAAATAATAGACTCCACAATAAAAGGGCTAAGTCACTTACACGTGCACGGGATTGAGGTCGATCCTTAGGCATGCTCTGAGATGACGATATACTATCATTCCCGGAGAGGTAGTATTTGATTTTTCTTGTTTTTGGTTTTCTATTTTTTGCAAGAACTTAAATTTAGTAATTTAATGAAAGGATTTTGGAATGATTAAATCAGCACTTAAAAGTAATAAATGAAACAAGCCACTGTTGTTCAGATCAGAGACATTGGGCAATAACCGCTAGGTGTGAGTCCCCTCGTCGGAGAGTGATAGGATGGACTTGTATATGGATTAAGTCCTCTACTGGGGAATTGAGGCCAATGAATAATACCCCACAGATCGCGTTTAGTTCCCACCAAAGAGACAGAATTAGAGAAGCAAGAAGTAGGATGCTTTGTTAGAGAGCAACAGGATTGGCCTGCTTATTGTTGTACCCTTATTGCCAGAGGGTGAGTGGGGCTCAGCAAGGATTCGCAGAGACCATGATTGGCCTAGGAAGGCTATAACGTTGCTTTATGTTCAGGGACACTGAACTGATTACAGAAAGTAATGCCGCTTCACCAAAGAGCGACATAATCGACTTACTTATCGTTGTTCCTACTTTCACGGAAGAGTGACTGGATGGGTTCCAGGAAGAGGTTATGATTGGTTCAGAGAGATTATGAACCAAGCTATTGGTCTAGCGAGACCTTGGAATTGGAAAATGATTCAGTGAGATCAATGGGTTACCGGCTTTGGATGGATATGGATCCAGCTAAGGATTTGGAATGGTTTAGGAATTGGCTATCAACACAGAGCGGTCATGGATTATGGCATTCAGTTAGGAAAAAGATTGGATTTTGGATTGGAAGATTTGGTTATCGATGGATTATAGACTTCAAACTTATGGAAATTCAAAACACAATATCCTATCACAAGGCATGTTTTGGGAGGCAAATGTTATTCTGCCTTTTGGCAAGGCTATGATACCATGATTTGGCTAAATGGATTTTATGGTCATCGAGGCAGGAACCCTGGAGAGATGATTATCAGGTTCAGAGATCAGTTATAAGCAAGGCCATGGACAATATTCTAGTGGATTCAAGCAAGTAGCGTCCAAAAAATGGCTAAGTACGGATTTGCACTTCTCTTAGGCATGGAATCAGATCAGATCAATATGGTTAGAAATGGATCAGACTGGATCACTATGGTTATGGATTACTTGGATTGGCAGTTCATCTCAATTATGATCGCTCAATATCTTAATAAACACCAGGAGAACTACGCAAAGGACTAAGGAAACATGGAGCGATAGAAGAGGAGGACCCAACATGGGGATCGCTGGCCCTATGGATAAGCCCTCAACCGATCGGTAACAATCTCCTTAGGGATCGATGTTGATCACTCCAATGGCCCAGATGCGCCCCATTATTTTGATCGGTTTGTCTTGGTCTTAGGCTTGTACAAGTGGATTTTTGGCTGGATATTTTGGCTTCTTCTCCTATAAATACAGGATCATTGGCTCATTGCAGGGGATCTTCTTTTGTCTCTTATTCGTTGCCTCTCTTCTTACTTCCATTAATTATTAAGGTTAAAACAGACTGCATTTCTAATCCTACAATATAATAAAAAGATTATTGGAGTGGACGTAGGCCAAAGTCTACGAACCACTATAAAATTCATGTGTTCATTTACTTCTTTGCTATTGAATATGTGATCTGGGTATTTAATTTTCCGTTTGGAAATTGTGATTGGATTGGTGGTGCTTTCATACTATTTAGGTGTTGGCGGCCATTTTGATATCAACACATCCAATCAAATTAAACCCAATCCAATCACATATAAAAATATGTTATCCAGCATTCTAGTCTGGCTATATTAAGCTGATTGCACGAGTTATATTAGACTGCCATCAAGGCCGAAAACTCCAGAGTGATGATTGTATGGCCCAGAAGTGAAGTACAAATGATTGTATAAAGTCAGAATTGAATGGATTTGATAGATATGCGACGTAGAATACTCAAAGCATGGAATGTGGCTCCTTTGATGGAAGGTATCGGTATAACATGGCTCGTTAAGAGGGATCGACATACTTAGTCGAGAGAGGTCGACAGGCTTTACTGAAAAGGAGTTGGCATCTATCAAGGTTCAAGTGCATTCTTGCATGCAATGATTAATATCATGAGCATACAAGTCAAATCCCTATGAAATTTGGAGAGTAAAGTATATGGACCCGAAGGAACCTACCTTAGGATCACATATCAAAATGATATAATAGGAGGGATCGACATACATCCCTGTAGTGGGTTCGACAGCAAGCAGTACACAAGTCATATCAAATCAAAGATCGAGCAATAACTCGAGTTCCAATGGTCCAAATGACATGAAAATTGAAGGCTAAAAATATTTTAGCATGGAGAAGCCCCATAGGGATCGCTGCCCTAAATTTGGCCAATAAAGGGATTGGTAACGGTACCTCCTTATTGGGGATTGGGCCTAACAATCCCTCTAGTGGGCCTATATGGATTAGAATGTCCTTTAGCTGAAGCTTCAGAGAGATTGGCGGTCGTCTTCACCTATAAATACTGCCTGATGGGTCATTCTGAGGATCTTTTACGCTACTTATTACTTTAGACTCTATTGTAATCAATTGTGTGCTATTTCCTACTACTATAATCAGATTTATAAGTGATTAATAATGGATAATCTTCAAAGTGGACACAGGCATACAATGTCGAACCACTATAAATCTCTGTGTCTTTGATTATTGCTTTTAATCTATTATTAGCTTAATCATTTCCTCGGTTTAATTTAATTTTTCTTCACTTAATTCTCTACAAAAATATATTCATAGGTGTTTACGACCAAATTAGTTGCAAACATTTACTTTCGTTGAGAAACATGATTCTCGGTCTATTGTTATCTTCAAGAAGTTGCTAGTACTACTCAGATTTGTAGAAATCTAAGCAAGGCTATTAAGAATGGTGAGATAAACTAGATCTACTTCTCAAAAAATGGAAGGAAATGAGAATACTAGCATTCAACAGAGAGACCCAAGCAACCAACCAACAAATGTGAATGCTGATCCGGTTGAAGTTCAGAATCCTACGGATTCTATTACAAGAGCTGAATTTCATAATTGAATGATTGAGCTGATGAAGAGCCATCGACAACTAAATAAACAAATTCATCCAAATATGAACTTGATGAACCAAATCAATCGGTAACAATGGGGGAAAGTTAGAAGGGATCTTACTCCTTACACAGCATCGGAGAGTTCTACCTCATCAGACGAGTATCACGGGCATAGGCATCGTATAACAGACGAATATTACACAGAAACTTCGGGCGTCAACTAGCAGACCATGTGGTCTGCCAGGATCGATCGGTACCGACCCCTCTATAGGGATTGGTACCAATCCCTCCACCAGAAGGGGGAATCCATCCATGCTTATAGCAATCAAGCTGGAGCTGCTACGGTTGGTTTGGATGCTGGAGTTCAATTGAATCTTGACCAAGCTGTTCCTCGAAATGACGATAAAGTGAATTTACAAGGTACACATCGGGAAGATGGCGAACCAAGAAGGCATGAAGTGGCCCGTAAAGATCGACCGGACCATTCACGTGAGGTGGAGCGCGACCACCGCTTGGCACCAACCATTCAAACGCTACATTTATCGGCTATGGTCAGATATTTAGTGAGGGATAGCCAAGGCTTAACCAAAGATGACTGGGGAATCTCAATAAGTCATACCCCTTTCAGTGATTGTGTATTACATGCATAATATCCAAGGAAGTTCAACATGCCGGCAATGCCTACCTAAAAGGGAAAAACCGAACCCAGACCACACATCATGAGGTATGAATAGCTAATGGATTCCGCATGAGCAGATGACGCAACCAAATGTAGATGTTATTCCATAACACTCTATGAATAGCAACGATGTGGTTTACAAGATTACCCCCATGATTAATTTCTGGATTCGATGATTTGGAAACCAAGTTTGTGAAGCAGTTCCGAATGCACGCGACTCATCCCAAAGATATGAAGCCCTTTCCAGCGTGATTCAGGCTCGAGGAAAGTCGCTGAAAGATTATTTGGAGAGATTTCATACAGCTGTTGTAGAGACCAGTAATATGAATGACTACGCAATACTCATGGCCGTGATGAAAGGGGTTGATTCAGAGTCTAACTTTGGCTATTAGTAAGTTGGTAGGCCGTCCGCAACGTTGGAGCGCTTTTACACAAAGGCTGCTCAGTATTTGAGAAAAAGGAAGCCAGATCCTCTGGGAAAAAGAATGTTGCGGGATCAAGTTGAGAGGTAGTGCAGAGTAACATTGCAATAAAACAGTCTGATGATAGTTCTAGAAAAGTCCACGTAAATGTCCAGAATAAACCAAATCAACAAAAGGGAGGAGGAGATAGGAACCGTGAATGAAAGAGAGATTTTGGATGAGAGAAGCTTAGGACTCCGATGAGTAATACTTACACATTGTTGAATAAGTTCTTGGAGAATATCTATTTGTCTACTTGCAATACCATTTAGTAAAGGAAGCCACCTTCGAAAGAGTCAATAGAGAAGCAGAAACAAACCGAGAAATATTATCAGCTTCACGAGTATTATAAGCATAATACAAATGAATGTAGGCATCTCCAAGGTGTTATAGAAAAGCTGATTTGAGAAAGAAAATTACAACAGTTTGTGAAAGCCGCGGTCAGGAGACATCTGACTCCAACTGAGGACAAGCGCCATATAAGGATTAGGAGCTTGCGCAGACTGGTGATAAATACGATAGTTGGAGGACGCATCCAGCAGATGAGAGTTAGAAGAGATGGAGCGCTATGATAGCGCAATTAGGCATGTGGATTTTGAATGCTGCTTGAATACGAAAGATGGAGCTCCTGAAAAATAGCAACGTATGATGGAGGATGATACTGTGTTTAGGAACAGAGATGCAGAAAAGGTAGAGGCTTTGACAATCGACCCATTGGTTATTTTGGCCATGATTGGCTCCGATTTGGTTTGAAGGATACTGATTAATTGTGGAAGTTCAATAAATATATTCTTTAAAAAATCTTATGATCAGATGAGGGTGGAAGCCAAAGATTTTAAAACCGTCTAAAGCTCATATACACGGTTTTAATGGCATTACAACTAAAGCTGTTGATTATATGGAATTACCTGTAGAGTTGGAAGAAGTTAAATGAAGGAGAGTGCGTATCGTACCATTTGTTGTTTTGGATGTTGACTCTCCATACAATGTTTTTCTGGTTTGACCGGCCCTTGCTGAATTCCAGGCAGCTGTTACCCTATGATGTTTGACCTTGAAGTTTCCAATAGATAATAGTGCTGGAGTTATTCATGGCGATTAGGTGATACATGCCTGTTATGTAGCTGAGTTGAGGGATGATCAATGCAAAGAAAAAATTAAGTGTGTGGACAAGACTGTCCGCATCTAAGCTACCGTGTATTAACAACCAACGCCTGAGCCTCGGTTCGGGCATCATAGTCAGTTATATAGAGATATAGATCCGAGAGATGATGAAGGGCAGCCTAAAGAGACCAAGTTCTGCACCGGCTGAGCTAATAATTGATATCACAGTCAGCCATGAAGACCCATCACGAGTCTTAAAGAATGGATCACAACTCAGCTCCGATGATGAAAGAACTTGCTAGTTTTGTTTGAGTGAATCTAGACGTGTTAGCTTGGACTCACTCTGACATGTATGGAATCTCGCCTGCCATTCCGAGCCATGCATTGAATATCAACCCGAGGCATGTCCCAATGATGCAAAAAAGATGCGGTATGGATCCTGAGAGATCTGCCGCTCCCAAAGAGGAGGTGGATAGAGTGAAAAACAACAAGTTTGTACGCGACACCCTCTAACCTAAATGGGTATCAAATCATGTACTTGTGAAAAAAGCTATATATTGAATATTTAAAATTAATTAGATATTCACAAATCAAAGCAGTGAAATTATAAGTCGTTACACTTATCATAAATATATTACTTTTGTATCAAATAGATAGGTTCGTTTCTATGATAATTCATCCGTCAATAAAACGAAGTAAGAGGATCCAATTTGCTATCATTAGTCTTTGAAATGCAAATCTTTTAAGTATCATCCTGAAGAGTCATTAACTCTTTTATTGCTTCCACTAAATAGGTGCTTCTCTTTCCTTTCCAAATGGTCGACCCCTTCAAACAGAAACCGTTACTACAAGAAAGTAACAAACTCTTTACAAAAATGCATTGGGTTATCCTTAATATTAAGGATATCAAATAAGATGCACTTTAGAAAAACTGATCAAATTGATATTTCATTGATCAAATTCCTAGGTAGGTCTTATAGCTATTGGTTTAATGCTACATGTAACACAAAAAAGATCCTTACTGTAATCAACTATATTGAATACACGATCTCGCGCTACCATTTGCTTATTATTTCGAATAAACGAATTTCATCGAAGTTTCATATTACAAATAGTGGCTATTCACCATATGACTTTTGTATGTGATCAAATATCTATATCCTTGTGTTTTTTAAGAATTCGAAACTCATAGAAGAAAATACACAGTCTTGTACAATAAACCCGTATACGATCGAGGCACGAATGCTTTAGTTGTTGTATAGTTGGCTCTTGCATGAGTCTTGAAGTAACCACATGCTAGAAGATCTATTAGCAAATATTTTTTTATTTCTATGTTAATTCAGTTCATTTATATAATTTTACTGATAAATCATACTATCAATTGTAATAGTTGCACAAATTTATCTAAGTAGATTATTTTAAATTTATATTAATATATCCTTACAATATTAGAAAGGTTTTATGTATCCCATTTCATTTTTCTAGTAATGTATCCACTAGAATTTTATGTTTCTAAAAACCCTAAACATAGAAATCTTTTGATTACTCTAGTGGGCTTTAGGACTCGCTTGTCTTGGGATTCCAACCTAGAGGAATATCAACAAATCATAGGCCACGATCGATTAATAACACTTTATTAATTGTATCTTATACAACTCCTAACCCTTGGTCTTTGTCCTAATCTCATCTTAACGATGAGGAATATCAATAAATCAAAAGAGCTCATTTACTCATACTTGCCATTTCGCCAAGGCCTAAGTATGATGCATATACCTTGAGGAATATCAACAAATACGTGCATGTGTTTTACATCATCTAGGCATTATATTGATGATACTATATATAATATCCCTACCTTGAGGAATATACAAAACAAATGAGTATGAAAGTAAACTGTTGATATATAAATAATAGAAGATAACCTATATATAAGGGTTCATAATCATTAATACAATGCACATACATTGAGTGATACCAATTTAGGGAACAGTGTCTTTTTTATGAAAAATCCTCATGATTCAAGTGTTGGATACATTTGAAATCATGATATACTTACAATACGCATTTACTCGTTCCTTAAATTTAAGTTGGGTTTCTTACAGTTTCACTTATGATTATACATTCATATTATATTAGTTTAATTCAATTTTAACTTTTCATAGTTTAGTCGCCTTATATAATATTCTTACGTATACTACTAATTAAATCTTATTTACAAGTTTGAAAAATATTTTACAACATTTATAAAATTTATTTTATAAACTAAACGTTTAAATTTAAGATATATTTTAAATTTTCAAACAAAATTTGAAAAATAAGCCAAAGACCAAATCAGTTTATGCCTTTATAATTGGGTCAACCTTTTAGAATTATTCTACCTATTGAACGAGGTTGATAGTAAAGAAGGGGTGAATGCTTGATTGTTCAACCTCATGCCTAGGCACATATTGGATAGGTAGGCATAATTAGTTGGTCTTAAATTTGCTAATTAGACTACAAAGACCATTTAGGCTCTGATACTATTAAAGAAACCGAGCCGCTTTGCAGGGGTAAATTGGGTGAATTTCAAAAAAATTCCTGCTTTGGATCATTGTGAGCCTATGAAGTCTAGTGAATATCATTAGTGTGGATTTTAATAAAATCGTATTTTATTGATATCATTATTATTTTAATTATTAATTAGATCAACTAATCTTTATTAGGTCAAAATTTTGTAAAGGTAAGAACATATCAAATATGTTTATATTTAAAATTGTGTAACAAACATGTAAAACTTGAAGCAAGTTTAATTTGGTTAGGTTTCATGTCTTATCATTTAAGTACGAAAAGTATCAAATTGTTAATTATGGAAACAACTTTATAGATCAAAATTTTGACAACTATGTAATTAATTAGGAGTTACATCTATCACTATAGTGACAAAAATTTTTAGCCATCTGTTGTTAGAATAATTAACTAATTTTAAATATTGAAATATTAATTTTTATAAGTCAAATAACTTAATTTTCTGATATTGAGAATATCTGAATATATAGATTTTGGAAGCTATACTAAAATTTTCAAATGCTAATTGTTGAATATGATAAAATTGGAATTTCGACAATAATTCCATCATGTTCGAAACAAGAAGATTAGTATAGAACGTTGAGCAGCACAACGTGTTGGCACTCGAGATATATTCCCGCGAATGACTCGAAGCGACATTTAGATATATATATATGTGTGTGTGTGTGTGTGTGTGTGTGCAATTATGAGGCACACATATATATGAGCTTTATAATTGCATAGATCAAATTTTCCCAAAAAAGTTGATAAAAAATTAAGCTTACAAAAGAAGAAAAAGAAAAAGAAAAAATAAAAAAAGATGATGAAGCCTAAAAATATCAAGCCACCCTATATGTATACCTACAGCCTCCTTCTGGATTGTACTCTCCACTTCCTTCTCTTATATATATATATATATATATATATATATGTGTGTGTGTTGTTCACCTATAAGAAAAAAGATCTCTGCCATTTAAAATAAAGAAGGAAGATTGGTTTGTTCAAAAGCTTAAAGATTAAGCAGTTGTTCTTTTTTAAATCTATGAGTAGAATACTTACTTTTATTTACTGGTTATCATACACTTAATATAACTGTGAATATGGATGAATCTTTGATCTATGTCAATTGTTTACGTGATACTTAAGTGAATATGTGTATGTATATGTGTGTTAGATGTGTTCAGATCTACCTACAACTCAAAATCCCTGTACTTCTTCCACAAAGCCTCACTATTCTTGTTTCTTTTGTTAAAACAGTTAAGACTTTAACTTTGAAATTCAAAATATGAACATCCGATTAGTTTTAAATCATGATTCCACAAAAAAATATGTTTTCTTTTGAGTATAGAACAATTTAAAATTTATTTCATTTAATTCTATCAAGTATAGAAAGAGGAAAACCCATATAACATTAAGTGATTTAATTATGGTCAAGATTCGACTTTTATAATTTAATACACGGATCATACAGATGTGATCGTTATTGAAATATATGATTTTTAAAAGTGGTTTGGGATTCTTTATTGGCATGTGGGAGGACAAATTGGAGATGACCAGATTTGGGTGCGATGCCAAATTCCGACGACGTGATCGATTTCAAGGCATGGCGTTTGGCTTGAGGAGGTTTAGGTGATGGAGGATCAAGGAAAAACGTCGAGGTGATTTTAAGTTGCATGAATAGGCTAGACAAGATTAAACTAGGGTTTATAATGGGTTGTTTGGTCTCGAGCTCGCGTGAAAATGGTGACGAGGAGAGAGAGAGAGATGGGGTTGCGTATAGGGGGAGATAGGTGGACGAGATGATGGAGGAGCTCTAGGTGTAGTTTGGTGGGGGATGGATGTGACGAACCAAAATTTTAGGCAATATAAATTTAATAATCTGTATTAATAATTTAATGGATTTGATAATTTTTCTTTATAATTTTAATTTAAATTGGTAAATTTAATCTTTTAAGGGTTAATAAATATTTAATCTGGCAAAATTGATGAGATTTATTTTTCAAACCAATGAAATTTTATTCTATTTATAATATATATATATATATATATATATATTTGATATATATTGTGGATAGAAGATCTTTTGTTTTAAATTAAAGATGAATTTTCAAATTGTAATATATATGTATGTATACGTTATAATTTGGAATTGTTTTGAAATTTAATTTAATCAATTTATAATGTATGAATATGGTAATTTAAAGCTTTGTTTTAATTTATATTTTTCAAAAAGTTAATTTAAGATTAATTCAATCGTTTCAAATTATAAGATAATTGTTTGTTTTAAATATGATAGTTTAAAACAGGATTTAATCAATGTTTTATTTTTGTTTTCTTTAAAGTGTTTACAATAAAATGGTTATATAAATATTGATGTTTAGATTTTTAAATTAGATATATAAGGTTTTATTTGTATTATAACTAGCTTTATAATATTTTCTTTGAAAGATTTCATACTTGAATATTTATTTAAAAATTCAAAGTTTATTAACATAAAAACATTTCATAAATACAAATATCCATATTACATAGATATAAAATATAATTATTATTTCTATAAGGTTTTAAAAACAATTTTGCAAAGATCTTTAACACATGTAAGAAGATTAAGTACTAAAATGACAAGTATAATTTTAATTTACAAGTGTCTTTATTTTAAAATTTTACTTTCCTTAATTTTAATAAACATAACACTTTTATTTTCTTTGTTTCATTTCTTAACTCAAATAAATGGCAACCAGAAATTACTCTTCAAAAACCTGAAAATTGAATTCAAAAATCAAAAAACAAATCTGCAAAACAAAATCAAAACCTGAAACATGAAATTCAAAATCAAAGGCAAAGAGCAAATCTGAAACAAAAATCTGCAAAATAAAGTTCTACTTCAACCTGCAATATGAATCAACCTGCATTTCAAAGAATCAAGTTCAACTGCAAGTTTAAAATCATCAATTGAAGCATGCAAAGATTTTTCTTCAACAAAGCAAATCAAAGCATATTTTTCAGATTAAAATTCAAGAGCCTGGAAGTAAAATTAGAGCCTGTTCTGTTCTTTGCAAAATTATATGGTGAGTAAACCTTTTTTTAAAAACAGTTTGATTGGTTTTAACTACCATGCACGTGATGATTTAGCTTGTATTGAAGTTCATTGCCTTGAATTTATATGAATTGGTATATTTATGTTGTGTGAGCCTGTTCATTTCTGTTATCTGTTGTCCAGTATGGATGTTCTGCTTTCAAAAAATTCAACATCTATGAATCAAATCCATATCAGCCTTAGGTATATAAAGGAAATTTGTTTATTGATGTATAATGAAGGTTTTAAAAATAGTTACATGTTTTTAAATTTAACGGATAATGTTTAAAGGGATGATATCAGAGAAATGCATATTTATGATAAAAATCAACCATCCTAATTTTAGTTTGGAAGGGTATGATTGTGTTTGTTGTATGAAATCATGAATTTAGATGATGAAATCATAAATTTTAGATCAGTATTCATTATGATTTTCAGTGGTGAATGGAATTGGTACTTTCGCCAAATTCCGGCGAACGAAGTGATGATTGGCTATGGGTTTTGAACTGGAGGAGGTGAGTTGAACGACGATCAAGGGAAAATTGGTCGGAAGAATTTTAATGCGACGCGGTGGTCCGAATTGGTGGTAGTAGGGTTTTTCATTGTGTTTTGTTTTTCTTGATTACCGGGGGTTTTCTGATAGGGTTAATGGATCGAGAACGATCGCGTTAGGGGGGAATGAAGCTCGTAGACGAGGTGGTTCGATGGTGAGCTCGGCGAGTTCTAATGGCGTCAAGTTCGTCGGCGTTTGGGGGTTTTGAGGTCAAGACTTGCTCTAGTTTTTTTGAACTGAAGGTCAAATTTTCGATTCGATTTTTATTTGTTGATTCTAGGTTGGTTTTCGAGATCGCGTGGGTTCATGTGATTGACGACGATTGTCGCGACGACCTTTGGTGGCTGACGGCGATGGCGCACGTGCACCTTGCACGTTAGTGTGCACTGGAATGTGGAGCTGGGAATTTCCGTTGGGGGAAGAAGGGTTTAACCGAAATTTTGCTCTGGTTTCTCTGGGTTGACTCGAAGGCGAGGGAAGCTGGGATGTCTTCGGGGCTAGCTCATGTGAGTTAGGTGGTCGACTCGAGTATCTTGATCATTTGTTTTTGGTTTGGTACTGTGATAATATAAGTGCAGATTAGAACTTATTGATGGAATAAATGAAATCAAGCTTCAAACTATAAAGAAGTTTTGTAAAAGAAACAAATGTATAAAGTTAAAACTTGTTGTTTTGAAATTAAGTTGATCATACTTTAAAATGTAAACCGAATTTACTTTCAAATTTAAAATGTTTAAGATGATTTCTTTGAAGTAATTTAACTTAATTAAAGTTTGAATTTCAATTTAAAAAGGGTGTTTTGAATTTAATCATTAAATCAAATTTTTTTAAGTAATGTTTTAATAACAAAGCTTCCAAATTATTTTGAAAATAAATAAGTTTAAAACTAGATAATTTAAAGTGTTTTAAATTTTAAATTTGATTTCTAAATGCCTTATTTCAAATAAGGTTATTGATATGATTCTATAATCCAAATAAAATAGTTTGTTTTAAGTTATTAAATTTGATTAAATTCAAATAATTTATTTATGAAGATAAACAGGGTTAATTTATCTTTGTTATGAACTTATGGATACTTGGTTATTAAGATTTTTTAATAAGTAAAGTTTAATTAAGATTAATGTTTTCTTAATTAATTAAGGATTTTCTTAAAATATAAAAAGTCAATTAATTAATTGTTTAATTAATTTTAAACAATTAGTTAATTGTTTATTTGATTTTAAATAATCACTTAATTATAAATTAATTAAGTGTAATTACCTAATGAAGTAATTAATAATTAATTATTAAATGCTATTGAGGATGGTAATTACTTATGGAAGTAATTAGTGGGAAATTACTCATGGGAGTAATTAGTTGAAGTGATTATGGATAATCACTTGAAGTTATTAATTACAGGATTAATTAATATAATTGTTGAAATTAATTAATTATGGAGTAATTAATTAATTAAAGAATCAAAGATCATTTAATGATGGAATTAATTATTTGATAAGTAATTAATTAAGAGAGTAATCAAGATTTATTAATGAAGTAATTAGAAGATAATTTCTTATGTAAGTTAATTACTTAGTTAATTTTAGTTAAGTAATTAATGTGATTAATTAATTAATGTGATTAATTACTAAGTGTAATTAATTAAAATGTAATTAATTAATAAAGTAATTAATTAAGAATTATTTGTTAATTTAATTGTTTAATAATTATTTAATGAAGTAATTAAAGATTAATTAATTAGATTAATTAATCAAGGGTTAATATAATTAATTAAGATGTTAATTAATTAAGATAAGTAATTACAAGATATTAATTACTGTTTAAGATTAATGAGATGGTTTATAACAAATTAATTATTTAATTTATTTAAAGTAATTATTAATTAATAAGGATCATTAGTTAAATAATTAAATAATCAAGGTTGATTAATAAAAGTAATTAATTAGAGTGTGATTAATTAATTGTAATTAATTAAGGTTTAATGTGATTAATTATGGTTGATTAATTAATGGAAGTAAATGAAGGATCATTAATTATTGTAATTAATGATAGTAATTAAAGGTTAATTGCTAAATATGGTTAAGGATAATTACTTGAATGTAATTAAGCATAATTAATCAAGAAAGTTTAATTAAAGAAGATCATTAAGAGATGATTAATCTATTGGGAATAAATAAATTAAGAAGGATTTAGATAATCCAATTGATTAAGAGTTAATCAATTCTGCTTTGGGTGATTGATTGATATTTATTGATTGATATTGGGTGATTGATATTGGGTGATTGGTTGATACTGGATGATTTGGATATCTATGTTATATGATATGCTGCTTTGTGAGATGAATGTTTGATATGAATTATCTATTGTGATAATGTGATTCATCTATTTGTTTATATCATCCTGAATATAAGTTAACTGTTTAAAAACCATTAAATAACTTGGACATTAAAATGGCATTTGGTTTCAATGAGACTGGGATCGGGTTTCCATATTTGGATATCTGAAAACCACATCGATTCAAATTAAATGTTTGGTCGTGAATCCAAGTGCAGCAAGTAAAGACTCGAGGTGTAAGGACTATTCGTCAGTATAACTCTATGGGTGATTCCATGATGAGTTTGACGAAGATAGTACTTATAGGTTCGAGATGGTGATTCAGAGTGCATGGGCTATGGTCGTTGACTCTGAGGATGATTCCAAAATAAGTGCAACCAGATAATGCCTTCGGTTTTGTTCAAACTCGGAATGAACTTGTATGGATTGAATGCTTTCAGAACATCCTCAGGTGGACGATGAGCATTCTAAGATAGATGTGTTCTATAAAGGTAATCGCAGCCTCAAGCCTCACCAACCCAGGAATGGCTAAAACAGGGGAGGTGCAGCAAGGCTAGGTGGGTAGCACCCATTTCAGGGTGAGGTCATTCCTGTCTAGATGTCCCTTTATTTCGGCTTAGCGGGTGGTTGGTCGCGCCAACCATGGGGTGATCTTACTCGGGACTGTTCAGTAAGGAACGGTTCCGGCTTTGTGATGCAGGGGATTTGGCGTAATCCTCGGTATGTTGACCTAGGCCACGTACTGTGACGGGCGGTACCTCGGTAGCCCTGCCATTGATGGAATCCAAAATCCAATAAGTGCCTTTACGGTTTTGATTGTGCCCAACTATGTTGGAACGTGAGATGTAAGCATTCCAGCTATTTCTGTATTTTATTTTGAAAACCCTAGACACTATTATAATATCACCAGATTTCCTATCAAAAGTTTTGGTTAGCGTAAGGTAAAAACTTTTCCATGTTTATGTGTGGGATGTCTTACGTGATACCTTTTCTTTTCAAAGGTTTTTCTGAAGTTAAGCAATTTTTACCCGTTTACTCACACCAGACCCCCGTCTGACCCGAATGTTTATTTTCTGTTTTATTAAACTCTTGGGTACTCATATTGTGTATGAGTAGTCAAGTGATTCAGGTTTTCTTGACGAATTCTGGAGGAGATATGGAGCAGGAGGCTTCCATGTGCAGATATATTGTGGTTCCGCTGTGTTTGTATGGTATTTGTATCTTGTGATTTCTTGAGTTGTATAGTTAGACAGATGTTTATAACTGTCTAATATGTGTTGTTTAAGTTGTGTACTCTGATGTAATATGATACTATGTAATGTTTTATGTGATATATTATATTTCATTCATTCCGCTGTGAGTATCTGATGTTGTTGTGTTTCTTCTTTCTCTTTCTTTTCTTCTTCTATCCCTTTCTTTCTTCATTAGTGATGCGACTTTCTGGTGTTAGGAAGTCGGCTCGTCTCAGCCGGTATCAGAGTATTAGGTTGAGTGAATACCTAGTCTCTGGAGTGGTGTCTTTCTTGAGAGAGCATACTTGTAATTTTTATATATATAACTATATATTTATATCTACCTGATTTGTTGGGTTATCTATTCGGATTTTCCAACATAAGTTTTAGAGGTAGATGGAGTAGTGGTGTTTGTGTGTAACACGACTACAACTGATGGAAGAGGTCCATGTGTTTGAGGTTGGAAGTATTTTTGTTGAGACTGTATACCTAATACCGTCTCTCGAGAGAGTTTAGTTTATAGTAAGGATTTCTCTGATATCCGTAGGAATATTTTTTAAAAGATTCGGAGTTTATCTTTGAAGTGTAAGTTTGGATCTGTCGGAAGTGCAGTAGTAATTGATGATATCTTGATAACTGCATGGTGAGATGCAGTGCCCATGGATATTTCCGAGGATGTTTTCACTTGAAGCAGTTTTAGAAGTAGTTGAGGAGCAGTCTTTACCTGTCGCAGGGAAGACTCGTTTGTGTAGAAGTTGTCTGGATCTTTAGCATGGAGGTTGTCTGTTTGGAATATGAGACTAAGGTCTATAAGTTGTTTCGCTTCGGCATGGTCTCATTTGTCAATCCTTAAGGCGAGCGAGATGTTGATGCAAGGTTTGGAGCCCGAATTTCTTGAGAGGTTGTCTTCCATCTCGAAGGTCTGTTGTGTGGTTTGTTGATTGTTTTGGTTTTCGAGAAGCCTTTGGATTAGAAGTCTTTGGTTAGCTATGGTAGCAGTGCATTTCGGAATGTTCGGTGTGCTAACGAGAAGGTCTTTTAGCTCTGCCGTATCATCGAGGTAGAGTTTGGAAGCAGCAGCGTGGCTCGTTTCTCCGATGGTTCAAGAATCATGGTGGTTCTTCTTCAGCAGTCCGGGCAGTTGGTGGAAGTTTTTCTTGAGGAGTTAACCTTGTTTGGAGAAGCTTAAAGCTGTTCTAATTAGTAAAGAGATGACAGTTTTCTTTGGAATCCGAATTAGGTAGGATCGCAAAAGTGACTTGCGATTAGTTTGGGAATTTTTCTTGAGTAATCTTTTGTTTGAGGCTGAGGGTTCTCATGTGGAAATAAGAGCTACTGAAGTAATCAGAAGTTTGTCTATATCTGGAGTTGAGTTCCATATTGTTTTGGTTCCAGAAGCGATACTGGTAGTTAGCCTGGTAGTAGGATGGTTCTTGGAAAGGAAGAGTTGATGTAGCAGCTTAGAATCTTTGGAATTTGGATTGGTCAGATATAGTTTTTGAGTTTCTGTTATAAGGTTATGTGGCTGAGTCAGATGGGTCACTCAGATTTTATGGATTTGATGAACAAAGTTTCCCGGATATATTGGATCAGTTTGTACTCTTGTTCATCAACATGTTCTCATTTATTCCAGAATCAGAGTTGTGCAGCGGAAGCGAGGTAGCAGCTGTGCAAGGAAGGAAGTAAGTTCAGTTTGCTATTGCTTGGGAAGTAGAGTTTGTATTCTGGATTTCGATGGATTTTGGAAGACTTTTCTGTTGGTTAGGGTCCAAAAGTTGGTTTGCTTTGGTCTAGTTGTTTCTGAACGCATCAGCATAGGTTGAGCTGATCAAGAAGAAGATTGGCAGTCCAGGATTATCTGTTGAGTTATGCAGATATGAGATAAGGAGTTTGGAATTCGTAGTTGGAGACTTCAGTGTTGTTAAAATTTCTCTAGTTAAGAGAGCAGTAATTGGATATGTTTGGATGGCTGTTCTGCGGCATTTGAGATTTCTTATCTCTATTTTTGATAGGATAAGATTGAATTGCCAGTTTGGATAACTGGAATTCATTGTATTGCACGAATCTCTGAGGGAGTACGTGTATGATTCATTGTTGGTTGTTGAATTTGCAGTTCAGTTGGATATGGAAGTTGTGCTGGACTTAAGTATATTCTGATGTTCTATTCAAATTGATGGATCTAGAGATGAGAGGAGCTATGGATTTTAGTGGTATAGTTTGTTAGCTTTTGTAGAGCGAGTCTTCTAGTGGTCTATCTTTAGGAAACTCTAGATAGTATTAGAGATTTATTCTGATTTGTGTCAGGATAATTAGTTAGGTTTGTTTGTTTGATTGATTGTTATGGTTGTTAGTCACTGGTTGATAGGTAGCTTTGCTATTTGAAATTGTAATCTTTGCTGGGTTATTAAATTACCTTTGCTTTTAAATTTCGGGGACGAAATTCTTTTAAGGGGGGAGGATTGTAACGACCCGAAATTTTGGGCAATATAAATTTAATAATCTGTATTAATAATTTAATGGATTTGATAATTTTTCTTTATAATTTTAATTTAAATTGCTAAATTTAATCTTTTAAGGGTTAATAAATATTTAATCTGGCAAAATTGATTAGATTTATTTTTCAAAGCCAATGAAATTTTATTCTATTTATAATATACATACATACATACATACATATATATATATATATATATATATATTTGATATATATTGTGGATAGAAGATCATTTGTTTTAAATTAAAGATGAATTTTCAAATTATAATATATATGTATGTATATGTTATAATTTGGAATTGTTTTGAAATTCAATTTAATCTATTTATAATGTATGAATATGGTAATTTAAAGCTTTGTTTTAATTTATATTTTTCAAAAACTTAATTTAAGAATAATTCAATTTTTTTTGTTTGTTTTAAATATGACAGTTTAAAATAGGATTTAATCAATGTTTTTTTTTAAAGTGTTTAAAATAAAATGGTTATATAAATATAGATGTTTAGATTTTTAAATTACATATATAAGGTTTTATTTGTATTACAACTAGCTTTATAATATTTTCTCTGAAAGATTTCATACTTGTATATTTATTTAAAAATTCTAAGTTTATTAACATAAAAACATTTCATAAATACGAATATCCATATTACATAGATATAAAATATAATTATTATTTTATAAGGTTTTAAAAATAATTTTGCAAAGATCTTTAACACATGTAAGAAGATTGAGTACTAAAATGACAAGTGTAAATTTAATTTACAAGTGTCTTTATTTTAAAATTTTACTTTCCTTAATTTTAATAAACATAACACTTTCATTTTCTTTGTTTCATTTCTTAATTCGAATTAATGGCAACCAGAAATTACTCTTTAAAAACCTGAAAATTGAATTCAAAAATCAAAAAACAAATCTGCAAAACAAAATCAAAACCTGAGACATGAAATTCAAAATCAAAGGCAAAGAGCAAATCTGAAACAAAAATCAGCAAAATAAAGTTCGACTTCAACCTGCAATCTGAATCAACCTACATTTCAAAGAATCAAGTTCAACTGCAAGTTTAAAATCGTCAATTGAAGCATGCAAAGATTTTTATTCAGCAAAGCAAATCAAAGCATATTTTTTTCAGATTAAAATTCAAGAGCGTGGAAGTAAAATTAGAGCCTGTTCTGTTCTCTGCAAAATTATATGGTGAGTAAACTTTTTTTATAAAAACAGTTTGATTGGTTTTAACTACCATGCATGTGATGATTTAGCTTGTATTGAAGTTCGCTGCCTTGAATTTATATGAATTGGTATATTTATGTTGTGTGAGCCTGTTCATTTTTGTTCTCTATTTTCCAGTATGAATGTTCTACTTTCAAAAAATTCAATATCTATGAATCAAATCCATATCAGCCTTGGGTATATAAAGGAAATTTGTTTATTGACGTATAATGAAGGTTTTAAAAATAGTTACAAGTTTTTAAATTTAACAGATAATGTTTAAAGTGACGATATCAGAGAAATGCATATTTATGACAAAAATCAACCATCCTAATTTTAGTTTGGAAGGGTATGGTTGTGTTTGTTGTATGAAATCATGAATTTAGATGATGAAATCATATTTTTTAGATCAGTATTCATTGTGATTTTCAATGGTGAATGGAATTGGTACTTTCGCCAAATTCCGATGAACGAAGTGATGATTGGCTATAGCTTTTGGACTGGAGGAGGAGAGTTGAACGACGATCAAGGGAAAATTGGTCGCATGAATTTTAATGCGACGTGGTGGTTGGAATTGGTGGTAGTAGGGTTTTTCATTGTGTTTTGTTTGTCTTGATTGCTGAGGGTTTTGCGACAGGGTTAATGGATCGGGAACGATCGCTTTATGGGGGAATGAAGCTCGTGGACGAGGTGGTTTGATGGTGAGGTCGACGAGGTCTAATGGCGTCGGGTTCGTCGGCGTTTGGGGGTTTTGAGGTCGAGACTTGCTGTAGTTTTTTTGAACCGAAGGTCGAATTTTCGATTCGATTTTTATTTGTTGATTTTGTGTTGGTTTTCGAGATAGTGTGGGTTCATGTGATTGACGACGATCGTCGCGACGACCTTTGGTGGCCGACGGCGATGGCGCACGTGCACCGTGCATGTTAATGTGCACTAGAATGTGGAGCTGGGAACCGTTGGGGGAAGAAGGGTTTAACCGAAGTTTTGCTCGCGATTTCTCTGGGTTGACTCGAAGGCGAGGCAAGCTGGGATGTCTTTGGGGCTAGCTCGTGTGAGTTAGGTGGTCGACTCGAGTACCTTGATCATTTGTTTTTGGTTTGGTAATGTAATAATATAAGTGCAGATTAGAACTTATTGATGGAGTAAATGAAATCAAGCTTCAAAGTATAAACAAGTTTTATAAAAGAAACAAATGTATAAAGTTAAAACTTGTTGTTTTGAAATTAAGTTGATCAAACTTTAAAATGTAAATCGAATTTACTTTCAAATTTAAAATGTTTAAGATGATTTCTTTGAAGTAATTTAACTTAATTAAAGTTTGAATTTCAATTTAAAAAGGGTGTTTTGAATTTAACCATTAAATCAAAAATTTGTTAAGTAATGTTTTAATAACAAAGTTTCCAAATTATTTTGAAAATAAATAAGTTTAAAACTAGATAATTTAAAGTGTTTTAAATTTTAAGTTTGATTTCTAAATGCCTTATTTTCAAATAAGTTTATTGATATGATTTTGTAATCCAAATAAAATAGTTTGTTTTTAGTTATTAAATTTGATTAAATTCAAGTAATTTATTTGTGAAGATAAATAGGGTTAATTTATCTTTGTTATGAACTTATGGATACTTAATTATTAAGATTTGTTAATAAGTAAAGTTTAATTAAGATTAATGTTTTCTTAATTAATTAAGGATTTTCTTAAAATATAAGAAGTCAATTAGCTAATTGTTTAATTAATTTTAAATAATTAGTTAACTGTTTACTTAATTTTAAATAATCACTTAATTATAAATTAATTAAGTGTAATTACCTAATGAAGTAATTAATGATTAATTATTAAATGCAGTTGAGGATGGTAATTACTTGTGGAAGTAATTAGTGGGAAATTACTCATGGGAGTAATTAGTTGAAGTGATTAAGGATAATCACTTGAAGTTATTAATTAAGGGATTAATTAATATAATTGTTGAAATTAATTAATTATGGAGTAATTAATTAATTAAAGAATCAAAGATCATTTAATGATGGAATTAATTATTTGATAAGTAATTAATTAAGAGAGTAATCAAGATTTATTAATGAAGTAATTAGAAGATAATTTCTTATGTAAGTTAATTACTTAGTTAATTTTAGTTAAGTAATTAATGTGATTAATTAATTAGTGTGATTAATTACTAAGTGTAATTAATTAAAATGTAATTAATTAATAAAGTAATTAATTAAGAATTATTTGTTAATTTAATTGTTTAATAATTATTTAATGAAGTAATTAAAGATTAATTAATTAGATTAATTAATCAAGGGTTAATATAATTAATTAAGATGTTAATTAATTAAGATAAGTAATTACAAGATATTAATTACTGTTTAAGATTAATGAGATGGTTTATAACAAATTAATTATTTAATTTATTTAAAGTAATTATTAATTAATAAGGATCATTAGTTAATTAATTAATTAATCAAGGTTGATTAATAAAAATAATTAATTAGAGTGTGATTAATTAATTGTAATTAATTAAGGTTTAATGTGATTGATTATAGTTGATTAATTAATGGATGTAAATGAAGGATCATTAATTATTGTAATTAATGATAGTAATTAAAGGTTAACTACTGAATTTGGTTAAGGATAATTGCTTGAATGTAACTAAGTATAATTAATCAAGAAAGATTAATTAAAGAAGATCATTAAGAGATGATTAATTTATTGGGAATAAATAAATGAAGAAGTATTTAGTTAATCCAATTGATTAAGAGTTAATCAATTCTGCTTTGGGTGATTGATTGATATTTATTGATTGATATTGGATGATTGGTTGATACTGGAAGATTTTGAAATCTATGTTATATGATATGCTACTTTGTGAGATGAATGTTTGATATGAATTATCTATTATGATAGTGTGATTCATCTATCTGTTTATATCATCCTGAATATAAGTTAACTATTTAAAACCATTAAACAACTTGGACATTAAAATGGCGTTTGGTTCCGGTGAGACCGGGATCGAGTTTCTATATTTGGATATCCGAAAACCACATCGATCCAAATTAAACGTTAGGTCGTGAATCCAAGTGGAGCAAGTGAAGACTCAAGGTGTAAGGACTATTCGTCAATATAACTCTATGGGTGATTCCGTGATGAGTTTGACGGAGATAGTACTTATAGGTTCGAGATGATGATTCAGAGTGCAAGGGCTATGGTCGTTGACTCTGAGGGTGATTCCAAAATGAGTGCAACGAGATAGTGCCTTTGGTTTCATTCGAACCCGGAACGAACTTGTATGGATGGAATGCTTTCAGAACATCGTCAGGTGGACGATGAGCATTCTAAGATAGACGTGTTCTATAAAAGTAATCGCAGCCTCAAGCCTCATCAACCCGGGAATGGCTAAAACATGGGAGGTGCAGCAAGGCTAGGTGGGTAGCACCCATTTCAGGGTGAGGTCATTCCCGTCTAGATGTCCCTTTATTTCGGCTTAGTGGATGGTTGGTCGCGCCAACCACGGGGTGATCTTACATGGGACTGTTCAGTAAGGAACGGTTCCGGCTTTATGATGCAGGGGATTGGGCGTAATCCTCGGTACGTTAATCCAGGCCATGTACTGTGACGGGCGGTACCTCGGTAGCCCTGCCATTGATGGAATCCAAAATCCAATAAGTGCCTGTACGGTTTTGATTGTGCCCAACTATGTTGGAACGTGAGATGTAAGCATTCCAGCTATTTCTGTATTTTATTTTGAAAACCCTAGACACTATTATAATATCACCGGATTTCCTATCAAAAGTTTTGGTTAGCATAAGGTAAAAACTTTTCCATGTTTATGTGTGGGAAGTCTTACGTGATACCTTTTCTTTTCAAAGGTTTTTATAAAGTTAAGCAATTTTTACCCATTTACTCACACCAGACCCCTGCCTTAACCGGGTGTTTATTTTCTATTTTATTAAACTCTAGGGTACTCATATTATGTATGAGTGGTCAAGTGATTCAGGTTTTCATGACGAATTCTGGAGGAGATATGGAGCAGAAGGCTTCCACGTGTAGATATATTATGGTTCCGCTGTGTTTGTATGGTCTGTATCTTATGATTTCTTGAGTTGTATAGTTAGACAGATGTTTATAACTGTCTAATATGTGTTGTTTAAGTTGTGTACTCTGATGTAATATGATACTATGTAATGTTTTATGTGATATATTATATTTCATTCGTTCCACTGTGAGTATCTGATGTTGTTGTTTTTCTTCTTTATCTTTCTTTTCTTCTTCTATCCCTTTCTTTCTTCATTATTGATGAGACTTTCTGGTGTTAGGAAGTCAGTTCGTCTCAATGGATGACTGAGGTGGCGTAGCGAGGTAATTAAGTGGCAGGATTTTCATTCTAGGCTACGGTGAGCAGTTCGATTTCGAGCTGAGAGGTTGAATCGAGTTTTCCAGTTGGCAGTTGTGTTGTGGTGGTCGATAGCGGTGTGCGTGGATGAACGGTGGCGCGATTTGTTGGCCGGAGGGAGTGTAAAAGTGCATGTTTTCATGCACAGCTTCGTGCACGTTCATGAAGTTCAAATGGAAGAGGAAAGGAAGAAAATTGGAAGAAGATGGAAATGGGTTTGTGCCGGTCAGGTTTGGTTATATGGGCTGGGTTTTTTTGGTTTTTTAAAGTAAATTGAATTTAATAGTTTATTTAATAATCTATAAATTTAAAAACAATATTTCTTTTTCATTCCAAATCCAATCGACGCGTGGACTTTTGCATCGAGATCCTATCGCAGAATATTTTCATTTTAAATAATATTGTCAAGTTTTCTACAATATAAAATTTTAATGATTTATAACAATTGAAGTAAATAAATAAGTAATTTCTTATTTAATTAAATATACGTTAATTAATAAATTAGTTATTAATGGACTGTTTAATTTTAATTAATTAAGAATAAATCATTTTATAAACTTATTTGAATGATAAGTAATTGAATTGAATTTTATAAACTTATAAACTTTTTTGTTGAGTTAAATTGGACTGAGTGTGGTAAATTGGACATCTTTTAATGGAAATAAATCACTGTTCTGCTAAATTAATTTGACCATGTTCAGCAGAATAAATTATTTTTCTGCTATTATTAATTGCATAAGTTAATTTGGACATTTATTTAGTAGGAATAAATCCATTCTGCTATTACATTAGTGTGGACACTTAATTACATTCCAATGGACTAGTATTGAGTAAGTGTTATATTAACAATTGCTTGTTAATTATGGATTTAATTTACATATATGATGTTATGTAAAAAATGGATTATAACTTGGATAGTTAATGGAATTAGTGATGACTCGAATAAGTTCCATTGAAATTGCTAAGCCTCTTTCCAGAGTTGATCTTTGAATCAAAGTTATTTTAAGAATAATTATTATTTATTAACACGGTTGTTAAAAATAATTATTATTTGTTTTAAAAAGATAATTAATATTGTTTTATTAATGATTTTAAGTTAATTATTTTATTAATATGATTCTTAAAAGTTATTTAGTATTGTATAATTATTGTTTAAAAATTATTAATATTTTAAAGTTAATTAGCATTATAATAGTATTATTTTAAAATTACTTAGTATTATTTTAATTTAAACTAACAAAAGGTTTGCAAGTTTTCATCAATGAGGAGTAGAGTTTTTCTTCCCGTCGCCTCTTTCTCTTTTCTTTCGTTCTCTTTGTAGTCTCCCGTATTTTTTACGCTCTCTTTCTCCCTTAACCCCATCTTTCCCCTTTGTTGTGACTTGCAACTTTTCCAGTTGTAAACCACCCTTTTTCTTGCTTCTCCTTACCTGATTTGATTTCGACGACCATTCGATTGTTATACTTTTATCCATGTTCTAGTCAACCCTTCGCGCTATCGTACCACTCATTTTGCCCTTGGCGACTGCCTGCATTGGAAGTGGTGTTTGATTTGACTGGTTTTGGCGCTTTTCGGTTTCAGTTGTCTTCTTTATGGCCTTTGTTCGTGCTTTTGGGTTGGTCTTGTCAATTTGCTTATATTGTTTGGTGGAGCATTTATTGATTGATCTGTTATTGGGTTTTTGTGATGGTTGCCATTTGCACAAAGTTGCTTGATTTCATGCTTTCTGTTTGTTATATGGAGCTTTTTGTTCCGTGCTGCTATTTTGATTTTAGTATATGTAGCAGTAGGTAACAACTCGTCCTACTTTAGTGCTGGTAAGGAAATAGTTGAATGGTTTTTGGGGTATTGGTTTCTGTTCTTTGGGTTTGGATACGATATAGGCAAACGGTTCTCGTTTTCTGCCTTATTTTTTATTCGCAACAGTCAATTGGCTTCTCAGTGATTGCTTCGGCAACGAAGAGTCGTTTTTGGTTGCTTGCTTATGGTGCTTCATTTCAGCTTTGAGCAGTTTTATCTTGTTCGTTTTCTTATTTTCGGGTACTTGCCTGACGGTTTCTACTTCTCTATCTTGCAATTATGTGCACCTTCTTTTAGTGCCTTTTGGTATGATGATTCTCTACTTTTTACATGTTATGGTCCTGTATTGCTGCTGTGCATTTTGTGAAATTGTGGCCTTGTTCTTGGTTAATGATTCTATGGCTTTGGGTTATCTTGATCCTTCTTTGTGAAGTCTGCCATGGTTGGATATTACTATGATGGTAATTGCTATGGTGATCCACTCGAATAAGTGATGAAATGATCCTCTCGTTTCTGTGATATTGTTGTGATGTAATGATGGTTATTGCTATGGTTATTGCTTGATGGTTCATCGCCTTTAGTAATAATTTTCGTGGAAATGATAAGCTCTGTGCGTTTGCTGAGAAGGATATGGGGTAGCTCTGTGCTACTCTACTAAGATGAAATGTTAATATGTAATGGTGATGGAATCGTGAAGCCTTGTAGTGTTTGTGTTGGATTTGTTGCTGAGCATAATAGATTGTGTTCGGGTTTGTCTTATGTTGTCTGATCTTTTATGTTATTCACCCAGTGTGATGCTACTTCGAAGCACACTATTTTGCTCATTTATTTTTTGTTTTAGTAGCATAGGCATCCTGCCTATCTCCTGTTCCTTGTAAGTTTTATTACGTTTGTCGTAATAAAAAGTGCACGGTCCACTTTAAAAAACTGACCGGCCTTGCCAAAATTTATTAACATTGTTTGAAGTTAATTATTCATAATATAATTTTAAAATATTTAACGTCGTATTTTTATAATATTAAAAAGGTTTACTTGCTATAATTAAATAATGTTTTGTTCTAAAAGAATTGGTTTTAAACGAAAGGAATTAAAAGGGAAAGTTTGACCAATGGTTTGAGATTTATAGAAGAGTATTTTCTAATTAAATTGGGAAGTTTATAAAGAAAATTATAAATAAATTTGAAGATATTTTTGAAGTAAATTCAAGGGGTAGAGACTACCTACAGTTTGTTATGTTTTCATTGGGATAGCGACGTAACCATTGTGCAAACTGCGATCTATGATTGATTTCATGTCGTAAATATCGAGGCAGAGATTGCTTAAAGTTAAGTTTGAATTTCTCTATGATGGAGACGTAACCATTGAGGTGCGATCCATGATCGATACCGAATGGTGCTTTCCATATTTATTTCAAAAAGTTTTCAAATATTTTTGAAAGGAATGGTTTGTGAATATACTTATTCAGGCGAGATAAGTATGACTATTTTTATAACGATATCCAATTTATCGAAATTAAATTAAATGGGGCTTGCTAATTCAGTGGGAAATGTAATCTTTGGTTGAATGTTTGTTTATTTGATAGTTAAATAACCAACTATTAAATCTTGGCCTAAATATGTAATCCTTATTAATTTTGGGTGGTAGGGAAATATTCCCTACTTAACACCAAAGGATTTTAACTTTGAAAATATTTAGGGGGTAACACGGGGATTATATGGTACAATTACCATCGATGGTGCTATACTGTACATATAATCTCATTGTTCTTCTAGGACAAATGATAAAGAGATCCGTCCACTTGAACAGTTAGAGGGTGATCCCGGTCTTATGTATTGTCTGATTATTTTTTAAAGAACTGGTATTGAGCATTCCGAAAATCGACGTTTGATTTATAGAGCACTCGAGAAACGAAAGAGCGTACCCATAAGAGATGACTCGTACCTATGACCACCTCGAAAACCATGAATGGTACGATGGAGGAGATTCGTGATATTTTAATATGTTGGAATCCATATGTGATTTCGAATCCCATTGGGGTATGGGGATCCATATGTGATTCCATGATCTATTTGAGATGTGGAAATCTATATGCGACTCCAAGACCATTATGGTGTGGGAATCCATGTGGGAATCCGTGATCTATTTAGTGGCGGTGCGTAAGATGGAATGCTGGACGTAGCCTCATCAGCGGAAATGACTAAAACCAGAGATAGGAGGCATGGCCAGTAGGGTTGGCAAACCCATAGGGTGTAATCGGCTCCTTTTTCTAGCAATACTGATACTCCAGTTGTTTTTGGCATGCCGAAGCGATGCACTCGTTCTCAGCAAGACCAGTTATGTTTTTCCAATAATACCCCGGTTACACAGGTATGATGCTTTGGAAGAATAATTTCGATCCTTGTGTAGGAGGACCATTCTCGAAGTACCGAGGACACCTCCATGGAAATCCTACGCAATTATTGAACGAGCCTTAGTGAGTTTTGATATTGTACTTAGTGTTGTTGTGATGTACACAACATGAGCATCAGAGCCTTAGTGATGTTTTGATTTTCACCCTTAGATGGTATTATAATATCACTGCATTTTTTGATATAAAGGTTTTGGTTATCGTAAGGTAAAATCCCATTCGTATTTATGTGCGGCGTGGTCATATGAGATGCTTTGATTTTAAAGGAATTTATAAGTTATCATCGACAAAATTCCTTGTGATTTAAGTTCTCATGTTGGTTTTACCAGACTGACTCGAGCGTGGTTTTTCCTAAATGCTCATGTCAGACCGACCATATTTGAAGGTTTACTTGGATATTTGGAGCTCCAATAGAGGAGCTAGAGGCCTAGAGATGTATTCATATAGATGATTATATTTCCGTTGCTTACATGATTGTGTTTATTAGCAATTATAAGGACAGGTTATTATAACTATCCGAGCTGAATAGGTTAGTATACTTTGATTGATGTTTGTGTATATATATATATATATATATATATATATATTACAGTTTCTTTTTTGTGTAAAGATTTGTTATATAATATAGATTATTCGTTCCGCTGTGTGATTCTATGTTGTTTAGTTTCTTCTTGTCTTCTTTCTTTTCCCTAACTATCCGCCTTTCCATTCAATTTGGGCTAAACACGTGTGGTTTGTCAGTTTAAATTGTATGAAAAGTGGGTTGTTATAATCACTTATATATACGAGAAAGGTCACATGAACATATAGAGTGTAAAATGCAAATGTGTGACATGATATGACAACAAAATTATATATATATATATATATATATATATAAAATCTATATGTGTGTACGTGCATCTAAACTGCCACTAAATTATGTTTATGTAAATATTTATTCAAGAGCAAATAATGTAATAAATTCCAGATTTGAATCTTCGATTAAGGAAATATCCTGCCAACATCGATAATTTTGGAAAGTTTTTTCACCTTCTTCTCATGTATAATCCTATTTGATTTAGATCCAATTCAGATAAAGTAATTTGTAAATTCCATAGTTTATTCATAGCCAAAAGAGAAATAGTGTATATGAACTTATATAATTACAACTTGGATGAAAATATCAACAAGTACTTCTATAAAATAAATAAATAAACATATTATAAAATACACATATGTTTAATTTTAATTTTGTGTAGTAGCAACATTCTATCTGTGTGTATGTCTGTGAGATATAAAAAACACCCTTAATTATAATTCATGTATATGTGTATAGTAATCAAAATAATTAATGAAATGTGTAACATCCTGCCTTTTCACACGCTTTAAAACAACACACGTGCCAATTCAAACCATATGGAAGGGAGATTGTTATAGGGTAAATAAGAAAAAGCGGGGAAAGAAAAAAACACAAAATAGAATCTCACAACAGAACGATAAAATATAATAATCAAATATATAGTTTATGAAGCTGTTTTACAAAACATTTGATTATATTTATACGGTACACATCAGAGTTACACATACCATAGAATAATAGTTACGCAGCGGAATAAAATAGTGTAAGGGAATAATATAGTAGATAATAGTACTACAAATCTTCGTCTTCGTCCTCCAGAATAAAATCTTCAAATCCTGAAACGCTCGGACTGACCCGAGCGAATTTGAAAAGACAAAACACTCGAGTCAGAACTAAAATATCTTATGTGAGTTAAATCAACAGAAATAAATATGAGTGCAGTAACTTAAGAGATGCTCGGGATTCACATCTCCTAAGGATCCGTTAAACTATTTACTATGTAGTAATATTTCGCTATTATAATAGTGTCTAAAGTAAAGTATAATATACAGAAAATAGCGTTAAGGGGTTACCCATATAGCCCTTAACACACTTTTATATATTCCCATAATCTATACAGTACCATAATCTCCCCCGTACTAGGCATCTTCAAAAGGCACTCCATAGGTACGGTACAAAACAAAATCATATAAGGCGCGCTAGGGTAGGTGACATGGCACTACTAGGCAATTCCAGGGTAGATATACCAATTACGCTTCCGGGTGGGTGGTAATGCATAGCCGCAGCTACTGCCCACCTCGAGCCACCCCCTCAAATCAAAGAAATCAAAAGTGGCCACCACATAAATCCAAAGTCGGAGTAGAATATCGAAGGGATGTGTCTGATAAAAGGGGCTACCTTCTTAACCCATCAATCGCTCCTATTTTAGCCACCTTATGCTAACTCACGGGAGTTGGGTCCACGTATTTACCTCAAAGGAAACGCCGCCACCATCCTACTTCATTCTGGAATCTCCACCGCTTACACGGTTGTTGAAGTGGTTTTTGGAGTTGGCAGAGAGTATGACAACTTCCGTTCCCGGTCTCTTCAACAACCAAACGTTATTATAACACCGCGGTCTTTTCAAAATAGTTTAAAATTTTAAAACCAGAATAAAATATCCATTTCAAAACCATATAAATATGATATCATTTCTATTTTAAAAACCCAAATCAATTTTTGATATCGTTTTCAAATATATCCTTTTCTAAAACTATAATATATCAAAGTTATAATATTTCGGAACCCACTTGAAATATTGCCTTTCAAAACGTAAAACTTTAAAATTCATAATTGAAACATACTATACCACTTAAATGGTTTAACTATTAAATTACTTTATAAAATAAATTACTTCTTTAGTTTCACAAATAAATTCCAAATATCGATTTGAACCTCCAAATAAACCATTTCTACTTTAATATTTTCAAAGCTTAAAATTCAATATTTCAAAACTAAATTTTATAATTCATACACACACACACACACAAACACACACACACACACACACACCAATTTCACTTTTTCTATTATTTAGTTTGAAATATGTACTTAATAATCTAGTACCCCTTTAATAAAACTGCAGATTTCAAAAATTGAATATTCCTCAATTCATTTAGACTTGATATTTTTACTTAAACCACCTTAACCCCGAATTTAGTTTTAGAACCATATTCTTTTAAAAATCTAAATTTCAATAAGTTCAAATGGATTTTTATTAAATAAAATTCATAACTAAATAAAATCTCAAGTCAATTTCAAAACTATTTTCTCATACTTGATTTATAAAATCATTATAAACTCTATCTAAAAATAATATTTAAGTCAATATTTCTCCTAATATAAGTTCATAAAATCAACTTTATTATTAAAATTATTTATGCTTTAAACAATTTTGTACCTGGCTTGAAACCAAGAATTTTACTATATATCAAATACCTTTATCAAATATCCGAATCGACATCTCATAAAACCATATATATTTCTTTACAAAACCACAGAAAACATTTCAAATATTTTTATTTATAGACTGCGGTGTCTGTACATAATTTTCTACCCTATGGTCAAGTGATACAGATATTTATCATTTCAATCCGTAATTTAAAAATGAAAATTTGCGGTTATATATCGTTTCAAACCGCAATCCCAAATTAAATAAATTGCATAACAACTTGCAGTTTATAACCATATGCAATACAACGTCCATTCATCCAATATCAATCATCAACCATTTATCACAATCATCATCAAATTCAAACAATAGTATCAATATAGAAGGATACTAAACAACAAGTATTAAATAGCAGTTTATAATCAATAATAATTTAAATAACTGTTTAACTATGAGTTTATATGCAATGAATAATTAATTAACAATTTAACTGGTAGTTCAAATGCAATGAATAAATTAAATAGCAATTTAATTTAAATAAATGAAAATAACCGAGATGATGATTTAAAATATGCCAAACAACCATAAATAAATTTTAAATCACATCATATATCAATTTAACAAAACTAAGAAATTTTAGAAGTTGTGAGTGGGTTAAAACACTCACCTTTTGAATTTAAATCCAATTTAAACCCAAAAATTTGACAGTCTCAGAATCCGTCCAAACCCAGGCCAAAGTGTCCAGAATACCAATACGAACCTAGCAGAGAACACCTGACGCAGCGGTTAAGCTCTGATACAAATTTGACGCAGTGGTATAAACTGATAGAACGATAAATGCCCAATTCCGTTAATCGTGACGATGCCGAAATCTAGCTATCTCCAACCCGTTGATCTCGCAAGATACCGTGTTGAAAGATCTATAATTCGATCGTTGATCACTTACAAGTGATACCGAGAATTGGCTTCTACTTCGTTGATTTGCGCACGAATAACCCGAGGAAGGAAAGAAGAAGGAGATTACACTCAACTTCAACAATGGTGGCAAAAGCACACACACAAATTTTATTCAAAAAATCAACCCCTTTTACAATGACATCACGCCCCTATTTATAGGAAATCACAACTCAACACAGCTGACTTAACATCACACGACTCAACGACTCACGACCTAACAACAATCATGTTACAGAAATGACATACGACATACGACAAACGACATACGAGTTAAACGACCTAACAACAATACGACTTAAGAAATTACAACATGAGTTATAACACACATGCGACTTAACAATACAACACACAAACGCGACTTAAGAGATGCGACATAACTTCAGGAATGACTTAGCGACATAAGAAGAATGCGACCTAAGATAGTAGCACAGCTTCAGGCGACTTAGCGACTTAGCGGCTTAAGAATTCAGCACGACTTAAGAAAAACCAGCATAAGATGTAAGAACGACTTAAGCTTCGAACGACTTAAGGAAATGCGGCCTTGGATGCAGGAACGACTTAAAGAATGAACGGCTTAAAGAACTGCGGCATAAGAGTACACGATTAAGATGCAAGCGACTTAAGGTAGCAGGCGACATAAGATGCAAGCGACTTAAGGTAGGAGCGACATAAGCAATGCGGCTTTGATTTCTTGAGTCGGCAGGCGACTTAAGAGTAGGCGACTCAAGACATATCACGCTATGTCGCGACTCACGGCATAACTCGCTGTTGGCTGCATCATCCTCCATTACATCATCTATCTTGTTATGTCGCAGGCGACTTAAGACAAGCGAACGACTTAAGGCCATCGTGCGACTTAAGGCGGACGACTTAATATGGTGCGCTGCATCATCCTTCCTTGGTTGAAAAGAATTCGCTCCCGAATTTACACTTTCCTCGTCTTCGACCTACTTATTCTCATGATATGGAATCAAGTATTTGACGTTGAAAACGTCAGCAATATGGATATGATCCGGCAGTCTTAACTGATAAGCATTCTCATTAATCTTCTTTACGACTTCCAAAAGGACAATCTTTCTAGCAGCTATTTTTTTGTAAGTACCAATAGGAAATCGATCCTTAGTCAATACCGCATATACAAAATCCCCTTCTTTGAATTCAACATTCCGTCGTTTAATATTTGCGGATTGCTTATATTTCTCATTCGCCTTAAGCAATCGTTCCTGCACAACCTTGTGGCACTCTTGCAATTCATTCACAAAATCACTAGCTCATTTGATCACTCCTTTCTGCTGTGGTACGATAGATAAATCCAATAGTCCTTTAGGAATTGTTGAGTAAACGACCTGGAATGGACTGAACCTAGTGCTACGATTAACTGCGTGGTTGTGTGCAAACTCAGCTTGACACAGCTTGGAATCCCAACTCTTCAAATTGTCATTCACGAGGCATCTCAAAAGATTACCTAGGGATCTGTTCACAACTTCTTTCTGTCCATCCGTCTGTGGATGATCAGCACTACTAAATTTCAGCTTTGTCCCGACCATTCTCCATAGACTCATCCAAAAATGCCTCAGAAAACGAGTGTCTCTATCCGATACGATAGATTCAGGCAACTCATGAAGACGATATATCTCTCTGAAGTATAACTGTGCGACATTAACTGCATCTGTCATCTTCTTGCATACAATAAAATGTACCATTTTTGAAAATGGATCAACCACTACATAGATAGAATCATTGCCACGTTGCGTTCTAGGCAAACCCAATACAAAGTCCATACTAACATCCACCTATGGTTTAGTAGGTATAGGCAACGACATATATAAACATGCTTTTGTTGCGGTCCCCTTTGAAACTTACAAATATGGCACCTCTGAACAAACTTTTCAACCTCCTTCCTCATTGACGGCCAAAAATAAGACTTTGAGATCAATTGCATAGTATGGTCGCGACCCACTTGTCCTTCCTCATGCAATTCTTTGATGATTTTCATTCGTAGACTGCAATCTGGAATACACAACTGATTTCCTCTGAACAGAAAACCTTCAACCAGCATATATCCATCCATGCTTCCCCGTTTGACTTTGTCTAGGATTTCGGAAAAATATGAATCTGAGAAAATCTGGAAGTAAGTCCAAACCCATCACCTCTACTCGCATGGTTGTTAGTAAATTCTCCCTCCGACTCAATGCGTCGGCTACGCGATTAGTTACTCCAGACTTGTGCTTTACAACTAATGTAAATTGTTGCAAATAAGCTATCCACGATGCATGCCTAGCTGCAATTTTATTCTGCCCTTGTAAATGTTTCAACGCTTCATGGTCCGTATACAAAACAATTCTTTGTGGAACAAGTAATGTCTCCAATGCTTCACAGCCTGCACAATTGCATAAAACTCCACATCATAAGTACTGTATCTCATCTTTGCTCCAGAAAGTTTTTCACTGAAATAAGCAATTGGACGACCCTTTTGACTCAACACTCCTCCAATTCCAACTTTAGATGCATCCTTATGTAACTCAAATATTAATTGAAAATCTAGCAACACTAGAATTGGTGCTGAGGTTAAGAGTTCCTTGATTTTCTCAAAAGCATATCCTGCCTCTTTCGTCCATGAAAACTTCTTTCCCTTCATACAATCGGTAATAGGGGCCATTACACTACTAAAGTGCGGTATAAGTCTTCGATAAAATGAAGTTAACCCATGGAAACTTCTAACTTTTATGATACTTCTGGGCAATGGCCAATTTCTGGTTGCTGCTAATTACTCTGGTCCACATGTATCCATTCCTTAGTCACGACATATCGCAGAAATAAAACACTTGGCGCCATGAACACGCATTTCTTCGTCGCTGCATAGAATTGTTCTTGACGAAGAATAGTTAACACCTTTCGCAAGTGTTGAATGTGCTCCTCCGTGCTAGCACTGTATATCAAGATACCATCAAAGTAGACTACAACAAACTTCCCGATGTAAGGTCTAAAAATTTGATTCATCACCCTCGTAAATGTACATGGCGCATTAGATAGACCAAATGGCATGACCAGCCATTCATATAATCCTTCCTAAGTCTTGAATGTTGTCTTCCATTCATCACCAGGTCTTATGCGAATCTGATGATAACCACTCTTAAGATCAATCTTCGAAAAGATTATAGATCCACTAAGTTGATCCAATTGATCATCAAGCCTTGGCATAGGAAATCTATATTTGATAGTTATTTTGTTGAGTGCCCTGCTGTCGGTACACATTCTACATGAACCATCTTTCTTCGGTACCAACAGAGCTGGTACAACACAAGGACTGAGACTCTCTCAAACACGCCCTTGCTCAAGCTACTCCTCAACCTGTCTCCTCGACTCTTCATGCTCCTTTGGACTCATACGATAATGCGGCCTATGCGGTAAAACATCACCTGGCACTAGATCAATCTGATGTTGTATATCCCTTAGTGGCGTTAATTCCTTGGGTAATTCTGTAGGAAAGACATCTTCAAATTCATTCAACACTGGTCTAACCTCCGTAGGAACTTCACGATCTTCACTTGCTTCATACCCAATCAACATAAACATTTTAGCACTATCTTTCACTTCTTCAACAAATTCTCTCGTAGATAATAGACTAGGCGATTCCACCTTCTTCTCTAACTTGCTTTCACTTTGTTTACGCTTCTTAGGAACTAAGGTAATTTGAGTACCTTCAAACATGAAACTATAGCTGTTGGTGCGACCATTATGTTGTACAGCTCTATCATATTGCCATGGCCTTCCCAATAGTAAGTGACATACAACCATGTCGACAATATCACACCATATATCATCTTTATACTTCTTTCCAATAGAAAATGTAACAAATGCTCGTCTTCCCACTGTCACTTCTCCACCTTTCTTCAGCCATGCCAGTTTATAAGGTCTAGAGTGTTTTTTAGTCTTCAACCCTAACTTCGTGACGGCTTCATTAGAAATAATGTTATCGTAGCTTCCCGCATCAATAACAAATCAACAAACCTTTCCTAAGACAGTACATGTAGACTGAAAAATATTGTTCCTCAGCCAACTAGAATCATTCTCATGCTTTGGCACTAAACAAGACCTCCTTATCATCAAGTTACATCGTTCGTCTCCTGACAAAACTTCTTCATCTTCATCAAACTTCGATGGTTGAGAATAATCAATTTCAGCTTCCACATCCTCATACTCACATTCCTCTGCAACCAATGCTCTCTTCTTTGGCTTTGTACATTCATTACTTTTATGGCCAAACTCCTGACAATTATAGCACTTGATACTGTTGTTGACCTTTGCTTTAGCGGCTTCATTGACAATTGGTTTATTGACTGCCTTGGTAACATTAGCACTGCTACTAGCACCCTTATTCTGTTTATTAGAACTCGTAAACACACCACTTCCTCGTCTCCCTTGTTTCTCCTAAGCTAGAGCTTTCTGATGTGCTTCAGCAACAGACATTGGATTAAACATATTAACCATGTCTTGAATTTGCGTTTGTAATCCTCCAACATATCTAACCGTTAACTGCTCCTCAGTTTCCATAATATCATTCCTTGCAATCAATTGATAGAATTCATCTGCATAATCATTCACCGACTTCGTCCCTTGTCTCAAATTCTGCAAACATTGATGCATAAGGGATTGATAATTGTACGACAAGAAAGTTGCTTTCATCATCTTTCTCATCTTCTCCCAAGTGACAACTTTTGATTTTCCCATTCTCTCCCGAGTTAGTTTAGTTTGTTGCCACCAAGCCATAGCTCTTCCCCTTAGTCTTGTAGCAACTAATTGGACTTTGCGATTCTCAGGCACCTCCTTG
This sequence comes from Allium cepa, assembly GCA_030765085.1. Lineage (NCBI taxonomy): Eukaryota > Viridiplantae > Streptophyta > Magnoliopsida > Asparagales > Amaryllidaceae > Allium > Allium cepa. Next base: position 382,291,162 of record CM060937.1, read on the forward strand.
AATTTCAGAATTTCTTCAACACTCGATAACCAATCAATAAATTCTTCTGCTTGCATACCATCTTTGAATTCTGGAATTTCCATTCTCATACCTGATTCCCATTTACGATCATTTTATGAATCTAGATATTGATTCCGCACTTGGCCTCGATTTCGATAATGAATACTACCTCCATCACCATCCTCCTCAAAATCAGATGTTTTTCGATATCGATCTTGACCATACACGTCCTTACGACCATGCATGTCCCTTCTACCCTGTCTTTCAACATCACGATATGGTTCATTCTCAAACCCAGGTTGAGTTCTTCTCTCTTCATTTCTATACCCATGATGGTCTCGTGTGACGCCCCACCTCTATACCCACGCTAGCCAAGAACATTACGGTGAATGCTGTCAACTAGCACGGAGAATAAGGCTGTTGAGGAGCGACCATCCGTGTAATTGCTTTGTGCGAGTATCGATATGTCAGATAGTATAACATGCAAATCTTTTCAAGTGGAAATCCGACATGCCGACACAAACTCAAAGCTACTACACAGTGGCTATAATATCTTCGGAAACAAATATAGAAACAAACATAACATAAATCAGTCACAGACAATTCATATCACAAAGGCGGAATAAGATATGAATATTACACATAAAAGTGTACATCATAGTAGTGGTCAGAAAGATCCACAATAACACAAAATAATAGAAACATGTGCTATACAAAAGAATACATCAATGAGTCAATATCTCAAGAGTATACAACAAAAACTACTAATCTAAGTAGTAAGCAAAAGGTCAGAGTAATGGATCCCTAGAGAGAAGTCAAGTCGAAGCACCTGCAACATCTCGGTCTGACCCGAGTATTATTTATAAGAAAATAATAAACGGATCAGTCTAGCTATAAATATCAGATAACATGATATAGAAAAAAAGATATGGCATAGACGTATAATATCCATAATGGCATACTACTATAAGTATGAAAATGATAATCAACAAACGATTAATCAATATCAAAGAATCTTCTCAAAGATCCAAAAAGGGTATCATACCCAAAACTTGTATTCACAACAAGTTAATGACACACGAATTCACCAATGCACAAAAATTGATAAATCATATCAACGAAAATCACTAAAATTGGTGAAGCATAAATTCTAGAATTCAACACACGAAATCCAGAAATCATAAAATAAAAAGGGGGAGGCCTATCACACGAACGAGAGCATGAAAACTCACCAACAGCTGTAACACACGAACGAGAAGCTATCTCATGGTAGCTAGCCATTAATTTGACACACGAATGGTCCGAAGACCTGACACACGAATGGTCCGAAGACCGTGGGTTGCTACCCCACCAATTTGAGTCGAAACTCCACAAAGCGGGGTTTAGTCTCCCTCGCAGACAAAGAGACATCGCACAATTGCTAGTCTAAACCATAAAGATGATCGTCATGATCAACGAGGAGTGTCGATTACACTAAGCTAGTAAATATATGAGTTTAGCTTCATGTCCCATAACCACTTGCTTAACTTAAATATTTACGAACAAATTGTAAATCTCCACTAGAAAATTGTCACAAGAGGTTCAATCGAACAAGTCCAAGAATTAACCGACGAAGTAAACGCAAGCATTTCATACCACTCGTTTTACTAAGCCGTTTAATTAGATTTCTCATACGAGTGAGGTAAAGGTTTGTATATACTAATAGATTGGAAAACGGTTTTATAAACGAATTTGGTATTAAAATAGTATTGATATCGTTTGAGGAAAGAGTTTTGATATTTACTACTAGTATAGAAAACCTTTATATTTTTAAAGTGACAAATCACAAAGAAGATTGTAAGGACAATCAATCACTAAAATTCACATTCAAAGACGTGAATAAAATCCAAAGAAACCGATAAAGAATCCATCGAAATGGATATTCAAAAATCCCTAAAAAGAGTCATCAAAGTCATAATAAATGATAGCAACAAATAGGATTATCACGAATCGATTTAAATTGAAATTCTCAAACGAATAGGCAAATAGGCAAAATACAGCAGTTTTAGACGTCTGAAACAAGTGGTTCAGACGTCTGAATCTGGAAATATAAAAATTTCCAGAACACAATTCAGACATCTGAACCAAATGTTTCAGACGTCTGAAATAGGCATATTTTAGCCTATTTTCTTTCTGTTTGAAAATAAGCCAATTCAGACGTCTGAAACCATATAATCAGACGTCTGAATCTGGGAATAGAAAACTTCCCAGACAATATTCAGACGTCTGAATATCACGTTTCAGACGTCTGAATCTGGGGTTCAGGGCATTCCCTGAACCTAGGCCATAAATGGCCAAATGAATATCGGAAACGACCAATCGAGCAAATGGCGATGACTAAGTAATTACGTTGAACGACAACCCAGCCTAAACGGCTCTTCGATACGCTTCAAATATCAATATCCAAATATCCATAAAAGGATTTTCATAAATTAGACCAAAACACCAAAAATTGGAATATACACCAAATCAATCCAAACCAAAATCAATTGCACAAGAATAAGTGTTAGGAATTCATACCTAACAATCGAAGATAATTATAGACTAAGATGTGAGATAAAAATCTCACCTTTTTATAAAATCGAACAAGAAGAAGCTTGAAAGCAAATGGAGAATCAACCTCTCTTCAACACAACCCAAATGAGCTTGAATCTAAGCTCAAAACAAGAACATTCCCAAAATTAGGTTTAGGAATTTCTGAAATTGGTAAGAGAATAAGTTGGAGAAGAAGGAGAGAAGCTTACCAATGGGTTCTTCTTGAGTTTGGAGCTAGGAATTTGAAGTTGCAAAAAGGAACTAGGGTTTTGGAGTTTTAATTTCCAATCTCTCCCACCATTAATGCTGTAAAAACTGAAAAGAGAAAGAAGTGAGGGAGAATGGGGAGGAGGGGTTCAGTTTTTAAGTATAAGTTGGCTAATGGCTAAACCCAAACTCAAACCCAAAGTGAAAAGTAGCAAAAAAATCAACTTTCTCCAAACATATCGAAGCTTATACTCAAAAAGGTCGCAAACGGCATTTTAAACTCAATGGGAGTGGTCCCGAGTCCTAATTCGACCGTATGCAAAAAGTAGCTTTTCGGACTAAATTTCGAGTACCGATAAAATATTTAAATAAAATATTTAAATATTAAAATCGACAAATATGCGGGTTGTTACAGACTCCCCTCCTTAAAGAAATTGCGTCCTCGCAATATTTGAGAAGAAGATATATAGTAACAACCATAAAAGCATATTCAACACAAAAGAAATTTGAAATAAAAGGTTCACCTCAAAGAGCACGAGAAAGTAAGTCCGGATGTGTTCGCTCGATGTACTCTCTAGATTCCCAAGAACAATCCTTAGGATTTGAAGACCATTGAACTTTAACAAGCGGAACATCTTTATTTCGAAGTCGTTTGACCTCCGAAGCAATGATACGAATAGGATGTTGCTCATAAGTTAAATTAGGCGAAACTTCAATCTCTTCCACAACACCGGCTCAAGAACAGAATCGGAATCTCGAAGGCACTTCCGTAATTGAGAAACGTGAAACACGTCATGAACAGCAGAAAATTGAGCCGGTAATAAAAGGCGATAAGCCATGGAACCAATACGTTCAGTGATAGAAAATGGCCTAATATATCGAGGCGCCAATTTTCCCGATCGACTGAAACGTACAACACCTTTCATAGGTGATACACGAATGAACACAAGATCTCCCACAGAAAATTCTAACTTCCTTCTCCGGTTATCGGCATAGGATTTTTGTCTACTCTGGGCTTCTTTCATCCTATGACGAACAAGATCAATCTTTTCTATGGAATCGTGAATAAAATCTGGACCTAAAACCAGCTTCTCACCGGCCTCAAGCCAACAAGAAGGAGATCGGCATGGCCTTCCATAGAGTGCCTCGAAAGGTGCCATACCAATACTAGATTGGAAGCTATTATTATAGGAAAATTCAACAAGTGAAATATGATCTTCCCAACTTCCACCAAAATCCAGAACACAAGCACGAAGAAGATCTTTAAGAGTTTGATTCACACCCTCGGTTTGTCCATCGGACTGAGGATGATAAGCGGTGCTAAAATTGAGCTTCGTTCCCAAAGCTTTTTGAAGACTCTTCCAAAATCCACTAGTAAACAATGGATCACGATCACTAACTATAAAAGTAGGAACTCCATGTAATTTGACAATCTCTTTGATAAAGAGTTTGGCCAAAAGAGGAACGGTTCGGTTAGACCAAACGGGAATAAAATGGGAAGATTTAGTAAGTCTATCAACAATAACCCATAAGCTATCATGACCCGAACGAGAACGGGGAAGGCCATCTATAAAATCCATGGAAATCTGGTCCCACTTCCAAATTGGAATTTCTAAAGGTTGCAATAACCCATCGGGCCTTTGATGTTCGGCCTTAACGAGTTGGCAAGTCATGCAACACTTAACAAAGTTAGCAATATCGAATTTCATTCCCTCCCAATAATATAGTCGCTTCATATCCGCGTACATTTTACTACTACCGGGATGAATGGTGAATTTAGAACGATGTGAATCTTCTAAAATATCTTTACGAAGATCACTAAAATTTGGCACGACAAGTCTACCAAATCTCAGAATGCCGCCACGAGAATCGATATCAAAGTCTTTCAAACCTTCAATATCAGTTTTATCCTTAATATTTTGGCCAAGAAGAGCCAATTCGGGATCTAGCCTTTGAGCTTCAAGAATGCGGTCTAGAAGAGAAGGATAAGCCTCAAGGCTACATAAAACAAGTGATGAACATAAATCGGATACGCGGTCTCGAATCTCACAAGTGGATAAGATCTCAAGATCGTTCCATTCGGATATCATCATAGAAACAACAACTTGTTGTTTTCGGCTAAGAGCATCGGCGACACGATTACCCATTCCGGGAGTATAAAGAATATCAAGATCATAAGGAGCAAGGAATTCGAGCCAATGTTGTTGACGCAAATTAAGTTCCTTTTGAGAAAATAAATATTTCAAAGACTTATGATCGGTATAAAGAACAAATTTCTCTCCTAATAGATAATGACGCCAAATACGAAGGGCGAAAACAATAGCCGCGGGCTCTAAATCATGAGTGACATATCTAGTCTCGGCAGGCTTCAATTGCCTAGAAGCATAAGCAATAACACGTTCTCTTTGCATAAGAACGGCACCCAAACCAACGCGACTAGCATCGGTATAAACAATGAAATCCTGATTCCCCTCGGGGATAACAAGAATAGGAGCATCAGAAAGAAGCACTTTTAATCTCTGAAAAGAAGCTTCACATTTGTCCGACCAAATGTATTTAACACCTTTCTTCGTCAAGCTAGTGAGAGGTACGGCAATCTTAGAAAAGTCTTTGATAAAACGACGGTAATAGCCCGCCAATCCGAGAAAACTACGAATCTCTGTCACACTCTCCGGTCTCTTCCAATCTTGAATCGTTTCAATCTTTGAAGGATCCACGGAAATTCCGGATTCAGAAATAATATGACCGAGAAACTTCACACGAGATTGCCAAAAGTGGCATTTAGAAAACTTTGCCTTTAAATGATTACTCCTAAGAGTTTCCAACACAATCCGAAGATGTTTTTCATGCTCCTCCTCGGTTTTTGAATACACAAGAATACCATCAATAAAGATGAGAACAAATCGATCGAGGAAGGCTTTGAAAACTCTATTCATAAGGTCAACGAAATAAGCCGGAGCATTCGTTAAACCAAATGGCATAACAAGCCATTCATAAGATCCATAACGAGTATGGAACGATGTCAAAGGAATGCTATCCTCTGCAATACGAAGCTGATGAAATCCAGTAGCTAAGTCTAATTGCGAAAAGACTCTAGCACCACTAAGTTGATCAAATAGGTCATCAATCCGAGGTAAAGGATATTTATTTTTGATAGTGAGATCATTAAGCTTGCGATAGTCAACGCAAAGCCTAAGTGTACCATCGGATTTCTTCACAAAAATAGCCGAAGCTCCCCAAGGCGAGGAACTAGAGCGAATAAATTGCTTCATCTCCAATTCGGATAATTGTTTACGCATCTCCTCGTTTTCTTTATTGGACATACGATAAGGAGGGCGAGTGATAGGTTGAGCTCCAGGAATGAGATTAATTCTGAACTCAATTGCTCGCTTAGGTGGTAATCCTAAAACAGGCTCGAATATGTCGGAAAATTTACAAACGACGTGAATAAGAGAAATAATATCACCCTCATCATCATCATCGTCATCACGAGGGTTTAAAGAATATAAAGATGCAACCAAAGCAGAATCCGAATCTTTAAGAATAACAGAAACCTGATTAACAAATTGAGGATGTCAAAGATGAATAGTCCGCTCAGGACATAGGATATGAGCTTCATAACGGTTAAGCCAATCCATTCCCAAAATCATTCCAAAGCCTAAATAACGCATGACATGCAAATCGGCTAGGAAAGGAAAATCACACAAAATAATCTCGACATCTTTACACAATAAACTGATTGTTGCGAATCTACCAACCGGATTCGCAATTCTCAAAGAAGTCATTAAACACAAAACATCCAAAGAAAAAGTATCAACAAGTTCTTTTGATATAAAAGAATGGGACGCACCCGTATCAAAAAGGACTCGAATAGGATGATCACGAAATAAAATAATTCCATCCAGAATAGAACGAGAAATACCTTGGCCACGAGATGTGTTGTCAAGGGCTTGAGCAACATTCAACTTTCCCTCCCTCCTATTTTGAAGTTTGGGACACACATGCATAAAATGGTCCGGGCTTTTGCAATAGCGACAAGTACGAGGCTTTGAACACTTGTTCGCAAAATGGTCTTTCGAACCACAATTATAGCATTTCCCTTGAGTAGAGGAAAAGGTCTTTTCAACAGGAGTTTCTTGCCTCCCTTTCTTATTGGGATAAGGACCTTTAAATTTGCTGGGCCTCTTCTTGTTGTTGTTGAAGCTTGGTTTGGAACCCACCACTTCAACATCATTCTCCCTATCCGCCTCTTCAAGACGAAGAGCGATATCTACGAGTTGGTCGAAAGAAACTTCTAATTTTAGAAGTAATGGCTTCTTGAGATCTTTGTTTAAGCCATAGACGAACCTCTGGTTCTTCTTTAAAGGGGTGTTGATGTATTCTACCCCATATTTGGAAAGCGACTCGAAGGAGGCGACGTAATCAGTCACGGAGGACTCACCTTGAACAAGGTCTATAAATCGTCGAGCCAATGTCACTTTCTCAGCTTCTGGAACGAATTTTAATTTGAAGCGTCCTCGGAATTTCTCCCAGGTGAGATCCGCTTCATTAATCTCAGAAATAAGAAGTTCATACCAGTCCAATGCTCTTTCTCGGAGCATACTAGAGGCCACATGAACTCGGTGAAGGTCAATAAGATTCATGCGAGAAAAGATTCGATCGCATGACCTTAGCCAAGCCTGTACTTCAATAACAGTTTCGGAACCTTCGAATGGCTCCCCACCCAAATTAGTGTAATCGCTGCACAAGCGTGCAAATTCCGACTTTGGGAGAGTAGGTTCCAGGTTAGCTCCAACTGCTTGAGCATTAGTTACCAAATCAAGAAGCTGTTGAGCAGTCATAAAAACTCCATCCTGGGGTGGAGTAGCACTAGATTGACCGGCGCTGGGACGGCCTGGTCTAACCATTTCTCTTCTTTAAGAAAGAAAGAAGGAGAAAAGTTATTCTCAAAATAAATATCAAGCAATCTTGATAGATAAAACAAGGAATCATAAAAGAAAATAGGATAGGACGGTACGAAGACCCGAATAAAATCCGAAAGCACGACTCCTAAGATGGACTTAGGACGATGATTCTTGTTATAATATTCCATATTGTTCCGAAGTTTGGCTCTGATACAAAGCTGTGACGCCCCACCTCTTTACCCACGCTAGCCAAGAACATTACGGTGAATGCTGTCAACTAGCACGGAGAATAAGGCTGTTGAGGAGCGACCATCCGTGTAATTTCTTTGTGCGAGCATCGATATGTCAGATAGTATAACATGCAAATCTTTTCAAGTGGAAATCCAACATGCCGACACAAACTCAAAGCTACTACACAGTGGCTATAATATCTTCGGAAACAAATATAGAAACAAACATAACATAAATCAGTCACAGACAATTCATATCACAAAGGCGGAATAAGATATGAATATTACACATAAAAGTGTACATCATAGTAGTGGTCAGAAAGATCCACAATAACACAAAATAATAGCAACATGTGCTATACAAAAGAATACATCAATGAGTCAATATCTCAAGAGTATACAACAAAAACTACTAATCTAAGTAGTAAGCAAAAGGTCAGAGTAATGGATCCCTGGAGAGAAGTCAAGTCGAAGCACCTGCAACATCTCGGTCTTACCCGAGTATTATTTATAAGAAAATAATAAACGGATCAGTCTAGCTATAAATATCAGATAACATGATATAGAACGAAAGATATGGCATAGACGTATAATATCCATAATGGCATACTACTATAAGTATGAAAATGATAATCAACAAACGATTAATCAATATCAAAGAATCTTCTCAAAGATCCAAAAAGGGTATCATACCCAAAACTTGTATTCACAACAAGTTAATGACACACGGATTCACCAATGCACAAAAATTGATAAATCATATCAATGAAAATCACTAAAAATGGTGAAGCATAAATTCTAAAATTCAACACACGAAATCCAGAAGTCATAAAATAAAAAGGGGGAGGCCTATCACACGAACGGGAGCATGAAAACTCACCAACAGCTGTAACACACGAACGAGAAGCTATCTCATGGTAGCAAGCCATTAATTTGACACACGAATGGTCCGAAGACCTGACACACGAATGGTCCGAAGACCGTGGGTTGCTACCCCACCAATTTGAGTCGAAACTCCACAAAGCGGGATTTAGTCTCCCTCGCAGACAAAGAGACATCGCACAATTGCTAGTCTAAACCATAAAGATGATCGTCATGATCAACGAGGAGTGTCGATTACACTAAGCTAGTAAATATATGAGTTTAGCTTCATGTCCCATAACCACTTTCTTAACTTAAATATTTACGAACAAATTGTAAATCTCCACTAGAAAATTGTCTCAAGAGGTTCAATCGAACAAGTCCAAGAATTAACCGACGAAGTAAACGCAAGCGTTTCATACCACTCGTTTTACTAAGCCGTTTAATTAGATTTCTCATACGAGTGAGGTAAAGGTTTGTATATACTAATAGATTGGAAAACGGTTTTATAAACGAATTTGGTATTAAAATAGTATTGAAATCGTTTGAGGAAAGAGTTTTGATATTTACTACTAGTATAGAAAACCTTTATATTTTTAAAGTGACAAATCACAAAGAAGATTGTAAGGACAATCAATCACTAAAATTCACATTCGAAGACGTGAATAAAATCCAAAGAAACCGATAAAGAATCCATCGAAATGGATATTCAAAAATCCCTAAAAAGAGTCATCAAAGTCATAATAAATGATAACAACAAATAGGATTATCACGAATCGATTTAAATTGAAATTCTCAAACGAATAGGCAAATAGGCAAAATATAGCAGTTTCAGACGTCTGAAACAAGTGGTTCAGACGTCTGAATCTGGAAATATAAAAATTTCCAGAACACAATTCAGACGTCTGAACCAAATGTTTCAAACGTCTGAAATAGGCATATTTTAGCCTATTTTCTTTCTGTTTGAAAATAAGCCAATTCAGACGTCTGAAACCATATAATCAGACGTCTGAATCTGGGAATAGAAAACTTCCCAGACAATATTCAGACGTCTGAATATCACGTTTCAGACGTCTGAATCTAGGGTTCAGGGCATTCCCTGAACCTAGGCCATAAATGGCCAAACGAATATCGGAAACGACCAATCGAGCAAATGGCGATGACTAAGGAATTACGTCGAACGACAACCCAGCCTAAACGGCTCTTCGATACGCTTCAAATATCAATATCCAAATATCCATAAAAGGATTTTCATAAATTAGACCAAAACACCAAAAATTGGAATATACACCAAATCAATCCAAACCAAAATCAATTGCACAAGAATAAGTGTTAGGAATTCATACCTAACAATCGAAGATAATTATAGACTAAGATGTGAGATAAAAATCTCACCTTTTTACAAAATCGAACAAGAAGAAGCTTGAAAGAAAATGGAGAATCAACCTCTCTTCAACACAACCCAAATGAGCTTAAATCTAAGCTCAAAACAAGAACATTCCCAAAATTAGGTTTAGGAATTTCTGAAATTGGTAAGAGAATAAGTTGGAGAAGAAGGAAAGAAGCTTACCAATGGGTTCTTCTTGAGTTTGGAGCTAGGAATTTGAAGTTGCAAAAAGGAACTAGGGTTTTGGAGTTTTAATTTCCAATCTCTCCCACCATTAATGCTATAAAAACTGAAAAGAAAAAGAAGTGAGGGAGAATGGGGAGGGGGGGTTCAGTTTTTAAGTATAAGTTGGCTAATGGCTAAACCCAAACTCAAACCCAAAGTGAAAAGTAGCAAAAAAATCAACTTTCTTCAAACATATCGAAGTTATACTCAAAAAGGTCGCAAACAGCATTTTAAACTCAATGGGAGTGGTCCCGAGTCCTAATTCGACCGTATGCAAAAAGTAGCTTTTCGGACTAAATTTCGAGTACCGATAAAATATTTAAATAAAATATTTAAATATTAAAATCGACAAATATGCAGGTTGTTACATCTTGCATCATTGAAACTGATGAATCTCTCCTATCTCGATAAGACTGGGGTAACGTCCTCCTTTCTTCCAAAACCGATGGTGAAACCTTGTTTCCACTTTGGTTTGATACTGGTTACGTTCTCCATTGATTGTGATTCATATCTTTCATCAATTTCTCCAACTTATCAATACCCTCATTGAACTTTTCATTGATACGCTGCTCCATTTGCTCAGCTTCTTATCTTCGATACAAATCTTCAACATTTTGATGGCGATTAGCATGTCTCGGAGGCATGATTATTAAACAATCTCGTTTCTGTCTCTGATCTAACTTTGATACAAATTGATGCTTCGATCTATACTTTAGCTCGGATCTGATATGGATTCGATATGGCTCTGCACTGGCTTTGGATTGACTTGGCTCCGATCTAACTTCCTTTGACTCGCTCGGCTTTAACTGGCCTTGATCTTACTCGGCTCCAATCCAGCCTTGATCTTACTTGGCTCTGATACCAAACCGACGCATCGGTTAAGCTCTGATACCAATTTGACGCAACGGTATATACTGATAGAACGATAAATGCCTAATTCCGTTGATCGTGACGATGCTGGAATCTAGCTATCTCCAACCCGTTGATCTCGCAAGATACCGTGTTGAAAGATTTACAATTCGATCGTTGATCACTCGCAAGTGATACCGAGAATTGGCTTCTACTTCGTTGATTCGCGCACGAATAACCCGAAGAAGGAAAGAAGAAGGAGATCACACTCAATTTCAACAATGACGGCAAAAGCTCACATAAATTTTATTCAAAAAATCAACCCCTTTTACAATGACATCACGCCCCTATTTATAGGAAATTACAACTAAACACAACCGACTTGACATCACACGACTCAACGACTCACGACCTAACAACAATACATGTTACAGAAATGACATACGACATACGACAAACGACATACGAGGTACAACGACCTAACAACAATACGACTTAAGAAATTACAACATGAGTTACAACACACATACGACTTAAGAAATTACAACATGAGTTACAACACACATACGACTTAACAATACAACACACAATATACGACTTAAGAGATGCGGCATAACTTCAGGAACGGTTAGCGACATAAGAAGAATGCGACCTAAGATAGTAGCAAGACTTCAGGCGACTTAGCGACTTAGCGGCTTAAGAATTCAGCACGACTTAAGAAAAAGCGGCATAAGATGCAAGAACGACTTAAGAAAATGCGGCCTTACATGCAGGAATGAATTAAAGAATGAATGGCTTAAAGAACTGCGGCATAAGAGTAGGCGACTTAAGATGCAAGCGCCTTAAGGTAGCAGGCGACTTAAGATGCAAGCGACTTAAGGTAGGAGCGACATAAGCAATGCGGCTATGATTTCTTGAGTCGACGGGCGACTTAAGAGTAGGCGACTCAAGACATATCTCGCTATGTCACGACTCAAGGCATAACTCGCTGTTGGCTGCATCATCCTCCACTGCATCATCTATCTCGTTATGTCGCGGTCGACTTAAGACAAGCGAACGACTTAAGGCCATCGTGCGACTTAAGGCGGACAACTTAACATGGTGCGCTGCATCAAAACCGCACGTGTAAACGTTATGTGGTTCAGAACGATTGAAATCATAATTAAAAAAATAAATCAAAATAACCCTACCCCAAAACCACGTTAGTGCCCTACCTTCTTCACACGCAAAAACCTACTGCCCCTGTTCATCGCATTCGAACCCAACTGAGACGCGTTTGACCGGCCTTTAACCAACCACCACGTCCACCACCGATCACCCGAAAGCACCGCTCCCCTTGCCGTGCGTTCACCTCGACGTGCCGCTCCGTATGAACCTGGTCCAGTCCCTCCCCCATCGCCACCGACCACCGCCTAAAACTAGGGTTTCCAAACCCTAAATATAAACTTCGGTCACCTTCGGCCAAACTACGCCAAACGACCACCAGCCCCGACATCATGGAGCCAAGTACTGCAAAACCCCTCTATTAATTTCGTCGATTGATGGCGAAATCGAAACCCCCAAATTTCGGCTTTGACCGTGATTTTCCGCTGAATCGAGCATCGATTTCAAAAACAGAAACTACGCGTAGATTCATATCGATGAGATCTTCGATATATATATTTTTTCTAATTTTTCTGAGGAGTTTGGATTTTTGACTTTGGTTTGAAATGGAATTGGATCTGAAATTTTGTTGTCTGCCATTGAGGAGGAGAGATAGCTGAATTGCGTACAGACAAATGAGAATGAGGGGAATTAGGGTTTATACCCGGTTTTATGTAGGTTGGTTAGAAATTAGAATGGATGGATAAGGTTGGATATACGCGTTAATGACAAAGTGGCCCAAAAGCCCGTTTCAACTCATGAATGAAATTGGGTCAACCCATATATCAAAATAGGCGTTTTTAAATATTTTAAACGCGATGGAACAAGTTTCAAGTTCAAATTCCATCGTATGAAGAAGTTACGCAAGAATCAATATTTTTCAAATTGATTTCAATCGATTTCAGTTTCTTTAATTTCAAGGCGTTTCGAATCCGTTGGATCAAACGACAAGTCCGATCGCTACGAAACTTTAAACCCTACAATAATTCACCGTTACGGATCCGATGAAATTAGTCTCGTCAAAATCCGAGTTAATGGCCAAAATGGCTATTTTTACACTTTTTAAATAAATTAATAATTAATTAAACCCATTTTTCATTTCAATTCGATAATTAACAATTCTTATCATTTTTAAGTTTCCAATCATTTGCAGTGATTTAAACAAATTTAACTGTCGAATTAAAATTTATAAATTCTTCAATTTCATTAAACTCAACAAATATAAATTAAATTTCCAATAATTAAATTTAATTTACTTTCCATTTATTGTTACCAAATAGATGAATTTATCATTGGATTCAAAATTATTGCTTTAATATTTTCTTATTCCTTCTTCATTTCAATTAACGAAAAATTTAATGTTAAATTCTACTTATTGCAATAAACTCAATTATTTAACTTAAATTTCAAATAAATAAATAAATCCTGATTCCCATTCTTTAAGTTCACTATTTATCATATTATCATTTTAGGTACCATTGATTTTGGTATATATCTAGATACATTAACATTTTTCCAATTCTTTTATCCCAATTGCATAACATTTGATTTACATTAACGTAACATTCAATTTGAATTTTATTGCAATTGATTACCCGTTTTAATTCAATAGACTAAATCAATGGAAATCAATGGTTCACTTATAATAATTGTTTGACATTCATTACATTAGTGCTCCCATTCCATCCTTTATTTATCGACCATTATATCTCCATTTACTATATTTTAGTCAACTCACATTTCCGCTATTATATTAATAATCACTAAAGTAATGTTTATTATTAACCATAAACATTATAATTACTTAATGGACATTGGTTTTATTCAATGACCATTTATTAGACTTATTCATTTATTTATACAACACCTGTTACTTACATTCCAATAAATTAATAAACCTTTATTTACAATCTTTCCCTCAACCAATAGTCATATTATAAATAAAATTATCATTATTTTCGATTATTACTTAAATTTTCAGTATCCAAATGTTAAATTTAGATTTATTACAACTGATTACCAAAGTTTATTTAACACATTAAATAAACAAGCAACCTACATTAATTACCACCTAATTGCCTTTAATTGCATTTATAAGTTCGTTACTTATCAATCCATATTATAATTTCATATATAAAGAAAATTTTATTTCATTTCATTAATGTACACCTATTTATATCTTAATTTGAATACCTATTATATTTCTAAATGTGTCCTTCTGACTATTTAACACATCAATTAAGGTTTTAAAACCAATTGATGAAATTTCCTTAATTCCATTCTTATACTAGTTTATTACTTTGCATACATTACGTATTTATTCATCAATTAACATACCTTGAACTATTTTCCCCAATTCACCAATTACTACCTTAAATAATTTAAGTTTCTATTAAATTTACACAAATTCAGCTTTAATTACTTCGTTGTTACATTTCATTATTTATTTAAAAAAATTATTTGTTTCAATATTTAATACCAAGATTCATTTAATTAATAAAATTTTCCATTCTTTCAATATTAAATTACTAAACTTTATCAATTTAACAAAATTAAATCGTTGAAAATTTATGGGTCGTTAAACTCTCCCCCACTCAAAACTTTTCGTCCTCGAAAAGGAAAAAGGGAGGAAAGAATTGAGTACACAATATCTTATTCAAAATATTAACTTTATAAACAAATAAATTTACAATTTTTTTTAATTTAAATAAAATATACCAATTTATAACCATTAAATCTTTTTATCTTAAATTATTAAAGTTGGGAAAACACTTTCAAAAAATTTCTAAGTCCAAAATTTACGGAAAATTTCGGCAGAGCCTCCTTTGTATGGGGATGCTCGGGGGAAAATAATATCAAGTATAATAATATACAACATATATTTTCCAAAATAATATATATCCCCACATGGTAAAACAATATAATAGAGCTATAAACCGAAATCCGAAAACGTACCTATTTGTCGGGCAATTTACGCTTATATTATGAAACCAAATGCACTAGCAATTGCTTCCATAACCTATATTTCACTTATATAATCTAAAGAGAGTTAATAATTATAAAAAAATGAAATATTTAAAGTGGTTTCAACCATAAAAAACAAGTCAATACAACCATCAATCACCAGCAACAAGGCATACAACCATCATATAAAAATCAACACGCATCAATCATTCATTCATATCAAACAAAACAAATAGTTGTTCGGGCTCAAAACTTCAAATTGTACAGAAAGAAAACTAAACTACTAAGCGCACCATTTACTCAACAGTCTCTGATGAAGCTATATAGATTATTCATACATCCAAACAACTTTAAAGTATCCTTGCCCAAACAACCCTAAACTAAAACAACAATCAACCAATTCAGAAAATAGATTAAATTCATCCTTAAACATTTCTTTTTATACATTTATGGTTTGATTTCCTTTTTATTCAATTTATTTTTTATCTATTTAATTTGCCTTTTATTTCTTATTATTTCATTTACTTTTATTCATTTCTAGCAAAGTCCCATTTTCACTTATTCATATCATGAAATTTTCTTTTTATTATATTACACTCATTTATTACATTATTCATCTTTCTGCTTATTTTCAAAATAAATAACACAATCATTTACTTAAGTCTATAATTACTTACTTAAGTATATAACAATTATAACCTCAATTCTCATTAATAAAAGCAATTTATTGAACACTTCATTACATACTTTTACTTATACAATTTTCATTACATTTTCTTATTAAACATTTCAACTTTTAAAATTTGGTAAGTTATATATATGCTTTTTAAGAATTTAATTAAAAACATACAAGTTTCTCTTTTTTTTTAATTAATTAAATGTTCAATAATTTAATATTTTGTTTTATATATTACAGTTTCAAACTTCCTTTAATTTCATTTATAGCCAGGCATTTAATCTCTTAATTTATTTAAAGGTTCTAATTATTAGTTACCTTCCATTTCACAACCCTAATTAGAACTATTAATTAGCGGAAACTTAAGAATTAATTACCGGGTTTAATTTCAAATCATTTTAAAATAATAGATAAATATATATACTTATAGTTTATATATCCAATATATATTTAAAACAATTTTTAAAATTTTATTTGTTTATCAAAATAAATCTTGTAGTAAACTACTATAGTGGCCTTCCCACTTAAAAACTCGAAAATGAATGTCGATGATGCGTGCACTCATCACCGAAAATATTTTCCAGCGATAGTGAGGGGAGCACAACTTATTTCTTTCCAGAATTTCTTCAAAACAATTCTTTAAATTATATTGAAATATTATATCAAAAAATACTTCTAATAAAATTATTATTATATTTCAAAATTATTCAAAAGAAATTTCAAAACCCCAGAACTTAAGTTCTAAAATTTCCAACTTCCATTTAGTTTGTTTTCAATCTCATTTCAAATATTATCTATAAATTTCATTACCGAACAACCAATATATTGCAACCAAATATATATATCATTTAAATTTTTTATTTTATATATAGAAAATATAATAGGAAAAATTATTTCGTTCACCTATATTAAAACAAATATTGTGTCGGTCTGTCCTATTAAGTGTTTAGAAATCCCTATTGATATCACAACATCCCATGCACTAACCAGAATTTATAAATACATAACGGAACAGATTAACACAATAATAAAACCTTTTATAACACTAACAAATACGCTCTCTAATATATATATATATATATATATATATGCTCAGCGACTCCCATAGGGTATTACTACCCTATTAATAAAGAGTCAGACCCTACAAAGCTAAGGTTTATCGCTAAACCAAAGCTCTGATGCCAGATGTAATGTCCCGCCTTTTCGCACGCTTTAAATTGACACACGTGCCAATTCAAACTATAACGGAAGGGCGGATTGTTACGGGGTAAATAAGAAAAAGCAGGGAAAGAAAAAAAACAAAATAGAATCTCACAGCGGAACGATAAAATATAATAATCAAATATACAGTTCATGAAGCTGTTTTACAAAACATTTTATTATATTTATACAGTACATATCAGAGTTACACGTACCATAGAATAATAGTTATGCAGCGGAATAAAATGGTGTAAGGGAATAATATAGTAGATAATAGTACTACAAATCTTCGTCTTCGTCCTCCAGAATAAAATCTTCAAATCCGAAAACGCTCGGACTGACCCGAGCGAATTTGAAAAGACAAAACACTTGAGTCCAAACTAAAATATCTTATGTGAGTTAAATCAACAGAAATAAATATGAGTGCAGTAACTTAAGAGATGCTCGGGATTCACATCTCCTAAGGATCTGTTAAACTATTTACTATGTAGTAATATCTCGCTATTAAATAGTGTCCAAAGTAAAGTATAATATACTGAAAATAGCGTTAAGGGGTTAACCATATAGCCCTTAACACACTTTTATATATTCCCATAGTCTATACAGTACCGTAATCTCCCCCACACTGGGCGTCGTCAGAGGGCACTCCATAGGTGTGGTACAAAACAAAATCGTATAAGATGCGCTAGGGTATGTGACACGACACGACTAGGCAATGCCAGGGTAGATATACCAATTACGCTTCCGGGTCGGTGGTAACGCATAGCCGTAGCTACCGCCCACCTCGAATCACACCCACAAATCAAAGAAATCAAAAGTGGCCAACGAACAAATCCAAAGTCAGAGTAGAATATCGAAGGGATGTGTTTGATAAAAGGGGCTACCTTCTTAACCCGTCAATCGCTCCTGTTTTAGCCACCTTATTCCAACTCACGGGAGTTGGGTCCACGTATTTACCTCAATGGAAACGCCGCCACTATCCTACTTTATTCTGGAATCTCCACAGCGTACACGGTTGTTGAAGTAGTTTTCGGAGTTGGCAGAGAGTATGACAACTTCCGTTTCCCGTCTCTTCAACAACCAAACGCTATTACAAAACCGCGGTCTTTTCAAAATAGTTTAAACTTTTAAAACCAGAATAAAATATCCATTTCAAAACCATATAAATACGATATCATTTCTATTTTAAAAACCCAAATCAATTTTTGATATCATTTTCAAATATAACCTTTTCTAAAACTATTATATTTCAAAGTTATAATATTTCTGAACCCACTTGAAATATCGCCTTTCAAAACGTAAAACTTTAAAAGTCATAACTTTGAAACATACTATACCACTTAAATGGTTTAACTATTAAATTACTTTATAAAATAAATTACTTCTATAATTTCACCAATAAATTCCAAATATCGATTTGAACCTCCAAATAAACCTTTTCTAATTTAATATTTTCAAAGTTTAAAATTCAATATTTCAAAACTAAATTTTATAATTCATATACACACACACACACACACACACACACACCAATTTCACTTTTTCTATTATTTAGTTTGAATTATGTACTTAGTAATCTAGTACCCCTTTAATAAAACTCCAAATTTCAAAAAATTAATATTCCTCAATTCATTTAGACTTGATATTTTTACTTAGACCATCTTAACCCCGAATTTAGTTTTAGAACCATATTCTTTTAAAAATCTAAATTTCAATAAGTTCCAATGGATATTTTTAAATAAAATTCATAATTAAATAAAATCTCAAGTCAATTTCAAAACTATTTTCTCATACTTGATTTATAAAATCAATATAAACTCTATATAAAAATAATATTTAAGTAAATACTTCTCATAATATAAGTTAATAAAATCAACTTTATTATTAAAATTATTTATACTTTAAACAATTTTATACCTGGCTTAGAACCAAGAATTTTACTATATATCAAATACCTTTATCAAATATCCGAATCGATATCTCATAAAATCATGTATATTTCTTTATAAAACCATAGAAGGCATTTCAAATATTTTTATATAGATATTTATCATTTCAATCTGTAACTTAAAAATGAAAATTTGCGGTTATATATCATTTCAAACCGCAATCCCGAATGAAATGAAATGAAATGGCATAATAACTTGTAGTTTATAACCATATGAAATACAACATCCATTCATCCAATGTCAACCATCAACCATTTATCACAATCAATATCCAATTCAAATAACAACATCAATATAGAACGGATAATAAACAACAGGTATTAAATTGCAGTTTATATTAATAATTTAAATAACTGTTTAACTGGCAGTTTATATGCAATGAATAATTGATTAACAATTTAATTGGCAGTTCAAATGCAATGAATAAATTAAATATCAATTTAATTTAAATAAATGAAAATAACCGAGATGATGATTTAAAATATGCCAAACAACCATAAATAAGTTTTAAATCACATCATACATCAATTTAATAAACATAAATTTTTTTAGAAGTTGTGAGTCGGTTAAAACGCTCACCTTTTGAATTTAAATTTAATTTAAATCCAGTTTAAATCCAAAAATTGGACAGTCTCAAAATCCATCCAAACTAGCGCCAAAGTATCCGGAATACCAATATGAACCTAGCGGAGAAAACCACATGTGAATCAGACTTTGTATGTAAACGTTATGTGGTTCAGAACGATTGAAATCATAATTAAAAAAAAACAAAACAAAATAACCCTACCCCAAAACCACGTTGGCGCCCTACATTCTTCATGCGCAAAACCCTACTGCCCCTGTTCATCGCATTCGAACCCAACTGAGACGCGTTTGACTGGCCTTTGACCAACCACCACGTCCACCACCGATCACCCGAGAGCACCGCTCCCCTTGCCACGCGTTCACCTTGACGTGCCGCTCTGAATGAACCTGGTCCGGTCCCCCCTCATCGCCACCGGCCGCCGCCTAAAACTAGGGTTTTCAAACCCTAAATAGTAAATTCCGGTCACCTCCGGCCAAACTACGCCAAACGACCACCAGCCCTAACATCCTGGAGCCAAGCACTGCAAAACCCCTCTATTAATTTCGTCGATTGACGACGAAATCGAACCCCCCAAATTTCGGCTTTGACCGTGATTTGCCACTGAATCAAGCATCGATTTCAAAACAGAAACTACACGTAGATTCATATCGATGAGATCTTCGATATATATTTTTTTCAAATTTTTCTGAGGAGTTTGGATTTTTGACGTTGATTTGAAGTGGAATTGGATCTGAAATTTTGTTGTCTGCCAATGAGGAGGAGAGATGGCTGAATTGCGTACAGACAAATGAGAATGAGGGGAATTAGGGTTTATAACCAGGTTTATATAGGTAGGTAAGAAATTAGAATAGATGGATAAGATTGGATATACGCGTTAATGGCAAAGTGGCACAAAAAGCCCGTTTCGACTCTGGAATGAAATTGGGTCAACCCATATATCAAAATAGGCGTTTTTAAATATTATAAACGCGATGGAACAAGTTTCAAGTTCAAATTCCACCATATGAAGAAGTTACGCAAAAATCAATATTTTTCAAATTGATTTCAATTTCATTAATTTCAAGGCGTTTCGAGTCCGTACGATCAAACGACAAGTCCGATCGCTACGAAACTTGAAACCCTACAATAATTCACCCTTACAGATCCGATGAAACTAGTTTCGTCAAAATTTGTGTTAGTTGCCAAAATGGTTATTTTTACACTTTTTTGATAAGTTAATAATTAATTAATTAAACCCATTTTTAATTTCAATTCGATAATTGACAATTCTTATCATTTTTAATTTTCCAATCATTTACACTTATTTAAACAAATTTGACTGTCGAATTAAAATTTATAAATTCTTCAATTTCATTAAATTCAACAATTATAAATTTATTTTCCAACAATTAAATTTAATTTACTTTCCATTTATTATTGTCAAATAGATGAATTTATCATTGGATTAAAAACTATTGCTTTAATATTTTCTTATTCCATCTTTATTTCAATTAACGTAAAATTTAATGTTAAATTCTACTTATTGCAATAAACTCAATTATTTAACTTAATTTCAAATAAATAAATAAATCCTGATTCCCATTCTTTAAATTCACTATTTATCATATTATCATTTTAGGTACCATTTATTTTGGTATATATCCAGATACATTAACATTTTTCCAATTCCTTTATCTCAGTTGCATAACATTTAATTTACATTAACGTAACATTCAATTTGAATTTTATTGCAATTGATTACCCGTTTTAATTCAGTAGACTAAATCAACGGTTCACTTATAATAATTGTTTTACATTCATTACATTGGTGCTCCCATTCCATCCTTTATTTATCGACTATTATATCTCCATTTACTATATTTTGGTCAACTCACATTTCCGCTATTATATTAATAATCACTAAAGTAACGTTTATTATCAAACATAAACATTATAATTACTTAACGGACATTGATATTATTCAATGACCATTTATTATACTTATTCATTTATTTATACAACACCTGTTACTTACATTCTAATAAATTCATAAACCTTGATTTACAATCTTTCCCTCAACCAATAGTCATATTATAAATAAAATTATCATTATTTCCGATTATTACTTAAATTTACAGCATCCAAATGTTAAATTTAGATTTATTACAACTGATTACCAAAGTTTATTTAACACATTAAATAAACAAGAAACCTACATTAATTACCACCTAATTGCCTTTAATTGCATTTATAAGTTCGTTACTTATCAATCCATATTATAATTTCATATATACAGCAAATTTTAATTCATTTCATTAATGTACGCCTATTTATATCTTAATTTGAATAACTATTATATTTCTAAATGTGTCCTTCTAACAATTTAACACATTAATTAAGGTTTTAAAACCAATTGATGAAATTTCCTTAATTCCATTCTTATACCAGTTTATTACTTTGCATACATTACATATTGATTCATCAATTAACATACCTTTAACTATTTTCCCCAATTCACCAATTACTACCTTAAATAATTTACGTTTCTATTAAATTTACACAAATTCAGCTTTAATTATTTTGTTGTTACGTTTCATTAGTTATTTACAAATTTTATTTATCTCAATATTTAATACCAAGATTCATTTAATTAATAAAATTTTCCATTCTTTCAATATTAAATTACTAAACTTTATCAATTTAACAAAATTAAATCATTGAAAATTTACGGGTCGTTACAAAATGAGCCTCAAAATTATTCCTTAACATAGTGCACAACAAATTATCATGATTCAAAACAAAATTCAAGACAAGAATTTTAAATGCACATTAACACACACACACATTTGATTATATCCAAAACAGTTGGTCATTGTATTTATATTTATATCATTCAATGTTGCATAAAATACATTTAAGACAAAGTCATTCGATGTATCAATGGTTACTTAGGTACCGCTTAAATTGTAAAGTTTGATTTTACCAATAAAAATGTATAAGCGATAAATTTGTCTGAATTGTTGCCCCATTAGCTAAAGTGATGAGTGAACATCAATATTCGAATAGTACAATATTAATCGCTAACTGAATTTACATCTATAAATCACACAACTATTTTGGTGATTTCTTCGAAATACCACCTAATTTAATTGACTTGCGAACGTCATAAATTAGTTAAATTAATCAATATTCATGAAATATTATTTATTTATTTGATGTATTAGGTGCTATTAATACTTTCTTAGTATCATTAGTAATTAATTGGATGCATATATAAAAGTAATCCACTACATACATTTGAAGGATTCCTACCATGATTTAGCTATAATCAAAGTGGAAAGTCCATACTAAAGTTCAACAACATTCTCAAGTCAAGAAAACTTTGTAATATCATGATTTTGAGATTTCCTATTTGACCGGATTTATTATTAACCAATAGGAAACTCCAAAGTGAGTTATTCCATAGTTATTCAATAACCATTAGTACGTATCCTTTTAGGGCCTCGAGTAGTCATGAATAATGCACTGCCCTACGTTTGGAGAGCCTGTACTCTGATCTCAATAGATGTATTGATATCCTTTCTCAAAACATCTTGAACAAGAACATTTAAAATAATTTGTTAATTTATTTTGTGATAATTTTCTCATGATTACAATGATGTGCATGTAAATGTGCATACTTTTACCACCATATTTAATCTATTTAAATTAAATAAATGATTATATTGGGTATTTTTACTTGTTTTAACCAAAATCCATATTAATTCCAAATTGTCACATATCCATCTTAATATATGGGCAAAATGGTCATCTGTGTGCATATATTTCTTTGAGAAAAAATAATTGGAAATTTATATATATTTGTGTAGGAATTTGATCTCAAATAGGAGTGGGTTCATGAAGACATATGCATGCACAACATGAATATAAAGGAATGAAGATGGAAATAATTCAAAGTGAAGAACATGAAGGACCCCACCTACCCACCACCTTAATATACAAACTAGAGGCTAATGCACATGCTTATGGAACTAATGGCTTCATGTACACTTAAATGGGGATTATGACATGCTAATGATTACTTGGTGGCCACACTACCTCATGGGCATTTTGGGCATTCCCAAAAAATATGAATTAGGGTTTCATACATGTATAAATACCCATATGTTTCATGTAACCCTTCCTCTCTCTCTTCCTCTTCACTAAAGTCTCTCTTTAGTGTAGTTTAGATCAAAATAAAAGAAAGCTTCTCCTTTCTTTTCATGGCTACTTAGCCATTTCTTCTTTCTGTAATTCTTTTTATGCATTTTAATATATTTACCTTTTCTTCTCTTGTTTATTTTCCTTTCATGTTGTAGTGTAGATTTCTTTTCTCTTATGCAAGTAGAATAGTTCTCTTTTCCATTAGCTTTAATTTTCTTTTTCTTTTTCTTTCATGTTGCAAACTACATTTGTTAATCAAATGACAAATATGAGAGGTTAAACCCCTTCAATTTAGGGGGAAATAAAGCTCTCTAATTATGTAGCTTCAACTAATTGTTAACTCATGCTCTCTTTTTGTGCTTATGATGATGATAGAAATGGTTTAATTGTTGTTTTTGCTTTGAATTTGATATCCTATATTGTTGACATAAAAAGGCTATGCTTAAACAATCACTAACACAAATGCCTCTTCATCAAAATATGATTATGGCATAAGAAAGTGATTTGAAATTCAAATTTGATGGTCTATATTTCTAATCAATGTTTAATAGGCCATATTAAAATAGATTTCATTTTCATTTTCTTTGTCAAGTTTCGTGAAAGTTATTAAGTGCTTTAAGGGATGTGTTATAGTTTGATGGCTTATGTTGGCTAATCAATAATACAAATATGTCATACTTATGATAAGCACATCAATTAAAGCACTAATGACCATAAAAGAGAGATCATGATTTCATATATGTTGAACTATATGATCTAGAGAGTGAATTTATTCTCTAAATTGCCATATAACTCTTATATTTGCATCTCTTTTCTTTTAGTTAGTTAGCTCATTTTATAATTCTCTAGCTCAACTTTCACTCAACTTTGGCATAATTTGATTGAATAGAAATTTTAAAATCATCAATTCCCTGTGGATCGACCCGTATTCGCCACTTGCTACATTCGTACACCGTGCGCTTGCGGTTATTTTAATTTTAATTCGTTAGAGGGTTTTCTAAACCGATAGAATTTCCGTCGATGAACAAGTTTTTGGCGCCGTCGCCGGGGAATTGGTTTTGATTTTAATTTCTATTCTTCAAATTACTTTTACTTGATTTTTGTGTGATTTTTCTTGTGTTTTGTATGTATATACATACATATATATTGTGTTTGTGTGTGATTTTTGTTTGCCTTGTGCTTGTGTGTGCATGTTCTAGTTTCTATTTTGCATTGCATATTCTACCCAAAAAAAAAAATTCATTTTCACTTTCAATTACAATTTCTGATTGGATTCTACAATTGCTTTTCATTTCCAAACAAGCATTTCATCTTACTTTAATTTACTATTGCATTGTGCACATTCTCTACTGTGCCATCAGTTCAAACCTCTTCACTGTCTACCATCCCATCCGTTCAAACCTCTCCACTGTCTACCATCCCATTAGTTCAAACCTCTCCACATATCCTTTCTACCACCAAAACTCCTTGCCCCATAGTTGAACTTTACTACACTGTTGTTCATCATCTCCAAGTACCCATCAACCATCATCTCCCCTTCTAATCACAGTGCTGCTACATTCAACAGCACAATCAACATACAGTGAATTCCCATCAGCCACTTCATACGAAAATTTCATACAATACAAACCAACCATCATCCCAACACATTTTCACCTCTGCCTTCAAAAACAATCCATCGACATACCTAGATTTCAACCTCCACCTTCAATCTCCCCATACACAAAACACAACCAACTTTGCTTCCTACTAACTGCTGCATTCGCGTTGCTTCTCTAGCCAAACAACAACCAACACAGGCTGAACCACTCTCCAAACTACTATACATTCCTCCTCCAAACTTCCCTGCAACATACAAGTTGCAAAACAACATCAAACTACTGTCATCTTCTCAGTTTTGCCATCCACAGCAACAACTTCTGTCAACAGACTCATCACCTAGCTCCTCCCACTACTTCCCTCACCAACCACTTCTGACCATCCTCTATAACCTTCTCTTCACATTGCATATACATATACTTCTACTGCCCTGTCACCACCTACAACTCCAATTCGCATCTTCCTAAATCAATTCTGTAACCCAAAAATCCCACAGCATTCGCCGAAACCAAACATCCACACTTACGCCACCTCAAATTGACCGCCTCCGTCGCCTGTAATCACACACGAATCCATCTACAACAACCCACCAAATCGATCACCTCCGAACTCCCCAAATCGACGCTACCTCCCCAATCACTTGCGGCTTTCATGAACAAACCTTCCAAACTCGAACAACCACCAAAAAAAAACAAAGACAAATCGTGACCCAGCGCCCTCAGTAATCGACCACCCACAACCCATTGCTCCTCAAATCGCGACCCAAATGACGCAATACTTGATCGTAGCTTCGCCTCGAACAAACATCACGACTCCATCATAACCAATCGAACGCCTCATTTGAACGCCGAACTACACCAGCACCTCACCGTGACCCCTATACAATCCTTTAACCTTGATTTCATTATTTGTGGTTCCGTTTGGTTGTTGATTTGAAGCAGTGAATTGGATTTGTATTTCTGAGACTCGGAGATATTTATTTTTATATTTTGTGAAAAAAATATGAATTTATTGGAAGAAGTTGTGCCGGTGCTTTAAGAAAGCGGGGTTGGTTTTAATAAGTGTAGAATATTTAGAATTGTTGTTTTATAAAAAAAATTACTTTGTTTCTCATTTTATTCTCTCTTTTAAAAGAAAAAGAAAAAACAAATTGTTTCTTAGTTTCTCTCTTAAAAAAAATAACCAAACAAGTTAGATTTAATTTTTTTTCGTTTCTTTTAGTTCATTGGTTATGGTTCAGTTTCATTTCTGTTTTGTTTTTCATTTATCTTACTTTCTTCATTGAAAAAAAAATTGTATATATATCTTTTTTTATTTTCAGGTTGCAGAAGCAGATAAGGAACAATAAGTGGATTGCGCTGCTAAGCTTGCCAAAAAAACTACTTGCTTGCCCTATCTCTTGTTTTTATTTGCTTTGCATTGTTGTTTGCTTGCATGTAAAAAAACAATTTTATTGTAGTTTCATTGTTAATTCACGTTTAATTTCTGCTTTGCATTTCATCTTAGATTTGGATTAATAAAAATATTTAGACATCAATAACACTTAATTGTGTATTAACAATTTGTCTTCTTTGAAAAATTTAATTTATTGGTGTCTAGGCTACGGCAGAGCAATAATCAGTTATAAATATTACGGTGATTCATAAATATTATACTGAATTATTTCTCTAAAGGTACTTAAACCTTCGGCTGCATTGCTACGGTGATTCGTGGTGCACCGATAAAGCCTGTCTGTTACCTGGCTGAGAACTATCTTGTTTATCTAAGACAATTTGCAATTATACAATTTTGGGTTAACTTAGGATAAATCATTTGTAATTAACCCTCGCATTCATTTAGTTGCATTAATTCATGCATACTTAAAAAACAAAAAAAATTCAAAATCCAAAACTAAAAAAATTGTAAATATTCCTTTTCCTTTGAAATTTCTAAATCCTTTTTTTTTGAATTTCAAAAAAAAAAATTTAGAAAAACCAAAATCCAAAAAAAAAAAAACTTTTCAAAAACAAAGAAAAAATTTGAAAACCAAAAAACAAAACAAAAATCAATTTCCCTTTTGAAAAATAAATTCCATTTGTAAATATTTTTCTTTTACAAAAAAAACACAAAAACATTCTTGAAAATGTCCGAGTTTCCCCAAATACATGAATTTTACAACAGTTGTGAAAATCATTATAATCCATATAATTTCACTTCAAATTCTTATGGATATTTCAACAACAACTATTGTTCAAACGATTCGAATTTTGAACCTCAAAATTTTCAAAATGATGACCAACCTTCAAATCTTGAAAATAGTGTTTCATCTTTACTTGAAATCGCTACACAACAAAATCAAATGATAAATGAGTTGTGTAATTCATATTTGTGTGATAACTCGAATCAAAGCTTTCAAAATAATCAAAATGTGAATTCACTTCAAAATTCAAATGATTTCGAGTATAACCCATGCCTATTCAATTTCGAGCTTTAAAATGAATTTCAAAATCAAGACGAAAATGTGAACCAATTTTCAAATAATTTTGGCAATGGGAATAGTTTTAATAACGATATGATTGGAAACTTTGGTTATCACCAAATTCAAAATGGAAATGTTCAAATTAATAATGATGAATTTGATTTTGTTGACCAAATGGAAATAGATAACGGGGATTTATTACTTGAAAAATACAAAACTTTTCGTGAAAATCATCATTAAATCTCAACTTGTGAAGAATCAAATAACAATCTACGGTTTATCGAAATTGACAAATCTTGCACTCAACTCCAAATCGACGAATTTCATGTTAAAAATTACAAATTTGACTTTGTTGAGCAAATGAACGAAATTTACGATGATCACACGAATATGTTGATTAAAACATTGGAAAATATTCATGAGAAACAAAATCAAATTTCAACGTGTGACAAGTCAAGTGATAAGCCATCTTTTACCCAAATCGATGATTTTCAAACAACAACTTTTGAAACTGAAAATAACAATCCTAATGAAGTTGTTGAAAACACGATAATTGAGTTGGATTTCAATTATTTTGAGGGTGAGGAACTAAATTTAAAATTCGATCGTCCTTTTCTCGATTACAAAAATTTGAATACAACAACTTTGAATTTTGAACTTGAGATACACAATGAAGTTGTTGATAATCCAACAAAGGAAGATGAATTTAATGAAAACAAATTTTTTGGACTTTTGGATGATAAGTTGTTAAATTCCGATGGGGAAGATTTAAATCACCACTTTGATTTTGAAATCGATAATTTTGAAGAAGTTTTCAATGATAAGTTTGAACTTCAACTTGGTGAAAATAAAGTTGAATTTCAATCAATTGTTTTATCAACCCCAAAAATCATCGAAAACAAAACAACCCATTCAATTTTCAATAAAACAACATTCGTTTTTCCAAATCAACATTCAACTTCGAAATCTTTTATGGTTTGGTTTTTCGAGCTTAAGTCGTGTCTCGCGTACTTGATGAGACAAATGAATTGGTCTTTGGAAGACCGGTTCATTTACTCTTTAACGGCATACTTTCTGATGTCTTGTAAATAATCATCTTTCCATTTTCATTTAAATAAAGATTATGTTTTTATTTTTTTCCTTCCACTTGGGTTGACTATGGGGACACAGTCAAAATCAAGTGTGGGGGGAGGCTCATCTTCATTTTTTTTTCACGGTTTATTTTTGCTTTAAAATCTCAAAAAAAAATAAAAAATCCCAAAAACAATTTTTCTTTTGATTTATTTTTAAAAGAAACACTATAAGATAAATATATTGTTTTGGTTTATTAAATTGAAAATTTGAAAATTTGTTTGTCTTAACAAAAATAAAAATGAAGTTTGATTACAAATAATAATGGTTTAACTAGTATATAGGAAGATTCATACGTGTTAATTTTGAAGTACATCCTAATTGAAAATCTTTGTTTTAAAAAGTGGTTGATTTAAAGTAAAGGATATAACATTTTTTCTGCCCTCTAAGTTAAATGGTGCTAAGATGATTTTGTAAAACTCTCTCTCTCTCTCTTAAAACAAAATAAAAAAATAATAATATCCAAATTATTCACTCTCATTTAAAAGTCCTCATGGTTATGCATGGGTGAATTACTTGGAATCTTTGATTATGTGCTTTCATACTCATTTAAAAGTCCTCACGGTTATGCATGTATGAAACACATGTAAAAAAACTTGATAAAAACTACCTACGGTCGATAGGTGTATGCACAAAAGTGTGTGCACTCGCCATGCTTTGTACTCCCCTCACGTAAGCCCGAAAAGCAGTGCTTGGGTGGTATATCTGGCCTCAGTTTACCTGAGCTAGGTGTGTAATTTTTCTTGCAAACAATGAGAGAGAAAGAAATTGAAATCCTAGAACTATTTTTACATTTTTGATTTGATTTGTTATTGAAAAGAAATGAAAATACCACTTTGATAAACTTTGATAATCAGCTAAGGATCCATTTCATAGTTACACTGTGTTATCAACCAAAACAAAGAGTTAAACTATAGTTTATTTATTATGATAACTTCGTTTTTATTGGAAATATTGACGAGTAAATAACTTAAATTTCAAGATAATGACCAAAACTTATATTTAACTTATTCGTTTTAATTTAAAAATGAATCCTTCATTTGCAAATATTTTCAAAAACTCGCATTCATCTCTTTGTAAATAAATCTTGCATTTTGTAAATATTTTCATCCTGCATTTGGATTTTGTGTGTAGTATCCGCTGAAAACCCTCACGAGACAACACTCGTCCTACTGGGGGCACCTAGAGATTTAACGGCTTGTTGCATACGCTCAATGCAATCGTGTTCCCTATGAAAACGGATTTATCTTAGTTTTTCTTTATTCGAGGACGAATAAAAAGATAAGTGTGGGGGTATTTGATGTGCATGTAAATGTGCATATTTTTATCACCATATTTAATCTATTTAAATTAAATAAATGATCATATTGGGTATTTTTACTTGTTTCCATATTAATTCCAAATTTTCACATATCCATCTTCATATAGGGGTAAAACGGTCATTTGTGTGCATATATTTCTTTGAGAAAAATTAATTGGAAATTTATACATATTTGTGTAGGAATTTGATCCCAAATAGGAGTGGGTTCATGAAGAAACATGCATACACAACATGAATATAAAGGAATGAAGATGGAAATAATTCAAAGTGAAGAACATGGAGGCCCCACCTACCCACCACCTAAATGTACAAACTAGAGGCTAATGCACATGCTTATGGAACTAATGGCTTTATGTACACTTAAATAGGGATTATGACATGCTAATGATTACTTGGTGGCCACACTACCTCATGGGCATTTTGGGCATTCCCTAAAAATATGAATTAGGGTTTCATACATGTATAAATACCCATATGTTTCATGTAACCCCTCCTCTCTCTCTTCCTCTTCACTTAGTCTCTCTTTAGTGTAGTTTAGGATCAAAATAAAAGAAAGCTTCTCCTTTCTTTTCATGGCCACTTAGCCATTTCTTCTTTATGTAATTCTTTTTATGCATTTTAATATATTTACCTTTTCTTCTCTTGTTTATTTTCCTTTCATATTGTAGTGTAGATTTCTTTTCTTTTATGCAAGTAGGATAGTTCTCTTTTCCATTAACTTTAAAAAAAATCTTTCATGTTGCAAGCTACATTTGTTAATCAAATGACAAATATGAGAGGCTAAACCCCTTTAATTTAGGGGGTAATGAAGCTCTCTGATTATGTAGCTTCAACTAATTGTTAATTCATGCTCGCTTTTTGTGCTTAATGATGATGATAGAAATGGTTTAATTATTGTTTTTGCTTTGAATTTGATAGCCTATATTGTTGACATCAAATAGGCGATGCTTAAACAATCACTAACACAAATGCCTCTTCATCAAAAACTGATTATGGCATAAGAAAGTGATTTGAAATTCAAATTTGATGGTCTATATTTCTAATCAATAGTTAATAGGCCATACTTAAAATAGATTTCATTTTCATTTTCTTTGTCAAGTTTCATGAAAGTTAGTAAGTGCTTTAAAGGATGTATTATAGTTTGATGGCTTATGTTGGCTAATCAATAGCACAAATATGTCATACTTATGATAAGCACATCAATTAAAGCACTAACGACCATATAAGAGAGATCATGATTTCATATATGTTGTACTACATGATCTAGAGAGTGAATTTATTCTCTAAATTGCTATTTAACTCTTATATTTTCATCTCTTTTCTTTTAGTTAGTTAGCTCATTTTATAATTCTCTAGCTCAACTTTCACTCGACTTTGGCATAATTTGATTGAATAGAAATTGTAAAATCATCAATTCCCCGCGGATCGACCCGTATTCGCCACGTTCTACCTTCGTGCACCGTGCGCTTGCGGTTATTTTAATTGTAATTCGTTTGATGGTTTTCTAAACCGATAGAATTTCCGTCGATGAATATACAACTCTTTATAATTACACATAAGATATCATTCAAGGATTTTTCCAATTAATATCTTCAAATTAATTACTATATACTAGAAACTAATACATTTATTACGAACAAGATTAGTTACAGAGTTAGATATATAACAAATTACATAATTTCCCCTAAGATATACCCCTAGCCATCTCAATCTCCCATTTGCACCTAGGGCCAACCATGGAATCTTATTCCCATTACTCTGATTAGTTTTCTAAAAAATGACTAAGCTAGTCACTTGTGAACTCTTAGCTATATACTTGTCAATCAACTCTCTCCAACATTAATAAACTTCCATTATCATTTGAAACCTTTGGAGTACATCTTTTGACTTTTAGTAAGCTATAGGTTCTTTCGAAACTTATATCATGACATTGTTATTGCATAGAAATGTCCTAAGATTCTCAACATTTGGAATCATCCCACCTTAATTATAAATTATGCATTGTTTTAATATATTTTTGCTATGACACTACTCAAGTCGATGTGCTTTGCCTTTTGGTTAAATCAGCCATAATCTTTCGTTTGAAACATTTCCAGCTTAAATTGTTAGTACCTTAGGTATTGGTTTTGATGATAACAACTATAGACACAATATAAAATATAAATACTAATATTTTATCAAGTTATATGTAGTATATAGTGCAGGATATTAGACACATGTTGATTAAGAAGACTGTACAGTATCAATAGTATATTCAAGAAGCTTATATAGAGTTTCAAGAGTTGGAGAATGAAGACTCATGAGTATTGAAGAGTTCAAGATTTCAAGATATTCCAAATAAGTTATAGAGCCATAAAAAACCTTTATATCATTTTCCTAATCTCTCTCTCCTTCTCTAATTTTGTTTTAAATTGTTTTACAAATATCCAGGTTTTAAAATAATCTTTCAAAATATTTCTCAAAATGATTTTCAATCTCTTATACTTATAAAGATATTATTTTATTATTTTTAAGTTTATATATATACATATATTAAATTTTTTATACTTTAATAAGTTCTAATTATATTGATTATATATATATTATTTATATTATATTAAAATTTTCAAAGTTATTGTGTAAAGTTTTATTATGATTAAAATATGTATAAACTAGGCTTAAATGATTTTACACAGCATTAAACTATTTTAAAAAATAGTGAGTTTTCAAAATAACATTTTAAAGTATTTTTGAATTTTAAAAAGAGCATGTCGACATACTCTATGTATATATGTCGACAACAATGGCCGACATTTACAAAATTTAAATCTCAGAAGAAGTGTCTTTCGTTGTATCTCTTCACGAATGGATGGGACTGTTGTTCCTCTATAAATATCTAAGTTCCAAACTAATTTTAAATTCTAATTTTTTTTATTTATCGCTCCTCCTTCCACTCTCTCATTTTCTAAATCAAAATATACCCAACTATGCTGATATTCAACCAGAATCAGGTTCAACCATCACTAGTTTGATTATGCTTCATCTACTCTCTGATTTCTCCCATCTCTCTCACTCAAACCAAGAGCAAAGTGCTATTCAAGAGTTATAGGATAAATTGTAATCACGATCAAAGATCTAAGCTTGTAAAACTCAATCAAATTGTACTGCTATACTTGTGGGTGTGATTATAGCCCGTAAAATTAACCGAGTGTGCTTATTATCCCATAAATATCGTGGATGTGATTATAGCTCGTAAATTCAATTGGGTGTTCTTAGCGGTCCGCAAATTTATTGGGTATGCTTCCAGCCCAAAAATCAAGTGACTCTACCCAAAGGTCAAGATTCTGGAGGGTGTGTCTCGTAGTCTTGAAATCAAGATTGTATTTGCATTTACTAGTTGAAAAGAAACCATATAAGGAATTATGTACGACTAGATGTAGAGTAACTCCGAACTAGTATAAAGTCATGGTGTATTCTTTCCTTTTTACTTTTACTGCATTTACTTTTATCTACACTTTGATTCTTTGATTGTTTCTATAATTGTTAACTACATCATTCCAAGAAGAATCTTAAATAATTTGAAAAATATTCATATAATCCATTAAACCTATTCACCCCTCTCTAGTGTTAATTTACCCTTAAGATCCCTATTCCACTAACACAAATTTAGTATCAGAGCATTGGTTTTCAAAGTATTCAATATTTGATCACTGAACAAGTTTCAATAGCAATTTTGAATAATATTTTTAACATTATTTTCAAAATTATAATTTTCAAATTCATCATAATGTTGTTTCATAAGTTTACATCTATTCGTTATAAAAAATCAAGTAATCTTTTGAAAAGGTATGAATTACAGGAACCGATGTGTTAAATGACTTTTGATGAACAGATACCTAATGATCAGACTCTACAGTTCAAAAGGGATAAATGGATATTGGATAGTGGATGCTCAAGATAGATGACTAGAAATCTGAAGATTTTGAAAGATATATTTTACAAAGATGGTGGATCGGTAAATTTTGGAGACAATTCTAAAAGATATGTGATTGGCATAAGTAAAGTCGGTAATTCTAAAACTCATACTATTTCTAATGTTTTGTTAGTTACGAATTTAAAGCATAATCTATTGAGTATTAGTCAATTGTGTGATAAACGTTTCAAAATTAAATTCGTCACAGTGAAGATAATGAGTCAAACATTATCTTTGAACATATTAGGAGCCAAAACATCTATATATTAAGTATGGAAATCTTAATGATAATTTATGTCTTTTGGATGAATCAAGTGAACCTTGGATTTGGCATAAAGGATTTGATCATTTCAATTTTAAACTAATATCTAAAATTGCTAAAAATGATCTAATTAGAGGTCTTCCCAAAATGAATTTTAAAAGTAATAATTTATGCGATGCATGTCAATTAGGAAACTTAGAAAAAGTTCTTTTAAATTGAAAGATATGGTTTCTACCACTCAACCTGTTGTACTTCTTCACTTAGATCATTTCGATCACTCACAAATACAATCTATAAATCACAGTAGATATGTATTTTTTAAACGTAGATGCTTATTCTAGTTTTACCTCGATGATTTTTTTAAAACATAAAAATGATGCTTTTGAAATGTTTAAAATATTTTTTAAATGAATTCAAAATCAAATGACTAGTAAAATTAAAAGTATTTGGAGTGACTATGGCGGAGAATTAGAAAATTAAAATTTTGAAAATTTCTATACTAATAAAGGCATAACTCATAATTTTTCATTTTCCTACAACAAAATAGAGTGGTAAAACGTAAAAATAGAACGATTCAAGAGTGCGCTAGAACTATGCTGAATGATAGTAATTTGCTTAAAAAAATTTGGCTGAAGCAGTTGGTACTGCATGTTATCTATTTAATAGAATTTTAATAAGACCATCAATTAAACACCATGTAAATTGTTCTATAGTAAAAAGCCAAAAGTATCATACTTTAGAGTCTGTGGTAGTAAATATTTTTTTTTAAATACTAAAGATAATTTGGATAAATTCAATGCTAAATCAAATAAAGGAATCTTTACTGGGTATTCAAATAAAAGTAAAGCTTATTGAGTTTTGAGTACTACAACTGATACTATTAAAGAGATATTATATGTCTCATTTGATGAAAGTACAGTTTAAGGTTTATAATCCAAATACTAATAAAGAAGCAATGATAATTGTAATGATCTTGAATTTTACTTATCTGAAATTAGAATATTTAATTAATTTTAAAAATGGAAAAGTTAATTTTTTAGATTAAATAACTTGAATTTCAAAAATAATGATTTATGGGATAATTTAATTGTTAAATTTAATAACTAAAATTGTGTAAAATATTGAATCTTGAGTTTTAAGTTAGATAAAAATTATTTCAAAGTTACTTAAATTCTATTACTAAGAATGAGGCTAATAAAACTTGTAAAATTGATTCAAAAGCGATTTAGCTAATTTTCAAATTAACTCATTTTAATTAACAAGTAAAAATAGCCTTCTGGGACACTATCTCAGATTTCGACGAAACCTATGTCATTGGGTCCATAATAATGAATTATAATACACCATCAAGTTTCATAGTGATCAAATATATCATTTAGTCGTACAGGATAGAAACATGTTGAAATTAATATTGAGAATTTAATATAATAATTGGGTTCAAAAAGCTATCTTTTGCAAACGATTGAATTACGGCTTGAGACTAGTGCTTGCATCAAAATTGACCACAAACACCCAATATCGTGAAAGCACCCGTTTATGAACACAAATCAGCAACAATCAATATAGAACTCAGATCTAAACAACTACAACCATAATAATTCACAAATAACAATCACAAACACAGGTTTATAGTGGTTCAGCGATCTTGCCTACGTCCACTCTGAAGCTTATGTCTTTATTGATTCACTTGATGATTTCAATCGATTACAACAGATTACAACTGATGATGGCTCTCAAATCTGATTACAACAGCGATAATGAAGTCTGGAATTTGATTCGGCAGAGTCTGGATGTTCAATGGCCGAAGATCCCCCCAATTCTGAAGGCTTAAGGGTGCTATTTATAGGCGTTGGAGGCCCAGATCTCGCTCAAACTTCGGGAGACTTTTTCTGGCACGTGAGTAGGCCCACGCGACCGACCCCACCAAGTTTCGACTCGATCTGAGATCAATTCGAAGTCATTTCGAATCCATCAAAGAATGATCCAATCGAGCTGAAACTTGGTAGGAACAATCTTTACCTTGTATGGAAGCTACTATGAAAATTTCATTGCATTTCGGCCTCGTGGTTTGGGAGATATGATCGATTTGAGTTTGATGAATCTCGTTGGGCTGTCCATTTCGAATCCATCGGTTCGAATCGATCACCTCACGTGGTCTTGTGAAGACGTGGCGCACATACTTTGCCTCGATCCGGTTTATACTCAGAGTTGACCGCTTCGAATCCATGGATTTCGCCTCGTTCGTATCGTGTGCCATGACCCAGTTCGCATCAATGGATTCGAAATGGATCGCCGAACGAGATTCATCAAACTCAAATCGATCATATCTCCCAAACCACGAGGCCAAATGCAATGAAATTTTCATAGTAGCTTCCATACAAGGTAAAGATTGTTCCTGCCAAGTTTCAGCTCGATTGGATCATTCTTTGATGGATTCGAAATGACTTCGAATCGATCTCAGATCGAGTCGAAACTTGGTAGGGTCGGTCGCGTGGGCCAACTCACGTGCCAGAAAAAGTCTCCCGAAGTTTGAGCGAGATCTGGGCTTCCAACCCCTATAAATAGCACCCTGAAACCTTCAGAATTGGGGGGATCTTCGGCCATTGAACATCCAGACTCTGCCGAATCAAATTCCAGACTTCATTATCGCTGTTGTAATCAGATTTGAGAGCCATCATCAGTTGTAATCTGTTGTAATCGATTGAAATCATCAAGTTAATCAGTAAAGACATAAGCTTCAGAGTGCACGTAGGCAAGATCGCCGAACCACTATAAATCCTGTGTTTGTGATTGTTATTTGTGAATTATTGTGGTTGTTGTTTTTTAGATATGAGTTCTATATTGATTGTTGCTGATTTGTGTTCATAAACGGGTGCTTTCACGATATTGGGTGTTTGTGGTCAATTTTGGCGCAAACATTTTGGTGCTTTCACTGAGAGTTGAACTCAGGAGATCTATCAATTAGAAGTTGATTCAGAGAGTTTGAAAGTTCAGATTTGAGAAACCAAGACGAGACAAACAAGTAA
This sequence comes from Allium cepa, assembly GCA_030765085.1. NCBI lineage: Eukaryota > Viridiplantae > Streptophyta > Magnoliopsida > Asparagales > Amaryllidaceae > Allium > Allium cepa. Next base: position 382,328,848 of record CM060937.1, read on the forward strand.
GAAACAAAGGCCAGAGAGAAGTGAACACCAAGGAAGTCAAGAGGCTTCTTCAGGAGTGAATCAACCGTCGATCTTCATCACTATGGACGAGATGGAGACAATGATGAAGAAACAAGAGGAGTTAATCTAGAGTTTATTTCAACAGATAGGACAACTTGGGGCACAAAATAGAGTAGCGGATGGAGTCCAGAACGGAGCAGGACCATCTGGCGTGGCACCTGAACTAGGGGGCACACCTATGGAGAACGTTGGTACAATCTCGGAGAGAGAAAGTGGAGCACCTGCACAACCTGGGAGCAGCAGAGGAGTGAACGCTCAGTCAAGGGGGGCATATCCCAGAATTCCCTCGTAGACTCGCGGGGCAGGTCGAAAGTAATGAACAAAGATTGCATCTCGAAGACAATGACAGGTTGGCGGAGATGGTTAGAAGAGCTATGAGAGGCGGTTTGGTAAACAAAGATTTGGAGGATGTTAATAGGAGTCCTTTTACTCCAACAATTAGACAAGCTAGGAACCCACCGGATTTCAAGTTTCCATCGTTGGACATGTATGATGGGAGAACGGACCCCACGGTTCATCTAACGAAGTATATAAGTCATATGGAAGTGCTGGGGGCATCAGAGGAGGTTATGGCCCGGTGCTTTCCATTGTACTTGGCGGATATTGCAGCATTGTGGTTTAGAAAATTGGAGAATGGATCCATCGGAATGTGGAATGATTTAATTGAGAGATTTATGAGGCAATTCAGGGTCCACATCACAAGACCCAAGAATGTGATGACGTTGGCAACTTTAAAACAGAAGGCTGGAGAGACTTTGAGGAGTTTTCTGATGCGATTCAATGCGGCAGCAGCTTCAGTGGATCGACCAGATCCATCCATGGTTATGATGGCGGCTGTGTCCGGAATAGCTGAGGAACAGAGTTCAGAAATTCATTAACTAAGGATCCACCCGTGGATCTAGGAGAGTTCTATCATGAGGAAGAAAAGTTTTTACGATTGGAGGATGAGAATGCAGAAAGAGAAGAAGGAGAGGGAATAGAAGTTTATGCACTTAATGACAAAGAGCCTCTTGAAAAGGACTCAGGCAAGGATAAAAGTAAAAGAAAGACTGAGAGTGACGAGGACAGGTCAAAGCGGCAACGGAGGGAGCCACGATTCACCACTTACACCGAACTGAACGAGAGTCTGGAACGAATTTATCAGGATACCAAGGAGCAGGTTCCGTATCGTAGACCAATGCGAAGGGATCCAACTTCCGACGAAAGAAGATCAGATAAGTTTTGTGTATTTCATGAATTAAACGGTCATAACACTAGATTGTAGGCATCTGAAGGACGAGGTAGAAGGACATACCAGGAACGGTATGCTCCTTCAATATGTGAGGAGACGAATTCCAGGGGTGGAACCAAAGCAACCACCGTCTACATCAGCTAGAGGCGACCCTGAACCAGGACATCGTTTGGTTATCAATTGATTAAAATAACGATGAACAAGTCGTAAGCTTCCACTAACACAATTAAATCATTTACACATGTACGAGATCGCGAACGTTCTCCAGGCATGCTCTGAATGATCATTGACCGTTTAGTAGTGGGAATTTACACTTTGACATCCTTGCTTTGCTTTTGTTTTATTTTGATTTGGACATTTGGACTTTGTTTGTTTGGACATTTCTATTTTAAAACTCATCTGTTGAATAGATATTTGATTCTGATAATTCTGAAATGGCTAAGCTACTTACACATGTATGGGGTCGCGAACGGTCCTTAGGCATGCTCTGAGATGGTGATAAACCTCCCTGACAAATGATCCAGGGACCCACTCGAACGTGAACCTGGTATCAACAATACCAAGCCCTCCCGGGCGCACTTTCTCGCCTCGAATTGCACCTAACCACGAACGGTCACAATTCGCCACGAAGGGCACCCGACCTCGAACGGTCACAATTCGCCACGAACGTCACCCGACCTCGAACGGTCACAAAATCGCCTCGAACGGTACACGATCACGAACGATCACAACTTGCCTCGAACGGCACCCGACTGTGAACGGTCACAACTCGCCACGAACGGCACAACTCACCTCACCTCAAATGGCTCGATCGCGAATGGTCGTCATTTGAGGTCCGCCACTTAACCGCGCACGGTCGCACTTCACCTCAAATGGCTCGATCCCGAACGATCGTCATTTGAAGTTAGGCGCTTGACCATGAACGGTCGCTCTTCATATCAAATATCTCGATCCCGAACGGTCGTTATTTGAGGTCGCATAAAACTATAAATTCCTTTGTAGGACATCAACAGGATATGAACATCCAGCTCATGGCATTACAAAACACGCCTTCCTACCGCAAGGCATATTTTGGGGGGCAAATGCTATCCCGCTTTTTGGCAAAGCCGTGATACCAAAAGATCGGTCAAAAAAAAGACAGTTCGTCTCAGAGATTGGTTGTACTTCACTTCGCTATGAATATCGATGAATTTTGTCCGAGCCCGGATCAGGCTAAACTGATAGGACACGGCAAGCAAAGTCATGGGAGCCAGCATTCCAAATTTCAGGTTAATCGGAGGTCGTATGAACGAGATATGGTCAATGCAAGTTAAAGAGGGAGCATCGTTCGAACCCATCGAAAAGTTGGGGAGATGCTCACTTCGAATCCATGGGCTCGAATCCATCACTAATTGTCTTGTTCGAATCCGTTGGTTTACACATGCTTCGAATCGATCGAGTTCGAATCGATCGATAACGTGATGTTGATCACTTCAAATCGATCGGTTCGAATCCATCAGATGGGCATCCCCTGAGCACGTTCGTATCCATGCTGAAGCACTGTTCCGTATCCATCGAGTCCGGAGCACTTCAAATCCATCACCATATACCCTACTTCGAATCGATCGGTCTCGTGCCCAAGCACTACTTCGTATCGATCGTCCTCGCATCCATCAAGAATGCCAGATCAGTCCTTTGTATCCATTAATTCTGCCCTGTTTGAATCCACTCGGCTCGTCTTGATCCCCTTCATATCGATCCATTTTGAATCCATTGATGCGAATTGGGTCGTGGCACACGATACGAACAAGGCGAAATCCATGGATTCGAAGCGGTCAACTCGGAGTATAAACCGGATCGAGGCGAAGTATGTGCGCCACGTCTTCACAAGACCACGTGAGGTGATCGATTCGAAGGAGTCGATTCGAACCGATGGATTCGAAATGGACAGCCGAACGAGATTCATCAAACTCAAATCGATCATATCTCCCAAACCACGAGGCCAAATGCAAAGAAATTTTCATAGTAGCTTCCATACGAGGTAAAGATTGTTCCTACCAAGTTTCAGCTTGATTGGATCATTCTTTGATGGATTCAAAATGACTTCGAATCGATCTCAGATCGAGTCGAAACTTGGTGGGATCAGTCGCGTGGGCCCACTCACGTGCCAGAAAAAGTCTCCCAAAGTTTGAGCGAGATCTGGACCTCTAACGCCTATAAATAGCACCCTGAAGCCTTCAGAATTGGGAGGACCTTCGGCCATTGAACATCCAGACTCTGCCAAATCAAATTCCAGACTTCATTATCGCTGTTGTAATCAGATTTGAGAGCCATCATCAGTTGTAATCTGTTGTAATCGATTGAAATCATCAAGTGAATCAATAAAGATATAAGCTTCAGAGTGGACGTAGGTAAGATCGCCGAACCACTATAAATCCTGTGTTTGTGATTGTTATTGGTGAATTATTGTGGTTGTTATTGTTTAGATCTAAGTTCTATATTGATTGTTGCTGATTTGTGTTCATAAACGGGTGCTTTCACGATATTGGATGTTTGTGGTCAATTTTGACGCAAAGAACTAGTTCCATTGCGCCTAAAATAAAGGTATAACAATAGGAACGCCAGGCGGCATGCCTCAATTGAAGTCCGTAATTTGTAGCTAGATATTTTGGATTTTTAAATAATATGTTTCTATTCATATTTGACCACGCAGCCACCGTTCCATTCACATTAGCTGCACCTACCATTCACATCATGCTACCCTAACTATCTATGATCATGCCCACTGTAACAACCCGCATATTTTACGCTTATATATTTAAATGTTTAAATATAGCATCGTTAGTTGAATTTGAAGTCCAAAATGTGACTTTCTGTAAACGGTCGAATCCGGGCTCGGACCACTTCCATTGAGTCCAAAATGGCATTGCGACCGTTTTGAGTATAAACATCGATCTGTTTGGAGTTGATTAGAATTTTGATATTTTCATTTGGGGTTCTGGGTTTGGGTTTCAGCCCACTAACCCAACAAGAGAACCCAATTCTTCTACCTAATAACTCCCACTCCACTCCTTTTTATTCATTCATTACATTTCCTAACACTTAAGTTCTAGTTCTCTTAAGCCCTAGTTCTCTTAGGAAATTCAAGTTCTAGCTCTAAAATCAAAGAGAGGAGATTATAAATTCCGAAGCCCTAGTTCTCTTAGGAAATTCAAGTTCTAGCTCTAAAATCAAAGAGAAGCTTATATAAGCATCCCCTTCATCTTCTCCATCTCAAAACCTCTTCAATTTTTTGAAATTCCTATAACCTTACTTAGAAAAAACTTCACCTTTGATAATAGATTGAAGATTCTACAGGGGTATTGAAGAGGAATTGGTCTTTCTTTGTTTTAAAGCTTCTCATTCGTTGTCTTTGAGTTTTAAAGGTAAGTTCTTGAACTCACATCAACGTCTATAGCTTTCATTGTTGTTAGTATGAATTCCTAACATCTATTTCATGTTCATTGCTTTGATTTGAAGTGATTTGGTGATTTTTTCAATTTTGGTGTTTTGAAGTCAAAATCTTTAAAAATACTATTCTGGATGTTTGGACATGATATTTGGGGTGTATCGAAGAGCCTATAAGGCTGGGTTGTCGTTTGGCATAAATCCCTATTCTTCGTCGCTCGTCCAATCACTTTCGAATCGTTTTGGCCATCATTGGCCTAGACAAATTTTGCCCAGGTCCAAGTGACCAGACATCTGATTGAAGAAATCAGACTTCTGGTAGGGGTCCCTGGAAAAAAAATATATAACAAATGTTGAAAGTAAAATGGCATACAAAAGAACTAGACGTGTGGTTCAACCAGTTAGACGTCTGGTAGGGGTTCTGGAGATTTTACAGAAAAGAAAAATAAATAGAAAATAGCCGAGCCCCAGGTCAGACGTCTTGTCATACCAGGTCAGATGTCTGGTCCTGTTGCCTTTTGACCATTTTTCCTATTTTTGTGCGAATTTCCATTTCTTATCTATTTTTGTTGATCCGATTAGTTTTGTCATTATTATCGACTTTGATGACTTCTTTTCTGGATTTTTAGGAATATCGGATTTGATATCAATTTTTATGGATTTAATTCACGTCGTCGATTGTGGATTTTTAGTGATAGATTGTTTTACAATCATTTCTATGATTTGTCACTTTAAAATACAATGGTTTCTATACTAGTATTAAATACTCAAACTCTTTCATAAAAATGATTTCGACGTTACTTTTAATACAAAGCTCGTTTTTTAAAACCATTTTGCAATCTATTAGTATATACAAACCTTTATCTCATTCGTATGAGAAATCTAATTTAACGGCTTCGCAAAACAAGTAGTGTGAACCGCCTGCGTTTACTTGTCGGTTAATTTTTGGACTTGTTCGATTGAAATCACGTGATAATTTTTGAGTGGAAATCTATAATTTGTTCGTAAATATTTAAGTTAATCCAGTTCTTATGGGACATGAAGCTAAACTCATTTATTTCCTGGCCTAGTGTAATTTACACTTGTTTATTGATCAATGGTGATCATTTTGAGTTTTAGACTAGCGATGTGTGATGTCTCATAGTCCACAAAGGGGGACTATACCCTGTTACGTGGAGTTTCGGCTTATAGTCCACAAAGGGGAACTATACCCTGTTAGGAGGAGTTTCGGCTCATAGTCCACAAAGGGGAACTATACCCTATTAGGAGGAGTTTCGGCTCATAGTCCGCAGAGGGGGACTATACCCGGTTAGGAGGAGTTTCGGCTAATTGTCCACAAGGGGGACTATACCAGGTTAGGAGGAGCTTCAGCTCATTTTATAGGATAGCGACCCATTTGTGATACACGTGTTGGTGAGTTTTCTTGCTCCCGTTTGTGAAAGGCCTCCCCCTTTTGTGTTTTCTGGATTTTCTATTATGGATTTCTGGAATATGCGATTCACCATTTATTACGATTTGGCATTGATATGTTTGGTCAATATTTGGGGTTTGGTGAATAAGCTAAAGAATATGACATTCTTTTTGGTGTTTGAAAAGATATGAGATATTCTATGATTTTCATTGTCATCATATACTTCTGTTTTATCTCTTATCCTATCACATTTTATACGATACTTATAGCTAAACTGGTCCGTTTATTATTTTTCTTCTCAAATAATATTCGGTTAAACTGAGGTGTTTTAGGTGCTTCCACTTGATTTCTTAGCAGGGACTAGCTATTGACTTTTGGCTAACTACTTAGCTTAGTATTTTTTGCTTTTATACATTTGAGATAGAGACTCCTTGATGTATACATATTCTTTTGTCTAGCACTTGTACCTATTCTTTTATGGTGTGGTGGATCTTTTATGACCACTACTTTGATGTATACTTTTATGTGATATATTCATATCTGATTTCGCCTTAGTGATATGAATATCTATGGCTCATTTGTGTTATGCTTATTTTATATTTGTTTTCGAAGACCACATAGCCACTGTGTAGTAGCTTTGAGTTTGTAACTGATGTGTCAGATTTCCTCTTGAAATGAAATGCATGACCTTCTATCTGACATGTCGGTACTCGCCAAATCAATTACACAGATGATCGCTGCTCAACAGCCTTATTCTTCGTGCTAGTCGACGGCATTACCCGTAGTGTCCTTGGCTAGTGTGAGTATAGAGGTGGGGCGTTATAGCTTGGTATCAAAGCCAAACTTCGAAAGAATATAGAATAATCTAGAAAAGATCATTGTCCTAAGTCTCTCTTAGTAATCGTGCCTTAGGATTTAATTCGAGTCTTAGGACCCGTTCTGTCCTATTTCCTTTTATGATGCCTTGTTTTATCAATCAAGCTTATTTGAATTCCTTTTGAGAATAACCTTTTTCCTCTTCGTTCTTTCTTTCTTTCTTAAAGAAGAAGAGATGGTTAGATCTGGCATTCCTAGCGCTGGTTAATGCAGTGGTCCTCCCTTAGATGGTATATCCATGTCTGCCTCACAACTTTTGGATCTTGTAAAGAATCAAAGACTTATCTATGCTTTAAATAAGAACCCCAAAATGGTTTCACCTCTGAAATTAGAAGTTCCTTTCGACCTGCTTGTAGATATCACTTTTCGACATGAAGAGACCGATAAAGAAAGTGATGTCGAAGTTGTGGGTGTCAATAAGAATTTCAACAATAACAAGAAGAGGTCTATTAAGTTCAAAGGCCCTAATCCCAACAAGAAAGGGAAGCAAGCAATATCGGTAGCAAAGACTCCTACCTCTAGTTGTGGACAATACTACAGTTGTGGTTCTAAGGACCATTATGCAAATAAGTGTCCGAAACCCCTTTATTATCGCTATTGCAGAAGTTCGGGTCATCGTATATCTTCATGTCCCAAACTTCAAAGAAAGAGAGAGGGAGAGTTGAATGTTGTGCAAGCTCCTAGTAACGCTTCTCTTGGTTAAGGTATTTCTCATTCAGTCCTTGATGGCATTAGTTTGTTTCGTAATTATCCTATTCGAGTTCTTTTTGATACAGGTGCATCTCACTCTTTTATATCAAAGGAACTTGTTGATACTTTGTCTATAAATGTTATGAGGTTGATGAATTCACCGAGAATTGCGAATTCGATGGGTGGATCCGCAACACACAGTTTACTTTGTAAAGATATCGAGATTATTTTATGTGATTATGCTTTCCGATCCGAGTTGCATGTTTTGTGCTACTTAGGTTTCAAAATTGATTTTTGGGAAAGGATTAACTTAATCATTATGAAGCCCATATCCTACATCCTGAGAGGACTATCCATCTTTGATGTCTTTAATCTATTAAGCAGATTTCTATTATTCTTAGAGATTCAGATTCCAATTTGGTGGCATCATTTTATTCTTTAAATCCACATAACGAGGAAGATTTTATTTCCCTCATTTAAGTAATTTTTGAATTTCCTGACATCTTTGAGCTTGTCTTAGGATTATCACCTAAGCGACCTATTGAGAGATGCTAAGGTCTTTTCAGCTTGCAGATGATAGCGTTCCAATATCTGCATTCCACATTCATTATGATTCTTATGAATGGCTTGTTATGCCATTTGGTTTGATGAACCCTCTAGCTTATTTCATCCATCTTATGAACTGAGTATTTTGCGAGTTTCTCGATGAACCCATCCTTGTATTCATTGATTATGAGTGAAAATAGCAATTTAAAATTGCAAATCTTTCTAATAAGATATATTTATAAGTATAATTGGATTTTGTTCTTAAAACGAACAAAGAATATTCGTAAAAATTTTAAGAGATATTTTATCATATAGAAGATGATTTTGTGTTGAATTCACCATTGAGTGCTTTAAGAATTCTGGTCAATGAGCCTGATCAACGTTATCGATAGGAGTCTCCTAAACGCTATGATGAGGCAGTCAGACACAGTAAATTGACTTGTAATATGTAAATTTTTCTAAAAAGATGATTACATAAAGTTAATTATAATTTTTAGTGTCTTAGCTTTTCAGGAAAGAGGATTATGAAATAAATGGTTTAACATAGAAGCTGTTTTTCAGAAATTAAAAGAACTCCTTTTCGATACTTCTATTATTATTCCCGAAGGGAACCAAGACTTCACTGTCTGTACCGATGCTAATTGTATTGGTTTGGGTGCCGTTCTCATGTAAAGGGAACATGTTATCGCTTATGCTTCTAGGCAATTAAAGCTTGTCAAGACTAGATATGCCACTCATGATCTAGTGCTCGCGGCTATTATTTTCACTCTTAGAATTTGGCGTTATTATCTTTTAGAAGAGAAATTTGTTCTCTACACCGATTATGAATCTTTAAACTATTTGTTCTCTCAAAAGGAACTTAATTTGCATCAACAACTTTGGTTTGAATTCCTTTCATCTTATGATCTTGATATTTTCTATACTCTCAGAAAGGGAAATCTTGTTTCCGATGCCTTTAGTCGAAAAAAACAAGTAGTTGTTTCCATGATGATATCCTAATGGACCGATCTCGAGACTTTGTTCACTTGTGAGATTCGAGATCGTGAATCTGATTCATGTTCATCTTCTATTTTATGTAGCCTTGATGCTCATCCTTCTCTTTTAGCACCACTTATCTTCCCCAATCCGATGGACAAATATGGCATGTGAATCAAACTCTTGAAGATCTTCTTCGTGCATATTTTCTTGATTTTAGTGGAAGTTGAGAAGATCATATTTCTTTTGTTGAGTTTTCTTACAATAATAGATTCCAATCTAGTATTGGTATGGCACCTTTTGAGTCACTTTATGGAAGGCCATACTGATCTCCTTCGTGTTGGCTTGAAGCCAGTGAGAAGCTGGTTTTAGGTCCAGATTTTATTCGTGATGCCATAGAAAAGATTGATCTTATTCGTCATAGGATGAAAGAAGCTCAGAGTAGACAAAAATCCAATGCCGAAAACGGAAGAAGGAAATTATAATTTTCTATAGGAGATTTGGTGTTCATTCGTGTTTCACATATGAAGGGTGTTGTGTGTTTCAGTCGTTTGGGAAAATTAACACCTCGATATATTGGCCCATTTTCCTTCGCCTAACGCATTGGTTCAATGGCTTATCGCCTTTTATTACCGGCTTAATTTTTTGCAATTCATGACATATTCGACGTCTCTCAACTACGGAAATTCCTTAGGGATTCCGATTCTGTTCTTGAGCCTAGTGTTATTGAAGAAATTGAAGTTTCACCAAATTTACTTATGAGCAACATCCTATTTGTATCATTGCTACGGAGTTTAAACCCCTTCGAAATAAATATGTTTCGCTTGTGAAAGTTCAATGGTCCTCAAATCCTAAGGATTGCTCTTGGAAATCTAGAGAATTCATCAAGCGAACACATCCGAACTTACTCTCTCGTGCTCCTTAAGGTGAAATTCTCATTTCAAAATTTTGTTTTGTGTTATTATGCCTTAGTATGGTTGTTACTCTTTATTTTCTTCTTAAGTATAGCGATGAAGCTATTTCTTTAAGGAGGGGAGTTTGTAACAATCCGCATATTTTATGATTATATATTTAAATGTTTTATTTAAATATAGCATCGTTAGTTGAATTTAAAGTCTGAAATGTGACTTTCTATAAACGGTCGAATCCAGGCTCGGGACCACCTCCATTGAGTCCAAAATGGCGTTTTGACCTTTTTGAGCATAAACATCGATATGTTTGGAGTTGATTAGAATTTTGATATTTTCATTTGGGGATTTGGGTTTGGGTTTCAGCCCGCTAACCCATCAAGAGAACCAACTCCTCTACCTAATAACTCCCACTCCACTCCTCTTCATGCATTCATAATATTTCCTAATACTCAAGCAAAAGGAAAAATGGAGGAAAAGAGAGGAGACTACAAATTCCTAAGCCCTAGTTCTCTTAGGAAATTCAAGTTCTAGCTCTAAAATCAAAGAGAAGCTTAGATAAGCATCATCTTCATCTTCTCCATCTCAATCTCTCTTCAATTTTCAGAAATTCCTATAACCTAACGTAGGAATAACTTCACCTTTGATAATATTGAAGATTATAGAGGTGTATTGAAGAGGAATTGGTCTTGCTTTGTTTTAAAGCTTCTCATTCGTTGTCTTTGAGTTTTAAATGTGAGTTCTTGAACTCACATTTACCTCTATAGCTTTCATTATTGTTAGGTATGAATTCCTAACATCTATTTCATGTTCATTTGCTTTGATTTGAAGCGATTTGGTGAATTTTTCAATTTTGGTGTTTTGAAGTCAAAATCTTTAAAAATCCTATTTTGGATGTTTTGACATGATATTTGGAGTGTATCGAAGAGCTTATAAGGCTGGGTTGTCGTTTGGCATAAATCCCTAGTCTCCATCGCTTGTCCGATTGCTTTCGAATCGTTTTCGCCATCATTGGCCTAGGAAAATTATGCCAAGGTCCAGGCGACCAGATGTTTGATTGAAGAACTCAGACGTCTTGTAGGGGTCCGTGGAAAAAATTATATAACGAACACAGAAAGTAAAATGGCAGACAAAAGAACCAGACGTCTGGTTCAACCGGTCAGACATCTGGTTGGGTTTTGGAGACTTTACAGAAAAGGAAAAATAAAAAGAAAATGGCCGAACCCAAGGTCAGACGTTTGGTCATGTTAGGTCAGACGTCTGGTCCTGTTGGCTTTTGACCATTTTGCCTATTTTTGTGCAAATTTCCATTTCTTATTGATTTTTGTTGATCCGATTAGATATTGTCATTTGTTATCGACTTTGCTGACTTATTTTCTAGATTTTCTATTATGGATTTTTGGAATATGTGATTTACATTTATTGCAATCTGACATTGACATATGTTGTCAATATTTGGGTTTCGGTGAATAAGCTAAAGAATATGACATTTTTTTTGGTGTTTGAAAACATTTTAGATATTCTATGATTTTCATTATCATCATATATTTCTGCTATATCTCTTGTCCTTGCTCATTTTATATGATATTTATATCTCGACTGATCCATTCATTATTTTTCTTCTCAAATAATACTCGAGTCAGACCGAGGTGTTTCTGGTGCTTCCACTTGATTTCTTAGCAGGGACTAGCTTTTGACTTTTGGCTAATTACTTAGCTTCGTAGTTTTTGCTTTTATACATTCGAGATAGAGATTCCTTGATGTATACTTATTCTTTTGTCTAGCACTTTTACCTATTCTTTTGTGATGTAGCGGATCTTATATGACCACTACTTTGATGTGATATATTCATATCTGATTCCGCCTTAGTGATATGAATATCCGTGACTCATTTTGTATTATGCTTATTTTATATTTGTTTCCAATGACCACATAGCAACTATGTAATAACTTTGAGTTTTAATTGATGTGTCAGATTTCCTCTCGAAATGAAATGCATGACCATCTATCTGACATATCGGTACTCACACAAATCAATTACACAGATGGTCGCCCCTAATAGCCTTATTCTTCGTGCTAGTCGACGGCATTACCCCGTAGTGTCCTTGGCTAGTGTGAATATAGAGGTAAGGCGTCACACCCACCTCTTTCTTTTGAAAATGCATCCCTCTCTTCGTTTTTTCAAATGCGAAAAAAAATGAACGTTCTTTTTCCTCTGATGTACATCGACCATCATCCAACGACCGATGTTGCAAGGCGCCACTAGAGGCTGTAGTAGCCTACGAACCTAACTAGAGAAAGGTTCGTAAGGATGTGACGTAGAAGTTGTATGGTTGAGATGGGCTATTGTAGTTGGAGGTGAGGGAAATCAGGTCATGAATGGGAAGGTAGATGCTTCGGTTTTTGGTTGATTCCATCATCGATGTTGAGTTTCGATTGGTGAGCTCTGAAGGGAAGTTGTAGGGGAGGTCGAGGGCAATATGCTGGCAAATATTAATGGTCAATGGTGGTCGGGGAAGGCTGAGGATAGCCAACATTTGTGGGGGACCTGTGCCTGCGTTTGGGGCGATTTGAGGAGCTAGGCAGCTAGGTTGAGGGTCGCGTGGGTGGCAGGATGCGCGGCAAGGGATGGCGTGCGCTGGTAGGGTGAATGGCGGCCGGCCATAGCCGAAGATGACGTGGAAGCCATGGGTTCGAGTTAGGTATCATTATTTTTTGGAAACGTGGAATAAAGTTTAGCAGCTAATTATTTTTAAACGGGTAATTAATTAAGTTAGCGATTAAGAAAATTAATATATTATTTTATTCGATATTCTTATAAATGTGATAACTTACTCATTTTAGGTCCAAATCGAACGCGTCTATCGTGTTAGGTTTGTATTGACGAGCGCTATGTTATGGAATTGATTTGGAAACAAATAGATCTTGTTGAATTTTTCGCTAAATTTCAAACGTCGCTCGAATTCAGACGGAATCGAAACGCCTCAGCGATAACTGAAATTTCGGTGAGTGAAATTCACCTTTTTGGATAACTAGTATGATTTATAGTTAGTAAAAATGGTTAGATGATTGTTTGGATGAATTATTATATTTATTAGTTGGTTTGGATATATTCTCACCTATTGGAGTGGATGAGACCCTATTACGTTCCCGTGTAAGAGCGAAGACCCTTTGTATACGAATCCCGCCTCGAAGCGGTTGATTTATAATTTATGACTGTCTAACATTTGTGATGCAGGAAAATAGGTTGGAGGGATCCAATGGGTTTCCTCGTTATTATTGAACTACATTGTTTTCAGTAATGTTTCTTTTATACGAATTATTGATTAATAAATATTATTGTGGATGTTGTGGTTATAACGTCGTTATATGTTTGAAATTAAAGCCCAATAGTAATAGAAAAACCGATATAGATATTGGTTAAGTGTTAGGTGGTTATGGGCCTCAAATTAGTATTTTGAAAATAATATAAATTGTCGATTAAGTCTAAATTGGGTTTTGAGACAAAAATGATTTTTAAATCCGAAAATTGGATTTCGAAAATATTTTAAGGATTATCTAATTAAATATGTTAATATTGTTTTAAAGTTAATTAATTAAGTTAATATTGTTTTAAGTTATTTAATTATAATAATATTAATTTAAAGTTATTTAATTATAATAATATTATTTTAAAGTTATTTAATTATATTAAAAAAAATTAAAATTATATAATCATAGTGATATTATTTTAAAGTTATTTAATTATTTTAATATTGTTAAAAGTTATTTTTTTATAGTTGATATGTTTTAAGAAATTATAAAAAGTTAATAAATTGAAAGATTAATTATTTAAAAATAATTACGCTTTGAAACTTATAACAAGGATTATTAACAAGGTTTTAAAATAAATTATTAATATTTATAAAATGGTAAGATTAATTTTTATTATTATTTCTTAAATAGTATATTGGAATGATTATTAATTATTTTAGGAAATTTAAAGTTAATGATTTCCATTTATTTATAATATTCATAGTAAATAATTATTATGTTTTGAGGTAAATGACTAAAAATATTCAAGACCGGAAATGGAGTCGAAAGACTTAGATTTTATATAGGAGTTAAAAAATGGTTCGAAGAATTAAGGAAGGGTTATTTGTATGGTGAAAGAGTTTATAAATGGCTGGATGTTTATAAATAAATTTAAGAAGCTGGTTTATAGATTTATAAAATTATAAATGGTATATGGGTTCATAAAGAGTTATAAATGATTTTGAAATGTACAAGAAATTTTTAAGTGACTGAATCCTTGGTCAAGGAATTATTAATGTTTTTTACAGATTTTATAAAACGATTTATGAACGATCTTGGAGAATTGCAAGCGAAATTATAGACGATTTGAGAATCGAATAAAAGAGAAACTTTTCTATGTTTTGTAGATATACTTATACCATTGGAATAAGTGTATGGCTATTTCTAAATATGTAAATTGCAGGATTCGTGAGTATATCTTTTAAAAGTGCTTATATATAAGTAATTTGCGAAGTAATTATATGTATAAATACTTACTAAAGGAGGCTAGTGATTGCTTATATACTGAACCAATGTTGGTTTTCCCTATAAAAGTTGAATGTTTGTTATTGATAGTTCAATAATCTACTATCAAGATTGGACCCAAACGTAACTTTGGAAATATGTAGGGGAAACACGTGAGCTAAATAGCATAGTCATCTCGGACGATGTTGTACTGTGCGTATAAATCTCGTTTCATTCTTCGAGGACGATGATAAGAAAATCCATCCACTAATGGTTAGGAGGTGATCACCGATCTTTTCTTTATCTCTTTAGTTCCTAGAGAACCGGGGTTGAGTTTATCGAAAATTATCGAATGTTGTTTCGAAGAGACCGAGATCGAATATGTTATCCGAAAACCAATTCGATCCAACGAATGCATTTCGAAGTGAAGACATTGTGAAGAACATGGAATCGAAGATAGAGATGTAAAGTGCAAGGGCTAATCTCTACTAATCCTGAAGGTGATTCCAAAATGGAAATGTAGTAGGAATAGTGTCTTTGGTTTCGTTCAGACCCATAACGGACTTGTATGGATGAATTCTATCAGCACGTTTTCATTGGAGGGCAATGAGCATTCTAAGTGTAAATTTCTTGAAAGGTAAGCATAACCTCTAGCCTCATCAACCCGGAATGATTGAAAATCATGGAAGATGTTGCAAGGTTAAGTGGGTCTCACCCATTAGGGTATGTCGTGATCCTTCTAGATACATCTATTTATTTATGGATTGGATGAGCATGAGATCTCAAATAATAAGGTTGCAAAGCAAAAAGGGTCATGACATATTCGGTACTATCTAATCAGTGGTAGGCCGGTCTTGTGTTGGTAGGGAAGCCAGGCGAGGCCCTTGGTACATTTTCTAGATGTGTACCGTGATAGGTGTTACCCCAATACCTAGTTATTATATGGAGTCCCTTCTCCAATAAGCATTGTACGGTTGTAGTTGTATACCTATTATGCTGGAATTTAATTAATGTAACAATTTTGGCTAAGATTAATAAGTATTTGTATCTAGAAACTATTATAGTATCGGAGGATTTTCTATAAAAAAAATGGTTATCGTAAGGTAAAAACCCATCTGTGTTTATGTGTGGTGTGGTCTAACCAGATAGTGTCAAAGATTTTCTTATAACTTTGAATCTATTTGGGTGTTTTTTCTCATGCTGATTTTCCAAGCTGACTCGGGTGTTATTTTATTGTAAGGCTTATGTCAGACCGAGTATATTACAGATTTGTTTGGAGGCTTGGAGCTTCAAGAGACGAGTTGGAGGCCTAGAGACGTATTCACATAAATGGTTGTTTTTCCACTGTATTCATGGGTGCGTTATCAGCAATTTTGAGGATAGACTATTATAACTATCTAGGCTGAAATATGCAAGTATGCTCTGATTGATGTTTTAATATATACTTCTTACAGTTTTGCTTATGTGTAAAGACTTATGATATATTATATATTATTTGTTCCAATGTGAGTCTATGTTGTTTAGTTTTCTTCTTATCTTCTTCTTTTCCCCTAACAATCGGGTTTTCCGACATTTAATTGCTCGGCATGTGATACAGTGGACGTATTAGTGCCGATTTTTTAGGGTCGAAAATCCGTTTTGTTACATTTGGTATCAGAGCTGAAGGTTAAGCGAGAACCTTGGCTTTGGTGGGGTACTAATTAGGGATAGGGTCGGTAGAACCTTATAATGAGTTTGAGTGTGTGTGTGTCTATATAAGAATGTATTTTTTAGTGATATAAATATATTTTATATTTGTACTGGTTGATTTGTTGAGTGGTGTAACGAACCAGAATTTGACTACTTTAAAATATACTATTTAAAATGATTTTAAATATAAAATTGTAAGGTTATATGATTCAAATAATATTAGATAGGATTTGGAAAGAGAAGTATATACAAAAATTAGTAACATTTACCTATATCGGTAAAAGTGACAAAATGTTGATTTCAGAAAAGTATGTTTCAATAGTTAAATAAATTATTTTAACTAATTCATAAGTGTTTATATTTTTAAATAACATTATACAAATTTACTTTTAAATTTGGTTTACATATATAAATAGTTTAACTAAAACGTCAAAATGTGACCGTAAAATATTTTGTCGATTAAAAGTTGTTGCAACGTTGTCGCACCTTTATTTTCCTATATAGAAACATATATTCAAATAGTACAAGTATTAATTAATTTAATAATCAAGTTTACTTTTACTAAACATAGATAGAAAATTATAGAATACAATTAAGAAAAAGTAAGCATAAAAAAACAAACATGTCATTTCAAAGCAAAAGAGTAAACATCAAATCAAACCAAACATAATTATTATTGTTATCCCACCTTTTGGCAAAGTCAAGATATCAAGAAATTAACTGAAAATCAATGATTACTAGTCATAATTATCGATTGTACATCACAGGTTCACCATGAATATCGATGAATTTCGTCTGAGTCCGGATCGGGCTACAATTGACAAGACATGACAGGCAAAGCCATAGAAGCCGATGTTTCAAATTTCAGATCAATCGGAGTTCGTATGATCGAGATATGATCGATACAAATTAGAAATGACACGCTGTTCGTATCCATCAAGGGAAGTTGGATTTCAGATCGATCAAGTTCGAACTGATCAGAAAGTCATGATATCGATCTGTTCGAACCAACCGATTTTGTATCAATCAATGTGGCTTTGCTTCACCTCCATCAAGTTTGTATCGATCGGATGTCCGCGGGTTCAAATTGATCCAGGGAGTCATCGCGTTGGTTCTGTTCGCGTCGATCCTGCTCTAAGAATTACACAGTTTGTGTCGATCTAATGCGATCCTTTTTCGCATCGATCCAAAATTCGTTGTTCGTATCGATCCCTAGGAATCACGAACCCTTAGTTCGTATTGATCAGTTGATAGATACGAACAGAATCAAGGTAGATCGAAACGAAGAGTGCACCCTTTAACGATCGATACGAAATGGCACCTCCAAATGTCGACACGAAATGAACCTCCAGCCACCGAGGCGAACAGAGCTACAATCGTCGATACGAAATAGGGCACGAACCATCGATACGAACAAGGTGCAAATATGACTCGATCAACTCGGCATAAAAAGTGGATCGATCCGAAGAGTGTGTGCTAGTCAACATGCTATCACGTGTTGGATCAATACGAACTGATCGATCCAAACGATCGATTCGAACGCGACAGCACTCAGAGAAACGCAATCTTGCATCGATCATATCTCACAATCTACAAGTCCAAATGCAACGAAATTTTCATGGGAGCTTACGTACATGCTGAAGAAGGTTCATGCCAAATTTCAACTTGATTGGACCAAATTTTGATCGATACAAAATTGGTTCGTATCGATTACGGATCGAGTCGAAACTTCATGGGATTGATCGCGTGGGTCCACTCACGTGCCAGAAGGAGTCTCCCGAAGTTTGGGCTAGATATTTGCAGGCAATGCCTATAATTTGCACCCTAGAGCCTACAAAAAAGGACTTTTGGATCCTGCGACGTTCAGACTCTACCGAAATCAAGATTGCACTCAAACTCCATCATTGTATTCGAAAATTACCTCCTTAATCTACTGTAACCAACAAAAACATCAATAAAATGATTATCATTTGAAGTGGACGTGGGCCAAAGATAGCCGAACCATTATAAATCTCATGTTTTCTGTTCGTTATTTCTCAATTGCTGTTCTTTGTTTTGCTTGGATTTGAGATTTGTGTTCGAACATTGTTGATTTAAATTCACATATTGGTGCTTCCATGATAATCGGGGTTTGTAACCAATTTTGACGCAAACACTTTGGTGCTTTCATTGAGAACAACTAGCACTCACTACACCAGATTTGAAGTTCAGATTTGAAAGACAATGACGCGACAAACAAGTAGAAGACAAAGAGCCGAGAGAAGCCAACAAGGAGGAATGGAGATGGACAAGCTTTAATTTACATCACCAGGGACGAGATGGAAGCTGTGGCGGATTTAATACATGAAAGAATATTGAAGAGTCAATAGGATACGATGCAAAGCTTCTTTGAGCAGATGAGAGCGGCAAGTGCGCAGAACCTTAGACCGGCTACAGCAACTGCGAATGCGGGATAAGGAGCTATAGTAGCAGGGACCACCGGAGGTCAGACTCAAGATCAGAATGTAAAGCCTGAAAGCAATCAACAAGTACTTAGGGGAAGAGCCTCAGGATCTAACGCTAGAGGGCCTATAGATGGAGCTCAACAAGCCAACGCCAACGCTAATGAGCCACATGAAGAATATTATCCAGAATACCCTTCGAGACCTAGGCGCAGGATAGAAGCATGTTGAGGGGACATCCCCTGGATGGAGATGAAAGGATGGCTGGATTAGTGTGACGAATTATGAGAGGAGGATTATCGAGCGGAGGATTAGAGGAAGTTAGTCGGAGTCCGTTCACTCCGAATATCAGAAATGCAAGGAACCCTCCAAAGTTCAAGTTACCCATGCTAGACCCTTATGACGGAAAGTCAGACCCGACCATACACATTACCAGATATATCAGGCATATGGAAGTGCTGGGAGCATTCGAAGAATTGATGGCACGATGTTTCCCTTTATTTTTATTAGATTTGCCTGCGCTTTGGTTTAGGCAGTTAGAGAGTGGATCGATCAGAACATGGGGCGAGCTAGTGGAATGCTTCATGAGACAGTTCAGGGTCCACGTGACGCGACCCAAGAGGGTTATGACTTTGGGTTCGATAAAGCAAAGGATCGAAGAGTAAAATATTTTCTACTACGATTCAATGCAATGATGGCTTCGGTAGATCGCCTGGATCCATCGATGATTTTGATGGCGGCCGTAGCAGGAGTCGCTGAAGGCATAGAGTTTAAGGATTCTTTGGCGAGAGATCCACCACAAGATCTCGGAGAATTCTATCACAAGGCTGAGAGATTCATTAGACTAGAAGATTCACACGCCGAGAGACGAGAAACAAACGCTGTGCAAGGCGGAGGAACTTCCAAAGAAGAGTCTGAAGCGGACAAAGGAAAGCGAAAGCAGGATGACAAATACGATGGTCCTGATAAGCGGAAGAGATTCCGAGAGCCCATATTTAGACAATACACAGACTTGATGGCAAGCCTGGAACGGATTTACACGGAGACTCGAGGGCAACTCCCCTGAAAACCACCCAGGAGAGATCCCATAGAACGGGAGCGTAGAAGTGGGAAGTACTGCCCATTCCATGAGCTGGATGGGCACACTACCGATGAATGCTTCTATTTAAATGATAAGGTGAAAGAACACACTATATGTGGTAGATTGGCACAATATACCAAAGATCGTATGGCGTCCCTAAGACCAGAGCAACCACCGCCTCCACCTAACAGGACTGATCCTGGATCGGGATCACGACTCATCAACAATAGATTATGATGGCAAGGGCTAAGTTCAGGATTTGGACTTTGATTAATTAAACTCTTTAAATTTGGTTTCAAAATAAAACGGCTATTGTACTTACACATGTACGTGAACCGGAGCGATCCCTAGGCATGCTCTGAGATGGTAATAGACCGCTTTGCTAGGAGAGGCAATGTTTAGTTTTTCCTGTTGTTTGAGATTGAACAATCTGAGATTTGAATTTAGTAAATGAACTTGACATTCTTGGAATAAACCTTTGACCGGAGAGTTAACGGATGAATATTGAAAACCAGCTTGAAAATGATCGCTTTATGTCCGTACCCGGAGAGGCAGGGTCCGGAGTGCAAGAAGTAAGTTGCTTCGTCGAAAAGCGACTGAATCGACTCACTTAACGTTGTTCCCCATTCACGGGAGAGTGATTGGATCGGAGTTCGATAAGAGCCCGGAGTGGCTATGATCGGCCTAGGATTTAGGCCAAGACATCGCTTAATGTTCAGAAACACTGAACCAGAGTGCAAGGGGTGTTGTCGCTTCGTCGGAGAGCGACAGGATCGGCTCACTCGATGTTGTTTTTCCTTCACCGAAGAGTGACAGAATGGGATTTGGCAAGAGCCCAGAGAGGCTCTGATCAGTCTAGAAAGACTAAGACATCGCTATACGCCCTCATTGTGGCCGGAGTGCAAGGGATAGAAAGCAACGCCGGAGCGCAACAGGATATTTCTATTCAATCGCTAAGTCTGGAATGGGCTTGGCATGGGTCAGAAGTAACCATTGATGGTCCCGAGAGGATGTAGAATTACATTCTTGACATCCACAGGTGGAAATGGATATTGAACCGGCTTCAAACAACCATAAACTTGATTGACAATACTATAGCTATGAGTAAAACATGAACTTACAGCATTCAATCTGAACCTGTTCAAAACACACCTTTTAGAAAAAGGCATATTTTGGAGGGCAAAGTGTTATCCCACCTTTTGGCAAAGTCGAGATATCAAGAAATTAACGGAAAATAAATGATTACTCTTCACTAATATCGATTATACATCACAAGTTCACTATGGATATTGATGAATTTCGTCCGAGTCCGGATCGAGCTACAATTGACAAGACATGACAGGCAAAGCCAAAGAAACCGACGTTTCAAATTTCAGGTCAACCAGAGTTCTTATGATCGAGATATGATCGATACAAATTAGAAAAGACACGTTGTTTGTATCCATTAGGGGAAGTTGGATTTCAGATCGATCAAGATCGAATCGATCGGAAAGTCATGATATCGATCTGTTCGAATCGACCGATTTCATATCGACCAGTGTAGCTTCGCCTCGCCTCAATCGAGTTCGTATCAATCGGATGTCCATGTGTTCGAATCAATCCAGAGAATCATCGCGTTGGTTTTATTCGCGTCGATCCTGCTTTAAGAATTACACAGTTTGTGTCGATCTAATGGGAGCCTTGTTCCCATCGATCCAAAACTCGCTGTTCGTATCGATCCCCAAGAATCATGAACCCTTAGTTCGTATCGATCAGTTGATAGATACGAACAGAATCAAGGTAGATCGAAACGAACAGTGCACCCTTTAACGATTGATACCAAATGGCACCTTCGAATGTCGACACGAAATGACCCTCCAACCACCGAGGCGAATAGAGCTACAATCGTCGATACGAAATAGAGCACGAACCATCGATACGAACAAGGTGCAAATATGACTCGATCAACTCGGCATAAAGAGTGGATGGATCCGAAGAGTGCGCGCCATGTCAACATGCTATCACGTGCTTGGATCGTTACGAGCTAATCGATTCAAACGAATGATTTGAACGCGACGTCATTCATAGTAATGCAATCTTGCATCGATCATATCTCACAATCAACAAGTCCAAACGCTATGAATTTTTCATAGAAACTTATGTACATGCTGAATAAGCTTCATGCCAAATTTCAACCTGATTGGACCAAATCTTGAACGATACGAAATTGGTTCGTATTGACCATTAATCGAGTCGAAACTTCATGGGATCGATCGCGTGGACCCACTCACGTGCCAGAAGGAGTCTCCCGAAGTTTGGGCTAGATATTTATAGGGAACGCCTATAAATAGCACCCTAGAGACTATAGAAAGGACTTTTGGATCCGGCGACGTCCAGACTCTGCCGAAATCACGATTGCACTCAAACTCCATCATTATATTCAAAAGTTACTGCCTTAATCTACCGTAACCAGCAAGAACATCAATAAAAATATGATGAAGTGGACGTAGGTCGGAGATAGCCGAACCACTATAAATCTAGTGTTTTATGTTCGTTATTTCTCAAATATTGTTCTCTGTTTTGCTTGGATATGAGATTTGTGTATGGACATTGTTGATTTATTTTCACATATTGGTGCTTTCACGATATTGGGGTTTGTGACCAATTTTGGCGCAAACAAATATATTCCTTTCTTACTTCTTAAGTGAAAATGACATAACGTAATGATGTGAAGTGCGATGTTAAGTGTTGAAAAAATAAGGTTGTTAAATGGTAGTTTGTCTATTTACAAAATATTATTTTAATCTAAAAAAATTTCTATAAATAAGCATCCACTTTCTCACTTTTTTACACTTCTTCCTTTCTCAAGCTTTTCTTCCACTCTTTAACGGCTTCTTCTTCTCTCTTTTCCTTATTAACTTTTCTTAAATGCATATCAAATCAACTTCAAACACCATCAAATTTTGCCAAAGACCTTAGAATATCATTAAAACATAGTTTGGCATCTAAGAAGTGAAGCAATGATGGAGGAGAGATTGGAACCCATGGAGGCCGAACCTATGTAATAGAAGGAAGCAAGTTGGAAAGCTCTGGGGCAAGAAAAAGAGAGGGTAGTACTGCCGGAATCGATTCGGGAATCTACATAAAAGATTGAAGGAGTGGAACTAATCGTGAGTACTCAAATCTTAGTTTTATTTTAATAAAACTTAAGTAGATAATACACATGTTAAATTAGAAATTAATATGTTAAACATTGGTTGATATTGGATGATAACTTGGTTGATATTATAGTTGATTATATGTTTTGATATGGATGATAACTTGGTTTGATAAATGATAAGTGAAATGGTTAGTAAGCATAGTTAAAAGAGAACTAAACCCATAAAAATGTGTGTATGAAAACTATTTAGCCTCTTAATGATTTCAAAATATCTAAAAGCTTGAAAATGATATTATAATAGTATTATATTATAACAATATTATATTATAATAATATTATATTATAATAATATTATATTATAATATGAAATGAAATGAAATGAAAAATGAGTTTGAAATGATGAAAATATTGTTTAAATAAGTTAAAATAGTTTAAATATGGTTTAAAATAAATTTGAAGTGTTTCAGACAAGTTCCATGTGACGACTCGGAAATTTTGAACATTTGAAATTGAAATATTTAATTGAACTTAAATATTTGGAAGTTAATTCAACTTGAATTTCAAAAATATCTATTTATTTGGCCATTTAAATAATTGAATTTAATAAATGGAAATTAAATAAATTACAGAATTGGGAATTTTGAGCTAACTGAAAATATTTCAAAAGTTTAGAAAAATTATATTGATGATATCGAAGATAATGGAAGTATTAAAAATTGAAATTTGAAGTGTTTATTCAGTTTTGAAAATTTATCTTTTGAATCGATATTTAAAAAAGTCTTCCGAGACACGCTCTCGAAATTCGACAAAACCAGTTCCACTGAATCCGTAATATTGTATTATTATCGAATTTCAATTTTCGTAGTGTTTGAAGTGATCGTTTGCCGGCACGATAAGCAAACGCCCTAAAAAAATTATATCGAAATTTAATTTAATAACTGGTTAAAAAAGCTATCTTCTCCATACGATCGAATTTGGCCTCGGAACCTTTTCCATCACGTTCGGAATAGGGGTATAACCTTACGAATGCCTGGCGGCATGCCTCAATTGGAGGTCGAGATTTTAGGTTACGTAATGGTAACGATTTGAATTTAAATTTAAATTCGATTTGAAAAAATATATAATAATATTGTTGCAATAAAATACTGTGTCAAGTCCTTACGTACATGTGTAGAAATCTAGTTCATGTGTTCCACTTTCTCGGTTAAAAATTCACACGCATAATTTTTTTAAAAGAAAAAATATATATCTATCTTGTTCGAAAAAATTCAATTCCTCCGTTCGTTCGGAAATAAAAGAATCAATGGCCGCTGCTTACAAAGAAAAAAAAATTCTTGGCCCCAATCAAAATCATGGCCGCGGTATTGTTTGAAATCGAAATCGTTCAAAATTCAAAAAAAAAAGAAGATGGCTCGCGACTTAGTCGCGATGCCACGATGTCGTAAGCGACTTGGGGAAACGTGCGCTCCCGCGCACGATGGTAGCACTCAAGCGAGGGCAGCAGCTCGATTTCAATCATGCATTGGAAATCATGCACATGGGTTTGGTCGCGGGGTTGAAATGGCAGCCGCGTCATGGTGATACAAGGAAGAAGGTGGTCGCGAGGTAAAAGGGTTCGCTCCCAGGTGTGCACGATTTCGTTGTCGACGACAGGTTAGTGATGGTGGTCGAGTTGCAATCCGAGGTGGGGAGATTGGCCACGACGCTTATGGTCGCGTGCGGCACTTTGAGTTAGGGCGGCAACACTTTAGGTCGACGGCATGCGATGCTAGCACGGACGAGGCGGGTTCGTTCAATGGTGGCGAAATCTGAGTGGATTCGAGCATGTGTGAGGTAGCAGTTTTATTTTGTTTTGTTTATTTTATATTTAATTCAATATATATATATGAGAAAAAAGAAAAAAATAATTACAGTAAGAAAATACTGTCTGTTTACAGTAGTTTAAAAGAAAATTTATATGTAGAAAATTATATATATATATATATATATATATATATAGTAAAAAGAAAATGTTGAACAAAAATTTATTTTTAATTTAATAATTTTTGCTAACTGGATCTATTTTTGAAAAATTAATTTTTCGATTAGTTCAAGTATTAATAAAATCATATAATTGTTTGTTACAAGGTCGAAATTGTGAACAAAATCAAACTGGAATGGAAATCGGTTGCACGCATAGCAAAGGTGAGATCTTCTCACTCAAATTTGTTGCC
Organism: Allium cepa; assembly: GCA_030765085.1. Lineage (NCBI taxonomy): Eukaryota > Viridiplantae > Streptophyta > Magnoliopsida > Asparagales > Amaryllidaceae > Allium > Allium cepa. The sequence continues at coordinate 382,354,052 of CM060937.1, forward strand.
TAGTTAATTTAAATGAATTGATTTAAATTATTGTATGTGCTTGGTTGAATTTGATAGTTTATCTGTTGGATGATAGTATATATGATAGCGTGTGTATATATATTTGGAGTGATTGATTTCCCGCATTATATAGTGGATGAGACCCTATGCGCCGCATAATAGCAGATGATATAATATAATCTCATATACCATGATATTCCACTTCAAAGTGGAATTGGAATCTAATTGTTGGCTATCATCTGTGGATGCAGGGAAACCGGTTGGACGGATCCAACTGGATTCCTCAAATGTTGAATTTATTTCATATGTTGTGTGTTGATTTATTGAAAATGTGCGAATGATTATGTTGATGATTGGAATTTATTTGAAGGCTATGGTTTGGACGAATATATTCTGGTGTTTTAAAATACCTGAACATATAATTGGATTTTTGAAAATTAAAGTGGGAAATTTTAAGTAAATTAATTTTAGAGAACTGAATAAATTTAAAAGAAGAAATTTAAAAGTATAAAAGTTGATTTTTGTAATCTTATCGAATAAATTCCAAAAATATGGGAAAAGATTTTAATAAATGGATTTTGGATAATATTATTTAAAAGTTGAAGAATTTATTTAAATTTTGGATTTTAAATAGTTTGGGAGAAATAAAGGAATTTATTTTAAAAGATAGTTATTTTAGAAATCAATTTGGAATTTGATTTGGTGTTTGAAATAAATATAGAAATCAATTTGGAATTTGATTCGGTGTTCGCAATAAATTTAGAAATCAATTTGGAATTTGATTTGGTGTTTGAAATAAATTTGGTGTTTAAATAAATTTAGAAATAAATTTGGAATTTGATTTGATGTTTGAAATAAATTTAGAAATCAATTTGGAATTTGATTTGGTATTTGAAATAAATTTGAAAATTGATTTGGAATTTGATTTGGTGTTCGAAAGTGAATATTTGGAAATCGATTTGAAAATCGTATATCATGGGTATTTGGAAATTTAAATCACAATGGAAATTTATAAAGGAAAGGAAATTTTGTTTTAAAAATAAATATTGGTTTATTTTTAAAAGCGTGGAAAGAGAATTTACGAATTTGGGTTATAAATTTAAATAAATCGAGAAGGGTTTATAAATTGGTTTAAATAGACCACTATGAAATGGAAAGTATATTTTACCTGGAAAGCCGAGTGTGTTTTCAAAGTAGCTTTCAAATAGAAATTAAAAAATTTAAAGTTGGTTTTCAAAAGAATTTTTTGGAGAAATTATTTTCATAGATTGTTTTTAAATCTTTAAAGTAAATATTTTTTAAGTTAATTATAGAAGTGATTATTTTAAAGATTTAATTGGCATTTGATTTAGAAAATGGTTATTTAAATAGTTATACTCTATCAATAATTTTATTTTTAAATTAGTTTGGGGTTGAAGTTTATATGAGATATTAGTATAATATTTTCACAACTAATATTTAAGTAAGTGTTTAAAAAAATAGTTTTTATTCTAAATGTTTCCAAGTGCATATTTTTGGATAAGTGATTTAAATTATTTCAAATTATTCGGACTTGGAAAATTTTCAGTGGAAATAAATGATATTTGGAAATTTATTCTGTGTGAGGAAAGTGTTTTGAAATTTGTTTTCAAAGGGTTGAAGTGTGAAAATATATCTTGCGAAGATATTTTGAAAATAAATATTTGGAGGAAAATTATTTAAAATCTTTGTGATTGTTGTGAATATTGATTGATAGTTAAATAACCGACTATCAATATTGGCCTTTAAATGACATATGAATTTCGATGCGACCGGGGGTCGGATTCCAAATGATTATTCGAAAACCACATCGAATCTTTGTGATGGATCTTTTGTTTAAAAAAATTCAAAGTGGTAATTTATTGTGATTTGCTTGAAATCTGAATGTAACACTTATTTTTAAAATAAGCGCTCATTATTCAGATTAGCTGGGAGAGGACTTTGTGTCATAAAACTCATTCTGAATAGTGATACGACGAAATGAGAATGCATTTGAAGATGGTGTTGAAGACCGGGTATTTTCGAAAACGAAAGGATTACCTGTCGAATGTCTCCGCACTGAGTTGCCCCCGGCATAGAGATTATATCACCCTTTGTTATGGGGAGTCCGAACGTGATTGGTGAATATCTGAATTTGCAAGGGCTTCTATTCTTAATTGGAGGAGGTGCCTTCGGTTCCGTTCGAACTCGGAATGGACTTGGATGGATGTATGTCTAATGTTACACTTCGAGATGTAAAGCAGGTTTCTATCAAATACATTTCTGTTGGCGGCGGAGAATTTATTCTCATAGCTTAACACCCTTCTCTGTGACGTACGAGCTCAGAGGTTTTGTAGTTGATGGTTACTAGCGATATATTCCCAATTTGGTAATGTGGCATGCTAAGTCTTGCTGATCATTTGTTGATCGAAGCATGGCTTTTGTGAAGAGCATAGATTTATGGATGAAACTTTGTCGGACCTCACCCCTCGGAAATGGTCGAAGCAGGAAGGATGCAGCAAGGTTATAGAGGACGCTCCCCTCAGGGTATGTACATCTCCTTTTGGATAAAAAGTAGTATCTGGTATGGAGTCTAGATATTTAACTTGTATGGATTTAAAAGTGGTATTCTGGTGTAGAGCCCAGATTATTTGCTTAGTGGTTGTTGGCTGATGAGGCACCTCAGATAAAGGTCGGCCTAAACCGGGAGTGGCATACTCGTGACAGTTAGTTACCTAGCTACAGAGGTAACCCAGCCTTGTGTTGGCAGAGATCCGGTTAGGTTCTCTGGGCGTTCCTCCAAAGGTGTTTTCATTCGATGAGGAATTTCCTTAGCCTTGACCATTTGTTGGAAATCCAATCATCCAATACGCACCTTGTACGGTTTTAGTTGTAGAACCTGCCATTTAATATGGTAGCTATAGTAGGCATACTATAGTGGTAAGTATGCCGGCTAAGATTAATATTATACTTTCGAAATATTTTTCACACTGTGCAATGACAATAATATCAAAAAGATTTTGCGTATCAAGCATGTTTAACTATCATAAGGGAAAATCTCCTCCAATTGTATGCTTACATTATGTGTGTGCGGGGAGGCCTTATTGTAGTTTCATTTTCCAAAAGCATAGCGGATTTCTTTTCCTTTTCCTTGGGCAAATAACTATTTTAAGATCTTACACCAATCCCATGACTGACCTGGAGTTTATTGTTCCCTTTCTAAACTCTAAGTGCCCATAATTTTTCACACGGGTAGCCTAGAGTCAGGTTATCAGTTGTTTTGGAGTGAAGTCAGAAAGTATGTTGTGGAGATCTGGATGCAAGCGGGATGGCGAGGCGTATCACTTATATTATATAGTATCTGCTACGTTTGGGGTTGCAGCAAATTCAATTTCCATATTGGGCAAGTTATAATGACTGCCATTATTTTATATTGTTTTGTATATAACTTTGATGATGTAATGTAATTTATAAAGTGATGTAGTTCTTTTGTGTAAAGATTATTCATTCATCTATCATATATTGCTCTACTGCGAATGTGAGATTCTGTTATTGTTTCTATTTCTTCTTCTATTTTCTTCTTCTTTAACCCTAACGGTTCAGTTTTCCAACATTCGATTGTTCGACATTTAATACGGTGGACGTATTGGTGTCGACTTTTGGGCGTCGAAAAATTAGGTCATTACATTTTGGTATCAGAGCATTTGGTTAAGCAACAACCTTGGCTCTGGTGGGGAAATTACTTATTAGAGATCGAGTCAGTGGTACTTTAGAATGAGTTTGAATGTAATAATAAATATGAGCGCGTATTTGTTAGTGAATATAAAAATTGTTTTATATTGTGTTAACTTATTGGTTGATCGTTTATAGATTCTGGTCGGTGCAGTTTGGCCAAATGTATCGATAGGGGTTTCTAAACTCTTAAACATGATAAACTGACACAATATTTTTTTAAAATAAGGTAAATGAAATAATTTTACCCTAAATTATTTTTTTATATAAAAGGAAACCATTTTTCCATAAATTTTTTATAGTTATGCATGGTTGCTTGGATGTTAGGAAGCGATAATATTAAATTATTATCATATAATTGTGAACGTGAATAAGAAATTGAAATGATGACCAACAGCTAAGAAATAAATTCATATACGAATGGGATTTGTAAATATAAATTGTAAATGTGATATATAATTCGTAATAGAATTCCAAAGAAATATTTGAATTTTTTTTGAAAGGATTTGAAATTTTGAGATTTGGGAAATTTAAATCCCTTTTGATTTGAAAATGATTTTTCAAAGGTTTTGGAAAAATAATGGTGAAATTGTTTGAAAAATATTATTTTTGAATTGGATTTGAAATCTGGTGGGGTTTGGAATTTAAAAATATTTGAAAAATATTTTTGAAGGGATAAAAGCACTAAACTATTTGGGTCGTTGAAAAATAGTTCCGATGATGATCGCAACACATCGGTGTTCATTTTCGAGTTTCCAAAAGAGGAATTGCTACCCGAATGTTTTAAATTGGGAATATTTGTGAAATTGAGTTTGATTTTGAAATAATTGATTTAAAAAAATGATTTTTGAAATACTTAAGTGATTATTTAAACTCTGGAATTCGATTTAAAATATTTATAGAATATAATTCTGTTTGACAACATACAAATTTGAAGTTGTTAGTATAATATCTACTTGAAGAAAAGTTAAAATAAGTGTGAAATGTAAAAAGAAAAAGAGAAAAGAGAAGTTGAAAAACTTATCGAAGCTTAAAATTTGGATTGAAACTGAATATTTGGATTGAGTAAAACAAAGTAAAATGGAAATTTTGTTAAGTTGGACCAAATGAAGCAAAGTATTAAAATGAAATTACTAAGTGAAACTAATTGAAGGTAAAAATTGAATTCATATGGAATTGAAAATCCAGTTTAAATAAAACTATAGATAAAACCAAAGTAGTGAATTGAAAATAAATATTAGAAATATATAGAATATTTATATTGGACTTAAGAAATAAATGGAAAAATTCTTAAGTAAAATATGGAAGTTGTGAAATGGTAATTGTGAATAAGTGAATGAAAAATCAATGTGAATAAAAGAAAAGAACATTGATATATAGTTAATGATCAATTGATAAATACGTAGGATGTATGTATATTATTCTATTCACATAGCGGTTTGATCTAGAATTCGAGCACAAAATTTTGAGACAGTTATATCGATCCCAGTTGGAATTTTTCACTCGATTTTCGACGGCGAACCTGGATATGAATTTTTGGTTGATTCTGGAAATTCTCTATCATAGTTTGGAACTATGCAAGGAGAACGATGGCTTATGATCAAGAAACCAGATCTGAGTCCGCGCTAGGAAGTCGCGTGGACGACACTAGTTCGGAAGTGAAATTGTGTGATCGAGTGAGCGATCGAATTATGTATTGCGTTCGGATGATATACGGACATCGTATTGGTTTGAATAAAATAGATATTGAAGTTTTCGTAAAGAAATGTGTAAAATGATTTTGAATGCTGTAACTGGACATTATTGCTAGTGGGATATACAAGTTTATAAAGGAAGTTGGGATTTTTGATTTTGAAGATAAATTTTGAATTGCTCGAAAAAAGGTATGTATTTAAATTTATATATGAAATTTGATGATTTTCTGGTCCAACCACTTGGCTGTTTGTTTTCTTTTGAAATCTATGGGAACGTTGTGGCATTTTGTAGTCATGCCGAGCTAGCCGCGCAAATGAAAAGCTAGCGAAATTTTTCTAAAATTTTGGGAGTTAGAAATTTTTTTAAGATTCAAAATTTGAATTTAAATTTGCATTGTTTAGTAAATAATGTTGTTCGAAACTTATAATTGAGTTTGGAAAGCTAGTTGAAGTAATAATGGGTCTTTAATAAAAAAAATTGTTTTGGCAAGTTGATAAAACTATTTGGTTTAGGGAAAATAATGAGCGGGTTAAAGATCATTCTTCTTGACTAGTAATTTCGGGATGAAATTCATTTAAGGGGGCAAAATGTGACGACCAGGAAATTTTGAACATTTGAGATTGAAATATTTAATTGATCTTAAATATTTGGAAGTTAATTCAACTTGAATTTCAAAAATATATGTTTATTTGGCAATTTAAATAATTGAATTTAATAATTAGAAAATGAGTAAATTGCTGAATTGGGAATTTTAAGCTGATTAAAATATTTCAAAAGTTTGGAAAATTTATATTGATGATACTGAAGATGATGGAAGTATTAAAAATTGAAATTTGAAGTGTTTGTTCAGTTTTGAAAATTTATCGTTTGAATCGATATCTAAAAATAGCCTTCCAAGGCACGGTCTCGAAATTCGACGAAACTAGTTCCATTGAATCCATAATATTGTACTATTATCGGATTTCAATTTTCGTAGTGTTTGGACTGTTCATTTGCCCGTATGATAAGAAAACGCGCTAAAAAAATTATATCGAAATTTAATTTAATAACTGGTTCAAAAAGATATCTTCTCTATACGGTCGAATTTGGCCTTGGAACTTTTCCATCACGTTCGGAATAGAGGTATAACCTTATGAACGCCTGATGGCACACCTCGATTGAAGTTCGAGATTTTAAGTTGCGTAATGGCGACGATTTGAATTTAAATTTAAATTCAATTTAAAAAAATATAATAATATTATTGCAAAAATACTGTGTCAAGTCCTTATGTACACGTGTAGAAATCTAGGGCACGTGGTCCACTTTCTCAGATAAAAATTCACATGTGTAATTTTTTTTAAAAGAAAAAAATATAAACCTATCTCGTTCGAAAAAAATCAATTCCTTCGTTCGTTCGAAGAAAAGGATCAATGGCCGTTGCTTGTAAAGAAAAAATTCACGGCTCTAATCAAAATCATGGCCGGATGTTGTTCGAAATCGAAATCGTTCAAAATTTAAAAAAAAAGATGGCTCGCGACCCTGTCGCGATGCCGCGATATCAAAGGCGACTTAGGGGAAACGTGCGCTCGCGCGCACGATGGTAGCACTCAGGCGAGGGCGGCGGCTCGATTTCGAGCACGCATTGGAAATCACGCACATAGATTTGGTCGCGGGGTTGAAATGGCGGCCGCGTAGTGGTGATACTGGGAAAGAGGTGGTCGCAAGGTAAAGGGGTTCATTCCCAGGCATGCGCGATTTCGATGTCGACGACAGGTTAGTGATGGTGGTCGAGTTGCAACCCAATTTGGAGAAGTTGGTCACGACGCACTTGGTCGCGTGCGGCACTTCGAGTCCGGGCGGCGAAACTTTATGTCGAAGGCATGCGATGCTAGCAGGGCCGAGGCGGGTTTGTTCAATGGTGGCGAAATCTAAGTGGATCTCGAGCATGCATGTGGTAGCAGTTTTATTTTGTTTTGTTTTTTTATACTTATTTCAAATATATATATATATGAGCAAAAAAAGAATAAAAAAATTTACAGTAAAAAAATATTGTCTGTTTACAATAGTTTAAAAGAAAATTTGTAAGCAGAAAATTATATATATATATATATATATATATATATATAAACAGTAAAAAGAAAATGTTGAACAGGAAATTTATTTTTAATTAAATAATTTTTGCTAATTGAATCTATTTTCTTTTTTAAAAATTGATTGTTCGATTAGTTCGAGTATTAATAAAGTCATATAATTGTTTGTTACAAGGTTGAAATTGTGAACAAAATAAAACTGGAATGGAAATGGGTTGCATGCGTAGCAAATGTGAGATCTTCTCACTCAAATTTGTTGCCTAGTTAATTTACATGAATTGATTTACATTATTGGATGTGCTTGAATGAATTTGATAATTTATCTGTTGGATGATATTATATATGATATTATATATATACAAATTTGGAGTGATTGATTTCCCGCATTATATAGCGAATGAGACCCTATGCGCGGCATAATAGCGGATAATATAATATAATCCCATATACCACGATATTCCACCTTGAAGTGGAATTGGATTTAATTGTTGTGCTAACATCTATAGATGCAGGGAAACATATTGGATAGACCCAACTGGATTCATGTTTAATTTGTTTCATATGTTGTGTGTCGATTTATTGATAATCTGTGAATGATTATATTGATGATTGGTATTTATTTGAAGGCTATGGTTTGGCCGATTATATCTGGTGTTTTGAAATACCAAAATATATAATTGGATTTTTAGAAATTAAAGTAGGAAATTTCAAGTAAATTAATCTTGGAGAATTGAATAAATTTAAAAGAAGAAATTTAAAAGTATAAATGTTGATTTTTGTATTACTATAGAATAAATTCCAAAAATATGGGAAAAGATTTTAATAAATGGATTTTGGGTAATATTGTTTGAAAGTTGAATTTTTTTTTAAAATTTGGATTTTAAATAGTTTGGGAGAAATAAAGAAATTTATTTTAAAAGATAGTGATTTTAGAAATCAATTTGGAATTTGATTTGGTATTTGAATTAAATTTAGAAATCAATTTGGAATTTGATTTGGTGTTTGAAATAAATTTAGAAATAAATTTGGAATTTGATTTGGTGTTTGTAATAAATTTAGAAATCAACTTGGAATTTGATTTGGTGTTTGAAATAAATTTAGAAATCAATTTGTAATTTGATTTGGTTTTTGAAATAAATTTAGAAATCAATTTGGAATTTGATTTGGTGTTTGAAATAAATTTAGAAATCAATTTGGAATTTGATTTGGTGTTTGAAATAAATTTGAAAATAAATTTGGAATTTGATTTGGTGTTAGAAAAATAATATTCGAAAATCGATTAGAAAATTTTATATCAGTGGATATTTGGGAATTCAAATTCACAATGGGAATTTATAAAGGAAAGGGAAATTTGTCTTAAAAATAAATATTGGTTTATTTTTAAAAGTGTGGAAAGAGAATTTACAAATTTAAGATGTAAATTGAAATAAATCGAGATGGGTTTATATATTGGTTTAAATGGACATTTTGAAATTGAAAGTGTATTTTCCCTGGAAAGTCGAGTATGTTTTCAAAGTAGCTTTCAAATAGAAATTAAAAGTTTTAAAATTGGTTTCAAAAAGAATGTTTATGGAGAAATTATTTTCGTAGATTGTTTTTATACCTTTAAAGCAAATATTGATTAAGTTAATTATACAAGTGATTATTTTAAATATTTAATTGGTATTAGAGTTAGAAAATGGTTATTTAAATAGTTATACTCTATAAAATAATTTTATTTTTAAATTGGTTTGGGCTTGAAGTTTATATGAGATGTTAGTACAATATTTTCATAACTAATATTTAAGTAAGTGTTTAAAAAAATAGTATTTATTCTAAATGTTTCCAAGTATATATTTTTAGATAAGTGATTTAAATTATTTTTAATTATACGGACTTGGCAGATTTTCAGTGGAAATAAATGATATTTGGAAATTATTCCGCGTGAGGAGAGTGATTTGAAATTTGTTTTTAAAGGGTTGAAGTGTGAAAATATATCTTGCGAAGATATTTTGAAAATAAATAATTGGGGGAAAATTATTTAAAATCTGGTGATTATTGTGAATATTGATTGATAGTTAAATAACCGACTATCAATATTGACCTTTAAATGACATTTGAATTTCGATGCGGCCGGGGGTCGGATTCCAAATGATTGTTCGAAAACCACATCGAATCTTTGTGATGGATGTTTTGTTTAAAAAAGTCAAAGTGGGAATTTGTTGTGGTTTATTTGAAATCTGAATGTACCACTTATTTTTAAAATAAGCGCTCATTATTCGGATTAGCCGGGAGAGGACTTTGTGTCATCAAAACCATTCCGAATAATGATACGACGAAATGTGATTGCATTTGAAGTGGTGTTTAAGACCGAGTATTTTCGAAAACGAAAGGATTACCTGTCGAATGTCTCTGCACTGAGTTGCTCCGGTATATAGAGATTATCATCCTTTGCGATTGGGAGTCCGGACGTGATTAGTGAATATCCGGATTTGCAAGGGCTTCTTTCCTTAATTGGAGGAAGTGCCTCCGGTTCCGTTCGAACCCTGAATGGACTTGTGTGGATGTATGTCTAATGTTACACTTTGAGATTTAATGCTAGTTTCCATGAAATACATTTCTGTTGGTGGCGGAGAATTTATTCTCTTAGCTTAACACGCTTCTCTGAGACGTACGAGCTCAGATGTTATGTAGTTGATGGTTACTAGCGTTATATTCCCAATTTGGTAATATAGCATGGTAAGTGTTGCTGATCATTTGTTGATCGAAGCATAGATTTTGTAAAAAGCATAACTTTGTGGACGAAACTTCGTCAGACCTCACACCTCGGAAATGGTCGAAACAAGAAGGATGCAGCAAAGTTATGGGGATCGCTCCCCTCAGGGTATGTACATCTCCTTCTTGATAAAATGTGGTATCTGGTATGGAGTCTAAATATTTAATTTGTATGGTTTTAAAAGTGGTATTCTGGTGTGGAGCCCAGATTATTTGCTTAGTGGTTGTTGGTTGATGAGACGCCTCAGATAAAGGTCTTTACCTAGGTAAAGAAGTAACCCAGCCTTGTATTGGTAGAGATCCGGTTAGGTTCTCGGGGCGTCCCTCCAGAGGCATACACATTCGGTGAGGAAGTTCCTTAGCCTAGCCATTTGTTGGACATCCAACCATTCAATACGCGGTTGTACGGTTTTAGTAGTAGAACCTGCCATTTAATATGATAGCTACAGTAGGCATACTATAATGGTACGTATGCTGGCTAAGATTAATATTATACTTTCGAAATATTTTCCACACTATACACTAACAATAATATAAAAAAGATTTTGCATATCAAGCATGTTTGACAATCATAAGAGAAATCTCCTCCAATTATGCACTTGCATTGTGTGTGTTCGGGGAGGTCTTATGGTAGTTTCATTTTGCGAAAGCATAGCGGATTTCTTTTCCTTTTCTTTGTGCAAATAATTGTTTTAAGATGTCACACCAGTCCTATGACTAACCAGAAGTTTATTGTTCCCTTTCTAAACTATGAGTGCCCATAATTTTCCACATGGGCAGTCTAGAGTCAGGTTATCTATTGTTCTAGAGTGAAGTCAGAAAGGTATGCTATGGAGGTCTGGAGGCAAGCAGGATGGCGAGACGTATCACTTATATGATATAGTATGTATTGCATTTGGGGGTTGTTGCAAATTCAATTTCCATATTAGGCAAGTTATAATGGCTTCCGTTGTTTTTATATTGTTTTGTATATAACTCTAATGATGCAATGTAATGTATAAACTAAAATAGTTCTTTTTTTAAAAGATTATTCGTTCATTTATTATATATTTTTCTGCTGCAAATGTGAGATTCCCTTATTGTTTTTGTTTCTTCTTTTATCTTCTTCTTCTTTAACCCTAACGGTTCGGTTTTTCAGCATTTGATTGTTCAAAATTTAATACAGTGGATGTATTGATGTCGAATTTTGAGCATCAAAAAATCGAGTCATTACATTCCGAAGCAATTCTTAGAATTGGTCAAAATAGAGCTCGTCGCGTAGCGGCAGTTCGTAAATTTCAACCCGTAACTTCAAATTAACGTAGAGAATGATTTATAAGTCGGATTTCTTCGAAATAAAAATAATTTGGTCCACAATGATAATAGTTTTACAACAAAGAAAGGAAATCAAGATTTCATCAAGTAGGTTTTGAAATATGTTCAAAACAATTTTCTAAAAACATCGCGGCTTTACGGTTCGGAATCCAGAAAAGGATTTCTTTAAAAATGATATTTTCGAATGTTTTGAAAATATGAAATAGATTTGATAAATCTATTAAAATGTTTTAAAATAAATTTGGAATGGAAAATATGAATTTCAAATAAGCTTATATAGCACTTTCCGTAGCACTTTTATGCTGCGAATTTATAACCTTTTGAATATGAGTTTAAACATAACGATATTTCCTTGAATCAATAATGAATGTTTTTAAAAGGGAAAATTAAGAGTTTAAAGATAATTTGGAATCTTATAATCAATTCCAAAATAAAGTTAATAACTAAGTATGCGGAAACGACTAGTACATTTGTCCCTTCTGTGAGATCTGAGAAGATTAAACAAGATGTTTAAGGTAAGGGATGGAGCAACCAGTGCACTGAACATGCACGGCCTATGTTTTCTCTTTTTAAGCGAGGGGTGGAATAGATCGAAAGGAAAGCACGAATGCTCTAAAAGATCATATTTAAGTTTTCCAAGATAAGAGGAAAAAACAAAAATTTTGAATGTTAATTAACCACTTAACATCTTTTACTCCATGATTAGTACGAAGGAACAGGAATCGAATTTGGGTGATTCCTATTCGAAAACCCCTTCAATCGAAATAAAACATATTGAAGACAAGATCATTAAGGACGAAGGTCTTCATGATGTAGGATTACTTGCCATTAGTCCCAGGAGGTGAAATTTACCATATCTAAGGTGACAATAGTACTCTGTTATGAAAATTTTTGATTTGCAAGAATACGATTTGAAGTTAAGAAAGAAATCTTCGATTAAGATTTAATGAATGATTTGAGAATATTTTCCCTAAGTAAAAAGTTATAGCTTGAATCTAAAAAATCTTCGATTAAGACTAAGAGAATGGTTTGAAAATGTTTTATAAACATTTAAAAGTGTTAAGCGAGAACCTTGGCTTTGGTGGGGTAAAGACTCATCAAAGATATGGTTAGTAATACCCTAGGATAAGTGACTCATTAGAGATAGGGTTAGTAACACCCTAAGACGAGTTTGAGTGTATTATATATGAGTGCGTATTTGTTAGTGACTAATAAATTGTTTTGTCTTGATTTATTTGTTGAGTGATTTATGGATTCTGATCGATGCGCCTAATCACCGTTATCGATGAGGGTTCCTAAACATTTAAACAAGGCAAATCGACACATTGATTTTGAAAAAATTAGTAAATGAAATAATTTTACCTATGATTATATTTTGAATATTATTTTGAAAAGTTGTATTGTTAGAAATCAGGATTAGTGAAATTTAAATATGAACATCTTTTGACTAGAATTTCACAGTTTTACTATGAGATATTTTCATAAAGATAAGTAAAAAAAATCTGATAAGGTAATTAAGATCTTTAACACTTATTGCAAAATAATAAATTGATCAATTGTTTGATTTAAAAGTTTAAGTATAAATACCTTGTGAATTAATTTTCACGATTTTACTATAAAGTGTTTGATAAAAAGATTTGTTTAAGGAGTGAACATATAAGATAAAAATGTATTTAAATGATTGTGTAAAAAGATAAATTTATAAGAAGAATTTTAGGTTTTATAAAGTATTCTCGAAAGGATTTTTAAATGGTATTATTTCAAATAAAAAGATGTATTTTATGATAACTAATTCGATTGACTTGAAAATAAACTAATAATGGGCAAGTGGTGTGTTTGGATGGTAAGCACTTCTCTTATGTATTACTCTTCTTATTAAGAGGATATATGATACTATTGGTAGTATCCAGTTCATTGGATTGTTTTGGAGTTATTCGATGTATATAATTTTCTTAAGTTAAATAAATAATGTGAATCATTGATTAGTAATCTTTATAAAAGTGTTTAAACTAAAAATAAATATGGATTGTTAATTGTTAAAATAAAGAGAAATTTCGGACGATTTTGGACAGTCAAAAATTTTCGAATCATACATAACTCAAAGCTAAGAAATTAATAAAAGATTGTGAATTACTTTGAGAAAATGAAATAAGATAACGATAATTTATAAATCTGATTTATAAAGAAACAAAAAGAGATTTATGAGTTAAGAGTTTGAGGATTTAAATACGGATGATTTTGAAAAAAAATCAAAGCTAGAAAAATAATAATAATGACTCTTTAGAAAGGTAATTATAACCTGGAAAATGTTTTATTAATGAATTCTAGCATAAATTAAGAATATGGACTTAAGTCATTAAAAGTGATTGATTTTCATAAGTCATGAGATGAAATAAACTTAAGTAATAGTTTTACGAAATGACTCATAAATAATATTAGTGTTAAAGGAAATATACTGAGTTCAAAGATTGTGGGAAAACTTTTTTATAAAGATAACTTATCTTTTGGGTAAAAACTGTTTTCTTTAGAATATTTTTCTTTAATAAAAATATTTGAAAATAAATAATTAAAAGGATTATATGAAGAAACACCTTTATAAAATGTTCAAAATTAAGATAAAGTTTATGACAAGTTTTTGAAAGTTAATAAGTAAATATATTATATGTAGATCATTTCATCGCATGAATTTGATCAAAAATTGGACTTTGGAACTTTTAGGTGTTTACACTAGTCCGAAAAAGGATTTATCACTCGATTCTTGACGATGAACATTGACGAGGTTTTATGGTTAGATACTTGAGTTTTCTACCATGGTTGAGCACTATGCAAGGAAAGCAAAGGTTCTGATATAGAAGCCTGATCAGAGCCCGCACTAGAAGATCGGGGGATCGATATTAGTTAATAGGAGACCGAATAAGATATTTCATACGGATGATCTGTGTGTATTATATGAAATAAAGTTTAAAGATAAATGTTTTGGGCAAACTTTTGTTTTAGGTAATTTCGAGGACGAAATTCTTTTAAGTATAGGAGAATGTAACGATCCATAATTTGACAACTTTAAAATATACTATTTAAAGTGATTTTAAAAATAAAATAGGTAAGGTTATATGATTCAAATAATATTAGATAGGATTTGAAACGAGAAGCATACACATAGTAACATTTACCTATATCAACAAAAGTGACAAAATGCTGATTTTAGAAAAGTATGTTTCAATGGTTAAATAAATCATTTTAATTAATTTAGAAGTGTTTATATTTTTAAATAACATTACATAAATTTATTTTTAAATTTGGTTTATATAAATAAATAGTTTAACTAAAAAATCAAAATGTGACAGTAAAACATTTTGTCGAAAATCAACATTTTGTCGATTAAAAGTTGTCGCCACGTTGTCGCGCCTTTATTTTCTTATATAGAAACATATATTCAAATAGCATAAGTATTAATTAATTCACTAATCAAGTATATGTTTACTAAACCTACTTAGAAAATTCTGGAATGCAATTAAGAAAAGTAAGCACAACAAGAAAAAAAATATCATTTTAAAGCGAAAAAAATATCATTTTAAAGCAAAAAAGTAAATGTCAAATCAAACCAAAAATAATTATTATATTCCTTACTTGCTTCTTAAGTGAAAATGACATAAAGTAATGATTTGAAATGTGATGTTAAGTGTTGAAAAAATATGGTTGCTTAAAAGTAAGTAAAGGGTATTTTAATCTTTTTACAAAATATTATTTTAATCCAAAACTTTTTATATAAATAAGCATCAAATTTCTCATTTTTTACACTTCTTCTTCTTTCATTTCAAGCTTTTCTTCCACTCTTTAATGGTTTCTTCTTCTCTCTTTTCCTTACTAACTTTTCTTAAATTCATATCAAATCAACTTCAAACACCACCAAACTTTGCCAAAAACATTAGAATACCATTAAAACATGGTTTAACATCTAAGAAGTGAAGAAATGATGGAGGAGAGATTGAAACCCATGGAGGTCGAACCTATGCAATAAAAGGAAGCAAGTTGGAAAGCTCCGGAGCAAGTAAAAGAGAAGAAAGTGTTGCCGGAATCGATTTGGGAATCTGCGTAAAAGATTGGAGGAGTGGAACTAATCGTAATTACTCAAATATTAGTTTCATTTTAATAAAACGTAAGTTGATATTACACATGTTAAATTAGAAATTAATATGTTGAATATTAGTGGATATTGGTTGATAACTTGGTTGATATTATGATTGATTATATGTTTGTGATATGGATGATAACTTGGTTTGATAAATGATAAAGAAATGGTTAGTAAGCATAGTTAATTAAATGAGAATTAAATCCATATGAATGTGTGTATGAAATTTATTTAGCCTCTTAATGATTTGAAAATATCTAAAAAGATTGAAAATGATATTATAATAATATAATATTATAATGTGAAATGAAATGAATTTTTTGTGAAATGATGAAAATATTGTTTTAAATAAGTTAAAATAGTTTAAATATGGTTTGAAACAAATTTAAAGTGCTTCGGACAATTTTCGAAGCAATTTAGAAAATTGTTCAAAATAGAGCTCGTCGCATAGTGGTAGTTCGTAAATTTCGACCAGTGACTTCGAACTAATTAGAGAATGATTTATAAGTTCGATTTCTTTGAAATAAATATTCTTTGTTCCACAGTGATAATAGTCTTCCTATAAAGAAAGGAAATCAAGATTTAATCAAGTAGATTTTGACACATGTCTAAAATAATTTTCTAAAAACATCGCGGTTTTGCAGTTCGGAATCTAAAAAGGGATTTCTTTAAAAATGATACTTTTGAATGTTTTAAAAATATGAAATAAATTTGATAAATCTATTAAAATGGTTTAAAAGAGATTTGGAATGGAAATATGAATTCCATATATTAAAAAGTTGTGTAAATCAAATAAGCTTATATAGCACTTTCCGTAGCATTTTTATGTTGCGAATTCTTTAATCTTTTGAATACGAGTTTAAATGTCACGATATTTTCTGGAATCAATTATGAATGTTTTTAAAATGGAAAATTAAGAGTCTAAAAGATAATTTGGAATCTTATAATCAATTCCAAAATAAAGCTTATAACTGAGTATGCAGAAACGACTAGTACATTTGTCCCGCCTGTGAGATCTGGGAAGATAAAACAAGTTGTTTAACTAAGGTTGGAGATGGAGAAATCAGTGCCCTGAACTTACCTGGTCTATGTTTTCTCTTTTTATGCAAGGGTGGAATAGATCGAAAGGAAATCCCGAATGCTCTAAATGATGATATTTAAGTTTTTCCAAGATAAGAGGAAAAACAATTTGAATGTTAATTAAAAACTTAATGTCTTTTGCTCGATGATTGGTAGGAAGGAACCAGGATCGAATTTGGGTGATTCCTTTTCGAAAAAGCAGGATTGGATTTGGGTGATTCCTATCCGAAAACCCCTGTAAACTAATTTTCGAAATAAAACATATTGAAGACAATGATCTTCATGATGTAGGATTACTTGCCATTAGTCCCTAAAAGTGAAATTTACTATATCTAAGGTGGCAGCAGTAGTACTCTGTTATGAAAATCTATGATTTGCAAGAATATGATTTAGAGTTGAGAAAGAAATCTTTGATTAATATTTAATGAATGATTTAAGAATATTTCTCCTATGTTAAACGTTATAGCTTGAAAATAAGAAATCTTTGATTAAGATTAAAAAATGATTTGGAAAAGTTTTCCTAAGTAAAAGAGAAAATGATTTGGAATCATTACAGGATGTAAGAAAGGTTTAAATAAACTAAATGATTTGATAAATGTGGTTTAATGATTCCTTATAAATTTGAAAAGAAAATGGAGTAAATTGAAAATAATTTATCTAAGAAAGATATTTGATTTAAATAAAAGATGAAGTAAGATTTAAATAAAAGATGAAGTAACTGATTGATGATTGATTTCCACATATGAACTTAACATCCTTTAAAGTGATGATTGGCTTTGAAGGAATCGAGGTCGGATTTGGGTCATTCCTGTCCGAAAACCACTTTGAACCAATGTATGCGCTCGAAAGTGAAGACATGATGAAGATGATGATTATTGAAGGCCGAGGATCTTCATAGCCTGAGGACTGCTTGTTGACATGCTCTAGGTCGTTTCCATTATAGAGTTATTTATAGCAGTGGTCTCCTCGTTGTGGAGATTTTTTTGAATTGGAAGGGCTTCTTGCCTAGTAATCGCCGAGGAAAGTGCCTTCGGTTTCGTTCAGTCCCAGAACGAACTTCTATGGATGAGTGTCTAACATTGCATTTTTGAGATACAACATTTGACCTTTACAAATGTACATCTGCTTGATGGCGGAGAAGGCAACTTCTCTTATCTTAACACCCTTCTCTGAAACATACAAGCTCAGAGGTTGTATGCTTATGGCAGTCAAATAGTGATCAAAGGAATGACAATGTGGCATTCAAAGTGGAACCTGTTATGATCAAAGTGTAGTTTTGTATGAAAAGCGTGGCTTTGAAGAAATTGAGCGTAGCCTCACGAGCCTCACACCCGTATTATGATGGGATTCTATGTGGTTGGATGTATGTTTGCATTTCGGATAGTAGTGATTTGGGTTATTAGATGTTCTGATCCCTACGTACCAGATACATTTGGGCCTTATGGTGGGGATGCACGATGTCCGAGTCCTTAGATAATAATCGCAGATCGTATTCCCTTTTAGCCATTTGTGTTGTTGTATAACGGCGTCTGAGTCTTGGACGTAAGTCATGGGAAAAGATTGATCTTTCCACTAGTTTTCTATCATGTTGGAAATCCAATCCCAATTCGAGATACGGTTTTGATTGTAGTCCCAAAATAGCTGTAATGACTTGCAGGCATTTTAGCTACCCCTTTTAGTATCGTATATTTCGTTCGATATATTCCGTTGACCCAGCCCGGGTATATTACTTTAGACTTAGTCTGGGTATTGATACCTTATTTGAATAAGTTTATTTGAAAAGTGTTTTCAAAGAAATGTCTTTAAAAATAATATATCAAGTGTATTTTAGTATAAAAGTGCTTTGGTTATCATAAGATAAAAACCCATCCGTGTTTATGTGTGGGCGTGGTCTTATGAGATACTCTTCTTTTCAAAGGTTTTGATATCATCATCATGATCTGTACGTTTAAAATTATGAGTATCTCATGCTGGTTTATCAAGCCTGATCCGGAAATTTTCAACACTCCGGTCAGATCCGAGTAGTTTCTGGTTTTGTTGAAGACGGTTGGAGTTACCAGAGGAGAGATAGAGATCTTCATCATCGTATGGACGAATTCTATTATCCGCTGCATCTATTGATTTTGTTTTGTTGTTTTTATCATTTGTAAGGACATGGGTTTTGTTTGCGCAAAATTGGTCACAAACACCCAATTGTCGGTGAAAGCACCAATTTACAATCATAGATCATAGATGATAAGTATGTAGAGAATTAAAAATGAAGAACATTCATAAAATTAACAAGAAAGTAGTAAAGAACATAGAGTTTATAGTGGTTCGGCAATCCAGCCTACATCCACCTTGAATTTGATGATTTTATTGATGTATCCTTGCTGATTACAATGAGTTACAACCGATTACAATAGCAAAATTCGAGTATAATGATTAATCCGGCGGAGTCTGGACGTAGAACAACTAAAAGTCCATTTTCTGTAGGCTCTAGGATGCTATTTATAGGCGTAGGCTGCAAATATCTTGCTCAGATCTCGAGAGACCTCTTCTGGCATGTGCGTGGATTGATCCCATGTGATTTTAACTCGATTCGTGATCAATATGAACGAATTTCGTATTGATCAACATTTTGCCCAATCGAGTCTAAATCGAGCATGAACATTCTTTAGGTTGTACGTAAGCTCTAGTGAAAATTTCATAGCATTTGTCTTGTAGATTGTGATATATGATCGATGCAACTTCGTGTTTTTGAAGGCTATCTCCTTCATGTCTATCATTGTTGCACTGTTCGCACTCGATCGCTGTTGACTGTTCATACTCGATTGCCATTGCACTCTTCGCACTCGATCGCTGTTGCACTGTTCGCACTCGATCGCTGTTGCACTTTTCGCACTCGATCACTATTGCATTGTTCATACTTGATCGTTGTTGCACTGCTCGTACTCGATCGATGTTGCACTGTTCATATCGATCGTTGTTGCATTGTTCGTACTCGATTAACGTTGCACTATTCGTATCGATCACAATTGCGTTGATGGATACGAAATGTGGAGGCTTGATGGATATGAACAGTAGAGGGTTGATGGATAAGAACAGTGGGGGATAGGTGGATACGAACAGTGGAAGCTTGATGGATACGAATAGTGGAAGCTTGATGGATACAAACAGTAAGGGCTTGATGGATACGAACAGTAGAGAATTTATGGATACGAACGGTAGGGGATTGATGGATATGAACAGTTGGTTACTTGAATTGCATCGATCATATCTTGAGCATACGAACTCCAATTGACTTTAAATTTGAAACGTATCCTCCCCCAGCCTTGATCAACATTCTCAATCGATCCCATCTTGATTGGAGCCCGGTAAAATTTTGACGACATCGATCATAGCCTTGTTTTCAATCGATCTCTGAATCTGACATCCATCCTTTCCAACTAACTTGTTGATATCCCGGTATTGACCAAAAGGCGGGGTAACATTTTCCTCCCAAAACATGCCTTGTGGTAAGAAGATGTGTTTCGAAAAGCTTCGAGTCCGCCATCCGAAGTGCATATTTCATCCACAGCCATATCATCCTATTCTTAGTCCAATCCATTACCAAGCCATCCTATGTGAGTGCACAGCCATATCCTGATCCAAATCCACGACTGCTCTAAGTCGATGTCCGATTTTGAATCCAGTAATAAAATCCCTAGCCAGTTCCATAGCCATCCAAGTCCATCAACCAAGCTTTGATCTATCCATATCCAACATCCAATAGCCAAATCCATAATATTTATGGGTTGACATCCAAATTCGGGACCGCTCTGAGTCCTTTTCCAAATCCAGGACCTCTCTGGATCTATTCGTCCCAAGGTGAAACCTGAATCCATGACCTCTTTGGTTTGACTTTAAATCCATAGACCTCGCCGGGTCGCATTATCTTGCTCTGACCCCGACTCTTCGGTCATGGGCTTTGATCTTCACCGGCCTCGGCTTTCCAGCCAAGGACTTTGATATTCACCGGCCTCGGCTCTTCAGCTAAGGACTTTGATATTCATCGGTCTTGGCTCTCCGACCTAGGACTTTGCTATTCACCGGCCTTGGCTCTACGGCCAAGGACTTTGTTATTCACCGGCCTCGGCTCTCTGGCCAAGGACATTGATATTCACTAGCCTCGGCTCTCTAGCCAAGGACTTTGATATTCACCGGCCTTAGCTCTCCAACCAAGGACTTTGATATTGTATTTGAGTCCATTCCATCGCTCTGGCGAAGGGACTCTCAATTTGCGATTACTTCCCTGTCTCTCCGGTCGGGGTCGTAATCGAAAGACCTGTGTAACATATTACATTGATCCAAAACCAATTACCTAAAATAAGATTTTTTACAGCCTGGAAAAATTAAATTAATGTCTTTACATCCAAAGAAGAAACCAAAGTTTTCAGAAAAAAGAAAATTAGGATTGCTCGAGCGATACGGTTTATCAATGCCTCAGAGCATGCCTAGGGACCATCCTCGATCCCGTACATGTGTAAGTGACTTAGCCGTATTACTTCAAGCTCTATTACTTATTCAAGCCATAAATTTATTTAGTTGATAACAAGCCGTCGCTGCTAGATCCAGTGCCATCTTCATTCGAGGTGGGCGGTGGCCGCTCCTGTTCCACTACCACAACTCGACTTCTTACATATTGTTGTAGATGACAATTCCTTACATGCTCCTCATTGATGTCCTTCATGTACCTATAATCGTTTGGGCTGTGCCCATCCAGCTCATGGAATAGGCAGTGTCTTCCCGAAGCCCGTTCGTAGTCAGAGGGTTCCCTTCTTGTTGGCATTCGATACTGGAGGCGCCCTTGAGTATCCAAATAAATCCTTTCCAGAGTCTCGGTTAAATCTGTGTAGGAAGAAAACTTTGACTCCCTCTGTGGCCTCTTTGAAGTGCTACTGTTGTCATTCATTTTCCTTTTGCCTTTATCGTCTTTTTTTGGTCTTCTCTGGGTGGACCTCTATCCCTTACTGCATAAGCTTCAGCTTCTCTCCCTCCTCTTTCAACCTGCGCATCTTCCTGCCGTAGAAATCTTTCCGCCTCATGATAGAACTCCCCATGACCCCTCGGTGGGTCCCATTCCAATGATATCTTAAAATCTGAATTGTTTGCAAATCCTGAAACCGCTGCAATCAAAACCATCGACTGATCAGGTCAATCCACCGAAGCCACTACCGCATTGAATCTTGTCAACAAATCTCTAAGTGGTTCTCCTTTCCATTGTTTCATTGATTTTAAAGTCATCAAATTTTTAGGTCTGGCTATGTGGACCCAAAACTGTCTTATAAACCTTTCAATCAACTCTATCCATGTACTAATAGAGCCATTTTCCAACTGTCTGAACCATAACGCCGCTATATCTGTCAGATACAAAGGGAAGCATAGTGCCATGACCTTCTCCGATGCCCCTAGTACTTCCATATGTCGCATGTTCCTCGTCAAATGAACAGTAGGATTTGTCCTTCATTGTACATCTCTAATGTTGGTAATTTGAATTCTGGTGGATTCCTAGCTTGCCTGATCATAGGAGCGAAGGGACTCCTATTAACATCTTTCAGATCTCTATTCACTAGTCCACCTCGCATGGCTCGTCTGACCATTTTTTCCAATCTGTCACTGTCGTCAAGCTATATCCCTTGTTTGTTGCCTCCGATCAGCCCGCCGAGTTCACAAGGGAATCCTGGAATCTTCTCTCCTAGATGAGCATCCATTCCTCTACCAATGCCATTTTGAACAGCTCCGCCTGGTATCCTGCCTGAGGTTGGATCAACATTTTCTGGGTGAGTGCCCCTAAGTTCTAGTGTTCTCCTGATGGTCCTGCTCTATTTTGAATTCTGGTTGTTCCATGATCTGGATCTCTATCTTCAGCATCTCCTGCAGTATCATTAACTTGATTCTACACTCCAGCTCGTCCAGCCTATTGGAGTAGGCTCTGCATCATCTCTTCTTGTCTTTTCATCATTCCCTCCTGCATAGCTTCCATCATCATCTCCATCTCGTCCCGGGTGATGAAGACTGAAGTCTGATTCGCTCTAGAGGAATCCTCCTTACTCCCTTCATGTTGACTCCTTTTAGCTCTTTGTCTTCTTGTTGATTGTCTTGTCATAGCTTTCCAAATCCAAGTCGTTAAGCTTACAGATCAGAAGTCCAAGTTGTAGAACTCCTGAGTGCTAGCCATCTCAGTGAAACACCAAAATGTTTGCGCCAAAATTGGTCACAATCACCCAATTGTCGATGAAAGCACCCGTTTACAATCACAAATCACAAATAATAAGAATGTAGAGAATTAAAAATGAAAAACACTTGAAAAATTAAGAAGAAAGCAGTAAAGAACACAAAGTTTATAGTGGTTCGGCAATAATCCAGCCTATGCCCACTTTGAATTCGATGATTTTATTGATGTATCCTTGCTGATTACAATGAGCTACAACTGATTATAATAGCAAAATTTAAGTGCAATGTTATAAGCTTTAGGATGTTATTTATAGGCATAGGTTGTAAATATCTTGCTTAGATCTCGGGAGACCTCTTCAGGCACGTGCGCGGGACCAAGCGATTGATCCCATGTGATTTTGACTCGATCCGTGATCGATACGAACGAATTTCATATCGATCAAGATTTTTCCCAATCGAGTTGAGATCGAGCATGAACATTTATTAGGTTGTACATAAGCTCCAGTGAAAATTTCATAGCATTTCGACTTGTAGATTGTGAGATATAAACGATGCAAATTTGTATTTTTAGAAGGCTGTCTCCTTCGTATCGATTGTTGTTGCACTGTTCGTACTCGATCGCTGTTGACTGTTCGTACTCGATCGCTGTTGCACTGTTTGCACTCGATCGGTGTTGCATTGTTCGCACTCGATCGATGTTGCACTGTTCGCACTCAATCGTTGTTGCATTGTTCGCACTTGATCGATGTTGCGCTGTTTGTATCGATCGCTGTTGCACTGTTCGCACTTGATCGATGTTGCAGTGTTTGTATCGATCGCTGTTGCACTGTTCGTACTTGATCGATGTTGCACCGTTCATATCGATCACTATTGCATTGATGGATATGAACAGTAGAGGCTTGATGGATACGAACAGTAGGGGATTGATGGATACGAATAGCGGGGGATTGATGGATACAAACAGTGAAGGTTTAATGGATATGAACAGTAGAGGATTGATGGTTACGAACAGGGAGGCTTGATGGATACGAACAATAGAGGATTGATGGATACGAACAGTAGAGGATTGATGGATACGAACAGTTGGTTGCTTGAATTGCATCGATCATATCTTGAGCATACGAACTCCGATTGACCTGAAATTTGAAACGTAGCCTCCCCCAGCCTGGATCAACATTCCGAATCGATCCCAATATTGAAGCCCGATCAAATTTTGACGACATCGATCTTAGCCTTGTTTTCAATCGATCTCTGCTCCTAACATTCATCCTTTCCAGCTAATTTGTTGATATCCCGGCCTTGACCAAAAGGCGGGATAACAGGTTTATAACTGTCCAGGCTGAATCTAGGTTAGACTCTAGTATTGTATTTTAAAATTTTCCACTATAAAGATTATTACTGAAATAATATACGTTATTCTATTCTTGTGAGATTCTCCTCTATCTTTATTTTCTTTCTACCCTTAATGATTTGCTTATTCGTGCAATTTGAGTTGAACATGTGTGTTTTATTGTCGATTCAAAGGGTACGAAAAATCGGGTCATTACAAGTGGCTTATGGATTCTGGTCAATACGAGTAATTAACATAATTGATAGGGATCTCTAAACACTTGAATGGAGCAGTTTAACAATTTGGTAAATGAAATAATTTTACCTTGATTATTTTTATATATAAAGGGATAATTTTTCAAAAAATTATTATAGTGTATATGGTGTGCTTAGTTGTTTAAAGACTAAAACAAAGAAATGATTTTATATAACCAAACGGAATTATATAGATATGATTTATAAATGTGATTTATAAATCTAAAGGAAATTTCAGAAGTATATTTTAAATATGATTTGTAAGGGTTTAAAGCTGGGAACTTGGAAATTTAATTCCCATTGGTTTTGGGTATTGTTTTTCAAAATTTTGGGAAAATAATAATACCATTATTGAAAGTATTTTTAAAAGGCTTTTACAAGGAATAAAAGCACTGAACTTACTTCGATCGTTGGAAATAATTTCAATGATGACTGCGGCAGCATCGACGTTCATTTTCGAGTTTCGAAGAGAGGAATTGCTACCATTGGAGTTTTGTTTAGTAAAACCGATTTTGGTTTTGAAATCCAATAGAATGATTTGATATACCAAGGGATTGTGAGTATATGTGTGTGTGTGTATATGTGTGTGTGTGTGTGTGTGTGTGATTTCAAAAAAATGATTTGAAATACTTTAGAATGAGGTGTTTAAACTTTAGGATTTTCATTTAAAATGTTTTATTTAAAAATATGAAAAAATAAGTTTGATAGCTTATAAATTTTGAAAATTAGCAAGTTAAAGCAATATTTTAAATTGTTGAATGCAAGAAAAGTAAAAAAAATTGAAATTGAACTATGGAATGAAATTTAACTTAAATTAAGTTAAATAAAATGAAATTTGGAAATTTATCATAAGTTGGGCTAAATGAAATAATTTTTGGAAATAAAGTTGATTAATATTTGAAATAATTAATGAAATGAGCTAATTAAATTAATTAGTGAATTGGATATAGTTGTTGATTGATAAAATCAAATGTTGAAATTAGAGAATGAAATTGAATTTTGTCAAAAATGCATAAGAACTTAAGTTGTGGAGTGGTAATAAACATAAGAATTTTTTTACAAAATGTTTATAATGGACTTAAGAAACTTTGATGGAATAATTCCTAAGAGATAATTAGTGTTAGAAGGAATACACTAAGTGAATAAGGAAATGTGAATAATGCAATGCGAATAAATTTAATGTAGATCAAGTGAATGTGAATAAAAGGAATTTATTGAGTTAAGAATCAATTTAAATAAATATGTAAGTTGTATGTATGTTATCTCATTCGCATAACGGTTTGATCTTGATTCGAGCATCAGATTTCGAGATGATTTATATCGATCCGAGTTGGAATTTTTCATTTGATTCTCGACAGCGAGCATTAGATATGGATTTTTGATTGATTATGGAGTTCTCTATCATAGTATATGGCTATGCAAGAAGAATGACATTTCTAATCGAGGAACCGGATTTGAGTCCGCACTAGAGTGGTCATGTGAACGATACTAGTTCGAAAGTGAAATTGTGTGATCGAGCGAGCGATCGGATTGATATTGCGAACGAATGATATATGTACATCGTACGATTTTAGTAAAGCAAATGATGGAAATTGGAAATGTATAATAATATGATTATAAACTATAAGATTGGATATTATTGGTAAATTAGATGTCGGTATATAAAAGCAAGAGCTCATTTGATGCCTTTGGTTTCATAAGAAAATTTGGCCCAACAAAAAAGATACATGTTTCAAATTGTTGTTTGAATTTGATGGTCTATGATTGAGCCATTTGGCTTTGTTTTCCTTTTCTGGTTTGGAGCTATAGTGGCGATCTGTAGATGTTCTAATCTAGCCGCGCAAAGGAGAGACAAGTGAAATTTTTTCAAAAATTTGAAAGTTATAAATTTTGAATTTAATTTTTAACAACTAAAAATTGATTTCTGAGTTTTAACCTGAAATGATTAATATTAGTTGGAACCTATGAATGAATTTGGGAACTTGATAAAAGTAATAACAAGGCTTCAACAAATTGATTTTGGAAAGCTAAAGGCTTAAATGGATTTGTGAAGTTATTTCAACTAGTTTGTTTTAGAAAAGAAATGGGTTTGGGCTTACTAGCCTGCATACCATTCACATCAGCCGCACCTACCTTTCACATTAGCCACTCTACTTATCTATGATTGTACCCAACTCTTTCTTTTAAAAATGTGCCCCTCTCTTCATTTTTTCAAACGTGGAAAAAGATGAACATTCTTTTTCCTCTGATGTACATCGACCATCATCTAACGGCCGACGTTGCAAGGCACCAATAAAGGTCGTACTAGCCTCCGCTAACTAAAGGAAGGTTCGTAAGGATGTGACATAGAAGTTGTACGGTGGAGATGGGCTATTGTGATGGAGGAAAGGAAAATCAGGTCGCGAATGAGAAGGTGGATGCTTCGGTTGGTGAGCTCCGAAGGGAAGTTGTACGGGAGGTCGAGGGCTACATGCTGGCAAATACTGGTGTTCTATAGGGGTCGAAGGTGGCCGAGGACAACCTTCGTTTGTGAGGGACTAGCACGTGCGTTTGGGGTGATTTGGGGAGCTAGACGTCTAGAGTAAGGGTCGTGTGGGTAGCAGGATGCGTGGCGAGAAAGGGTGTGCGCTGTTGGGGTGAACGGCGGTCGGGCATAGCCGGAGGCGCCGTGTAAGCAATGGGTTCGAGTTGGGTATCGTGATTTCCTAGGAAGACGGTTTTGCAGCTAATTAATTTTAAATGTGTAATTAATTATATATGTTGGAATTAAGAAAATTACTATAGTATTTTATTTGACATTCTTATAAATGTGATAACTTACTCCTTTTAGGTCCAAATCGAGCACGGTTTATCGCGTTAGGGTTGTATTGACGAGCGCTATGTTATGGAATTGGTTTCCAACTAATAGAGTTTGTTGAATTTTCGCTAATTTCGAACGTCGTTCGAATTTAGACGGAATCAGAACGCCTCAGCGATAACTGAAAGTTCGATGAGTGAATCTCACCTTTTGGATAACTAGTATGATTTATAGTTAATAAAAATGGTTGGATGATTGTTTGGATGAATTATTATATTTATTAGTTGGTTTGGATATTTCCGCCTATTGGAGCGAATGAGATCCTATTACGTTTCCGTGTAAGAGCAGATGGCCCTTTGTGTACGAATCCCGCCTTTAAGCGGTTGATTTATAATTTATGATTATCTAACATTTGTAATGCAGGAAAATTGGTTGGAAGGATCCAATGGGTTCCTCGCTATTATTGAATTATATTGTTTTCAATAATGTTTTCTTTATATGGATTGTTGATTAATAAATATTATTGTGGATGCTGTGGTTATAACGTCGTTATATGTTTGAAATTAAAACCCAGTAGTAATAGAAAAATCAATATCCAATTGGTTAAGTGCTAGGTGGTTATTGGCCTTAAATTAGTATTTTTGAAAATACTATAAATTGTCGATGAAGTCAACTGGGTTTTGAGACAAAAAGGATTTTTAAATCCGAAAATTGGATTTCGAAAATATGTTAAGGATAATCTAATTAAATATATTAATATTGTTTTAAAGTTAATTAATTATATTAATATTTTTTTAAGTTATTTAGTTATAATAATATTAATTTAAGGTTGTTTAATTATAATAATAATCTTTTAAAGTTATTTAATTATATTAAAATTGTTTTAAAGTTATATAATCATATTAATATTATTGTAAAGTCATTTAATTATTTTAATATTGTTAAAAGTTATTTGTTTTATAGTTAATATGTTTTAAGAAATGATAAAAAGTTAATAAATTGAAAGATTAATTATTTAAGAATATTATGCTTTGAAACTTATAATAAGGATTGTTAATGAGGTTTTAAAATGAATTATTATTATTTATAAAATGGTAAGATTAATTTTCATTATTATTTCTTAAACAATATTTTGGAATGATTAGTTAATATTTTACGATATTTAAAGTTAACGATTTCCATTTATTTATAATATTCATAATAAATAATTATTATGTTTTGAGGTAAAGGATTAAAGTTATTTCGATACCGTAAATGGAGCCAAAAGACTTAGAATTTATAAAGGATTTATAAAATGGTTCGCAGAGTTAAGAAAATGTTATTTGCGGGGTGAAAGAGTTTATAAATGGTTGGATATTTATAAACAAATTTTACAAGCTAGTTTATAGATTTATAAAAGAAGTTTATAAATGGTATATGGGTTCACAAAGAGTTATAAATGATTTTGAAAGTACAAGAAATTTATAAGTGACTAAATCCTTGGTAAAGGAATTATTAATGTTTTTCAGAGATTTTATAAAATGGTTTATGAACGATCTTGGAGAATTGTAAGGGAAATTATAGACGATGTGAGAATCGAATAAAAGAGAAACTTTTCTATGTTTTGTAGATATACTTATATCGGTGGAAAAAGTATATGGCTATTTCTAAATATGGTAATACCGAGATTCACGAGTATATCTTTTGTAATTTTTTA
This sequence comes from Allium cepa, assembly GCA_030765085.1. Lineage (NCBI taxonomy): Eukaryota > Viridiplantae > Streptophyta > Magnoliopsida > Asparagales > Amaryllidaceae > Allium > Allium cepa. The sequence continues at coordinate 382,383,094 of CM060937.1, forward strand.
TATACAAGTAATTTACAAAGTAATTGTATGTATGAATACTTATTAAAGGAGGCTAGTGATTGCTTATGTACTGAACCAATGTTGGTTTTCCCTATAAAAGTTGAATGTTTGTTATTCGATTTTTGGCGCCCACCGTGGGGCTCGAACCCACGACCACAAGGTTAAGAGCCTTGACCGAGAATTGAAGTTAAGAGTTCTATCAACTAAGGGTTGGATTAGAGAGTTTGGAAATTCAGATTTGAAGAATTATGGCAAAGCGATCGAATAGAAGGGAAAGACCATAGAGTAGTCAACATGGAGAAAGTCAAGAGGCTTCCTCAGGAGCAAACCAAACTTCAGCCTTCATTACCAAAGACGAGATGGAGGCGATGATGAAAAGGCAAGAGGAGTTGATCCAGAATTTGTTTCATCAAATTAGACAACTTGGAGCACAGAGTCAAAGAGGAAAAGGAGCCTAGCCAGAAGAACAAATTCTGAAATCCCCTCGTGAACTCGGAGGGAACGATTAAAGCAATGGACGAGGACTACAACTTGGAGACAATGACAGATTGGTGGAAATGGTCAAAAAGGCTATGAGAGGTGATTTGGTAAACAAGGACTTGGAGGATGTGAATATGAGTCCTTTTACCACAACAATCAGACGAGCTAAGAACCCACCAGACTTTAAGCTACCATCATTGGATATGTATAATGGAAGGACAGACCCTACCGTTAATTTGACAAAATATATGAGGCATATGGAAGTGCTGGGGGCATCAGAGGAAGTTATGGTCCGGTGCTTTCCATTGTATTTGACAGATATTGCGGCGTTATGGTTCAGACAACTGGAGAATGGATCGATCGGGACATGGAATGATTTGATCGAAAGGTTTATGAGGCAATTTAGGGTTCACATTTTGAGACCTAAAAATGTTATGATTTTGGCGGCACTGAAACAAAAAGCTGGAGAATCTTTAAGAAGTTTTTTGACGGATTCAACGCGGCTGCGGCGTCGGTGGATCGGCCAGATCCATCTATGGTTCTAATGGCAGCTGTATCGGGCATAGCTGATGACAGAATTGAAGAATTCACCGATAAGAGATCCCCCTATGGATCTAGGGGAATTTTACCATGAGGTTGAAGGATTTCTACGGTTAGAAGACACATAGGCCGAAAGAGAAGAAGGAGAAGGAATTGATGTTTTTGTGGTCAAAGGTGGAAATCCTCCAAAGAAAGACGCAGAAGCTAACAAAGGTAAACGAAAGGCTGAGGATAACAATGATAGATCAGCAAGACAACAAAGGGAATCAAGATTCATCCTCATACATGGAGTTGTTCTGGAGCGGATTTATTGAGACACCAAAGGACAGGTTCCTTATCGAAAGCCAATAAAGAGAGATCCAACTAACAATGAGAAAACGTAGGACAAGTACTGCTTGTTCCATGAGTTAAATGGTCATAGCACAAATGACTGCAGACACTTGAAAGACGAAGTTGAGGGAAAATATCCGGGGTGGTTTGTTATCACAATATGTGAAAAATAAGACTGCAGCGGTGGAACAAGAACGACCACCGCCTGCACCAACTGGAGACGGCTCGGGATCAAGGCGTTGGCTTGTTATCGATTGATTGAGGTTATGACGAATGAGTGGAAAACTCTACATCGACACAATTAAGTTGTTCACACATGTACGGGACCGCGAACGATCCCCAGGGCATGCTCTGATACAACTATAAATCATATCGATGTAGGTGTTTGCACTCGGACGTCAATACTTTGCTTTCATGTTTTACTTCAGATGATTGGTTATTTTGCTTTAGTGTTTTACTTCTGATGATTGGTTTCTTAGCTTTCGTGTTTTGCTTCTGATGTTTGGATTTGACTTTTTCAGACATTTTTACTTTAAAACTTTTCAGTTGAACATTTGATTTTGATAATCTTGAGATGATTAAGCCCTCCTGGGCACACTTACTCGCCTCCAACAGGCACATAAACAATCCAGGAACTCACTCGAACGTGAACCTGGCATCGATAATACTAAGTCCCCACAACACTAAGTCCCCTCCGAACAATCATCAATTTACCTCACCTCGAATGGCTCGATCCCGAACGGTCGTCATTTGAGGTTAGGACAACTTGCCTCGAACAGGCACCCGACTTCGAACAGTCACAAACTTGCCTCGAACGGCGCCCGACTTCGAACAGTCACAAACTCGCCTCGAATGACATAACTCATCTCGCCTCAAATGGCTCGATCACAAATGGTTGTCATTTGAGGTCCACCCCCTGACTGCCAATAGCCGCACCTTACCACGAATGGCTCAATCTCGAACGATCGTCATTCGAAGTAAGGCGCTTGACCGCGAACGGTCACCTCGAATGGCTCGATCCCGAACGGTCGTCATTCGAAGTTAGGTGCTTGACCGTGAACGGGCGCACTTTACCCCAAAAAGCTCGATCCCGAACGGTCGTTTGGGGCCATATAAAACTGTCAGTTCCTTTGCATGTCATCAACAGGATATGAACATCCGGCTTATGGCATTACAAAACGCACCTTCCTAACGCAAGGCAAGTTTTGGGGGGCAAGTGTTATCCCGCCTTTTTTGCAAGGCCGTGATACCAAAAGATCGACCAAGAAACCAAAGATAGTTCGTCTCAAAGATTGGTCAACTCAGCAACTTAACAAGTTCAAAGCAATTCAACAAGCTAAATCACAAAGCAACCTAGCAAGATAGAGGTCCCAGCGACCTACCGACCTAAAGGTCCCAGTGATCTAACGGAAGAAGACATCCAACGATCTAACACGGCAGCAAGCTATGCGACCTAACTTCCTAGCGACTTAGCATATGCAAGTTAACGACCTAACTACCTAAAGGAAAAGCGACCTAACGAAACAGCCTCTTCAAGGTTAGGTCGCACATAGCTGCTTCGATGATAGGTCGCTCGCGGCCTATCCAAACCAAGACAACGGCAATACCGTAACTCCTTAGGTCACTAACGACCTACCAAACCCTATACCTCTATTCCTTAGGTCGCTAACGACCTACAACCTAACCCTAGGTCGCTCTACTAGAAACCTCAACATGTTTAAGTCACCAACTGTTCTCTTCTAGGTCGACAACGACCTACGACCTAACCTTTAGGTCGCCCCAGCCGACCTAACCCCAGAATTCCCTATAAATACCTCGCCTGCTCCACATTAAGGGGGGACTTTCCGAACTTTGAAGCACCAAGACTCTACTGCTTTCTCGACCTCGACAACACTTCATTCTCCAACAACACTTCCAAGATCCGAGAGAAGAGATCAACCACATTCAACATGAATCCGAAGAGCAATTCATCATCAAAGTTCTAGCTACTTGTCTTGATCGTGTTGTAACTGTAGATTCATCGTAAAGGTTGTGAAAGTGTTGTAATCCTGAAGTTGAGTTGTGAAAAGTGTTGTAATTTTGTAAAAGCGTGCTCAAAGATCATAATGGAGGATGTAAAGTGAACGTAGGATTGATTTAGAGCCGAACCACTATAAAAATTGTTGTCTCTTTTACTGTTTTTTCCTTATTTCTATTTACTTTTAGTTCCCGTGCAAACGGGTGGCGCCCTAACTTTATCACAATTGACGCCGGGGGTGTTAGCGTTCGTTTTTAGCGTTAACAATAACTGACTATCGAGATTGGACCCAAACGTAAGTTTGGAAATAATCGATAAAAATAACTTACGTTCGTTATGATGTCTTAAGTAATAAATAATAATGGTAATCTTATTTGATTAAGTGTTCAAAAAAATGTATACTTTGGGATAATTATCAATAAAAAGGGAAAACCGTTTTATCAATAAGCAGCTCTATAATTATCAAAAGTCGCACATGGAGATAGATACATGCACTTATTTATCAATGTAAACAAAAATATGAAATAAAATTATTTATTTTATTTTTGGGAATAATTTATTTATGACATCATCAATAATGGCATCATAATTATTAGTTGATTTATGAATTTAAATTAGGATTTAATGATTTAATAATTATTATAATAATTCCAAAAATTAGTATTAAATGACAATAATTCATTTTAAATAGTCTTGAAATGACAACACATCATTCATAATAGTTTTATAAAGGTATATACTTGATTTGAAAATATAAGAAAATTCATATCGCTTTATCGATATAATAGCACTTTCTGTAAACAATTGTTTAATATTAACTTATATGGTTTTATAAATCAAATGCAATCAATTTAGTTAGTTAAAAATTATATGGAATTGGTTTAAATTTTTTTTACATTTATATGTAAATTAATTTATAAGTAAAAATGTGACCATGAATCGGCTTCTTGATCTTCAACATTTTAACGAACAGAAGTTGTTCAAAGTTGTTGCAATCTTGTTTATATGTCTTATGCATATGTATAACATACACATGCACATTCTAACATATACATGAACACATATATACATACAAATATACATATACACTTATATTTATATATATTACAAAAATCTAAGATATCTAAAAAGCAAACTTCACTTCACTCTTACACACATCAGCTCACACATGAGGGGTGTTATCTATGCATAGTGATGGAGGAGGAGGGTGCGGTGGTGATGAAATGGTGATGTATATGCGCATAAATATAATGGTATTTTAGTTCACAAATTTGCCTATAAATACCACCCTCCATCTTCACTTCATTTGTTCATAAATTCCTAAGCTTCTTCACTCTATATACTCCTCTTTAATGGCTTCCTACCTTAGGAAAATTATTAAGAAAAATTAGCAAAAAGAAGATAAATTTATATAAGAATATACACATTAGAAATCCACTTCAAAAAAAGTTCAAACCACTCCTTTCCTCTCTCATAAACCATGGCCATGGCCTCGTACCACCCAAGGTCGAGCTCATCTACATTTCACCAAGGTCAAGCTTATCCAAAGGTTCTGGGCCGATTCTATAGGCTTTGATTCGATTGTAGTGAAGATATAGCAAATTTTATGTAAATTTAGAAACCAATGTAGGTGAGAAACTCTATTTATATTATGATATATTGGACGATGTATATGTCTTTTAGGCTTGGTTGTGATGATTGTGAACCATGTTTGGAAATGAAAATTGTGTGTTCGGATGTGCAAACATTCACGTTTAATAGACATCGAATATCACAAAGGAAATCACTTTTCTTTAATAAATGAAATGATGTATATTAGATTGTCAAACCACTTTAAAATGGTTTATAAATGTTTTACAAATACTAAAATCCAATTTGGTGAAGTTGGACAAATTATGAAAATTGAGTCAAAAGCAGGCGTGTCGCCTAAATGTTGTTCACGATTTCGTTACGTAAAAGTTTAAATTCGTTTATACGATGGAATCAAAGTCAGATTTCTAATAAGAGTTTATTAAACTCTTATAATCATAGTATTCAAACAAAAGAAAAGGACCAAGATTTCATTTAGTAAATTTTGAATTACGAGCAAAACAAGTTTACAAAATAGTCGAAGTTTGGCAGTTCGAAAATCAAAGCGACAAATTCTTTAAAATTGATCTTTTTAATTCTTCAGATATGGAATAAATTCTATAGATGTTTTAAAAGATATTTGAGCTATAAAATGGATTTCTTAATGATTGAAAAGTTATTTTCACCAAATAAGCCTCAAAAGCACTATTCGCAGCACTTTATGCAGCACTTTTAACAACATTTGAAATACGACCTTAAACTTAAGTATTCTTTCCTAAATATTTTATAGAAGTTTTCAAATAAATAATTAAGTATTTTAAGGATAATGTGGAGGTTTTTTAATTTATTATAAAGAGTGTAGTATCGATTTCACCCTAGAGGGGGGGTGAATAGGGTGATGCTATTAATTATAAAAATTAATTGTGGAAGCTTATAAATAATTTCAACACAGATCACAGAATAATAGCAGCACAGAAAAATAGCAGAATAATAAAATGCAGAAATAGAACGACACAGAATTTACCCATCGTCGGCAAAATCCTGCCGATGTGCTACCCCCAAGTTTCTACTAGAAATTAGATAGTCAGACGCTTACATACGTAAACTCGTGACACCCGCTATCGACTAAACCTAACTCTATGCTCAAAACCCTGCCACAACATAGCCACTGAGTTGCGAATTCTCAAACTACTCCACGTAGTTTGTCCCCTAGTCACACGACTAGAAATTTAAACGGTTTAAAAATAAAATACAATTAAAAACAATTTAAAATTATAATAACCCTAATTTAAAATAAAAGCCCTTTATAAAATAGCCGGCCCTTTTCTCTTTTTATATTTTTGAGTTCGGTCCATTGTTTTTTGAGATAGCGGCGGCTCTCTTCTCGACTTGACTTGATGCTGGTTTGAGGCTGTGCTTGCATGTGAGTTTGAAGTTGAGATAGTCAAGTGCACTTTCTGGTTTTTGCATTGAGTTGAGTCACGATTTCAATGACTTTACCTTTGCATTTTGTTTATTTTTTTGAAATTTCACGTGAGTTGAATCCAGCTTAAGTTCGGATTTGACCTTGTGCTGAGAGTTGTGACATTTATTTTATCGCACCTGAGTTGAAACCGATAATTTGGGTTTGACCTGTGCTCACCTATCCCTGTAAATTTATCAAGTGTATATATATCGGTGTGCACGGCCTTGTGGCATATACAATGATACACTGTGTATGTCACAAGCTGTTCGTGTATGATAAATTCAAATTTAAATGACGACGAACAACCCAAATAACTGAGGCAAATAATATTTTCAAAATCCATATTTTATTTTATATTGCAAAAATATTTCTTTTTCAATTTTACTGCGTTAGCGAATATTTTTGCAGATTGCTCAGATGCTGGATTCTAACTGGAATGAAGTTGAAGATAAAATACGAATTGAGTGAATGAGTGATGTGTAGTGAGGTTAAATGTAAATATGAAATTGTGATGTATTTGTAATCAAAATTGTATATGTATAGTGAGAGCTTGAATTTGTACTATTCAAAATTGTAATAAATACCTATTTGAATAAAATTTCTGTTTGAATTCAAATTCTGTGTTATTTAATTTTATTCAGCAAATATTTATTTAACCTATGAAAAATAAAATAGTACATTAACAAATGCATTTAAACGAATGTATATATGTTTATTATCATCAAACAAAAATCATATAAGCGCATATTCAACAATCTCCCCCTTTTGATGATAACAAACATATATTTAAGATTTTGAATATGTTAAATGTGTGTGATCATTCATATGCTCTAATTGCTCCCCCTATTTAAATGCTTCCTCTCTATACAAAGCTCCCCCTACAAATATGAATACAATTAAATAATATGCAAATGAGCCTAGATGCAAATAGGAAAATATTTGACCTTTGCTTGATTTTATTTGACAAAATCTTAACTTTTCTCTCCCCTTTTTGTTATCAGCAAAAGAGTAACAGTGTTAGAGAAAATAGAGATAAAGTGATCGATATTATTCAAAATTAAAACTCAATTGAATATAAATATTAAATTTCAATAAAAAATCAAACAAAGATCATAAATATTTTGTTAGGCGCATATTCCACTTTTAGAATGATGGGAATTATGTCATCATATAAAACCATACAGTTGTGTCTATTTATGGTATATTTATATCAGGAATTTGAATATCTACTAACCATGCATAACCGTTAGGACTTTTAAATGAGATTAGTAGTATTCTAATTTTATTTAAAAAAATGAATTCAAGTATCTTCTAACCACGCATAACCGTGAGGACTTTTAAATAGGATTAGAATCAACTTGTTTATTTTAAAAATCAACTTTTGATATGTGTTCCATACATGCATAACCGTGAGGACTTTTAAATGAGCATGGAAGCACATAACAAATTCTAAGTAATTCACCCATGCATAACCGTGAGGACTTTTAAATGAGAGTGAATACTTTGGTATTTATTTATTAATATTATTATTTTATTATTTTTTAAAAAATGTAAAAATGAAAAACGAACGATTCCTGTTTAAAGTACCACATATCGACGAACTATATAGAATTTTGATGAGTGATGGTCGTTAGAAATATGATAGAGATAGAGATGGTCATGGATTTTTTACCAACAAAAAGATTTATAACTTTTGTTTAAATTTCCAAAGAAATTTACTAATTATACCGTCTTGAGTCATAATATATGATAAATATCATCACTCATCACTTTTTCAATCACTATTTATCTTTTCGATAATTATTAGGGAGTCAGATTAGTCAAAATAGTCATTTAAAATAAAATTCAAAGATAATTATGAAATCAATTTTTCAAAATGAGTAATCTGAAAATATGGTCGAAAATGATTTTCTCGAGGCGGTTTTATAATAAAATTTTCTGCTACTTGAAAATTGTTTGAAATGAAAAATATGCAGATATTTTCTTTGAAAAATGATGTTGTTGTTAAATGTCTTAAAAATCACATTCACTAGTAATTTTTCTATCAACTAGATTACCACTGTAATCTGCATTTGAATTTCTCTTTCACTCAAAATCATCATTAATTGAATTTGATAGACCAGATCATGAAGTGCGCTCCAAAAATTTCAAACTCAATTTTAACAGCAATTTAAATGACATTCTTTTGAATTTGAATTGAAGCCGCATTAATAATCTGAAAACCGTGAAAATAGAGTTAGCCGTATTATAACCAAATGTATTATCCAACAAAATACTATTTCTAATCCAAAACTAATATATATGAAGTAATTCAACGAATCTAGAGATTTATATAGTGTTTTTGGCATAAGAATATAATTGGCCAACTATTTTGAATAAGTCAGAATCTAAATCATCATCTTTTCATCATCACATTATTGGCAGATTTAATTTAGAATATGGTGCAGATTATCACATTTAATATATCGTTCAAATAAATATAACTTTACCATTTTTACCTTTATGATAATTTTTCGTGGTTGCCCATTGTGATTCTTTCACCTTTATACTTGGCTAAGGAACTTTGCTTTGTCGCCCGTTGTGTTTCTGGAACAGCTAAAATCTAGAGAACATTGTTGTTGTTCCTTAGCCTGCCACCACACCTACACGGGAAAAGATTTATGTGGCCTATTTATTTTTATAAGTCCATGGTTGTTAGTGGCAGAATATTTAGAAAAATAATTTTGTGGAGATCCAAAACTATTTATAATTGTTCCCTTCGGCACCCAAATTTGTTTAACTTTGAGAGTATTTATATTTGTGCCTTTTGGAACCCAAATCGGTATAGTTTTCACATGTTTGGGTCTATACCAACTATTATTGTGATTTTGCCATATTTTCTACAAATTGTGCACATTGAATTTTCTTGATTAATCTTGTTTTCAACAATTTTAGATTGATTATAGTCCTTTTAACGTATTAACAGTTTGCTTTCCTAGTAGAATATTCAACGATTTTTCACTTTTTGAAAATTTATCTAAAGTCGTTGACAATTGTTGGACTTGTGTTTTGAGAGATTCATTTTCGTTTAACAATTGTGTGCACTTTTTAATAGAATTCTCTCTCCTAGTATTTTCACTCTCTTTTAAAATCAGAATTTCATTTTCAAGTGATTTCATATTGATTTTTGATTTTTTAATTTCATCTTCGAATGTTGGACACTTATCACACTTAGGGATCCTTCTTTGATAGTTTTCAACTAATTGGTCAAGTTGTTCATTTAATTCTATCAAAGTGTCTTTTTGTGATTCAAGTTTAGCATATTTTTCCCTAAGTCGTTCAAAACAGCCATTTACTTCGTGGAAATAAATAAGTAATTCAGAGTGAGTGAGTTTTGATACCTCGCTTGGTTCGTCGTCGTCGCTATCGGTTATATTTCCATGAAGGCACATATCTGCTTTCTCACTCTAACTGCTAGAACATTGATTATCTTCATCACTTGTATTCCATGTGGCTGCAAAACTTTTCCTTTTTGATTTCTTTTTAAAGTCGTGTTGATTTTGAGGACAATTGGGCTTGATGTGTCCGGGTTGGTTGCACTTGTGACAGATGATCTTCTGCTCTTCAGAGTAGTTAGTGCTTTGGCTATTCTGCTTTTCAATTTTTTAACTCGAGCTGAATTTCCATATTTGTAATTCCACTTTTTGAATTTCTTTATTAATAGCTCCAATTCTGATCCTGCATCGTCATCGTCATCACTTTCAGTTGTTCCTTTGAGAGGTATTGATTTCTTTCGAGTATCTCCTCCTTCATGCTCTTCCTTGAATTTCATTTCTAGCTCATAAGTGGTGAGATTTCCGATGAGTTCTTCGACTTTCATTTGTTTCAAATCTTTTGATTCTTGAATGGCAGTCACTTTGGCTTCAAAGCTTCGTGGAAGGACTCTAAGGATTTTTCGGACTATCTCCAACTTTGTGTATGATTTTCCAAGAGCTTTTGATTTGTAAACGATATTGGAAGTCGTCCATGCATCTCTTTGACATTTTCTTCCTTCGCCATTGTACAGTTCTCGTATTCGTTACTTAGCATGGCAAGGCGAGATTCTTTGACTTGAGATGTTCCTTCGTGAGTCACTTTTAGTGTGTGCCATATTTCCTGCGTAGTTAGACAATGTGAGACAGATTAAATTCAAATTGATCCAATGAACAGATAATAGAATTTATAGCTTTAGCATTAGTATTTTGTAATTTATTTTCTAGTTATGTCCATTGTTCCTTTGATTTATCTACTTCCTAATTATCTATAGTTATAGTCGGTGTTCTATAACCTGTCTCAACAATATTCCAAGCGTCAATGGTTTTTAGAAAAATTTCCATCATATTTTTCCAGTAAGCATATTCACCATTGAACATTGGTGGTCTAACTATGGATTGACCCTCAGCAAAAGCAATATTAAAAGAATCCATTTTGAAAATTCAACTTTTTAAATTAAAAATTGGTTTTTGTAAAATCAAATTTTTAAAAACAAAAACGGCTTTTGTTCCTAGCTCTGATACCACTTGTAGGATCTATTTCACCCTAGAGGGGGGGGTGAATAGGGTGATGCTATTAATTATAAAAATTAATTGCGGAAGCTTATAAATAATTTTAACACGGATCAAAGAATAATAGCAGCACAGAAAAATAGCAGAATAATAAAATGCAGAAATAGAAAGACACAGAATTTACCCAGCTTCGGCAAAACCCTGCCTACGTGCTACCCCTAAGGTTTCTACTAGAAATTAGATAGTCAGACGCTTACACATGTAAACTCACGACACCCGCTATCCACTAAACCTAACTCTACACTCAAAACCCTACCACAACTCAGCCACTGAATTGCGAATTGTCAAACTACGCCACGTAGTTTGTCCCCTAGTCACACGACTAGAAATTTAAAAGGTTTAAAAATAAAATACAAAAAAAAAACAATTTAAAATTAAAATAACCCTAATTTAAAATAAAAGCCCATTATAAAATAGCCGGCCTTTTCTCTTTTTATATTTTTGAGTTCGGTCCATTGTCTTTTGAGATAGTGGCGGATCTCTTCTCGTCTTTGCAAATTAGGGCTTCGTCCCTTCGATCCAATTTAGGGTTGTTGATGAAATTGAAGTGCTGCTCCGTTGTTCGATCGAAACAGATGATTTAATTCGATGCTTGCTTGTTCGATCAGAAGTTACTTTGAATTGCATACAGCTATTTCAATTTTACGAGTTCGGTTGAATGATATGGTATGTGATTCCTTTTTATTTATTCTTATTTTTATGCTCGAACTCGATTGATCTATGCCGATGATGATTATTGCAATTTATAGGAGTCCGATCTCCTTGAATTACGTTCGTCTGATTTGTTCATCGTTTTAGTTTCGGCCATTTGATATTGTTTTGATGCTTGAGATTTCACCGACTTTTTCAAATTCGTATATTATGATACTTGCTTCCCAAGGCTTTGATGTTTAACTCGGTCAATTGCCTTTTCTACCACGGCTTCGAATTTGACTTGTTCATTTGAGATGACTGTGGTGATTTCACTGTGACTTTGGTTTTGCATTGCATGGACCTTGGCCTTGATAAAATCGATTTGCTATTGCCTGTAAGAATTTGTTCCATATTGATTTCTTTGACTTTGTTGATGGTTCATCTGGGTTCGTCCCTGACCATTACAGTTTTGGTTTAACCTGTATATGTTGTTGCTCGATTATGGTCTCTGACTATTTGCCTCTGGTTACTGGTTATCTTGTGGCTTTGTTCATCATTGTGTATTGACTGCAGCTCCATGACTTCGACTGTTCTTTGTTAAACTGAATTCTGGTCGGCTTCGTTTGATTATGTGATGTTGCATCACTTGATGTTGCCCTGTTCCCTGACCTTTGTTGCCTCTGTTCATTAGGCTGCACATGTTTCATTGGCACTTTGTTGCTTCCCTGACCTGTGCATTCCATTCTCGTGTGTTCATCCCTGTAGTATATCCTGATGCTTGAATTTTTCTGTTGTACATTAATGTGCCTCTTTGTGTATTTATGGTCTGATCACTATTTGGTCTTGCTTGCTTGATGGCATTTGATCTTGCCTGGTTTTTCCTTTGTTGGTTCGTGATGCACTTGTTTTGTACTTCACTGTATTGCATATTGATCACCATCTTGCTTGCATGCTTGAAGTCGTAGCCTGTTCATTCACTGTTGCCTGTTGCACTGAGTCTTGATATCACTGGTGTCACTATATCATGATACAGTTTGCATTTGTCAGCTTGTAGTTCATGTGTTCATCAGTTCATTTGATATGCTGTTGATTCATGTAGTTGTTGGTCGACTATCTCTTTGAGTTGAACTTTGATGGTGCTTGAGTCTTGTTCCTGGTTAAATTCATTGCTGAGTTGTTTCACTGGTGCATTGCCTTTGTGGTCTTCATGTTCATGTGCGTCTGGTCATGTGTTCTTTGATTTGTACATTTTTGTGTTCATCCCTGAGTACTTTTCGACTTGCTGTTTGCACACTGCTTCCATTGTTCTGGTTGACTTGATGCTGGTTTGAGGTTGTTCTTACATGTGAGTTTGAAGTTGAGATAGTCATGTGTACTTCCTGGTTTTTGCATTGAGTTGAGTCATGATTGCAATGACTTGACCTTTAGATTTTGTTTATTTTTTTTGAAATTTCACATGAGTTGAATCCAGCTTAAGTTCGGATTTGACCTTGTGCTGAGAGTTGTGACATTTATTTTATCGCACCTGAGTTGAAACCGATAATTTGGGTTTGACCTGTGCTCACCTGTCCCTGTAAATTTATCAAGTGTATATATATCGGTGTGCACGGCCTTGTGGCATATACAATGATACACTGTGTATGTCACAAGCTATTCGTGTATGATAAATTCAAATTTGAATGACGACGAACAACCCAAATAACTGAGGCAAATAATATTTTCAAAATCCATATTTTATTTTATATTGCAAAAATATTTCTTTTTCAATTTTACTGCGTTAGCGAATATTTTTGCAGATTGCTCAGATGCTGGATTCTAACTAGAATGAATTTGAAGATTAAATACGAATTGAGTGAATGAGTGATGTGTAGTGAGGTTAAATGTAAATATGAAATTGTGATGTATTTGTAATCAAAATTGTATATGTATAGTGAGAGCTTGGATTTTTACTATTCAAAATTGTAATAAATATTTGTTGGAATAAAATTTCTGTTTGAATTCAAATTCTGTGTTATTTAATTTTATTCAGCAAATATTTATTTAACCTATGAAAAATAAAATAGTACATTAACAAATACATTTAAACGAATGTATATATGTTTATTATCATCAAACAAAAATCATATAAGCGCATATTCAACAAAGAGTTTAAATAAATGATTTAAAGAAAAGCTGTTATGATTATGTGAATTAATCTTGATTCTAAAAGCCGATGAGTAGACTCGATTTTTCTATTCGTGGGATCCGGATGTGAGGTTCTTAAACTAATGAGATGTTCAGAAGCAACTAATGCCCTATATCACCAGGCCTCTTTCCTGGATGAGGAATAATTAAGGTCGAAATGTCATAAACAAGGCAAGTATAAAAGATTTAAAATTTTCAAATTTAATACGACTTGGATTGTATAGAAATAATCTTCTTATACTTGGTATTAAATTCCAAAGAGAGAATACATACTATCCGTGTGAATTAAAAGGTGATTTCACTATTACTGGACGAATAATAAAGGTCGAATACGGAAACTGATGTTAAGTAGGCACAATTTCTATCGACCCTTTTTAACTCCATAATGTTTTTCCAATATGACTTATGAAAATGATTTGGTACTAACAAATTTAAAAAGAGGTTTAATGATTCTATACATACCGGAAAGAAATGTTTGAAGATATATACATCTCTAGAAAATATTTTTGATAAAGAGAAAGTAATTAATCAAATAATAAGCACCTATTTACTTAACATCTTTTTATCGATGATTGGTTCGAAGGAACCAGGATCGGATTTTCTTCGGAACCTGATGCATCATGATATGTTGTTCTCACTTTGTGGTTGATGGCGAGTAGGAGACTCTTATTCCTACATGTACTCTGGATTGGTGCAATCGAGAGGTTGGCCATTAAAGCAAATGACGAGGTACCAGTGTGTGCCACGGTGGTTGTACCCACTGCCAGAGAGTTGAAGACCTAGTCGTCACATTTGGTATCAGAACTTAGGTTAAGCGAATGCCTGAGCTTGATAGGTAGAAAGTCTCATCGGAGATAGGGTTAGTAATACCCTAGGTTAAGTAGCTCATTAGAGATATGGTAAGGACACCCTAGAATGGGTTGAGAGTATATTATATAAGAGCTCGTATTAGTTAATGATATAAAAATGATTTTTTTTAGAAAAATACGGTAAATGAAATAATTTTATCTAGAATTATATTTTGAATATAAAGAATATACTTTGCAAAAATATATAGTTAGATATGTTATAACTTGAATGATAGTTTGACATCAAGATTAGTAAAATCTAAGTATAAACATCCTATGATTAGAATTTCACAGTTGGAATATAAGATATTTAATAATAACACTAAGAAGATTAAGAGTAATACTATGGAAAAAGATTTGGATAATGAGAACATTTATATAAAAAGAGTTTTGAGGAAGAGAATACTTAAAGGATTCTGTTTGAAATATTCTAAGTATTTCTTCAGGAGAAACAATATCATGTGCTTAGCAAACTATTACCCTTAATAATATACAGTTAAAATGGATTTATGGTAGGATAAACATAGATTTATAACCTAGCATTAGATTTATTCAAGACAACTAAAATTCTTAGTACCTAAGTGTTTATTGTTGATAATTGTAGAAACAATCAAGCTATGGGAGAAAGTATTAGAAGGGGGAGACTTAAGCAAATTGGGGTGACTTCAAGTGATGAGGAAGAACCCGAGAGATGGCCACTTATCAATATTACGCCGATTATTGAAGGAGAATTCGATCCATATACCTGACTAGATAAAGATGGTTACCCTATGGCCTAAATGCCTATATCTCCCCTTACTCCAAAACTTATTATAGTGTCTAGTGACGAAGAGACCCCACAGGCCTTAGAAGGAATGTGGATCACTTACCCACTAAGTTCAGAACTAAAATCGAAGGAAGAAACTCCTAAGGATATGCCGATGAAAGAAGAATCTAAACCTGAAGAGGACCCGAACACTATGATATCTCATGAATCAAACAATAGTAGTAGCGATAATAACGTCATATGGGAGATGGACGGTAAACATATTATTTGACACAAAAGTCATCAGATTCCTCTATTAATTAGGACAACATGAAGGACGACGAGGAAGAATTTGAGGATCACGAGGAGGAAGAAGTGCAAGGTTTAGAAGAACTAGAAGAAGGAGAAGTAATGCAAGAAGTACTTGCCAGACTTGGTCATGTGCCAGGGAACCAGCCTTGGCTACTATATGAAGTGGAAGTAATACTACAGATTAAGGATGGAAATGAAGCTGATAACAAACAAGATGATAGTGATGATGATGGAGAAGCCTTGTCTGATTTTAGATGCGGAAATGGACCGTCAGCATCGGACTCAAAGGGGTGCTTGTAACATACCAAATTCAACAATTTAAAATTTATAAATGTAGAACTTTTATGATAAAAAATTTGAAAAGTTCAAATTATAAAATAAAGAATAAATAAATAAATAGACGATGATGTGAATGAATAAAAATTTCAAATTTCTTTTAAGTTTGAAAATTTTGAATTATTAAAAGTTTTTAATCATTGAATTTAACTTTTATTCATATATATAAATATACATGTGTATGTGTGCATACATGGGTAGATATGAATTTATATATTGAATTGATTTTCAATTTGAATTTGAATTTTAAAATAAAGTGTTTGGTAAAATAATTTGCATTTATATACACATATCTATAGGAATTATTTAATATGTATTAAAAATTCAAAACACTTTTTTTTAATAATCTGTATTAACATAAAAATTAATGTCTTTAATAAAAAAAATGTTAGTACAAATACAAGTTTAATGGTGTAAAATACTTTGTTAATAAAAGAAGAAAAAATTTGTTACAAGTGTTAAATTAAGAATTAACATAGTGACAAGTGTAATTCAATAAAAGAAGAAAAGTAACAAGTGTCCTTTTTAATAATTTCTTTTCTTAAGTATTTTTTTTAAAGCAAACAAACTTATACAATATCTTTTATCTTTATTTTTATTTCAGAAAACTATCATCATCAATAGAAAAACAAATCTAAATTGTATCAACAATTTAAAAAAAAAGGAACCATCAAAACAGAAAAGAAAAAAAATGCTCTCTTCCTTAATGCAAAAGTAAATAAAATCTAAGTGTTTTCTGGAAATATCAACTGTAGTGATACATTCATCTTCAGGTAAGCTTTGTTTTAAAACTTTATAGTTTTAAAATTATGATTTTTAATCAAGTTTCAACAACAAATTGAAAAAAAACTGCATATTTGTCATAAAGGGGAAGCCTCTGGTTTAGGCAGTGCAAATCTGGAAAGATTTTTTTTTAAGGTAAGTAACATTTTTAACTTTGAATCTGAAGTTATGATCTGTAGTAAGACAAGACTAATACAATAACTTTCGATCAATTGCAGGGAAAAATAAAATAAAGATCAAAGCTTTAAATCTACTTTTGGTTTCTAGTTGCAGAAATAAAAAGAAAAGACTCCTCTGTTACAAATTCCAACTGTAAGTAAAATTTTCTTTAAAGAAGTTCAATTTTAATCTGTTAAACATGAGTGAAAACAGGAAATTAACCAATGGAATTAATCAATTATTTGCAGCAAAAGGTCAAGAATCAAAAGCTAAACCTATAGCAATTTTCCAGGCAGCAGTTCATGTTCTTTGTTGCATTTAAAAAAAAAATCAAAACTGTAAGTAAATTCAAATCCTTGTTTTGATATTAATAAATTGAATAAGCATGCAACAGTGATTAAACAAAATGTTATAACTTCAAGTTGCAGAAATTTCAAAATCAAGTAGAAAAGAATTTGCCAGCCTCATCTCTGTTTTGAAAGAGCATCAGGGAACTCTCTTGAAAAAAAGTGAGTAAACCTATGTTTGTTTAAACTCTTTTGTGCCTTGAATTCCTGCATGAATGTGATAGCTTTGAACTGAATGAATGGTATGATCGTGTTTTGATTTCCTTGGAAAACATTGTTTTTCTGTCTCTGTCTTCCTGTAACACTTTAGTTACAGTGAAGTTTTAAAATTCCTCTTCCCCGTTTCTTTTAAAAAAGGGCTTAAGCAACAAATATATGATGCAAATGAATCACTTTGTTGATGTTGCTTTGCCTATCTGTATGTATATAGCGTTTGTACCTTCCTGTTATTAGTTTTAAAACCTCAGTTCTTAGTTCAACCCCTCTATATTTTTTCCTGGAAACATGAAACACCCCAAAATCTGATACCTATGGAATATGGATGAATTCAACTAGTTCTGCATGCTCCAAATTGTGTTTGTATGGTTCTTAAAATTGTGGAAAATACTTACACGAGTAAAGAGGCTGGGTATTGGTGAAAATCAGGAGATACTGATTTTCCAGGCTCACGGGCCATTATATGTGTTCAAAAATCATTCCTCGCTTCTCTAAATCGTTCCAGCCAATATTCTTTAAAGAAAATCTGTTAGTTTCAACAAGATTCAACCCTTAAAAATAATTTAAGGATAAATCATAGCAAAGTTTTTGAGAAAACTTGAAATTACAAGAAAAAGGCTTGAATATGATAAAATTCCAATATCAAAATTTATTGATTCAGGATTATAATTCGAACACATTTTGGAAACCATGATTTTTAAGACTGGAATCAAAATTTCTAATTCAGTATTGAGGTAGGAATTTAGGAATGACTGAAAAATCCATTTTGGGAAATTCCGTTCGACCTAGGTGATCGGGGAGGTCTGGGTTTCGTCCGGAGATGGTGGGGCGATCGGGAAGACAGGGAAAAATGGTCGGAGAGGTGCTTGACCATCGTGGCCTCGGTGGCGAATAGGTTTAGGTTCCTAAACCTAGTTTTAGTCTAGGGTGAGAAATGGGTCGCTGATGATCCTCAGGCGCATCGAGTTGGATGAGATTCTTGGAATAGCTTGGTGGGTGATCGAAGATGGTGTAGACACGGTGGCACGAGGCCAGGCGGTCGGCGTCGCGAGGTCGAGGTGGATTTAGCTATGTTGTGGGTTCCAGTTTTTTTGATCAGTGGCTCGATTTCAATTCGAGGGGAGATAGGGTATTTCGATGACTGGTGATGGTTTCTGGGTTGGTGGTTGACGTGCGGGGATGTTCGCCAATGGTCGGAGTCGCCTCCGGTGCTAGTGCACGTACACATGAGAGGTGGTAGTATCAGTTGTAATGGTTGGGAAGGGATGCAGGCTGCTCGAAGCATTGCTCGGGGAATCGTGGCGAAGACTCGAAGTCGGGCTCGAGAGATTTGGCGTCGAATCGTGGTAGTTTTTTTAACTTAAACAATTTTTGAAAAGATTTTGTAACACGGGTCGATTTGGGGTAAAACTCGAAGTGGGAGAGCATTCATCTCGGGGGGCAACTCGGGGAGTCTCGGGTCAGGCTTAAAACAGTAAAAAGAAAACTCAAGTTTGGAAATTTTTGAAACATGAGTTTGATTTGTTTTGAAAAAAAGTTTAATTGAGATAAATGAAGGATTTCAAAACTTATATTTTAAAATAAATTTGTTAAAAATTCAACTTGATAAAATATTCCAGAAGTAAATCACATATTCAAATTTTAAACTTAAAAACAAATTTATTTGTAATGATTAAATAATGATTGAAAAATTAATGATTTATAACTACTCTATAATTTAAAAGTTAATTAATTAAAGAAAAGATAATTAAGACTTAAATTAATGAGCAATTAAAGATGAATTAATTAGGATAATAAAATTATGAATGATTAAATTACGAAGATGATTAAAGATTTAACCAATTTTGATTAAGAATAAATCAATCATTAATTTAAAGATGATGAATGTAATTAATTATGTGATTAATTAGTTTAATTCACACACTTGTTTCATCGTAGCTGTGTATGATTGATAATTATTGTATGATAGGTATTAATTGATATCTCTGATTGTAATTGTGATGCTATGCGATATGAATTGTTTGTGCTGAGCTATGATCCTATATTTTTATGTGAAACCTTTTGGCTCGTAAAACGACTTTTAAATTTTGATGCGACAGGGAGTCGGATTCCTGTTGGTTATCCGAAACCCACATCGAATCTATGAATCTTTGTGGATAACATATTCACATGTTTTAAAACTGACGCACACTATTCGGATTAGCCGGGAAAGGACCTTTGTGTCATATAACCCATTTCGAATAGTGATTCGACGAATGATGAGCAATTGAAGACAGGTGGTGAAGACCGGGTGACTTTGTAAACGATAGAATAGCCTATCGATTGTCCCTGCACCGAGTTGCTCCGGTATAAGGATTCCCTAAGTGATGGGAAGTCCGATCTGGATTGTAGACGCCGGATTTGCAAGGGCATCTTCCTTTATTGGACGAAGTGCCTTCCATTCTGTTCGAACCCGGAACAAACTTGTATGGTCGTGTGTCTGACACTACACTTTGAGATATACGGCCAATTTCTTTCAAATACATATCTATTGGTGGCGGAGAATTTATTCTCTTAGCTAACACCCTTCTCTGAGACGTACGAGCTCAGTGGTTATGTAGTTGAAGTTATCAGCGATATACTCCCAATTTGGTAGTGTGGCACGCTAAGTGCTGCTGTGTATTGATGA
Source organism: Allium cepa (assembly GCA_030765085.1). NCBI lineage: Eukaryota > Viridiplantae > Streptophyta > Magnoliopsida > Asparagales > Amaryllidaceae > Allium > Allium cepa. The sequence goes on from CM060937.1 coordinate 382,403,309, forward strand.
TCATTTGTTGATCATTAAATGATCAAAGCATGGCTTTTGTAAAAAGCGTAGCTTTGTGGACGAGACTTGGTCGAACCTCACAACCCGGTAATGGTCGAAACAGGAAAGATGCAGCAAGGTTATTGAGGGTAGCGCCCTTTAAGGTATATGCATTTCCTTCTAAATAGAAGTAGTATCATGGTATGGAGCCCAGATACTTAACTTATGTGGATATCGCAAACATATATTCCTTTGTGATTTATGTTGGGGCCCCAGATAAAGGTTGGTTACAGCTGGGGTGGCATACTCATGTAGTAGTTACCTAGTTATAGAGGTAACCCGGCCTTGTGTTGGCAGAGATCCGGTTAGGTTCTCGGGACGTCCCTCCAGAGGCGTACCCATGTGGCCCAGGAAGTTCCTTAGCCTGACCATTTGTTGAAAATCCAATTACCAATACGAACCAAGTATGGTTTTAATTGTAGAACTTGCCATCTAATATGATAGCTATAGTAGGCATACTATAATGTTACGTATGCTGGCTAAGATTAATATTATACTTTTTGAAAATGTTTTCACACTATGCACTAATAATAGTATTTAAAAGTGTTTTTCCCGTATCAAGCATTTTTGACTGTCATAAGGGGAAATCTTCCCCAAGTCTGCGTTTGCATTGTGTATGAGGCGGGAGGCCTTATGGTAGTTTCATTTTCTAAAAGCATTGCGAATTTCTTTCAAAATTCTTTGTTTTCTTTGATTTAAACTAAACTGCTTTTATTTTCGAAGCAAATGTTTTTGTTTACTCATACCTGTCCCATGACTGACCCGGAGTTTATTGTTTCCTTTCTAAACTCTGGGTGCCCATAATTTCCACACGGGCAGCCTAGTAGCAGGTCTTCTGTGTTTTGGTACTAGCTAGATCTTGGAGTTGTATGGTTTGGAGACTACTAGTTTTGAAGGTTTTATCTTGGAGATATTTTGGAAACTTTTGGATCTCGAGGTTCTCAGTTTGGAAGTTCATTATTGCTTTATCTCTTTGAAGACTTTCTTGGTGTGATCATATGTTATTCTTTTGTGATGGTCAATTTTGGAGTTGTGTTGTATATGTATATAAATACTCTGATGTTGGTGTGGTTGTTGTATTGATATTGTGATGTTGTATCTGGGATATTGATGTTGGCAGTTTTATTTCCGCTGTTTATTTTTCATCTAATTGTTGTTATAAGCTCTATCCGAACTAAAATTCGACGTTCAAATCTCTGGCAGTCGAATACAAGTGAGGTATTTGATGTTGATTTTTGAACGCTGAACTTCGGATCGTGACAAGTGGTATCAGAGCTAAAGGTTGAGTAAGAACTTTAGCTACGGAGTACAACACGTTAGATGGCTCATTAGAGATAGGGTGAAGTATACCCTAGAATGAGTATAAACCGAGACTGAAACCCTAAAAATTTTCTTAGTCTATTTTCTTTAACTGCTGATATTCCTTAAGATATCTCGTCCGAATCTCTAAATCAAGTTTCTTACTAATTACAGATAGTAAGAATGAGTGGGCGCAGAGGTAGAGCTAGGAGTCGGGGAAATGCTACCACAACTAGTCAAGTTTCTCTTTCAGCGGAAGCAGTTGTGCCTACTCAACCTCAGCCAAATCTGGCTGATTTGCATAAGAGTTTCACAAGGCTGGGTGGTAGGCATTTTACTGGCAAAAATCATTTATTGAGGCCCAGGCTTGGATAAGATCATGTGAAAAGATTTTTAAGGGGCTTAAGCTGTAGGATGATCAAATGCGTCTAATTGCTTCTTGGCAGCTGCAAGATGAAGCTTCAGCTTGATGGGAAACGGTCGGAATAGATGAACCTAAAGAAGGATTTTTTTGGAGTCGATTTAAAGAGGTGTTCGAAAAGCAATATTTGCCATCGGCAGGAATTTCACGAATGTATCAAGAGTTTCTGGACTTAAAGCAAGGAGCCTTGTCTTTTGAAGAATACTTAAACAAATTCAATGAATTATCCCGTTTCGGACCGGAGTTGGTGAATACGCCTTTAAAGAAAAATGAAAAATTTATTCGCGGGATGAACAAGAAATATCACGAAAGGATGACCGCACACATTAAAGAATTTTTCTCTGATCTTATTGATATGGGATATCGGTACGCCACCCTGGATATGCAAGTGATTCCAAGGGAAAGCGGAAATTCAAATAATTAGAATTGGAAGAAGAGAAAGTTTGGGGGTAAGAAACCATATCAAGGCAAGGACAAGAGGAACAACTAAGGGAATTCGGCCAGAAATGTAACCTGTTACAATTGCCAAGAAAAGGGGGATTGTTCAAACAATTACAAGAACCCGAAGAAGTAAGTCAAGAAGGAACAATCTGTCAAGAATAATCAAGGAGCTAGAGAATGCTATAATTGTCACAAGCCTGGACATATTGTTAAGGATTGCCCAGTGTTGGAACAAGCAAAGGTGGAAAATGTATATGCGATAAAGGAAGACCCTTCAACTTCAAAGGCAGATAAGGGAAAAGGTGTTTTGGAAGGTAACCTTACTATTTATGATAAAGTTGTTAGAGTTTTATTTGACATAGGAGCTACACATAGTTTTATCTCCCAACAAACCGTAAATGAATTAATACTTAAACCCAATTTTGTCGACGAGCCCATTTGTGTGAAAAACCCAGTAAGTGGTCTGCAAACCTTTGTCTACGATGTAGAGACATCCTTATCTCGTATTCATGTTACCGGTTCCCTATCAGTCTCTTTGTTCTTGATTTTAATGAATTCAAAATTTTACTCGGAATGGATTGGCTAACAGAATACGAAGCTAAATTAGATTGTAATAATCAAACGATCTCGATCAAAATAAATCTTGGAAATTTTGTTGAAATCTCTTGTGAGGATCCGAGTCCAAAGAGAGATAAATTAATGTATACTTTGGGATATCCTTAAACCGGTTTGGAGTCTATACCTGTTGTTCGGGAGTTTTTCGATGCATTTGAAGAAGCAAAATCCTTACCTCCACACAGAGAAATAGAATTGCGACTTGATTTAGTACCCAATGCCCGTCCTGTCATACACGCTAGTCGCAGGATGGCACCTAAGGAATGAATTGAATTAGTCAATCAGACTCGAGATTTGTTAGAAAAAGAATTGGTTCGCCCTAGTGTTTCTCAATGGGGTTCAGCCGTCGTATTCGTGGCTAAATCAGACGGATCTTTGAGATTGTGTGTGGATTACCGCGATCTCAATAAACAAACTCCCAAAAACAAATTTCCTTTACCTAGAATCGACGATCTATTCGATCAACTTCATGGCGCTCGATTCTTTTCTAAAATGGATTTAGCTCAAGGATTCCATCAACTGCGAATAGCTGAGGATTGTGTTCATTTAACTGCCTTTAGGGGTCCTAACATTTTCTACGAATGGTTAGTCATGCCTTTTGGACTAACCAACGCTCCTGCGTATTTCGTAGATTTAATGACCCGTGTGTTTTGAGAAGTACTGAACAAGTTTGTCCTTGTATTTATTGATGATATCCTGATTTATTCCAAAACAGAAGAAGAACACGCTGAACATCTTAGAATTGTTTTGGAAATATTGAGAAGGAATGTCTTATTTGCTAAATTATCTAAATGTCACTTTTGGGTCAAGGAAGTCAGATTTATTGGTCATATCGTTAATGAAGAAGGGATTTCTGTTGATCCAAGCAAGATTTCTGCAATTCTGGACTGGAAGCGACCCACTACTCCTAGAGAAGTTCGAAGTTTTCTAGGTTTAGCGGGATATTATAGGAAGTTTGTCCAGGATTTTTCGAAGTTGGCCAGTCCACTGACTAAGCTGACGATGAAGAATGCTTAATTCAACTAGACTCCAAAGTGTGACGAAGCTTTTCAGGAATTAAAAAGGAGATTAACTACCGCTCCCGTTCTCGCTATCGTTAACGGGAACCAAGGGTTATCTGTTTATACTAATGCCTGTGGAGACGATTTGGGTGCAGTACTAATGCAACATGGAAAAGTAAATGCCTACGCGAGTAGACAATTACGGCCGCATGAGAAAAATTATCCAACACACGATTTCTAACTTTTAGCGGTTATTTTCGCTCTAAAAATCTGGCAACATTATCTTATGGGTAAGAACATTTTCAATTTTCTTAACAATATAAGAAATTACCTTAACTAATTAATGAACTCTCTTTGTTTTAGGTGAAAATTTTGAATTGTTCATCGATCACAAATCTTTAAAGTATCTCTTCACCCAAAAAGATTTAAATTTACGGCAATAACGATGGTTAGAATTTCTAGCGTCATATGACCTAGATATTATGTTTACACCTGGTAAAGCCAATGTGGTTGCTGACGCTTTAAGTAGAAAGCATGCTCCTCTTGCTCATCTTGCTGTCACTCCTACTCTTCTTGAGAAAAACGCCATCCAGCAAAAAGAAGATGAGTTTCTTCACCAAATTTATGAGAAGATGCATCGTGGTGAAAATACCAGTTTTGAAATTTACGACAAGAAAATTATAAGATTGAAAGGAAGAATTTGTGTTCCTGATATCCCAGAATTAAAGCGTGAAGTTTTAGATGAATGTCATAAGTCAAAACTCAGTATCCATCCAGGAGTTAATAAAATGTATAAAGATATTAAAAGAACCTTCTGGTGGAAAACAATGAAGAGGGATATATCCATATATGTGAGTCGATATGCTACCTGTCAGCAAATTAAAAGCGACCAGAAGAAGATGGCGGGTTTACTCCAGCCTTTGGAAGTGCCAAAATGGAAATGGGATCAGGTATCAATGGATTTTATTGACGGAATTCCACGAACCAAGAAGGGAAATAAAGCACTTTGGGTTATAGTGGACCATCTAACCAAAACTACTCACTTCATTCCAGTGAAATCCACTCGGACAGCAGCAAGTTTAGCTGAGCTATATATCAAAGAGATTGTCCGTCTCCATGGTATACCGAGTAGTATAGTAAGTGATCGTGACCCAATCTTTACTAGTAGATTTTGGGAAGCGTTTTAGCACATGTTGGGTACAAAGCTAAATTTCAGTATTGCTTATCATCCACAATCGGATGAGCATACTGAAAGGATAAATCGAATATTAGAGGATCTTTTGCGAGCTTGTATTGTCGACTTTGGAGGTTCTTGGGAAGACTACTTACATTTGGTCGAATTTTCGTGTAATAAAAATTATCAAGCCAGTATCAAAATGCCTCCTTTTGAGGCACTATATGGTCGACTGTGTCGATCACCGGCATGCTGGATGGAATCCGGTGATAGACTGGCTCTTGGACCGGACATGATTAAGGAAGCCATTGAAAAGGTTGATTTTATCCAAAAAAAGTTAATAACTGATCAGAGTCACGAGAAGAGTTATTATGACCGCAGAAGAAGAGCTTTGGGATTTCAAGTTGGAGATTCTGTTTTCTTGAAAGTATCTCCAATGCGGGGTGTGTTAAGATTTGGGAAAATTGGTAAGTTGGCACCGCGATACATTGGTCCTTTTCCTATTTTGGAAAGGATTGGTCCTATAGCATATCAAGTGCAACTACCTAACTGGTTATCAGACGTACAGGATGTATTTCACGTTTCACATCTTCGAAAGTACGTGCCCGACCCAGACATCATTATCGAAGAAGCAGCACAGCAAGATCTGGAGATCACGCCAAATTTATCAGTTAAAAGAGAACCAATTAAGATTGTGGATCTAGACAAAAAGCAATTAAGGAACAAAATTGTGAAATTGGTTAAAATGCAATGGAGCGGAGATCCAAAGGACTGTACTTGGGAGATAGAAGACAGTATGCAAAAGTCTTATCCCAAATGCAGGGTGGATATCACGGCTTAAATTGGTAAGCCATTTCTCTATTCTTTTCTGAGTTCGTATATTCTTTGATTACTTTTCTCTCTCTTTCAAATTTCGAGGATGAAATTTTCATAAGGAGGGGAAATCTGTAACATACCAAAATTCAACAATTTAAAATTTATAAATGTAGAACTTTTATGATAAAAAATTTGAAAAGTTCAAATTATAAAATAAAGATTAAATAAATAAATAGACGATGATGTAAATGAATAAGAATTTCAAATTTCTTTTAAGTTTGAATTTTGAATTATTAAAAGTTTTTAATCATTGAATTTAACTTTTATTCATATATTGTGTGCATACATGGGTAGATTTGAATTTATATATTGAATTGATTTTCAATTTGAATTTGAATTTTAAAATAAAGTGTTTGGTAAAATAATTTGCATTTATATAAACATATCTATAGGAATTATTTAATATGTATTAAAATTTCAAAACACTTTCTTTTAATAATATGTATTAACATAAAAACTAATGTCTTTAATAAAAAAAATTGTAAGTACAAATAAAAGTTTAATGGTGTAAAATACTTTGTTAATAAAAGAAGAAAAAATTTGTTACAAGTGTTAAATTAAGAATTAACATAGTGACAAGTGTAATTCAATAAATGAAGAAAAGTAACAAGTGTCCTTTTTAATAATTTCTTTTCTTAAGTATTTTTTTAAAGCAAATAAACTTATATAATACCTTTTATATTTATTTTTATTTCAGAAAACTATCATCATCAAAAGAAAAACAAATTTTTTGTTTTAAAACTTTATAGTTTTAAAATTATGATTTTTAATCAAGTTTCAACAACAAATTGAAAAAAAAACTGCAGATTTGTCATAAAGGGGAAGCCTCTGGTTTAGGCAGTGCAAATCTGGAAAGATTTTTTTTAAGGTAAGTAACATTTTTAACTTTGAATTTGAAGTTATGATCTGTAGTAATGCAAGACTAATACAATAACTTTCTATCAATTGCAGGGAAAAATAAAATAAAGATCAAAGCTTTAAATCTACTTTTGGTTTCTAGTTGCAGAAATAAAAAGAAAAGACTCCTCTGTTACAAATTCCAACTGTAAGTAAAAATTTCTTTAAAGAAGTTCAATTTGAATCTGTTAAACATAAGTGAAAACAGGAAATTAACCAACGGAATTAATCAATTATTTGCAACAAAAGGTCAAGAATCAAAAGCTAAACCTATAGCAGTTTTCCAGGCAGTAGTTCATGTTCTTTGTTGCATCTAAAAAAAATCACAACTGTAAGTAAATTCAAATCCTTGTTTTGATATTAATAAATTGAATAAACAAGAGCATGCAACAGTGATTAAACAAAAAGTTATAACTTCAAGTTGCAGATTTAAATTTCAAAATCAAGTAGAAAAGAATTTGCCACCCTCATCTCTGTTTTGAAAGAGCATCAGGGAACTCTCTTGAAAATAAGTGAGTAAACCTATGTTTGTTTAAACTCTTTTGTGCCTTGAATTCCTACATGAATGTTGAACTGAATGAATGGTATGATCGTGTTTTGATTTCCCTGGAAAACATTTTTTTCTGTCTCTGTCTTCCTGTAACACTTTAGTTACAGTGAAGTTTTAAAATTCCTCTTCCCCGTTTCTTTTAAAAAGGGCTTAAGCAACAAATATATGATGCAAATGAATCACTTTGTTAATGTTGCTTTGTCTATCTGTATGTATATAGGGTTTGTACCTTCCTTTTATTAGTTTTAAAACCTCAGTTCTTAGTTCAACCCCTCTGTTTTTTTTCTGGAAACATGAAACACCCCCAAAATTGGATACCTATGGAATATGGATGAATTCAACTAGTTCTGCGTGCTCCGAATTGTGTTCGTATGATTGCTTAAAATTGTGGAAAATACTTACACGAGTAAAGAGGCTGAGTATTGGTGAAAATCAGGAGATACTGATTTTCCAGGCTCATAGGCCATTATATGTGTTCAAAAATCATTCCTCACTTCTCTAAATCATTCTAGCCAATATTCTTTAAATAAAATTTGTTAGTTTCAACAAGATTCAACCCTTAAAAATAATTTAAGGATAAATCATAGCAAAGTTTTCGAGAAAACTTGAAATTACAGGAAAAAGGCTCGAATATGAGAAAATTCTAGTATCAAAATTTATTGATTCAGGATTATAATTCGAACACATTTTGGTAACCATGATTTTTAAGACTGGAATCAAAATTTCCAATTCAGTATTGAGGTAGGAATTTAGGAATGACTGAAAAATCCATTTTGGGAAATTTCGTTCGACCTAGGTGATCGGGGAGGTCTGGGTTTCGTCCGGAGATGGTGGGGCGATCGGGAAGACAGGGAAAAATGGTCGGAGAAGTGCGTGAACATCGTGGCGTCGGTGGCGAATAGGTTTAGGTTCCTAAACCTAGTTTTAGTCTAGGGTGAAAAATGGGTCGCTGATGATCCTCGGGCGCATCGAGTTGGATGAGATTCTTGGAATAGCTTGGTGGGTGATCGGAGATGGTTTAGACGCGGTGGCACGAGACCAAGCGGTCGACGTCGCGAGGTTGAGGTGGATTTAGCTATGTAGTGGGTTCCAGTTTTTTTGATGAGTGGCTCGATTTCAATTCGAGGGGAGATAGGCTATTTCGATGACTGGTGATGGTTTATGGGTTGGTGGTTGACGTGCGGGGATGTTCGCCAGTGGTCGGAGTCGCCTCCGGTGCTGGTGCACGTACACATGAGAGGTGGTAGTATCAGTTGTAATGGTTGGGAAGGGATGCAGGCTGCTCGAAGCATTGCTCGAGGAATCGTGGCAAAGACTCGAAGTCGGACTCGAGAGATTTGGCGTCAAATCGGGTAGTTTTTTTAACTTAAACAATTTTTGAAAAGATTTTGTCACACGGGTCGATTTGGGGTAAAACTCGAAGTGGGAGAGCATTCATCTCGGGGGGGCAACTCGGGGAAGTCTCGGGTCAGGCTTAAAACAGTAAAAAGAAAACTCAAGTTTGGAAATTTTTGAAACATGAGTTTGAATTGTTTTGAAAAAAAATTAATTGAGATAAATGAAGGATTTCAAACTTATATTTTAAAATAAATTTGTTAAAAATTGAACTTGATAAAATATTCAAGAAGAAAATCACATATTCAAATTTTTAACTTAAAAACAAATTTATTTGTAATGATTGAAAAATGATTGAAAAATTAATGATTTATAACTACTCTATAATTTAAAAGTTAATTAATTAAAGAAAAGATAATTAAGATTTAAATTAATGAGCAATTAAAGATGAATTAACTAGGATAATAAAATTATGAATGATTAAATTATGAAGATGATTAAATATTTAACCAATTTTAATTAAGAATAAATCAATCATTAATTTAAAGATGATGAATGTAACTAATTATGTGACTAATTAGTTTAATTCACACAATTGTTTCATCGTAGCTGTGTATGATTGATAATTATTGTATGATAGGTATTAATTGATATCTCTGATTGTAATTGTGATGCTATGCGATATGAATTGTTTGTGCTGAGCTGTGATCCTATATTTTTATGTGAAACCTTTTGGCCCGTAAAACGGCTTTTAAATTTTGATGCGACAGGGAGTCAGATTCCTGTTGGTTATCCGAAACCCACATCGAACCTATGAATCTTTGTGGATAACATATTCACATGTTTTAAAATTGACGCACTCTATTCGGATTAGCCGGGAAAGGACCTTTGTGTCATATAACCCATACCGAATAGTGATTCGACGAATGAAGAGCAATTGAAGACAGGTGGTGAAGACCGGGTGTCTTCGAAAACGATAGGATAACCTATCGATTGTCCCTGCACCGAGTTGCTCTGGTATAGGGATTCCCTAAGTGATGGGAAGTCCGGTCGGGATTGTAGACGCCCGGATTTGCAAGGACTTCTTCCTTTATTGGACGAAGTGCCTTCTGTTCTGTTCGAACCCGGAATAGACTTGTATGGTCGTGTGTATGACACTACACTTTGAGATATAAAGCCAATTTCTTTCAAATTCATATTTGTTGGTGGTGGAGAATTTATTCTCTTAGCTTAACACCCTTCCCTGAGATGTACGAGCTCATAGGTTATGTAGTTGAAGTTATCAGCGATATACTTCCAATTTGGTAGTGTGGCACTCTAAGTGCCATTGTGTATTGATGATCGTTTGTTGATCATTAAATGATCAAAGCATGGCTTTTGTAAAAAGCGTAGCTTTGTGGATGAGACTTCGTCAAACCTCACAACCCGGTAATGGTCGAAACAGGATAGATGCAGCAAGGTTATTGGGGGTAGCGCTCTTTAGGGTATGTGCATTTCCTTCTGGATAGAAGTGGTATCATGGTATGGAGCCCAGATACTTAACTTATGTGGATATCGCAAATATATATGTATTCCTTTGTGATTTATGTTGGGGCCCCGGATAAAGGTTGGTTACAACCGGGGGATGGCATACTCGTGTAGTAGTTACCTAATTATAGAGGTAATCCGGCCTTGTATTGGCAGAGATCCGGTTAGATTCTCGGGACGTCCTTCCAGAGGTGTACCCATGTGGCCCAGGAAGTTCCTTAGCATGACCATTTGTTGAAAATCCAATTACCAATACGAACCCAATACGGTTTTAATTGTAGAACCTGACATCTAATATGGTGGCCATGGGAGGCATACTATAATGGTACGTATGTTGGCTAAGATTAATATTATACTTTTTGAAAATGTTTTCACACTATGCACTAATAATAGTATTTAAAAGTGTTTTTCCTGTATCAAGCATTTTTGACTGTCATAAGGGGAAATCTTCCCCAAGTCTGCTTTTGCATTGTGTGTGAGGCGGGAGGCCTTATGGCAGTTTCATTTTCTAAAAGCATTATGAATTTCTTTCAAAATTCTTTGTTTGCTTTGATTTAAACTAAACTTCTTTTATTTTCAAAGCAACTATTTTTGTTTACTCATACCAGTCCCATGACTGACCCGGAGTTTGTTGTTTCCTTTCTAAACTCCGGGTGCCCATAATTTCCACACGGGCAGCCTAGTAGTAGGTCTTCTGTGTTTTGGTACTAGCTAGATCTTGGAGTTGTATGGTTTGGAGACTACTAGTTTTGAAGGTTTTATCTTGGATATATTTTGGAAACTTTTGGATCTCGAGGTTCTTAGTTTGGAAGTTCATTATTGCTTTATCTCTTTGAAGACTTTCTTGGTGTGATCACATGTTGTTCTTTTGTGATGGTATATTTTGGAGTTGTGTTGTATATGTATATAAATACTCTGATATTGGTGTGGTTGTTGTATTGATATTGTGATGTTGTATCTGGGATATTGATGTTGGCAGTTTTATTTCCGCTATTTATTTTTCATCTAATTGTTGTTATAAGCTCCATCCGAACTGTAATTCGACGTTCGAATCTCCGGCAGTCGAATACAAGTGAGGTATTTGATGTCGATTTTTGAACGCTGAACTTCGGGTCATGACAGTGCTTATGATATTTGATTAGAAGATTCGAAAACACCTATCTAGTGCAATATTATGTAGTAGCATATATATGTATGGCTTTTAATGTGGTTATGTTTGTATCGGTATTATGAAAACCCAAGTAGGTTTAAAAGGACTTAAGAATGGTTTAAGTATGTAAGGAGAAATGATGTATTTATGTAAAATATTAACCATGTATAATATAATTATGTCCTTTGTTTATGACATTGTTCAAATGTAAATACACAAATCACTTAAGAAAATTTCATAAAAATAAAAATATATCTTTATGAAATGTTTAAAAGCTTAAACCAAGATTTTCTAAATATGTTGGAAAAGATAAAAAGTATATGCATTTTACATGAATTATTTCATAACAGAAATTTGGCCTAAAGATTTGAATATAGGATTTTGATATCCAAAAAGGATTTATCACTCGATGCTTTAGGGAAAACATTGATGAGGATATATAGTCGGATCCTTACATTTTCCATCATGGTTGAAAGCTATGCAAGGAAAATAGAAGTTTTTGAGCTTGATCAAAGTCCACACTAGAGAATAGAAGGATCTATACTAGTCGGCAGCAAAGTGGTATGTTCGAATTAAAAGATCGAGTAGGATAGTGTATACAGATAGTATGTGAGCACCACCCGAATTTATATTTGAAATTTCAAATTTTGTTTGGAATAAGTACTACCGGTTTTTGCGTTGTAATTTCAAGGATGAAATCCTTTTAAGGTGGGGAGTCTGTAACGACCTGCAAATTTATCACTTTGATTAATGATATTTAATTTTCAAACATCCAAATATGAGCTTTAACATAGATTACGATATCTTGAATAATAAATAATAGTTTTATTTTGAACAAGTATTTACAAAAATATATACTTTGGCAAAAATAATAATAAAATCGACGAAAACCGTTTTATCAATAAACAGCTTTATAGTTATGAGAAGTCGCACACGGAGCTGGATACATACACTTATTTATCCATATAAACAATAATATGAAATAAAATTATTTATTTTATTTTTGGGAATAAAATGAATTTATGACATCATCAATAATGGCATCTTATTTAATAATTAATTTATGAATTTAAATTAAGATTTAATGATTTGATAATTATAATTATTCCAATAATTGTTTTTAGATGATAATAATTCATTTTAATTAGTTATAAAGTGAATATAAATCATCTATAATAGTTTTATAAAGATATATATTTGATTTGAAAATATAAAAAATTCTTATCACTTTATCGATATGATACACTTTCTGTAAACAATTGTTTAAGGTTAACTTATATGGTTTTACAAATCAAATGTGATCATTTTAATTAGTTAAAAATGATAAGAAATTGGTTTTTAAATTTTGTTTACATTTATATAGAAATTAATTTTTAGGTAAAAATACGACCTAGAATCGGCTTTCCGATTTCTAATGGTTTAACGAACGGAAGGTGTTCAAAGTTGTTGCAACCTTATTTACATGTCTTGTGTGCATATATAACATACACATGAACATTTAAGATATACATGAACACATCTATTTGTACAAATATACATATACACTTATATATATATATATATATATATATATATATATATATATATATATATATATTACAAAAGATCTAAGAAATTTACACACTTAAAAAGCAAACTTCACTTCACTCTTACACACACATAGCTCACACATGGAGGGGTGTTAGGCCATGCATAGTGATGAAGGAGGAGGGTGTGGTGGTGATGAAATGGTGATGTATATGCACATAAATATAATGATATTTTAGTTCACATATTTGCCTACAAATACACCCTCTATCTTCACTTCATTTATTCATAAATTCCTAAGCTTCTTCATCTCTTTATACTCATCTTTAGTGACTTCCTACCTGAGGAAAATTATGAAAAAAAATTAGCAAAAAGAAAATAAATTTATAAAAGTAAACATACATTAGCAATCCACTTTAAAACAAATTCAAACCACTCTTTTCATCTCCATTAACCCATGGCCACCGCCTATTACCACCCAAGGTCAGGCCCATCTCCATTTCCAAGCCTAGGCCGAGCCTATCCAAAGGTGCTAGGCTCGACTTTGTATGCTTCGATTCGATTATAGTGAAGCTATAGAAAATTTTCGTAAAGTTAGAAACCAACGAAGGTGAGAAACTCTACTTACATTATGATATACTATATGATATATATGTATGGTTATGCTTGGTTGTGATGATTGCGAACCATGTCTGGACATGGAAATTGTTTGTTTGGATATGCAAACAAGTCACGTTTAATAGACGTCGAATATCACAAAGGAAATCACTTTCCTTTAATAACTGAAATGGTGTATATGAGATTGTTAAACCACTTTAACATGGTTTATAAATGTTTTGTAAATAATAAAATTCAATTTGGTGAAGTTTGGATTAGTTATGAAAATTAAGTCAAAATAGGCACGTCACGTAACGGTAGTTCACGATTTCGTGCCATAAAAGTTTAAATCCATTTACACGATGGAAACGAAGTTGGAATTCTTCAAAATAAGATTTTTTTCAAACTATTATAATCATTATTTTCAAATGACAGAAAAGGATTGAGATTTCATTTAGTATATTTTGAAATAGGAGCAAAACAAGTTTCCAAAATAGTCGCGGTTTCGCAGTTCGGAAACCAAAGCCATAAATTCTTTAAAATTGATATTTTCAATTCTTTAAAATATGGAATAAATTATATAAATATTTTAAAATGTTTTAAAAGATATTTGAGTTATAAAAATGAATTTCGAAATGATTGAAAAGTTATTTTGATCAAATAAGCCTTAAAAGCACAATTCGTAGCAATTTTCGCAGCACTTTTAATAACTTTTGAAATATGGCTTTGAACTATATATTCTTTCCCAAATATTTTATAAATGTTTTCAAATAAATAATTAAGTATTTAATGATAATGTAAAGGATTTATAATTTATTATAAAGAGTTTAAATAAATGATTAAAAAAAGCCATTATAATTAAGTGATTTATCTTGGCTCTAAAAGCCAATAAGTAGACTGGATTTTTCTATTCGTGAGATCCGAATATGAGGTGCTTAAATTAAGGAGAGGTTCAGGAGCAACCGGTGCCCTAACTCACCAAGCCTCTTTCTTGGACAAAGAATAGTTAATGTCGAAAACGAGGCAAGTGTAAAAGATTTATTTTTTTAGAATTTCATAAGACTTGAATTGTATAGAAATAAACTTCCTATACCTGGTATTAAATTCTGAGGAGAAAAATCCTTACTATCCATATGAATTTAAAAGGTGATTTCACTATTATTTGATGGATAATAAAGGTTGAATACGAAAGTTGATGTTAAGTAGAATTGGTATAATTTCTATCGATCCTTTTTAACTCAATAGTGTTTTCCAATTTGACTTATGAAATTGATTTGGTATTTCCAAAGTTAAAGAGAGCTTTAATTATTCCGTATATACTGGAAATAAATGCTTAAAGATATATATCTCGAGAAGATATTTTTGATAAAGAGAAATTAATTAATCAAATGATAAGAACCTATTTACTTAACATCTTTTTATCGATGATTGGTTCGAAGGAATCGAGATCGGATTTGCTTTGGAACATGGTGCAACATGATAGATTGTTCTCACTTTATGTTTGATGGTGAGTGGGAGATTCTTACTGCTATATATCCTCCGGATTGGTGCAATCGAGAGGATGTCCATAAAAGAAAATGGCAAGGTACTAGTGTGAGCCATGGTGGTTGTACCCATTGCCAAAGTGCCGAAGGCCTGGTCGTCACATTTGGCATCAGAGCTTAGGTTGAGCGTACACCTGAGCCTGATAGGGGTAAAGTCTCATCAGAGATAGGATTAGTAATATCCTAGGATAATTAGCTCTTAGAGATAGGGTAAGCGACACCTTAGAATGGCTTAAGAGTATATTATATAAGAGCACATATTTGTTAATGATATACAAATGATTTTTTTATAGAAAAATATGGTAAATGAAATAATTTTATCTAAATTATATTTTGAATATAAAGAATATATTTTGAAAAAATATTTAGTTAGATATGTTATAACTTGAATGATAGTTTGAAGTCAAGATTAGCAAAGCATAAGTACAAACATCTTGTGATTAGAATTTCATAGTTTGACAATAAGATGTTTAATAATAACACTAATAAGATTAAGAGTAATACTTTAGAAAAATATTTGGATAATGAGAACTTTTATCTAAAAAGGGTTTTTGGGAAGAGAATTCTCAAATGATCCTATTTGAATTATTCTATATATTAGTTTGGGAGAAACAATATCATGTGCTTAGAAAACTATCACCCTTAACATTGTACAACTAAAATGGATTTATGGTGGGATAAACATAGGTTTATAACCTAGCATTAGATTTATTTAAGATAATTAAAATGCTTAGCACCTAAGTGTTTTTAGTTGATAATTGTAGAAAACATCAAGCTACAGGAGAAAGTATTCGAAGGGAGAGACCTCAAGCAAACTAGGGTAAGAAGAATGATCGAATCATTCTTTCAAGTGATGAGGAAGAACCCGAGAAATCGCCACTTAGCAATATTATGACCATTATTAAAGGAGAATTAGATCTATACACCTGACTATATAAGGATGGTTACCTTGGGCCGAAATGCCTATGACTCCCCCAGCTCCAGAACTTATTATAATGTCTAGTGACGAAGAGACCCCACAGGCCTTAGAAGGAATGTGGATCACTAACCCAGTAAGTTCAGAACTAGAACCGAAGGAAGAAATTCCTAAGGAGGAGCCGATGGAAGAAGAATCTGAACCTAAAGAGGACCTAAACACTATCATATCTCATGG
This sequence comes from Allium cepa, assembly GCA_030765085.1. Lineage (NCBI taxonomy): Eukaryota > Viridiplantae > Streptophyta > Magnoliopsida > Asparagales > Amaryllidaceae > Allium > Allium cepa. The sequence continues at coordinate 382,419,455 of CM060937.1, forward strand.
ATCAAACAATAACAATAGAGATAATAAAGTCATATGGGAAATGGACGATGAAAATATTATTTGGCACGAGAGTCCTCAAATTCCTCCATTCACTGGGACAATGTGAAGGACGAAGAGGGAGAATTTGAGGACCTCGAGGAAGAAGGAATGTAAGGTTTAGAAGAACTAGAAGAAGGAGAAATTATGCAAGAAGTACTAGCCGAACTTAGGCATGCAACACGAAGCTAGCCCTGGCTACTATACGAAGTGGATGTAATACCACAGATCGAGGATGGAAAGAAGATGATAATGAACAAGATGACAGTGATGACAATGGGGAAGTCATGTTTGATTTTGGATACGAAAATGGACCTTCAGCATCAGACTCAAAGGGGTGAGTATGATCTTTGATTGGAAGATTCGGTAACACCTGTCTAGTATTAATATTATGTAGTAGCATATATGTAACGACCCGAAAATTTCGATCCTGAAATTTTCAGATAGTTAAGAGAAGAAGAAAAGAGAAAGAAGAAGAAACAGATACAAAACACAGATTCTCACATTCGCAGCAGATAAAATATAATATCTCATAAAATAACATTTATACAAAGAAGCTGTATCAGTTAAATTTCGTACAATACATTAGAGTTACAATATTTACACAAACACTGGACAGTTAAAATTAAATAGTTCCAGATAAACTACAACATGTCACAGTGGAATGCACTCCATACGTTCCTGCCATCCAGCTCGCCTCCTGAGCTACAGATCGTCCTTTCCTGAAATCTGTAATACTCGGTCTGACTTGAGCATTACATCAAAGTAACACCCGGGTCAGGCTGGAAACTAGCGTGAGTAAACACATATAATTTGAAACACTAAGTTCAAACCATAAAGAAAAACCCGGGTAACCCGTACTTCACTACGAGTTCATTTCTTGTTACGCTCAATACTTATTTTCACAAATCCGACCCCTAAGTACCTTTACTTAGTTTAATTGGTTCAGTCATTTGAATTGATCCCATTCAGCCTATTGGTTATGCATGTCAATCTATAAAGAGTCATCATAAGTTACAAATCAAAGTGGTTTCGGGTATTTACTGATACCCGACCCCGGTCTCTTCGAATCCCAAATCACCTTAACCCAAGTTATTCGAGTGGAATACAATTCAGACTTTGAAATACAGAGTGTCACCTATACATAGTAATTCAACATCGATAGATAACCTCATTATCTCAGTTTAAACCCAACATACTATATCACAGAACATCACAAACCTTATATCCGAGATGTCAACCAATCTAAGGCATAAAATGTTATTCAATCATTTATAAGCAAGGTAAATTAATCACACATTCTAATTAATTTAAACCAATTAAATTAATCACTTCAATCATTCTTAATTTTTCTTATTTATCATCAATTAATTTCAATCTAATTAATTAATGCTCCTTTAGTGATCATCTTTGATTACATTAAGTAATTAGCCTTTCATTAATTACACAAATTAATTTACCTTCTCCCATTTTGATTAATTACATTTATACTTAATTAATTACTCAAATCAATTATCCTATAATCACTTATATTGATTAATTACCCTATAATTAATCATGCTCATTAATTAATTAACCCTTAATTAATTTCCTTAATTAGTCAATCCTTAATTAATCAATCCTCTATTTAATTAACTACACTAAGTAATTTAATCCTTAATTACTTCCATTAAGTAATTTAGTTTTTAATTACTTCTATCAAGTAATTATCCTATTGGTTAATTATCCTTTGTTAATCAACCTTTATTTATTTATTTATTTAACCTTAACTACTAATCAACTTAAATTAATCCTTCATAAATTTGTCCTTTAACTTTAAGTAATAAATCTCTAATTACTAAATCAATTTATCCTTAATTATGAATCGATTAATCTCTAATTAATTAACTTAGTTACTTTATTCACTTAATTAATTTTAAAACATTAAAACCTTAGTTAGTTTTTAAGGTAAACAATTATCTTATTATTGACTTAATTATCATTAATTTTAAACACTTTATCTTTAAAATTAAATTTCTACAAAAAATCATTTAACTTAAAAAATTAAAGTTAATAAATCATAACTCCATTTAATCAAACAACTCAAACATTTATCAAGTAAGGGTTAAAAGTAAGTTAAATTCAAATTTAAAAACTTGCTTTTGAAAAACTTTAAACTATTATAAATCATTTCCTTCGGGTTTAACTCGGTACATACTCAAGACACACCAAGAAAACTTTCTTTTTAAAAAAAAAACTTAGTTATAATCTTAAATTTTAACATCTGTTAACTAGGCACACTCACGAATTACACGAGACGAACCCGTCCATCACCATCATTTTCCCGAGTTTTTTCCAAGCATGCTTCTTCTTCTTTGAACAAATTCGCTTCTCCTCATATTCACGTTCCCGATGCAAACTAGAATTTTTACGATCTCAAACACGAGCCAAAAATCAAACTACCCGAACACCCTATTTCTTCTCCCTTCAGCCAAAACCAATCAAATTCAAGCTACAGTAAAAAAAATCACGAAATCGTGCACGTATCCATGCACACTCCCTCTGATGATCGTACCCCGCCACCGATCATCCCTTCCAATCTCACACAGTCTTCTCATTCCATTCAACTTTCCCCAAAGCTTCGACTAACCGCCCTGTTCGAAATAAGCTCTGACTCACTACCCTGCTGGAAAGAACAGAAATACATCAATGCCCTCGCTCCGACCATTCCTACACCGTACTTCCTCCAACCTTCATCGGAAGACTCATCTCCCCCTTCGGCATTGTTTCCCCTACGACCGATCTTCCCCGACGCTAAAACGGCAATGTAGTAGTCCCAATTTCGATCTTAACCAAATTTCGAGCTAAAACCCTAGATCAACCACTCGCCCTCTCCATGGAGAACTAAAAATTCTCTATCATTTTTGCCGAACTCACCAAACCCCAGGCTAACCACATAAAGACCTCGACCTTCTCGAAACACCCAATCACCAGTTATTCGACAAAACTCCACATCTGAACAACTACGAATTACACACTTTCAAGCATTAAAAATTTGGATTCACATCTTAAAATTCATGATTCTTGATGGCAAACAAGAATTTATAAATAAAATCTAAGAATTTGATATTTGATTTTAACATGCTTTCAACGTCTTCAGTGTTCTTTTCCTAAACCTAATGATATTCAATCTATCCTACTTAAATTATATTTTCAAATTTAAGTTTACGTTTAAACGAACATATTTTGTTCAGAGATCCAAGCCTAAAAATTATCTAGTTGGATGATTTAAAATTTTGAATCAAGATTAACCCTGTAATATTTCGAACAGAAGCATGTTTTCCTATTCCCAATCTTAAACTTAGATACCAACACATATATATACATATAAAATCGACATACACCGCATACTCCATATCATACTTCAAGGATCCATCATATACCGATCTAAGATATATCCAATTTAAGAGTTTACTCACCTGTCACAAAGACGAATAGAGGCTTCTATGATTTGAAAAGTTTAAACTGTAATATACTTATGCTTTTAAAACTTGAGTCGCTGAAGTAAGATGCTTCTGTTTTTGATTTAAAAACTTGAGTTGCTTGCTATTGAAACTGGCAGAGATGACTTAAATCTAGAACAGAGATGAACTGCTTTGAAACAAAGGTGAAACTGCTTGATTCCAGTTTTGAAGAAAATACTTTGCAGGCTTGATATTGATCTTTGAAAATGTACAGGCTTTGAGTTGTTATGATTTTAAAGTTGATATGAAATTTATTGTTTGATAAATTATAGTTTGAGGAGAGATTTATCACTGATTGTTTCAGAGTTATATGATTTTAGTTTCTTAGCTTGAAAAGAGAACAGTAAAAAGAAATGAATAGAAGGAACAATGTTTTATGTAGGCTGAATTTGAGTTATTTAAAATAAAAGAAAATCAAAAATAAAAAGTGACACATGTTTAAAATCTTTACATTTATCATTCACTAAAGTTTATAAATCAACATTTGTTATAATGAAAACTTAATATATATACACTTGTAATTAAGTAACTTATATCTAAATTTAAAATGTTAGTAAAATCCCTTACTAAATTTATTTATTGTTCAGTACATGTATATATGAATTTTTTTTATTGAAAATGTAACAAATAATTTATATATAAATAAAAGCTTATACATATATCTTAAATCCAAATATTTAAAATATCTATCCTTTGAATTACTTAATAAATCCAAATTCATATTCAAATTAAATTTGAAAATCTAATTTAAAATCAAGTCAACAATACATATATTTTAAACAAACCCAATTCAGTTTGTAGTTAATAATTATATACTGAATTTATTTATCTATAAATTTGGTATTTCTATTAATTAGCCCAATTATATTATTAATTACAATGCCGAGAAATCCTGGTTATCACAATATATATGTATGGCTTGTAACGTAGTTATGTTTGTATCGGTATTGTGAAAACCCAAGTAGGTTTAGAAGGACTTAAGAATGGTTTAAGTATGTAAGGAGAAATTATGTGTGAATGTAAAATATTAAGCATGTATAGTATAGTTATGTATTTTGTTAATGACTTTGTTCAAATGTAAATACACAAATCACTTATGAAAATTTCATAAGAATAAAACTATATCTTTATGAAATGTTTAAAAACTTAAACCAAGATTTTCTGAATATATTGGAAAAGATAAAAAGTATATGCATTTTACACGAATTATTTCATAACAGAAATTTGGCTTAAATATTTTAATATAGGATTTTTATATCCAAAGATGATTTATCACTCGATGCTTTAGGGCGGACGTTGATGAGGATTTATAGTCGGATCCTTGCATTTTCTATCATGGTTGAAAGCAATGCAAGGAAAATAGAAGTTTTTGAGCCTGATCAAAGTCCACACTAGAGAATCAAAGGATCAATATTAGTCGGAAGCAAGATGGTATGATAGTGTATACAGATAGTATGTGAGCGCCACCTGAATTTATACTTGAAATTTCAAATTTTGTTTGGAATAAGTACTACCGGTTTTGCAATGTAATTTCACGGACGAAATTCTTTTAAGGTGGGGAGTTTGTAACGGTCCATAAATTTATCACTTTGATAAATGATATTTAATTTTAAAACATGGAAATATAAATTTTAACATAGATTATGATATCTTGAATAATAAATAATAATGGTATCTTATTTTGAACAAGTATTTACAAAAATATATACTTTGGGAAAAATATCGATAGAATGGACGAAAATCTTTTTTGTGATAAATAGCTCTATAATATTAAAAGTCACGCACAGAGTTAGATACATACAATTATTTATCCATATAAACAAGAATATAAAATAAAATTATTTATTTTATTTTTGAGAACAATATATATTTATGACATCATCAATAACGACATCATATTTAATAATTGATTTATGAATTTAAATTGAGATTTAATGATTTAATAATTATTACAATTATTCCAACTATTGTTTTAAATTATAATAATTCATTTTATAGCCGGAAAATGATAGTAAATCATTTATAATAGTTTTTTTAAAGATATACATTTGATTTGAAAATATAAGAAAATTCGTATCGCGTTATCAATATAATAGCACTTTCTCTAAACAATTGTTTAATATTAACTTATATGGTTTTATAAATCATATGTGATCATTTTAATTATTTAAAAATGATAAGGAATTATTTTTAAAATTTTGCTTACAGTTATATGTAAATTAATTTATAAGTAAAAATATGATTAGGAATCGGCTGTCCAATTTTCAACGGTTTAACGAACGGAAGTTGTTCAAAGTTTTTGCTACCTTGTTTACATGTCTTGGCACATATATAACATACATATTCACATCTTAACATATACATGAATACATATATACATACAAATATGTATGTATGTATGTATGTATGTATGTATGTATGTATGTATGTATGTATGTATGTATGTATGTATGTTACAAAAGATCCAAGATATTTACACACATCTCGTGGCCCTGGCAACACATCTCGTGGCCAAGGTATCTCTCATTCCATTCTTGATGGTATTATTTTATTTCGTGATCAACCTATTCGAGTTCTTTTTGATACGGGTGCGTCTCATTCTTTTATATCAAAAGAACTTGTTGATACTTTTTCTTTGAATGTTTTGTGTTTAATGACTTCTTTGAGAATTGCGAATCCGGTTGATGGATCCGCAACAATCAGTTTATTGTGTAAAGATGTCGAGATTATTTTGTGTGATTTTCCTTTCCTAGCCGATTTGCATGTCATACGTTATTTAATCTTTGGAATGATTTTTGAAATGGATTGGCTTAACCGTTATGAAGCTCATATCCTATGTCCTGAGCGGACTATTCATCTTCGACATCCTCAATCTGTTAAGCATATTTCTATTAATCTTAAAGATTCGGATTCCAGCTTGGTTGCATCTTTATATTCTTTAAATCCTCGTGATGACGATAATGATGATGAGGAAGATATTATTTCTCTTATTCACGTTGTTCGTGAATTTTCCGACATATTCGAGCCCGTTTTAGGATTACCACCTAAGCGAGCAATTGAGTTCAGAATTAATCTTATCCCTGGTGCTCAACCTATCACCCATCCTCCTTATCGTATGTCCAATAAAGAAAATGAGGAGATGCGTAAACAATTATCCGAATTGGAGACGAAGCAATTTATTCGCTCTAGTTCCTCGCCTTGGGGAGCTTCAGCTATTTTTGTAAAGAAATCCGATGAAACACTTAGGCTTTGCGTTGACTGCCGCAAGCTTAATGATCTTACTATCAAAAATAAATATCCTTTACCTCGGATTGATGATCTATTCGATCAACTTAGTGGTGCTAGAGTCTTTTCACAATTAGACTTAGCTACTGGATTTCATCAGCTTTGTATTGCAGAGGATAGCATTCCTTTGACATCGTTCTGTACTCGTTATGGATCTTATGAATGGCTTGTTATGCCATTTGGTCTAACGAATGCTCCGGCTTATTTCGTTGACCTTATGAATCGAGTTTTCAAAGATTTTCTCGACCGGTTTGTTCTCATCTTTATTGATGATATTCTTGTGTATTCTAAAACCGAGGAGGAGCATGAAAAACATCTTCAGATTGTGTTGGAAACTCTTAGGAGTAATCAATTAAAAGCAAAATTTTCTAAATGCCATTTTTGGCAATCTCGTGTGAAGTTTCTCGATCATATTATTTCCGAATCCGGAATTTCCATGGATCCTTCAAAGATTGAAGCGATTCAAGATTGGAAGAGACCAGAGAGTGTGACGGAGATTCGTAGTTTTCCTGGATTGGCGGGTTATTACCGTCATTTTATCAAAGACTTTTCTAAGATTGCCGTGCCTCTCACTAGCTTAACGAAGAAAGGTGTTAAATACATTTGGTCGGACAAATGTGAAACTTCTTTTCAGAAATTGAAGGAACTTCTTTTTGATGCTCCTATTCTTGTTATTCCCGAGGGGAATCAAGATTTCGTTGTTTATACCGATGCTAGTCGTGTTGGTTTGGATGCCGTTCTTATGCAAAGAGAACGTGTTATTGCTTATGCTTCTAGGCAATTGAAGCCTGCTGAGACTAGATATGCCGCTCATGATTTAGAGCTCGCGGCTATTGTTTTTGCTCTTCGGATTTGGCGTCATTATCTTTTAGGAGAGAAATTTGTTCTTTATACCGATCATAATTCCTTGAAGTATTTATTCTCTCTAAAGGAACTTAATTTGCGTCAAAAGCGTTGGCTCGAATTTCTTGCACCATATGATCTTGATATTCTTTATACTCCCGGTAAGGGTAATCGTGTCGCCGATGCTCTTAGCCATAAACAACAAGCTGTTGTTTCTATGACGATATCCGAATGGAACGATCTCGAGATTTTATCCACTTGCGAAATTCAAGATCGTGTTTTCGATTTTTGTTCATCTCTTGTTTTATGTAGCCTTGAGGCTCATCCTTCTCTTTTAGATCGCATTCTTGAAGCTCAAAGGCTAGATCCCGAATTGGCTCTTCGTGGCCAAAATATTAAGGGTAAGATTGATATTGAAAGTTTGAAAGACTTTGATATTGATTCTAGTGGCGGCATTCGAAAATTTGGTAGACTTATCGTGCCTAATATTAGTGATCTTCGTAAAGATATTTTAGAAGATACTCATCATTCTAAATTTACCATTCATCCCGATAGTAGTAAAATGTATGCGGATATGAAGCGGCTTTATTATTGGGAGGGAATGAAATCTGATATTGCTAACTTCGTAAAGCGTTGCATGACTTGCCAACTCGTTAAGGCCGAGCATCAAAGGCCCGGTGGGTTATTGCAATCTTTAGAAATTTCAATTTGGAAATGGGACCAAATTTCCATGGATTTTATAGATGGCCTTCCCCGTTCTCGTTCGGGTCATGATAGCTTATGGGTGATTGTTGATAGACTTACTAAATCTGCCCATTTTATTCCCGTTCGGTCTAACCGAACCGTTCCTCTTTTGGCTAAACTCTTTGTTAAAGAGATTGTTAAATTACATGGAGTTCCTACTTCTATTGTTAGCGACCGCGATCCATTGTTTACTAGTGGATTTTGGAAGAGTCTTCAAAAAGCTTTGGGAACGAAGCTTAATTTTAGCACCGCTTATCACCCCCAGTCCGATGGACAAACCGAGCGTGTGAATCAAACTCTTGAAGATCTTCTTCGTGCTTGTGTGCTCGATTTTGGTGGAAGTTTGGAATATCATATTTCACTTGTTGAATTTTCCTATAATAATAGCTTCCAGTCTAGTATTGGTATGGCACCTTTTGAGGCACTCTATGGAAGGCCATGTCGATCTCCTTCTTGTTGGCTTGAGGCCGGTGAGAAGCTGGTTTTAGGTCCAGACTTTATTCGTGATTCCACAGAGAAAATTGAACTTATTTGTCATAGGACGAAAGAAGCCCAGAGTAGACAAAAATCCTATGCCGATAATGGGAGAAGGAAGTTAGAATTTTCTGTGAGAGATCTTGTGTTCATTCGTGTTTCACCTATGAAAGGTGTTGTACGTTTCAGTTGATCGGGAAAGTTAGAGCCTCGATATATTGGGCCATTTCCTATCACTGAACGTATTGGTTCCATGGCTTATCATCTATCGTTGCCGGCTCAGTTTTCTGCCATGCATGACGTGTTTCACGTTTCTCAATTAAGGAAGTGCCTTCGAGATTCCGATTCTATTCTTGAGCCCGGTGTTGTGGAAGAGATTGAAGTTTCGCCTAATTTAACTTATGAGCAACATCCTATTCGTATCATTACTTCGGAAGTCAAATGACTTCGAAATAAAGATGTTCCGCTTGTTAAAGTTCAACGGTCTTCAAATCCTAAGGATTGTTCTTGGGAATCTAGAGAGTTCATCGAGCGAACACATCCGGACTTACTTTCTCGTGCTCTTTGAGGTGAACTTCTTATTTCAAACTTCTTTTGTGTTGAATATGCTTTCTGGTTGTTACTATATATCTTCTTCTTAAATATTGCAAGAACGCAATTTCTTTAAGGAGGGGAGTCTGTAACAACCCGCATATTTATCGATTTTATATTTAAATATTTTATCAATACTCGGAATTTAGTCCGAAAAGCTACTTTTTGCATACGGTCGCATTAGGACTCGGGACCACTCCCATTGAGTTTAAAATGCCGTTTGCGACCTTTTTGAGTATAAGCTTCGATATGTTTGGAGAAAGTTGAATTTTGCTACTTTTTACTTAGGGCTTTGGTTTGGGCTAAGCCCAATAACCCCACTTATGTATTCAGTCCCAACCCCTTATCCTCTTCATTACTTCATTTCTAATTCCTAATATTCAAGCTTTCATAACAATGGAGATTGGAAGAGGAAATTAAAACTCCAAGCCCTAGTTTTCTTTTGCAAATCAAGCTCTAGCTCCCAACTAATTGAAGAACCCATTGGTAAGCTTCTCTTCTTCTTCTCCAACTCATTCTCTTATCAATTTCAGAAATTCCTAAACCTAACTTTGGGAATGTTCTTCTTTTAAAGCTTAGAATCAAGCTTCTTGAGTTGGATTTGAAGAGTGGTTGATTCTCCTTTGCTTTCAAGCTTCTTCTTCAATCGTTTGGGTTCAAAGGTGAGATTTTTATCTCACATTTATGCTTATAATTATCTTCGAATGTTAGGTATGAATTCCTAACACTTATTCGTGTGCATTAGCTTTTGGTTTGGATTGATTTGGTGAATATTCTAATTTTTGGTGTTTTGGGTTCAATTCTTTAAAAATCATGGCTTTGATGTTCAAATGTGTTTTTGGTGATGCAACGAGGAGCTCATAGGGTCGGGTAGTCGATTGGCATAAATCCTTAGTGCCGACGCTCGTTCGGTTGCGAATTGGTGGAGTTTGCACATCAATTAAATGGGTTTCAATTTGCAGAACATCAGGGTCGGCCGATCGAACCCCTGGGCCGGTCGACCAACCTGTTACTAAGGTGCATAGGCACCTTTCTGTCTCTGGTCCGGTCGACTGACTACAGGGATCAGCCGACCGACCTGCTTTCCGAGAAAATTTCTGAAACAGGGTCCGGTCGACCGAGCTCTGTAGCCGGCCGACCGGCCTGTTGCAATTTTTGCCTATTTCGCCTAGTTGCTTGAATTTCCAACTTTAATCGATTCGTGTTGTTTCCTATTTGTTGTTATCATTTATTATGACTTTGATGACTCCTTTTTAGAGATTTTTGAATATCCATTTCGATGGATTCTTTATCGGTTTCGTTGGATTTTTATTCACATCTTCATATGTGAATTTTAGTGATTGATTGTTCCTACAATCTTCTTCATAATTTGTCACTTTAAAAATATAAAGGTTTCTATACTACTAGTAAATATCAAAACTCTTTCTTCACATGATTTCAACACTATTTTATTACAAAGCTCGTTTCTTAAACCGTTTTCCAATCTATTAGTATATACAAACCTTTACCTCACTCGTATGAGAAATCTAATTAAACGACTTAGTAAAACGAGTGGTATGAAACGCTTGCGTTTACTTCGTCAGTTAATTCTTGGACTTGTTCGATTGAATCTCTTGCGACAATTTTATAGTGGAGATCTATAGTTTGTTCGTAAATATTTAAGTTAAGCAAGTGGTTATGGGACATGAAGCTAAACTCATATATTTACTAGCTTAGTGTAATTGACACTTCTCGTTGATCATGACGATCATCTTTGTGATTTAGACTAGCAATGTGCGATGTCTCTTTGTCTACGAGGGAGACTAAACACCGTTTTGTGGAGTTTCGACTCAAATTGGTGGGGTAGCTCCCCATGGCCTTCGGGCCGTTCGTGTGTCAAAAATTAATGGCTAGCTACCATGAGATAGCTTCTCGTTCGTGTGATACATATGTTGGTGAGCTTTAATGCTCCCGTTCGTGTGATAGGCCTTCCCTCCCTTTTTTTTGTGATTTCTGGATTTCGTGTGTCGAATTCTGGAATTTCTTCTTCACCTATTTTTGTGATTTCTATTGATATGATTTATCAATTTTTGTGCATTGGTGAATTTGTGTGTCATTGACTTTTGTGATTGACATTGATATAATCGTCAATATTTATGGTTTGGTGAACGAAATAAGGAGTATGACATTTCCTTTGATTCTTGTGTAGATTTGGTGATATTGAGTAATCTCTTGTTGATTTCCAATTACTTATATATACCACAGTTTGGCATTGTGATTATTATGTGTTTAGTCATATCTCTTACTCTTTATCGTTTCATCTGATATTTATAGTTAGACTGATCCGTTTATTATTTTCTTATTTAATAATACTCGGGTCAGACAGAGATGTTACAGGTGCTTCAGCTTGACTTTACATCCGGGATTACCTCCTTGACTTTTGGTTAACTACTTAGTTTAGTAGTTTTTGTTGTATACATTTGAGATATAGACTCCATAATGTATACTTATTCTTTTGTGTAGTTCGTGTAACTATTCTTTTGTGATATTGTGGATCTTTTAGACCACTACTCTGATGTACACTTCCTAGTGTAATATTCATATCTATTTCCGCCTTTGTGATATGAATTGTCTGTGACTGATTTATGTTATGTTTATTTCTATATTTGTTTCTAAAGATATTATAGCCACTGTGTAGTAGCTTTGAGTTTGTGTCGGTATGTCGGATTTCCCTCTTGATAAAGAAATGCATGTTATACTATCTGACATATCGATGCTCGCGCAAAGCAATTACACGGATGGTCGCTCCTCAACAGCCTTATTCTCCGTGCTAGTTGACAGCATTCACTATAATGTTCTTGGCTAGAGTGGGTATAGAGGTGGGGCGTCACATTTGGTGCTGGATATTTGTTGTTGGCCTTGATAGTTAAATAATCGACTATCAATATTTACCTTTAAATGGGTATTTGTTGTGATTTGCTTGAATTTGAATGCTGCACTTATTTTAAAAAAATAAGCACTCTTTATTCGTTTTAGTTGGGAGAGGACCTTTGGGTCATAAATCCCATTCCGAATAGTGATATGCCGTAATGGATAACATTTGAAGACCGGTGTTACAGACCGGATATTTTCGAAAACAAAAGGATTACCATCGAATGACTCTGCATCGGTTGATCTTCGATATATAGATTTTATCACCCTTTGTGATGGGATGTCCGGTTGTGATTAGTGAATATCCGGATTACAAGGGCTTCTTTGGAAGTGCCTTCGGTTCCGTTCGATCCCGAAACGGACTTGTATGGATGTGTGTCTGACGTTACAATTTGAGATGTAAAGCTGGTTTCTATCAAATACATTTCTGTTGGTGGCGGAGAATTTATTCTTTTAGCTTAACACCCTTCTTAGAGACGTACTTGCTCAGAGGTTATGTAGTTGATGGTTACTAGTGATACATTCCCAATTTGGTAATGTGGCATACGAAGTGCTGCTAATCATTTGTTGATCAAAGCATAGCTTTTGTATAAAAGCGTAGCTTTGTGGGCGAGACTTCGTCAGACCTCACACCCCGAAAATGGTCAAAACAAGAAAGATGCGGCAAGGTTATTAGGGGACAACGCCCCCTTAGTGTATGTCATTTCCTTATGGATAGAGGTGGTATTATGGTATGGAGCTCTGATACTTAACCTATGTTGTTGCTGCAAACTTAATATTTTATGGTTGTCGGTGAATCGCGGGATTTAGGTCGGTTACGACGGGGGAATGGCATATTCGTGTCAGTTCTTACCTAGCTAGGGGTAACCCGGACTTGTGTTGGCAGAGATCTGGTTAGGTTCTCGGGGCGTCTTTCCAGAGGCGTACCCATGTGGCAATGGAAAGTTCCTTAGCCTGACCATTTGTTGGAAATCCAAAGAAACAATATGAGCTTTGTACGGTTTTAGTTGTAGAACCTGCCATTTACTTATGGTGGCGCCTCACTCTTTAGATGGTAGTTATTTAGATGGTAGTTATAGTGGGCATACGATACTGGTCGTATGTTGGCTAAGATTTATATCATACTTTCGAAATGTTTTCCTACACTTCACACTTACAGAAATATTATCAAAGAAAATTTCTCGTATCAAGCATGTTTGACTATCATAAGGAGAAATCTCCTCCGATTCTGCGTTTGCATTGTGTGTGTGCGGGAGGCCTTATGGTAGTTTCATTTTCCAAAAGCATTGCGAATCTATTTTATTTTATTTTTTTGTTTGTTTTTAAAGAATAAACTGTTTTAAGTTCTCACACCAGTCCCATGACTGACCTGGAGTTTATTTTTCCCTTCCTAAACTCTGGATGCCCACCAATTTCCACACGGGCAGTCTAGAGTTAGGTTATCAGGTCATTCTGGAATTGAGGAGTTGCTGTGGAGATCTGGAGGCAGGCTGGATGGCATGGCGTATTAGCTAGTATATAGTATTTCTTTTCCGTTGTTTGTTGTTGTAAACTCTGATAATGTAATGTAATGTGATGTAATGTAATAACTAATATAGTTCTTTGTTTTAAAGATTATTCATTTATCTATTATATGTTGTTCTGCTACGATTGTGAGATTCTGATATTGTTCCTATTGTTTTTTTTTCTTTCTTCTTCTATCTTTTTCTTCTTCTTAAACCCTAAGGGTTCGGTTTTCCGGCATTCGATTGCTCGGCAGTTGATATAGTGGATGTATTAATGTCGACTTTTGTGAGTCGAAAATCCTTATCCTCACATTTAAACCGCCAATTCATTACCTAATTAATTGACATATAAGTTTCCCTCTTTTATTAATTAACTGTAACGACCCGGAATTTCTGGTCTTTAGATTTGAACATTTAATTCATTGTAAATGTTGAATGTGAATTATAATTTGGTTTTGAAACAAAAAGATTTTGATTAGATTAATGAAATTAGTCAAATTTCAAATATGGCTATTCAATTGGATTTGAATAATAATAATTAAATATTTGAAATAGGGATAAATTTTGAATCTGGATATAGATGGTTATGGAAATGGTTTCTAAGATTATTTTAAATCTAGTTTGGTTCGAATTTTAATATTGCACTTTGGATGGAATCAAAAGTCGATAAGTCAAATTTGGTATTTTACATTATTTTAATAATGAAATTTAAATTTTAATAATGTAAATAATCAGATTTTGATTTAAATTGAATCAGAATGATTTATTATGTGATTATAGATTCTATATGATTTATAATTAAGTTCGTAAAATTTTGAAAGTGAAATTTTAAATGATTTCGATGATTTTGAAAATCGCTCGAATTAATCGACGAGTTAAATAGCCTTCCGGGACACACTCTCGGAATTCGATGAAACCAGTTCCATTGGATCCGTAATAGTTAGTTATTATCAAATTTCAATTTTTGTAGCATTTGGAGTTACCGTTTGTCCGTATGGGTGAGAAACGCGTTGAAATTAAAATCAATAATTTAATGTTTAAACTCGATTCAAAATGCTATCTTTCACATATGATCAAATTAGGCTCTGAAACACATTCCATTGTGTTCGGAATGCGGGTAAAACCTTATAAACGCCAGGCGGCACGTGTGATTTGGAGTTCGTTTAAAAAGTTAAGAATTTGTGAATATATTATTATTAAATTAATATATTTACGTATATATATATATATATACACACGTTTATCATCTAAACCCTATTCTCTAAAACGCAGCCACCTAACTATTTAATGGCCGAAGACCTCTCAACTTCGCCTCAATCTTCCTCCAAATCCAACAATCCATTGTAAAAACTTCTAACTGCATTATTGTAGAGCACGTCGAGGACTATCCATCCAACGACCGAGATGATGTTTAGTGTAATGGATCATCGGAATTATCGCCGTGAAGTGGGCGCGTTTGAGTGTAGAAATTGAGGCAAGCGTGGTGCCGAGCTCGTTTGTTTTCTGGCCAGGGGGTGTGCGCCATGTGGGGCTTCATCATGGTGGGTTTTGATCGTGTTTTGGGTCGATGTGGTGGCTGCGGCATGTGGGGTTGAACGGCGGCCGATGGGTTCCTAAACCCTGGATTCGTTTGCATGAGGAAGATAAAGGCTTCGGCCTTGATTTTAGATCGTGCAGCTGATATTGTTTTGGTAAGTAAAAAAAATTGTCTTAATTATATATAAAAATCTTTAAACATGAATATCTTTCGCATACATTATCAGAATTCGATGAAACTGGCGACAGCGGAATCGCAGCGACGAGTACTACGCAGTAGAGCAATTTTGGAGTCATTCGAAGCTCGTAAATTTTTTAGATTAAATCGAAGGCGCTCGATTTATTTTAAAATTGGAATGGCTCAACATTTAAACTCAATGTGAGTTAATCTCACTCCATCTGAAATGGTAGTTAATTTAAATAGTTAATATTTAAATGAATGCTTGGTCGGTTGAATGTGATGATGGTTATCAGATTGGATCGATATTTATTTTTTGTGCTAAAATATGTGGATGCAGAGAAACAGGTTGGAGGGATCGAACTGGGTTCCTTACAATATAGAAATTATTTTCATAATTGATGATGTATTTCATTTATATACTGTGATGGATTAATTTGGAAATTAAGCCGTGCTGTGTTATGATTGAGTAAGTATAATTAGGCATTTCAAAATATAAAAGAAAATAAAATAAATTGGGATTAAAAAGGGAAATGAAAAGTGATTTTAAGTAATGAATTTAAGGGAATTAAATTCAGGAAATTGGTTTGGAAATTGGAAGTGTTTTTTGAAATTGTGATTTAATAAGGAAATTAAGAATGGAAATTTATAAACTGGGCTTATAAATGGAATGTGATAGTTATCGAGGGATAAATTTGAAAGTATAGATTTCCGGTGGGAGTTTCTATAAGAAAGTGCGAATTGTTTTAAAAATAGTAGTGAGATTATTTTTAAAGAGATAGGAAGTGTATTTTCTTGGAAAACTAAGTATGTTTTCAAAGAAAAGCTTTTCGAAATATAAACTAGAAGTTTAAAATGTGTTTTTAGAATGTTTTAGAAGAAAATACTATTTTTAATTATTTTCAAGTGAAAAGTAAATATTATTAAAGTAATTATGGTATTTAATTATTTTGAAGATAAATTAGTATTATGATTTCTAAACGAAATTTTATTTTAAGTACTTGATGTAATAACTTTATATAAAAAGGAAATTTTTGATTTAAGTTACCCAAGAATTTTTTTATAGATTTTCAAAGTATATTTTGAATAAAGAATCTGGTGCCTTATTTTTAAATAATTTAAGTATATATTTTGAAAGTGATTTCCAGGAGATGGGAAATGTGTTTAAAAATAAAAAGGAGCTTTATTTTTAAAGTGTGGGAAGGAACATACGGGATTGAGACGTAAATTTTAATTGGGATAAATCGAGCAGGATTTATAAAGGATTTTATGGGTCACTGAAATGGAAGTGTATTTCACTGTAAAGCCAAGTATGTTTTCAAGCAGATTTTTTTAAAGGAATGTTTTAAGAAATTATTATTTAAGTTGTTAAATTTTAAAGGTAAATATTTATTAAAATAGTTATATTAGTAATTGTTTTTAAAGGTTAATTGGTATTACATTTTAAAAAGATAATTATTAATATTTATATTTATAAAGTAGTTTTATTTTAAATATTCTTAAAGTATATATCTTTGAATAAAGTATTAAAGTAGTTTTTAATTTAAATGTTTAAAAGTATATTTTATAATAAAGTGTTTTAAATTATTTTAAAATCTAAAGTGTTTGTACTTGGTGATTTCAGTGGAAATAGAAAATATTTGGAAATATGTTCTGTGAGGGAAGATGGTTTTGCACTGTCTTCAAAGGATTGAAAGTGGAAATATATCTTGTGAAGATAATTTGAGGCTAATAAATAATTTGGAAAATTATTTATGTTTGATGGTTGTTTGTGAATGTTGATTGATAGTTATATAACCGATTATCAATATTGGCCAATGCGTTGTTCGTCTCAAAGAGACCGGGATCGGGATTAAATTCTCGAAAACCACTTAGATCCGGTTTGTACGTTTTCGTGAGGAAGATGAGTTTGGATTCGAAGATGGAGCAGTGAAGTGCAAGGTCTAGTCGCAAACTAATCCTGAGGTGACTCCAAACTAGATGTATTAGGAGTAGTGCCTTCGGTTCCGTTCGAACCTGAGACAGACTTGTATGGATGAATGCTTTCAGAACATCGTCAGGCAAACGATGAACATTCTAAGTGATATGTTCTAAAAAGGTAACGCTTAGCCTCGAGCCTCATCAACCAGGAATGACTAAAAATCAGGAGTTATGTAGTAAGGCTAAGTGGGTAGCATCCATTAGGGTGAGGTTATCCCTGTCTAGGTGTCCTTTTATTTCGGCTTAGTGGGGGGTTGCTGATCCCAACCGCCGGATGATCTTACTCGGGATTATCCAGTAAGGGGTTGTGATGACCCGGAATTTTCGAGCATTTAAAATCAGAATATTTAATCGATTTTAAATATTCAACAGAGAAATTTTAACCTGAATTCAAATATCACAGTTTATTTGATGATTAAATTATTAAATTAAATAATTTGAAGTTAGTAAAAATGCTAAATCTTGAGTTCTAAGCCGATTAAAATAATTTAAAGGCTTGTAAAATTCATATCGAAAACACTGAAGATAGTATAGGTGTTTAAATTTGATTCGGAAGTGTTTTGTTAGGTTTTGAAATTTCATCGTTTGAATTGAATTTAAAAATAGCCTTCCGAGGCACAGTCTCGGAATTTGACGAAACCAGTTCCATTGGATCTGTAATATTGTATTATTATCGGATTTCAAATTTCGTAGCGATTAGAATTTTTGTGTGAGCGTGCGATATATAAACGCGCTAAAAATTTAATTTATAATAGCCGGTTCGGAATTTAAAGATAAACTATTTCAACTAGTCAAATTTATTTTTACATCATCGTTTCCTTTCCATCAGTTTCCAAATCACTATAGCTGGGTTGCTCTATCACACAACATTCCCTTTCTTTCATTTAATCAGTGTCTCAACCTTGTTCCTTTTCATTTCTTAAGTTAAGAACCGAAAAAAAACAATGGCTTCCTTCAGAAGCAAATGAAAAAAATCTCATGTCTCCTATTACTTCACGGTCGAGCTTCCCTTTTCCCTCAAACCCATCGTTCAATACGAAAAAAAACAAAGTAAATGGCCGAAGCCTCTTCGTCGATATAAAAAAAATTGCAGACGATTTAAATCGATGGCGACGCAGAATTAAGGACGAGCTCGAACGAGAGAAAGAGGGGGAGGAAATGCTCGCGCGCATCGACGGCAGTGGAATCGAAGCCATGTCGACTTCGATGCGGCGGAGAGCTCGTGCGATTGAATCGCGATGGAAGCTCGGGTCGAAGGCAACTGGAGTGTAGTGTGTCCGATTCAGGCAATCTAGGGCTTATCGATTTCGTTTGGGGTTTGGGATGAGGCCAGTTGGGTATGGCAGCCGATGCAACTTGGAGAGAAAGGGAGAAGGGGCTGCGACCATCACCAACCGGTCGCGAGCATAGGGGTTGAGTCGACGTTGTCTTTAGCTAAGGTATTTATCTTTATTGATTGATATCTGTATGTATATTCACGTAAAAATATCTACAGAAAAGAAATTCCCAGTATATGAAATATATATACAAGTATGAATAAATATACTGGTATGTGAGGTATAAATGTTGTTTTAATGTAATGAAAATAAATTTATATATGGATGTATAGTGTAGTTCAACTGGAAATTTATATTTTTCTTACAGTAGAGAAAAGATTTCTGTTTTAATTTAATAGATAAACAATAAAACAGAAGATAATATTTATACGTGATTTTGGGAAATGTATAGGAATTTAAAATATTAAAAGTGAGTATATAAAATTTTATAGATTGTTTTCATAGTGAAGCTTCAGAGAAAACTAAATGTATAAATATACATATTTACTTTGCTATTTACGTTAAATTAATAAGATGATGAATTGGTTCAATTTATTTATTTAATTAATCATAACTACTAAAAGTTTTTAAAAGGAAATAATTAGTTAAAATAAATTATTAGTTAATTAAATTAAGTTTATCAAATGGAAATTAATTATTCAAATTGTTGGAATATCGATAAAATCATATAATTGTTATACAAGGTCTCAAATCGAGAAAACCGAGTCAAGAAGGAAGTGGATTGCAAAAATAAAGAAAAGGTGAGTTTATCTCACTCAGTTAAATTTAATTCAAATGATTAAATTTAAATAAATTGGTTGAATGGTTGAATTGGTTGATGTGCTATAGTATAGCATATACTACATCTTGGAATGTTTGATTTGTATTGCACTAACATCTATGGATGCAGGGAAAACAAGTTGAAGGGATCCAACTGGATCCCTCAACATTTATTATTTAATATTCTCTGTTGTGATTATTTGATATTCTATGATGAATTATATTGGAATATTGAATGTTATGGTTTGATTGGATATATTTGAGTATAATGAATTACCAAAAATATATAAATTAGATTTTGGAAAGAAAATAAAAGAAGTAAATTTGTAAATGAAATAATCTTAGAAAATTTAATAAATTAAGAATGAATTAAAAAATAATGGAAGTGATGCTAAATACTATTAAATAACTTCGAGTATGGAAAGGAAAGGATTTGAATAAACAGAAATTAATGAATTGTGAAATTAAGTGATATTATTTTAATGGAATAAAGAATTATTTAAAATTTAAAGTTTAAATTTATTTAAAGGGATAAAGAAGTAATTTGAGGAATCTAAATTGGTATTTCAATTAAAAATATTTTAAATCATAATTAAAGAAATAATCTAAATCAGTGGATTTTGGAATTAAAAAGGTAGTAAATTGGGAATCAATTTGGAAATTGATTCAAGAGTTTGGATTCGAGATTTAAAGATGAATGTGTAGAGAAGTATATTTCTCTGGATAGCCAAGTACGTTTAATTCAAAAAATTTAAATATAAGATAAAAGTTTTTAATGTTATAAAAAGTATGTTTAGGAATTTATTATTTCTAAATATCTAAATTCTAAAGTAAATATTTTCAAATTTATTATCGAAGAAATTATTTAAAAGGTAACTTAGTGTTTTGTTTTAAAGAGTGAAAGCCTAGTTGTATATTTTATAAAGTAACCATATTTTCAAATAGTTATATAGTATGTATTTTTAACTAATTATTGAATTAGTTTTAGCTTAAATGTTTTAAAGTAAATTCCAAAGAAAGTATTTTTTTTTAAAATCTATTATTATAATAATTATTTAAAGAATGATTTGGTATTTTGTTTAAAGAAGAAAATCTAGTTATATTTATAAAGTAAACTTATTTTAATTATTTCTAAAGTATTATTTTAAAATTAGTACTAAAGTTAAATTTTCTAAATTAAATGTTAAACGTATTTTACAATAAGGTGTTTTGAAATTACTTAAAAATCTAAAATGTTGTGCTTGGTGATTCTAGTGGAAATAGAAAATACTTGGAATTTATTGTGAGAAAGGAAGATAGTTTGAAAGCTGTTTTCAAAAGGGGTTTGAAAGGTGGAAATATATCTTTCAAAGATATTTTGACATAAATAAATAGATTTGGGAGATTATTTATTGTTTGATGGATGTTGTAAATAATAATTGATAGTTAAATGACCGACTATCAATATTGGCCAAATGCGCTGATCGTTTCGAAGAGACCGGGATCGAGATTTATTTCTCGAAAACCACTTCGATCCGGTTTGGTTTCATGGGAAACGAGTTTGGATTCGAAGATGGGGCAGTGAAGTGCAAGGGCTAGTCGCTACTAATCCTGAGGATATTTCCAAAATGGATGCAGTAGGAATAGTGCCTTCGGTTCCTTTCGGACCCGGGATGGACTTGTATCGATGAATGCTTGCGAAACATCGTCAGGTGGACGATGGGCATTCTAATGGATACGTTCTAAAAAGGTAACGCTTAGCCTCAAGCCTCATCAAATGGGAATGACTGAAAATCAGGGGTTATGCAGCAAGGCTAGGTGGGTAGCACCCAAGCAGGGTGAGGTCATCCCTGTCTAGATGTCCCTTTTTATTTCGGCTTAGTGGGCGGTTGTTGATTCCAACCGCGGGGTGATCTCACTCGGGATTATCCAGTAAGGGGTAGTCCCGGTCTTGTGTTGTAGGGGAGCGGGCATACTCCTCGATACTGTGATCTTGGCCACGTACTGTGACAGGTGGTACCCCAGTGCCTAGTCATTAGTTGGAAATCCATTCTCCCTACGAGCCTTGTACGAGTTTTGTTTGTATTACCCACTCTGTGGCTAGTAGCTGGAATTTAATGAATGTAACAATTTCGGCTATTTTATAAGTATTTGTGTATAGACCCTATTATAATATCAGAGGATTTCTATAAAAAAAAGTGTTTTAGCTATCGTAAGATAAAAACCCGACATGTTTATTTGTGGCGTGGTCTTACGAGATGCTTTTATTTTCAAAGGATTTTTGAAACTTTAATAATCAATTGGGTGTGATTTTCTCACGCTGGTATTCCAGACTGACCCGGGTGTTATTTAACCATAATGCTTGGGTCAGACCGATTATTATATGATATAGGATATGATGCTGTGGAGCTCAGGAGACGAGAAGGATGACGATACGCACTCCCGTACTTGTTTATATATATTATATTCCGCTGTGTTGAGTTGTTGTGTATCCATTTGTATGATACTGATGTTGAGTTGTGATTGATGTATTCTGATGATGTAATATATAAACAAATATATTTGATTTTGAGTAAAGATCATTTATTATCTATTATATTTTATTCCGCTGTGATGGATAGATTCTGTTCATATTTTCTATTTTCTTCTTCTCCCGCTTCTTCTTTAACCCAAATGGTTCGTATTTCTGTACAACTTGAGTTGATTTAGGTAGAATAGTGTTGACTCAAGGGGTACAATTTGCGGGCTGTTACAGTGGTATCAGAGCTTAGGTTGGTGATAACCTTGGCTCTGGTGGGCTTACTCATTAAAGAGAGTCTATAGTACTCTAGAATGAGTTTAAGCGTATTAATAAATATGAGCGCGTATTTTTTAGTGAATATAAATTGTTTTTAATATTGTGTTGATTGATTTATTGAGTGGCATATGAACCTTCGTCGGCACAGTCTGTACAACTGTATCGAAGGGGTTTCTAAACACTTGAATAGAACAATCGACACGGTATTGTTTTAAATGTGGGTGAATGAAATAATTTTACCCAAAAATATTTTTTGATATAAAGAAAAGTTTTTGTAAACTATTTTAGCTAATATATGGTTGCTTGGATGTTAGAAATAAAGATATTTAAATTATTATCCTTATTGTATGGGAATTTAACTAGAAATTGAAAACATAACCAAAGTTTAAGGGAATAAATTCATTATAAAATGAAATTCATAAATATGAATTATAAATGTAAATTATAAATTGAAATATAATCGAATGAGAATTTGTATGAGAATAAGCTGTGCAAATGAATTATAGTTAAAATTTGATTTAAGCAGGATTTGGAAATTTAAATCCTCGAGATTTGGGAGTATTTTGAAGATAAATAATAGAATTATTTTTTTGGGGGTATTTATGAAAGGAAATTTGTTTAAATGAATTTTGAAAGTGATATAGCATTGAAATCACTTGGATTATTAGGAAATAATTCTGATGATGACGGCCGCATCATCAGTATTCATTTTCGAATTTCTAAGTGAAGGATTGCTGCCAAATTGGTTTGTTCAGAAAAGCTAGTTGTTTTTGGAAATTTCAAAAGAAATTTGTTGAGGATAAAACCAGGATTGGTTTGACTTTTGAGAAATGTGATTTGAGAAGTTGGAGATTCCAAAATAATTTGAAACCAAAGGTCGGGTATTTAAAAGATCCTGATGAGATAGGTTGTAAGCTTATAAATTAAGATAATTTTTAAATCTGGAAGGAAATATAAGCTTTGAATGTTAGAAATTTAAATTTAAAGTGAAATTTAAAAATGAAATTAATTTGGATCGGAGAATAAAATTTAACTGGATTGAAATTAATAAAATATTCTGAAAATAATATCCAGTTGTTTTCGAATTAAGTTGAAGTCGAATTGTAATTAAATAAATCTAAGTCTAAATAAAATTGAATTGGGGTAAATATTGGAATGGAATTAGATTGTTACCTGAATAAATGGAAAATAATTGGATAAGGATTGGATCGAAATAAATAAATCAGAATAACTTATAAAAGAACTAAAAACCCATGGAAACAAAAAAATATGCTTGGGTTATAAATAAGTATAAGGCTTGAGTTAAAAATAAAAGATGAACACATTTAAGCCTAGAATGAATAGAAATGTGTGAAATAATAAGTGGTGACTTCTAAAATTGAAAGGGTGGGATAGAAAAACTCAAGATAAATATTGTTTGATGAATTAGAAATAAAATTAAAACCCTAACTTGAATTATAAAATAAATTTGAACTTAAGAAAATTTAATGAAGAGATTTTGAGATTTAAAATCAAGTATTGAACTATAAATAGGGAGAATTAATTTGCTAATAAATTAGTTAATGAAATATGTAATAGGAACCTAATGTAGTTAGATAGAAGCTGAATTATGAGATTGTGATGAAGTTTGGAAATAAAACTCAAGTTATAAATTAATGTTGGAATATTTAAATTGCTTATAAAAAGTGTTTAATATGCATTGCTGTTAGAATTCATGCGTTTAATGTGTTTAACTATTGCAAATAAGTGAAATATTGTTAAACTTCATATATTTGGCACTTACATGTTTAAATTGATTAAGTACAGGTACCTGGGAGCCGTGTGGCTGGATATGGTTGTGCTAACTGCTAAAATTATAAGTTGTTTGCTTAAAAATGCTAAATAAGGTACGCCTACGCAATAAAAATAGGAAATATGAATTGTTTTTGGTTTTTCCGACCGGGTGGGTCGATGTATATATATTTATATCTTTTGTCAAATTGCAAAAGCTCCTCCGTACAAAGGAGACTCTGCCAAAAAAATTCAGAAATTTTGGGAGTTAGAAAATTTTGAAAAATTTAGTTAACGACAAAACGATTTCAAATTGGAAATTGAAATAAATTAGTAAACGAGACTAATTTAAAATAATGACATAAATTAGTTATAAATGACAAATAAAATTTAAATATTTAGAGTTAAAGATAAATTGAATTCATATGGTAATGAAAGAATCAATTTGAATAGAAATATATATAAACAGAAGTGCTAAGATGGAAATTAATAAAGAAACACATAAAATGCTTATACTAAACTTAAGTAAGGAGTGGTGCATACTCAATTGGAAATTGATATTACAAACATAATCTAAAATAATATTTGAATTGATAAACATTGACATTTTGTAAGGAAATCGATAAAATGTTTTTGGAATGTTGTGATGGATATTAGTGCTAAGCAGGGTATGCAGGAAATATAAAGGGAAAAGAGAATTGATTTTGATTTCAAAAGATAAATTTTAAATGCTCGACAAAAAGGTATGTTTAAAAATTTCTGCAAAATTTGATTGGGTTTTTGGATCTAGACACTTGGCGTTTTGTTTCCTTTTGAGATTTGGGAGCCCGTAGAGGCCTTTTGTAGTTGTACCGAGCTAGCCCCGCAAAGGAGACGCTGGCGAAATTTTTCAGAAATTTAGATAGTTAGAAAATTTTCGAGAAATTTTGAAAATTTTAAACTTGGTTCTGAATTGTAACTTGAATAGTGAATAAGTATAGTTATTTAGGAACTATGGAAAAACTTGGAAAGTTAGTAAGAATAATAGTGGGTCTTTTATAAAAGATAGTTGGTAAGATGTTGAATTGTTAGAAACTATTTGGATTTGGGGAAAAAATAAGTGGGTATTGGACCGTTCTTCCTAATTAGTAATTTTGGGGACGAAATTCTTTTAAGAGGGGAGGAACGCGACTACTCGGAATTTTCGAGCATTTAAAATCTGAATATTTAATCGATTTTAAATATTCAATAGAGAAATTTTAACCTGAATTCAAATATCACAATTTATTTGATGATTAAATTATTAAATTAAATAATTTGAAGTTAGTAAAAATGCTAAATCTAGAGTTCTAAGCCTATTAAAATAATTTAAAGGCTTGTAAAATTCAAATTGAAAACACTAAAGATAGTATAGGTGTTTAAATTTGATTCGGAAGTGTTTTGTTAGGTTTTGAAATTTCATCGTTTGAATTGAATTTAAAAATAGCCTTCCGAGGCACAGTCTCGAAATTTGACGAAACCAGTTCCATTGGATCCGTAATATTGTATTATTATTGGATTTCAAATTTTGTTGCGATTGGAATTGTTGCGTGAGCGTGCGATATATAAACGCGCTTAAAATTTAATTTATAATAGCCGGTTCGGAATTTAAAGATAAATTATTTCGACTAGTCAAATTTATTTTTACATCATCGTTTCCTTTCCATCAGTTTCCAAATCACTATAGCTGGGTTGCTCTATCATGCAACATTCCCTTTATTTCATTTAATCAGTGTCTCAACCTTGTTCCTTTTCATTTCTCAAGTTAAAAACCCAAAAAAAAAAAAAACAATGGCTTCCTTCAGAAGCAAATGAAAAAAAATCCCCCGTCTCCTATTACTTCACAGCCGAGCATCCCTTTTCCCTCAAACCCATCGTTCAATACGAAAAAAAAACAAAGTAAATGGCCGAAGCCTCTTCGTCGATATAAAAAAAATTGCAGGCGATTTAAATCGATGGCGACGCAGAATTAAGGACGAGCTCGAACTGAGAGAAAGAGGGGGAGGAAATGCTCGCGCGCGTCGACGGCAGTGGAATCGAAGCCATGTCGACTTCGATGCGGGGGAGAGCTCGCGCGATTGAATCGTGATGGAAGCTCGGGTCTAAGGCAACTGGAGTGTAGTGTGTCCGATTCAGGCAATCTAGGGCTTATCGATTTCGTTTAGGGTTTGGGATGAGGCCAGATGGGTATGGAAGCCGATGCAACTTGGAGAGCAAGGGAGAAGGGGCTGCGACCATCACCAACCGGTCGCGATCATAGGGGTCGAGTCGACGTTGGCTTTAGCTGAGGTATTTATCTTTATTGATTGATATCTGTATGTATATTCACGTAAAAATATCTACAGAAAAGAAATTCCCAGTATATGAAATATATATACAAGTATGAATAAATATACTGATATATGAGGTATAAATGTTGTTATAATGTAATGAAAATAAATTTATATATGGATGTATAGTGTATTTCAACTGGAAATTTATATTTTTCTTACAGTGGAGAAAAGATTTCTGTTTTAATTTAATAGGTAAACAGTAAAACAGATGATAATATTTATACGTGATTTTGGGAAGTATATAGGAATTTAAAATATTAAAAGTGAGTATATAAAATTTGATAGATTGTTTTTATAGTGAAGCTTCAGAGAAAACTAAATGTATAAATATACATATTTACTTTGCTAGTTACTTTAAATTAATAAGATGATGAATTGGTTCAATTTATTTATTTAATTAATCATAACTACTAAAAGTTTTTAAAAGGAAATAATTAGTTAAAATAAATTATTAGTTACTTAAATTAAGTTTATCAAATGGAAATTAATTAGTCAAATTGTTGGAATATCGATAAAATCATATAATTGTTATACAAGGTCTCAAATCGAGAAAATCGAGTCAAGAAGGAAGTGGATTGCAAAAATAAAGCAAAGGTGAGTTAATCTCACTCAGTTAAATTTAATTCAAATGATTAAATTTAAATAAATTGGTTGAATGGTTGAATTGGTTGATGTGCTATAGTATAAAATATACTACATCTTGGAATGTTTGATTTGTATTGCGCTAACGTCTGTTGATGCAGGGAAAACAGGTTGGAGGGATCCAACTGGATCCCTCAACATTTATTATTTAATATTCTTTGTTGTGATTATTTGATATTCTATGATGAATTATATTGGAATATTGAATGTTATGCTTTGATTGGATATATTTGAGTATAATGAATTACCAAAAATATATAAATTGGATTTTGGAAAGAAAATAAAAGAAGTAAATTTGTAAACGAAATAATCTTAGAAAATTTAATAAATTAAGAATGAATTGTAAACGGAATGGAAGTGATGTTAAATACTAATAAATAAATTCGAGTATGGAAAGGAAAGGATTTGAATAAATAGAAATTAATTAATTGTGAAATTAAGTGATATTATTTTAATGGAATAAAGAATTATTTAAAATTTAAGTTTAAATTTATTTAAAGGGATAAAGAAGTAATTTGAGGAATCTAAATTGGTATTTCAATTAAAAATATTTTAAATCATAATTAAGGAAATAATCTAAATTAATGGATTTTGGAATTAAAAAGGTAGTAAATTGGGAATCAATTTGGAAATTGATTCAAGTGTTTGGATTCGAGATTTAAAGATGAATGTGTAGAGAAGTATATTTCTCTGGATAGCCAAGTACGTTTAATTCAAAAAATTTAAATATAAGACAAAAGTTTTTAATGGTGTTTTAAAAAGTATGTTTAGGAATTTATTATTTCTAAATATCTAAATTCTAAAGTAAATATTTTCAAATTTATTATCGAAGAAATTATTTAAAAGGTAACTTAGTGTTTTGTTCTAAAGAGTGAAAGCCTAGTTGTATACTTTATAAAGTAACCATATTTTCAAATAGTTATATAGTATGTATTTTTAACTAATTATTGAAGTAGTTTTAGCTTAAATGTTTTAAAGTAAATTCCAAAGAAAGTATTTTTTAGAAAAAATCTATTATTATAATAATTATTTAAAGAATGATTTGGTATTTTGTTTAAAGAAGAAAATCTAGTTATATTTATAAAGTAAATTTATTTTAATTATTTCTAAAGTATTATTTTAAAATTAGTACTAAAGTTAAATTTTCAAAATTAAATGTTAAACATATTTTACAATAAGGTGTTTTGAAATTACTTGAAAATCTAAAATCTTGTGCTTGGTGATTCCAGTGGAAATAGAAAATACTTGGAATTTATTGTGAGAAAGGAAGATAGTTTGAAAGCTGTTTTCAAAAGGTGTTTGAAAGGTGGAAATATATCTTGCAAAGACATTTTGAGATAAAGAAATAAATTTGGGAGATTATTCATTGTTTGATGGATGTTGTAAATAATAATTGATAGTTAAATAACCGACTATCAATATTGGCCAAATGCGCGGATCGTTTCGAAGAGACCGGGATCGAGATTTATTTCTCGAAAACCACTTCGATCCAGTTTGTACGTTTCGTGGGAAACGAGTTTGGATTCGAAGATGGAGCAGTGTAGTGCAAGGGCTAGTCGCTATTAATCCTGAGGATATTTCCAAAATGGATGTAGTAGGAATAGTGCCTTCGGTTCCGTTCGGACCCGGGGCAGACTTGTATGGATGAATGCTTGCGAAACACCGTCAGGTGGACGATGGGTATTCTAAGGGATACGTTCTAAAAAGGTAACGCTTAGCCTCAAGCCTCATCAAATGGGAATGACTGAAAATCAGGGGTTATGCAGCAAGGCTAGGTGGGTAGCACCCAAGCAGGGTGAGGTCATCCTTGTCTAGATGTCCCTTTTTATTTCGGCTTAATGGGCGGTTATTGATCCCAACCGCGGGGTGATCTCACTCGGGATTATCCAGTAAGGGGTAGTCCCAGTCTTGTGTTGCAGGGGAGCGGGCGTACTCCTCGGTACTGTGATCTAGGCCACGTACTGTGATAGGTGGTACCCCAGTGCCTAGTCATTAGCTGGAAATCCATTCTCCCTACGAGCGTTGTATGAGTTTTGTTTGTATTACCCACTCTGTGGCTAGTAGCTGGAATTTAATGAATGTAACAATTTCGGCTATTTTATAAGTATTTGTATATAGACCCTATTATAATATCAGAGGATTACTATAAAAAAAGTGTTTTAGCTATCGTAAGGTAAAAACCCGACATGTTTATTTGTGGAATGGTCTTACGAGATGCTTTATTTTCAAAGGATTTTTGAAACTTTAATAATCAATTGGGTGTGATTTTCTCACGCTGGTATTTCAGACTGACTCGGGTGTTATTTAACTGTAATGCTCGGGTCAGACCGAGTATTATAGGATACAGGATATGGTGCTATGGAGCTCAAGAGGCGA
Organism: Allium cepa; assembly: GCA_030765085.1. Taxonomy (NCBI): domain Eukaryota; kingdom Viridiplantae; phylum Streptophyta; class Magnoliopsida; order Asparagales; family Amaryllidaceae; genus Allium; species Allium cepa. The sequence goes on from CM060937.1 coordinate 382,449,051, forward strand.
GCATGATGACGATACGTACTTCCATACTTGTTTATATATATATATATATTCCGCTGTGTTGAGTTGTTGTGTATCATTTGTATGATACTGATGTTGAGATGTGATTGATGTATTCTGATGATGTAATATATAAACAGATATATTTGATTTTGAGTAAAGATCATATATTATCTATTATATTTTATTCCGCTGCGATGGATAGATTCTGTTGATGTTTTCTATTTTCTTCTTCTACCTCTTCTTCTTTAACCCAAATGGTTCGTATTTCTGTACAACTTGAGTTGATTTAGGTAGAATAGTGTTGACTCAAGGGGTACGGATTTGCGGTCTGTTACAGGGTAGTCCTAGTCTTGTGATGCAGGGGATCGGGAGGGATCCTCGGTACGCTGATCTAAACCAGGTATTGTGACAGGTGGTACCCCAATGCCTAGTCATTAGTTGGAAATCCATTCTCCCTACGCGCCTGTACGGTTTTGATTGTGCCTAACTATTGCTGAAACGTGAGATGCAAGCATTTCAGCTAAATTCTATTTTACTTTCTATAGACACTATTATAATATCAGATGGATTTGATAAGAAATGTTTTAGCTATCGTAAGGTAAAAACCTGCCATGTTTATTTGTGACGCGGTCTTACGAGATGCTTTTGTTTTCAAAGTATTTTGATACTTTAATAACCAGTTTAGGTGTATTTCTCTCACGCTGATATTCCAGACTGACTCAGGTGTTATTTTGTTATAATGCTCGGGTTAGATCGAGTATTATAGATTAGAGGAAAGGATGCTATAGAGCTTAGGAGAGGAGCTGAAGTCTGAGACGCATTACCGTATTTGTTTTTATCCGCTGCCGTGGTTGTTTGAAATTGTCAGGTTGGTTATCGTTGTTTGTTTGTGATACTTTGATGATGTAAAATATAAAACAGATATAGTTTTCATTTTGTGTAAAGATCTATTATTGACTATTATATTTTGTTCCGCTGCAATTGTGAGATTTTATTATTATTTAATTCCTTCTTTCTTCTATCTCCTTTCTTTTTCCCCAATAATCTGTCTTTTCCAGCACCCGATCGTCGGCATATTATATTGTAGCATATTTTTTGCCTATTTTCGAGGGTCGAGAGGGATGGGTCGTCACACGTGGTATCAGAGCTTAGGTTAGCGATAATGTAGGCTTTGGTGAGGAAAATTACTTATTAGAAAGAGTCAGAAGTACTCTAAAATGAGTTGAGTGTATTAGCAGATATGAGAGCGTGGGTTAATGAATATAAAAATTGTTTTTATACTGTGTTTACTTATCGGTTGAGTGTTTATGAATTCTGGTCGGTACGGGAAGTACAACCGTATCGATAAGGGTTTTAAAACTATTAAACAAGAAAAACCGACATAGTATTGTTTTTAAAGTGGGTAAATGAAATAATTTTACCCAAAATTATATTTTGATATAAAATTATCTGAAATTATTATGTATATTTGGATGTTTGGGTGTTATACGGTAATCAAATAAGAATTTAAAATTTGAAATGTTTTATAACCAAATAAAATTCAATGAGTATGACTTATCTAAAGAAGTATAACTAAAATTTGATTTAAACCAGAATTTAAATCCTGGAATTTTAAAAAGGGTTTTAAACGAATTTAAACAAAAAGTTCGGGAATTTAAAATCTTGGGAATGTTTGAAATGTTTTCCAAAGTGTTTGAAGGCAATGATGGAGTATTATTTTGGGAAACATTTTTGAATGGAAATTGTTTTGAAAGGAATTTGTGGAAGTAAGGAAGCATTGAACTCACTTCAGTCGTTGGAAAATAATCCTGATGATGATGGCCACATCATCAGAATTCATTTTCGAGTTTCTAAAGTGATGTTTTACTATCGGGGTGATTGATTATGATATTTGTTTGGACTTGTTGGGTATAAAAATAGTTTTAGAAATTTAAAAAGGGAAATTTGTTTTGGTAAAACCAAGTGTTTTGGAATTTGGAGATTTTATTTGATATACTAAGTGGGTATGTGTTATTTATGATGTCAAAATGGTTTTGAAATAAAATCGGGTAATTGAATTCTGGGAACTCTATTTAAATAATATGAAAAGTTAAGATAAATCAACTATCGTACGTATAAAGTGAAGTTGATATTAATAAGAAGAAAATGAACATTTTAATCCTGAATTAAAATTAAAATTGAGTAAATGGAAGTGAATAAAATATATTTGCATTTAACTCAGGATAAGTTAAATATAAAATAAAATTGAAATTGAAATTGAATTAAATTGAATATAAAGTTGAAATGTAAAATTATTATAATTGTGTAATGAAAATTTATACCCTTAAGCTATTACGTGATATATATATATATATATATATATATATATATATATATAATTTGGAATTGTGATTATAAGGTGAAAATGACTCAAATGAGCAATATAAGCTTTTAAATAAATAAGTTGGTGAACTTAAGAATAGGAAATGAAAGTTGTAACACCAAAATAAAATGGTTGGTATTTTATGGGAAATTCAAAACTTGATCCTAAGTGAAATATAAATTGGAATAAGATGAGGAAAAATAAAACATGAATGGACTTAGGTTAATAAATAAGTTTGAACTTATATATAGAGAAATAGAATTATGTGAATTTGAATTGGATTAAAATCAAAAATCAGCTGTGTTATAAATAATCTTGAATAGGATTAAATTCTTATTTAAAATAGTAATGGAAACGGTATGAATTTAAGTTGGATAAATAAAATTTGGTTGAACTTGAATTGGAATCGGAAAAGAATTGAATTGAAAGAAAATTTAATTTAGTTGAAATGATATTGAATAAAGTAAATGCTTACTCAACTAAATCCAAAGGAATTGTTTGAGGATGAATTTAGTGTAAGCTAAATTAAATGGAAATTTTATTGGAATGAATAAAATTTTGGTAGCTTGTTAAAAATTTAAAAAGCAAAATAAAACCCAGTTCTGGTTTAGAATAATTGGAATGGTTATGTAATTAGTAAATTCAGAAATGAATTGAGAAGGTGAATAAATTTAAAATGGATTAAGTAAGTTAACAAATTGAATTAAAATTTGTAATGGATTGGAATTTGATTGAATAAGAATCAAATTAAAATGGAAATAAGATTAAGGTGAGAAGAAATGGAGTTATTTCGTTATTGAAATAACTTAAGCAAATTGGAAAATGATTGTGGTCGAACTTTAAAAGGGGTCTTGAATGAAATTTGTTTAGATAATAAAATTTTAATGCAAGTGAAAGAATTTTAATTTCTTATCGTGATGAAATAAGAATGTATGAGTTGTAAATAGGAATGATATTAAAATAAACTTAAGTTGGATGATGAACTTGAAGTGAGAATAGGGATTTGATTTAATAATTGTGATGAAGTAAAAATTGTTTGTGTTATGAATAATTCCAAATGGAATAAAATTGGTATAGATTGAGAAGGAATTAATTTTAAATGGTTATAAGCTTAAGTGACGGTTACTTGCATGGGTAACTTTAAAATTTGCATGGAAATTGGTTGTTTGTTTAAAACGAAATTGAACTGATTTAAAGAAGCAAATTAAGCTGGTTTTTGAATCAATTGGATTAAGTGAAATCTAATTAAGTGGTTTTGTATATAAATGCAAGTGAATCATAAAAGAAATGCAAATATATCAAATTTAAAATAAAAATTTGATTGTGAATCAATTTGGAATTGAATTGAAGTAAATTGATGTAAGTAAAGCAGAGGTTAATCATATTGAAGAGAAAATGAATTGGTTGTAGTATATATGAATTGTATATAGTAAACTTGAATGTAACTCATTCGAGTGGAATAAAATGAAGTTTGGATTTGTTAGGGAATTAAAATGGTGATTGAAATCTTGTGATTTCTTATAAAATATGATTAGCATGTAGGATTTTGGGAATTGGTTAGTTGGGATGTGTAATTGATGTGTTTGGCTAAGATTAATGAATGGAATGTTGTTAAAAATTCTCATATTATTGGAAACTGATGTGTTTGTTTGAGTAAGTACAGGTACGGAAGGCAATCGATAGAGTTGGAGCACGTAAATGCATAATATATTAGCCGCTTGCTTAAAAAAATGCTAATCAAAGGTACGCCTACGCAATAAATTTTGAAAAATGATAATATATTATGGTATATTTTGTTTTCCAACCGTGTGGGTCGATGTATATATATTTATGTTTATTGTGATAATATATTGGGAGTTAGAAAGTTTTTGGATGTTTTGAAAATTTTGGGTTAACTAGAAAGTTGCATTTTGAAATGGTGTTGTAAACAAAACTTTTGAGTTCAAAATAAAGAGAATGGTTTTGGAATTGAGCTAAAAAGTTTTGGTGAAGTGAATGTAAGTTTTAACTAAGTAAGTTTGGGTAAGTAAATGGGTTTAGTAGCATCTTCCTACCTTAGCAAATTTCAAGGACGAAATTTTTATAAGGGGGAGGAATGTAACGACCCGGAATTTTTGGTTGTTAGATTTGAACATTAATTCATTTTAAATGTTGAATGTGAATTGTAATTTGGTTTTGAAACAAAAAGATTTGGATTAGATTAATGAAATTGGTTAAATTCCAAATATGGCTATTCAATTGGATTTGAATAATAATAATTAAATATTTGAAATGGGGATAAATTGTGAATCTGGATGCAAATAGTTATGGAAATGGTTTCTAAGATTATTTTAAATCTAGTTCGATTTGAATTTTAATATTGGACTTTTGGATGGAATCAAAAGTCGATAAGTCAAATTTGGAATCTATATTATTTTAATAATGAAATTTAATATTTTGATAATGTATCAGATTTTGATTTAAATTGAATCAGAATGATTTCTTATGTGATCATAGATTCTATATGATTTATAATTAAGTTAGTAAAATTTTAAAAGAGAAACTTTAAATGATTTCGACAATTTTGAAAATCGCTCGAATTAATCGACGAGTTAAAATAGCCTTCCAGGACACAGTCTCGGAACTCGGCGAAACCAGTTCCATTGGATCCATAATAGTTAATTATTATCAACAATTTTCGTAATGTTTGGAGTTATCGTTTTTTCCGTACGGGTGAGAAACGCGTTGAAATTAAAATCGATAATTTAATATTTAAACTCGATTCAAAAAACTATCTTCCACTTATGATCAAATTAGGCTCCAAAACACATTCCATTGTGTTCGGAATGCAGGTAAAACCTTATAAACGCCAGGCAGCACGTGTGATTTGGAGTTCGTTTAAAAAGTTAAGAATTTATGAATATATTATTATTAAATTAATGTATTAACGTATATATATACACGTTTATCAGCTAAACCCTATTCTCTAAAACGCAGCCGCCACCTAACTATTTAATGGCCGAAAACCTCTCAACTTTGCCTCAATCTTCCTCCAAATCCATCAGTCCATTGCAAAAACTTCTAACTGCATTATTATAGAGCAAGGACTATCCATCCAACGGCCGAGATGATGTTTAGTGTTGTGGATCGTCGGAATTATCACCGCGTAGTGGGCACGTTCGAGTGCAGAAATTGAGGCAAGCGTGGTGCCGAGCTCGTTCGTTTTCTGGCCAAGGGTGTGTGGCATGTGGGGCTTCGTCGTGGTGGGTTTTGATCGTGTTCTAGGTCGATGTAGTGGCCACGACATATGGGGTTGAATGGCGACTGATGGGTTCCTAAACCCTGGATTCATTTGCGTAAGGAAGATAAAGGCTTCTGCCTTGATTTTAGATCGTGCGGCTGATATTGTTTTGGTAAACTAAAAAAATTGTCTTAAATATATATACAAATGTTTAAACTTGAATATCTTTCGCATACATTATCAGAATTCGGCAAACTGGCGATGTCGGCAGTGACGAGTACTACGCAGTGGAGCAATTTTGGAGTCATTCGAAGCTCGTAATTTTTTTAGATTAAATCGAAAGCGCTCGATTTAATTTAAAATTGGATTGGCTCAATGTTTAAACTCAAGGCGAGTTAATCTTACTCACATCTGAAATGCTAGTTAATTTAAATAGTTAATATTTAAATGATTGCTTGGTTGGTTAAATGTGATAATGGTTATCAGATTGGATCGATATATATTTGTTGTGCTAACATCTATGGATGCAGGGAAACAGATTGGAGGGATCCAACTGGATTCCTCATAATATAGAAATTATTTTCATAATTGATGATGTATTTCATTTACATACTATGATAGATTTATTTGGAAATTAAGCAGTGATGTGTTATGATTGAATAAGTATAATCTGGCATTTTAAAATATAAAAGAAAATAAAATAAATTGGGATTAAAAAGGGAAATGAAAAGTGATTTTAAGTAATGAATTTAAGGGAATTAAATTCAGGAAAAGGGTTTGAAAATTGGAAATATTTTTTGAAATTGTGATTTAAAAGGGAAATAACGAATAGAAATTTATAAACTGGGTTTATAAATGGAATGAGATATTTATCGGGGGATAAATTTGAAAGTATAGGTTTCCAGTGGGAGTCTCTATAAGAAAGTGCGAATTGTTTTAAAAATAGTAGTGAGATTATTTTTAAAGAGATGGGAAGTGTGTTTTCCTGGAAAACTAAGTATGTTTTCAAAGAAAACTTTCGAAATATAAACTAAAAGTTTAAAATGTGTTTTTAGAATGTTTTAGAAGAAAATACTATTTTTAATTATTTTCAAGTGAAAAGTAAATATTATTAAAGTAATTATGGTGTTTAATTATTTTAAAGATAAATTGGTATTATGATTTTTAATGGAAATTTTATTATAAGTACTTGATGTAATAACTTTATATAGAAAGGAAATTTTTTATTTAAGTTACCCAAGAAAACTTTTATAGATTTCCAAAAGTATATTTTGAATAAAGAATCTGGTACCTTATTTTTAAATAATTTAAGTATATATTTTGAAAGTGATTTCTAGGAGATGGAAAATGCGTTTAAAAATAAAAGGGGTTTAGTTTTAAAGTGTGGGAAGGAATTTACCGGTTTGAGACGTAAATTTAAATTGGGATAAATCAAGCAGGATTTATAAAGGATTTTATGGGTCATTGAAATGGAAGTGCATTTCACTGTAAAGCCAAGTATGTTTTCAAGCGGATTTTTTTTTAAATATAAGTTGAAAGTTTTAAAGCTGTTTAAAAGAATGTTTTAAGAAATTATTATTTAAGTTGTTAAATTTTAAAGGTAAATATTTATTGAAATAGTTATAGTAGTAATTGTTTTTAAAGGTTAATTAGTATTATGATTTAAAAAGATAATTATTAATATTTATATTTTATAAAGTAGTTTTATTTTAAATATTTTTAAAGTATATATCTTTGAATAAATTATTAAAGTAGTTTTTAATTTAAATGTTTAAAAGTATATTTTATAATAAAGTGTTTTAAATTATTTTAAAATCTAAAGTGTTTGTAGTTGGTGATTTCAGTGGAAATAGAAAATATTTGGGAAATATGCTCCATGAGAGGAAGATGGTTTGGCACTGCTTTCAAAGGGTTGAAAGTGGAAATATATCTTGTGATGATATTTTGAGGCTAATAAATAATTTGGAAAATTATTTATGTTTGATGGTTGTTTGTGAATGTTAATCAATAGTTAAATAACCGACTATCAATATTGGCCAATGCGCTGATCGTTTCGAAGGGACAGTGATCGGGATTAAATTCTCGAAAACCACATCGATCGTGTTTGTATGTTTTCATGAGGAAGATGAGTTTGGATTCGAAGATGGAGCAGTGAAGTGCAAGGGCTAGTCGCTACTAATCCTGAGGTGATTCCAAAATGGATGTTGTAGGAGTAGTGTCTTTGCTTCCGTTCGAGCCCGGGACAGACTTGTACGGATGAATGCTTTCGGAACATCGTCAGGCGGACGATGAGCATTTTATGTGATATGTTCTAAAAGGGTAACGCTTAGCCTCGAGCCTCATTAATCTAGAATGACTGAAAATCACGGGTTATGCAGCAAGGCTAAGTGGGTAGCACCCATTAGGGTGAGTCATCCCTGTCTAGAGGTCCCTTTTATTTCGGATTAGTGGGCGGTTGTTGATCCCAACCGCGGGGTGATCTTACTCGGGATTATCTAGGAAGGGGTAGTCCCGGTCTTGGGATATAGGGGATCGGGAGGGATCCTCAGTACGCTGATCTAGACCAGGTACTGTGACAGGTGGTACCCTAGTGCCTAGTCATTAGTTGGAAATCCATTCTCCCTAGCGCCTGTACGGTTTTGATTGTGCTCAACTATTGCTGAAACGTGAGATGCAAGCATTTCAGCTAGATTCTATTTTACTTTCTATAGACACTTTTATAATATCGGACGGATTTGATATGAAATATTTTAGCTATCGGAAGGTAAAAACCCGACATGTTTATTTGTGGCGTGGTTTTACGAGATGCTTTTGTTTTCAAAGGATTTTGAAACTTTAATAATCAATTTGGACGTATTTCTCTCACGCTGGTATTCCAGACTGATTAGGGCGTTATTTTATTATAATGCTCGGGTCAGACCGAATATTATAGATTACAGGAAAGGATGTTGTGGAGCTCAAGAGAGGAGCTGGAGTCCGAGACGTAGTTTATATCTGCTGCTGTGATTGTTTGAAATTGTCAGGCTGGTAATTGTTGTCTGTTTGTGATACTCTGATGATGTAATATATAAAACAGATATAGTTTTCATTTTGTGTAAAGATCTGTTATTGACTATTATATTTTATTCCGCTGCGATTGTGAGATTCTATTATTGTTTAGTTCCTTCTTTCTTCTATCTCCTTTATGTTTCCCCAACAATCTGTCTTTTCCGGCGCCCGGTCGTCGTCATATTATATTGCAACATATTTTATGTCGATTTTCGAGGGTCGAGAGGGATGGGTCGTCACATTAACGCTTATTTGATGTCTTTAATTAATTTCTTAATTAATTGATTGCATTAATTATAAATTAATATATGTATGTTATCATTTAATTTATTCCCCACATACATTGCCATTTATTAGAAGATCCTTTTTTAGTTAATGTTATAAAAGTGATATGTTCTCTGACAAATTGAGGCCTCTATGTCTTCTAATTAATTCCCTTTTTCAATTGATTGATGCGTCAATTAATCACACACTCATTACTTGCATAAATCTATGTAACCTCTTAACTCTTAAATGAATATATTTAACATGTATATTCTGTTTTGCAATTATGTTAATTCAATTCATTTTATTTAATTATATAAAAATGCGGGATGTTACACTTCTTGTCTTCTTTCTTCTCTATCACCTAACCATCTGTCTTTCCAACACTTGGTTGCTCGGCACGTGTACATCATGGTTGTACTTGTGTTGACTTCTGAGGGTCAAAAAAGCGGTCGTTACAGTTGATATCAGTGGTTAGGTTGAGCGAACACCTAGGCTTTGATTGGGCTGACTCATTAGAGACAGGATTTGCAATACCCTAGATTAAGTTTGAGTGTATTGCATATGAGCGCGTATTTGTTAGTGTTATAAAAAAAATTATATTGTGTTGGTTTATCAGTTGAGTGGTTTATTAATTATGGTCGAGATGTGGGATGCTACGGTGTCGATAGGTGATGTGCATGCAAAAGTGCATGTTTTTATTTTCATATTTAATCTTCTTTTAATTATATAAACGAGCATATTAGGGTATTTTACATGTTTAAACCAAAATTTAAATTGTTTTCAAATCATTATTTATTTATCTTCATTTGGGGGGTAAAATGGTTAGTTTGAGTATGATTTAATTTGATAAATTTTATTTGCATATTTTTATTTTTATTTGTAGGGAATGAAGTGCAAATATAAAGACATTTCATGGATCTATGCATGCACATATGTTAAAGGCAAATGGAGAATGGAAATTAATGAATTCATGCAACATGTAGGAGCCCACATACCCACTACTATATGGTCCATAATTAAAAGCAATGCACATGTTAATGAAGGTTTAAAGCTTGTTAGTAAGGATTAATTAATTCCCTAATGATTACTTGGAGATTACACTTTCGAAAAGGCATTTTAGGTAGTCCCCTAGAAAAAGAGTTAGGGTTTTAAGCATGTATAAACACCCCTTATGTTTCATGTAATTATCCTCTTCTTTTTTATGCATGATTGTAGCCAAAAATCAAAGTTAAATAAAAATATCTTTCATGGCTTCTTGACCTTGTTTTTACTTTCATGTAATTTTTATTTATGCTCCTTTTCATGCTTTTTTTATTTCATGCTCTCCTACTTAGTTCTTATTTCATGTTAGTAGCATAGGTTTAATTCTTGTAATTAGTTTAGTTTTATTTCATGCAAGTAGTTAGCTCTCTTTTATATTAATAACCTCTCATTTTCCTTGTTTTTAATGTTGAAATCATTTTATATTAACATATTTTCAAATATGAGTAGCTAAACCCTTCAATTTAGGCATAGTGGAGCTCTCATGAAACATATTAAATAAACATAATGATTTTATTTGCGATCTCTCTTATGTACTTAATGGAATTATGAATGATGGTGGTTTATGTCTCTTTTTAGTGAATTTTGATAGTCTATGTCGACATCTCAAATAGGTTGTGCTTATTCCATTTTTGACATAAACTATTTGATCATTTGCCAAAGTGATTTTGATGATGAAAGTTAAGTTAGAATCAAAATTCGATGGTCTATATTAATATTCATAGTAAATAGACCATACTTAAAATAGATTTTATTTTTAGTTTCATGTCATTTTCTTGAGTGTTGATAAGTGGGTTTGAATGGTGTGTTAGGGTTTGATGGTTTAAGTTGTGCTAATTAATAGCACATATAAATCATACTTATAATAAACACATCAATCATTTCTAATTAGTATTTTAATGAGATGGTACAAATGAATTTTGTGTTGATTTATATGCATGATTGGAAGTGGATTTGCTTCTAAATTGTTCCGTAATCATATAGTTTTATTAACCTTTGCTCTAGTTTATTTTCTACGATTTTCCTTATGTTAAAAATAGTTCAAAATATAGGGCTAATTTAATTGAATATTATTAGAATTTAATTTTTTCCTGCAGATCGACCCGTACTCGCATATGTACTACGATTGTACGCCGTGTACTTGTGGTTTTTATAACGATTATATTTTTAACGATGGTTTTCTAATCGATAGAAATTTCCATCGTTATTAAACAATTTTTTGTCAAGTATGGAGGGAGTCTCATGTTTATTTTGATTTTTCATGGTTTATTTTATTTACATTTTTTTCTAAAACAAAAAAAACAAAAAGAAAAAAAATCCCAAAACAAATTTTCTTTTTAACATATTGATTTACTTCTGAAGAAACTCTATAGGGTAAGTATATTTTTATTGTTATTAAATTGAAATTTTGAAAATTTACTTGTCTCAACAAAAATAAAAATAAAAGTTTGATTACAAGTAACTATGGTTTAACTAGTATACAGAAAGGTTCATTGGTGATAATTATGAAGTACGTCCTAATTGTAATCATATTTTAATAGTGGTTAATTTAAAGTAAAGGCGATAACATTTTTGATCTTCTAAGTCAAGTGGTGCTAAGATGATTTTACGTAATTCTCTGTAAAAAAAAGAAAAAAAGAGTTTTTATTAAAAATAAGAAACATCTAGATAGGTGTTCACACGTAACACACTCGCCATACTCTGTACCCTTCTCACGTGAGCCGAAAAGGTAGTGCATGATCGGTATATCTGGCCTCAGTTTATCTGAGTTAGGTGTATGTAAATAAATTTTTAAAATAAAAATAATAAACACCTAGAGCCATGTGTTCATACGCAAGTGTGTATGCTTTCCACACTCTGTACCCTTCTCACGTAAGCCCGAAAGGCAGTGCATGATCGGTATACCTTGTCTTAATTTATCTAAGTTAGGTGTGTAAATAATAATAATGTTGATATTTTTCAAAATAGAGAGAGCAAGCAATTGAAACCCATGCACTATTTTCACTTATTTGATTCGATTTGTTATTCAAAGGAATAAAAACACCACTTTGCAAAACTTAAATAATCAACTAAAGGATCCATTTCATAGTCGCACCATGTTTTCAACCGAAACAACTAGACAAACTAGAATCTTATTGTGGTTTGCACCATGTTTTCAACCGAAACAACTAGCCAAACTATAATCTAATTGTGGTGATAACTTAATTTTTATTGGAAATTTTGATAAGTAAACAGACTAAAATTTCTTGATAATGACCAAAACTTTTATTTAACTTACTCTTGTCAATTTAAAACTAAATTCTTCATTTGTAAATATTTTCAAAAACTTGCATCATGTAGTCGCATTAGAATCTGCATTTGGATTTTGTAAGTAGTATCCGTTGAAACCCCTCATGAGACAGCACTCGTTCTATCAGGGATACATAGGGGCGCTTGTTGCATACGTTCAATGTAACCGCATTTCTTATGAAAATGTATTTACCTTATTTTTAGTTTATTCGAGGGTGAATAAAAAGATAAGTGTAGGGGTATTTGATGTGCACATAAAAGTGCATATTTTTACTTCTATATTTAATCTACATTTAATTAAATAAATGAACATAATACGGTATTTTACATGTTTAAACCAAAATTTAAATTGTTTTAAAATCATCATTTATTCGTCTTTATTTGGGGTGTATAATGGTAATTTTTGTATTTGAGAAAATTTATTAGCACATTTATATTTTTTTATAGGAATGAAGTGCAAATATAAAGAGATTTCATGAATATATGCAAACACACATGTTGAAGGCAAATGGAGAATGGAAATAAATGAATTCATGAAACATGAGAAGCCCACATACCCACTACCATATGGTCCATAACTAAAAGCACATGCACATGTTAGTGGAAGTTTAAAGGCATGTTAGTGAGCATTAATTAATTGATTCCCTAATGATTACTCGGAGGTTACACTTCCTCAAAAGCATTTTCGGTAGTCCCCTAAAAAATGAATTAGGATTCTAAGCTTGTATAAATACCCCTTATATTTCATGTAATTATCCTCTTCTTTTTTATGCAAGAATATAGCCAAAAATCAAAGTTAAATAAAATTTACTTTCATGACTTCTTAGCCTTGTTTTTACTTTCATGTAATTTTTTAATTTATGCTCTCTTTTTATGCAATATTTATTTCATGCTCTCCTACTTAGTTTATTCTTCTCTTATTTCATGTTTGTAGCATAGATTTAGTTCTTGTAATTAGTTTAATTTTATTTCATGCAAGTAGTTAGCTCTCTTTTATTTTAATAAGCTCTCATTTTCCTTGTTTTTAATGTTGAAATCATTTTATGTCAACATATTTTCAAATATGGGTAGTTGAACCCCTTCAATTTAGCGGTAATGAAGCTCTCATGAAACATATTAAATTAACATGATGATTTCATTTGTGATCTCTTATGTGCTTAATGGAATTATGAATGATGGTGGTTTGTGTCTCTTTTTAGTGAATTTTGATAGTCTATGTTGACATCTCAAATAGGCTATGCTTATTTCATTTTAAACATAAACTATTTGATCATTTGCCTAAGTGATTTTGGCGATGAAAGTTAAGCTAGAATCAAAATTTGATGGTCTACGTTACTAATTCAAACTAAGTAGATCTTACATAAAATTGATTTTATTTTTAATTTCATGTCATTTTTATGAATGTTGATAAGTGGCTTTGAATGGTGTGTTAGAGTCTGATGGTTTATGTTGTGCTAATTAATAGCACAAATAAACCATACTTATAATAAACACATCAATCATTTCTACTTAATATTTTAATAAGAGGTTACAAATGAATTCTGTGTTAATTTTATATGCATGATTTGAAGTGGATTTTATTCTAAACTGTTCCTTATCACTTAGTTTTATTTATTTTTGCTATAGTTTATTTTATACAATTTTTCTTAGTTTAAAACCACTTCAAAACTTTAGGATAATTTGATTGAGCATTATTAGAATTGCTTCTTTCCATATGGATTGACCCGTACTTGCATACGTACTACAATTGTATGTCGCATGCTTGCGGTTTTTATAACAATTATATTTTTAATGACAATTTTCTAATCGATAGGAATTTCCATCATTATGAAACAATCGGTGTTTCTAAACAATTAAACCATGCAAATCGACATAGTATAGTTTTGAAATTTTGTTAAATGAAATAATTTTTCCTAGGATTATATTTTATACATAAAAAGAATAATTTCACTAAAACAATTAGAGTTATTTTTATTGCGATTGTTTGTTAGAAAATGTTGATATTTATTTATCATCATTTGTTTGTGTGCTTGTGCTCAGTTAGTTTATGAGTCTTCATTTGTAGATTTACGAACACTAGTGAATTCACGTTCACGATTTGTCTATAAGACGTTCGTTAAATATTGTAAGTTGAAAAGGTTTACTTTGTTAAAAAGTAATTTCTATAATTAAGGAAGTTATTATATGAAGTTAATTTTATATAAATTTAATTTAAAGGCTGTGTCTTATAAAATAAAAGAGGATTTTTGAGAATTGAAATCCCGGTGTTTTGAAAAGATTTCAAATTTTTGGAACTAATAATAGTATTACTTGAAATATTTTCTAGGTATAAATATTTTAGGAAGAAATATTTTTATAGGTAACCAGTTTGAGTGGCTCGAAGATAACTTAAAAATGGAAAGAAGAAGTGTTTGGATGGCAAACACTTCTCTTGAGTATTTTTCTTCTTGGTAAGGGAATATATGATACAGTCCGATAGTACCTAGTTCCTTAGTATCATTTTGGGTTTAATCGAGTTATATGTTATCTATTTTCCACGATTTAAAATATAATGCATTATTTAAAATGGTTTTAAAATAAAACCGGCTGTTTAGTTTTCAAGTTCGATTCTAAATAAAAGATTTAATCAGATAGTGTTATTTTTATGAAATGTTTTCATAAAGTAATAGAAAATGAATTAGTATTAGTGAGAACCAATAAAATAAGTAAGTAAATTGTATGTGTATATATATCATTTCTCTTTTTCACGTAGTTTCTGATCCAAGATTCGAGAACATGACTTTAAGATGATTCACATCGTTCCACATAAGGATCTATCACTCGATTCTTGACGACGAACACTTGGTGAAGGTTCTTGATATGGAACCAAAGTTTTCTTTCATAGTATACGGTTATGCAATGTGACGACCCACCCTTCTAACCCAGAAAGACGTATCATCATTAAGAAAGAAAGGGATAGAAATAGAAAAGAATAGAAAGAAAGAAATAACAACATCAAAATCTCACAGCGGAATGGAATAAAATATAATACATCACATAACTATAACATAGTCATACATACATCAGAGTTATACAATATCATATAACTGAACGGTCATATAAATATCTGTCAATACATACATTCAAAATACAGCATACACTAACAACACAACGGAACTATATAGATAGATACATACGTCTGGTCTTCTTCTCCAAAGCTCCGCCAGAAACTCAATACTCCAAATACCTATCACTTGGCTACTCATAAAAATTTGAGTACCCAAGAGTTTATGAAAAACAAAATATGAACTCCGGGTCAGTCATGGGTCTGGTGTGAGTAAACGGGTTAAAATTGTTTAACTTTGAAAATCATTTGAAAATAAAGATATCACGTAAGACTTGCCACACATAAACACGGGTAAGTTTTTACCTTACGCTACCCAAAACATTTTATAGGAAATCCAGTGATATTATAATAGTGTCTAGGGTTTTCAAGTAAATAGAAAATAGCCGAAATTGTTACATTCATTAAATTCCAGCTAGTGGCCACAAAAGTGGGTAATACAAATCAAAACCATAGGGTCTCATAGGGAAAATGGGTTTCCATCAATGGCAGGGCTACTGGGGTACCGCCCGTCACAGTACGGGGCCTAGATCATCGTACTGAGGATCACCCCCGACCCCCTACAACACAAGGCCGGAACCATTCCTTACCGAACAGTCTCGAACAAGATAACCCTGCAGTTGTGGCCAACAACTGCCCACACAGCCGAAATAAAGGGACATCAAGACAGGGGTATACCTCGTCCTGCTTGGGCATGACCTACCAAATCTTGCTGCATCTCCCCTGTTTTAGCCATTCCCGGTTGATGAGGCTTGAGGCTGCTATTACCTTTATAGAACATATCTCTTAGAATGCTCATCGTCCACCTGACGATGTGCTGAAAGAATTCAATCCATACAAGTTCGTTTCGGGTTCGAACGAAATCGAAGGCATTATCTCGTTACACTTGTTTTGGAATCACCCTCAGAGTTAACGACGATAAACCTTGCATTCTGAAACACCATTTCGATCTCCCCTTGATATGTCACGACCTATCGTTTAATTTGGATCGTTGTGGTTTTCAGAATATCAAATTGATACCCGATCCCTGTCTCATCGAAATCCAAAGACCATTTTAAGGGCCAAGTTGTCTACTAAGTTTAACAATTTACATCAGTACTTAGAATTCACATAACAGCCATCTTAGATAAATCATACACAGTCATCACAGATATATCCAGAATATCATAGAATATTACCAATAGATATCAGAATCAATCAAACAATGATCATCAATTCATATCAAAATGGTTTCATCAACTTAACTTAATTAATTATTTTATCCAGCTTGATTAATCACTAATTAATCAACTTATTAAATCATTAATTACTTCATTACTTATTTAATTAATTATTTCCTAATCCTTAATTAATAATCTTAATCATTAATTAATAAAATTTAATTATCCATTTATAAATCACTAAACACTTAATCATTTAATTCTCAATTAATTACTTAAGTTAACTACTATTTATTTATTGAATAACTGTAAGTAATTAATTGGAATTCTTAAGTTCAAAATTGATTTAAATACAAGAACAATTTCTAATTACAAATTTATTTATAGTCATTTATTTAATTACAAGAATAAGTTAATTACAATTTAAATTACCTTATACTTAAATTAATTAATCATCTTACCTTTACAACCCTTTCTTTTAATAAATGTTAAATCAGATTTTAACTTAAAACTAACCAACATTATTTACTTAATTAATATTAACTTTGTATGACAAAATACTAAAAGTATTTATGCAAATCATCAGGGACTGGACCCCAGCAAGCACCATGTTTTCTCTAGTAAAAACTCGAGTCTCCTTTATGTTTCCCCGCGTTGCCCTCTTCTCACCTACCTCCTTCTTCTTCTACTACCCATTCTTCTTCTTTTCTTTTTATCTTAAGTTAAGTTTAAAATTTAAAACAACAATATTACGAATACTCTCGCGTGCACCAGGTCTAAACTCGAGACAAACCCCAAAATTCACGTGCAACGACTCGCGTCAACCCACGACACCAGATCAGACACCGAACGCCACCATGCACGTGCACGGTGGTTCGCCGCCCCTCCGGAGACCTTCATCGTCGCCAACAAACCATGAATCAACCATATTTTCGAAATCAAAACCCAGATCTTCACAAAAAAGGTGAAATCGAAAAAGTGCCTGAAGCTCAAACCATCGACTCGAACAACTCACTGAAAAGCGCCACGTCCCACTAACGACGACCACCTGAAACGATGAAACACCGGCCGTAACTCGACCATACCCTCCTCTACCTTCATGCAGAAGAACGTGATACTCGATCGATTCATAACGCCGAAAACAAGAATTTAACAGACCATAGAAAAACATGAACCCAAACCCTACTCTTGATTCGATCCACAAATCCTTGCATTAGAAAATTTATTCAGCATTTTTCTTAGATTCGTGCATTATTAAACTTGCTATATAACAAATTTTAGCAGCTAACATTTGTTAATCCAACAGGTATTGATGAAAATGCAATTTGAGTTCATATAGAAACTACACCATGTTTAATCATCTAAAAATCATCGTATTTGGTTTAAAAATCTTAGTTTTGTATGTTAAATCAAGAAATAGGATCGAATTAACAAATTAAAACATTTGAACTTTAGCTATTGATTGTTTTCCTTACTTTAACCTGATTAAACAGTATCTATAACTATACTGTCATGTTTTAAAACCATTTCCAGGTTATGATTTTAAGTTTAAACAACTTACTTAGCTTAAATCCCTAAGTTTAAATTGGTTTAAATGAAGAAATATTAGTTTCTTTACATTCTTTGCTCAGAAACTTCAAAAAAACAGAAGAACATCACAAATTTAAGCTTCCAGATAATATCTCATAACCACATACTTACAACATACAACAACACAAGATATACATGAACTAATTACCAAACTTAAACTTAAAAAAATTGTATGTTCATCACCTGAAAAACAATCTGAACAAAGAATAACTTGTTGATTGAAACATTGCAGTTTGAATTTCTTGAAAATCTCTCTGCCTTGTTGAACTTGTTTGAAAATACAAGATGATATTTTTTTCTTTTTTTTTCTTTTACTTTCAGGTTAGTTTCTTAAGTTTTGTAATTGAACAAGATAATATGATGTATATAAATAGAAATAACTAAACAGCTGTAGGTTATACAGGTACAAGTCTCACTTGTTTTGATCTGCTTTGTATTTAATATACTGCAATGTGAAATGATAATGTATATTTCGGCTAAGATTTTTCTTGACAAATAGTTGTGCTAATTTGTGCATGTGTCTTCATATTTGTTTACATATAATTAATATTAGCCGATTCTTATCTTTGGTACAAAGATAATTTATTTTTAATTTTTTGAATTTGATGTGAATACTTTGTTTTCTTTTGCATACCAAATTTACACAGCAACTTTGTTATAATCTTTATTGAAGATTTTGTATTATACAAATATATTTCACGGGTCAATGTTTATACTAAACTTATCTTATATGTTTGGGTAAAGTTATATAGTTATTGCTAGCATATTAGTTTTATTCTATTTAATTTTCAAGCATTTGATTTATAACATGAGTTTGTATTTTAATTTTTCTTATGTTTTAAGCTTATATTCAAAATTATATTTTATACTTATGTTTTGTATGTTTATGTTTATAACCATATATATTGTTTTATACTTAAATTTATTATTTATATTTAAATATTGATAGGATTTCTTATTTTAAACATTATTATTTAGATTACCCTTTTATATGTATTATATTAAATATTAATAATATAAAACTTTTGATTTTATTGAATAAGATAGAATTTATTTTAAATAGTTTGAAAGAATTTGTTTTAGATTTTCAAATCAAAATTTCCTTTACAGTCACATATAAACTGGTAAATGATCAAGATCTCATCAGTTTATAAATTTGAAAAGCTTGTATTTAATTTAAATTAGACTAAATATTTTATTAAAATATATTGTCAAAATTTCAGGTCGTTACATTCCTCCCCCCTTAAAAGAATTTCGTCCCCGAAATTTAAAACAACAGTTAATTCAAAAGCTTTTATTTTAACAATCCAAACATACATATCATCCATACAATAACAAACAATCAAACAATCTACCCTAACAAACATCACTAGTTATCCGGACACAAATTCGGATAAGCTTTCCTAAAACTATCTAGAGTTTCCCAGGTACAATCTCTGGGATCCTCACTCCACTGCACTTTGACGAGTTTCACCACTTTGCTCTTGAGTTGCTTCTCATCTTGATCCATAATCTGAACTGGATTTCTAACCACAGTCAAGTTGGGTTCCACTTCCAAATCTTCCTGAACTACTGGTTCTACAACTAGTGATGGGTCATGAACAAATGTCCTCAGATGGGATACATGGAA
The DNA here is from genome assembly GCA_030765085.1 of Allium cepa. NCBI lineage: Eukaryota > Viridiplantae > Streptophyta > Magnoliopsida > Asparagales > Amaryllidaceae > Allium > Allium cepa. The sequence continues at coordinate 382,468,761 of CM060937.1, forward strand.
TACATTATGAATACCAGACATCCGCTCTGGCAATTCAATCCTATAAGCTACAGCTCCAATTCTTTCCAACATTCGGAATGGTCTAATGAATCTTGGAGCAAGTTTTCCCGTCTTTCCGAATCTTATAGCACCTTTGATTTGGTGAAACTTTGATAAAAACTAAATCTTCGATCTCAAATTCCAAAGGTCTTCATCTTCTATTAGCATATTTCTTCTGACGATCTTGAGCAGCTTTCATCCTTTTCTTGATAAGCTCAACTTTCGCAGAAGCTTCTCGACTTAGATCGGGTCCGAGCACAAGACGATTCTTCGATTCTATCCAACATGATGGGGATCTACACGATCTTCCATATAAAGCTTCATAAGTAGCTATCTTAGTACTTTCCTGATAACTGTTATTATAAGAGAATTCCACTAGATGAAGATAGTCTTCCCACGATCCTCCAAAATCCAAAACACAAGCCCGCAACATGCCCTTAAGAATTCGATTAAGCCTCTCCGTCTGTCCGTATGTCTGAAGATGATAGGTTGTACTCAACCTCAAACTTGTTCCCATTGCTGATTGCAGAGCCTCCTAGAATTTGCTAGTGAAAATAAGATCACGGTCACTTACTATATTGACTGGAACACCATGCAATCTGACTATCTCCCTCAAGAAAATCTCTGCAAGAGAAGCTGCAGTACGAGTTGCCTTAATCAGTATAAAATGGGCACTCTTAGTTAAACGATCCACTATAACCATATTCGATCATTTCCTTTCTTGGTTCTAGGAAAACCGTCGATGAAATCCATCGAAATCATTTCCCATTTCCAATCTGGAATTTCCAAAGGCTGCAATAATCCGGCTGACTTTTGCTGATCCCCTTTAACTTGTTGGCAGATGGCACAACTATTAACAAAAGCAGCTACATCTTCCTTCATACCCTTTCACCAAAAGACTCTCTTCATATCCTTATACATTTTCGAAATTCCTGGATGAATATTCAATCTGAACGATGATTCTCTGACAACACTTCCTGTCTCAGATCCCTATCACTCGGAACACAAATCCTCCCGTTGATCCTTAGTGCCCCTTGGTCGTCAATCTTAAAACTAGAACACTGACCCTTCTTAACTTTCCTGATGATTCCTCTTAATCTATTATCTGATTCTTTCTTGCTTGAAATCCTTTCAATAAGAGATGGAACAACTTCCAGATGAGACAGAGCCGCGTTTCTGCTAAGAGCATCTGCTACAACATTCGCCTTTTCCAGAGTGTACAGAATATCCAAATCATAGGATGCCAGAAATTCGACCCATCGCTGTTGTCTCAGATTAAGATCTTTCTGAGAGAAAAGATATTTCAACGGTTTGTGATCCGTGAATAACTCGAATTTCTCTCCCAAAAGATAATGTCTCCAAATCTTCAAAGTAAAAACAATGGCTAACAATTCTAAATCACGCGTAGCATAGTTCTTCTCATGTGGCTTCAATTGCCGACTCGCATACGCAATTACTCTTCCATTCTGCATCAGAACTGCTCCCAATCCAACTATACAAGCATCAGTATAAACCTCGAATTTGCTCTTGCCATCCGGAATAGCAAGCATTGGTGCACAGTTAGCCTCGTCTTCAAGTCTTGAAAAGCTTCTTCACACTGGGGTGTCCATTTGAATTTAGCTCCTTTCCTTGTCAGCTTAGTCAGATATGAATAAATCTTGGAATAATCCTTGATAAATTTCCTATAGTAGCCAGCCAATCCCAGAAAACTACGTACCTCAGTCGGTGTCTCCGGCTGCTTCCACTCCAGAATAGTTTCAACCTTCGCTGGGTCTACAGAGATACCTTCACCAGAAACAATGTGCCCTAAAAATTTAACTTCCGATTTCCGGAAATGGCACTTCGAAAACTTTGCCTTCAACACATGCCTCCTCAGAGTTTCCAATACAATTCTCAAGTGCTCCCTGTGCTCTTCTTCGGATTTGGAGTAGACCAAGATATCATCAATGAATACCAGAATGAACTTATTCAATAAATCCCTAAAGACTCGGTTCATCAGGTCTGCAAAGTAGGCAGGAGCTTTGGTTAACCAAAAGGCATAACCAACCACTCATAGAAACAATTTGGTCCCCTAAATGCAGTCAAGAAAATACTGTCCTCAGCTACCCTCAACTGATGGAAACCTGAAGCTAGATCCAGTTGAGAAAAGATAGAAGCTCCATAAAACTGGTCAAAGAGATCATCAATGCGAGGAAGAGGATATCTATTACGGATAGTCACTTTGTTCAATTCTCTATAATCCACAGAGAACCTTAGCGATCCATCCGATTTGGTTACAAACACTGCAGCAGAGCCCCAACAAGAAAAACTGGGCCTAATCAACCCCTTCTCTAAAAGATCCTACGTCTGCTTAATTAACTCTTCCCTCTCCCTAGGAGGCATTCTCCTACTAGGCTGAATCACCGGCACTACTCCTCGAATCAAATCTGTACGAAACTCTATCTCTCGATGTGGTGGTAGACATTTAACTTCTTCAAATACATCAGAAAAATCTTGAACCACATCGATATCTTCTATCTTCTCTTCAGAAGTCTCAATTCCATGCATAAGACTATTCAAATGAATTCCAGAATTATCACACGACACTATGGCAATTCTACCCAAATCAGTTTCCAGCGAAACTGTTCTCTCATCACAATTCAGGACCGCTCTATACTTGTCAAACCAATCCATTGAAGAAATGGAACCACTCTGCTGCTCCTGAAGTTACCTTAAGAAAACCTGCTTACCGGAAAACCTTCTCGACGACACACAGAACACCTCAAGCTACACTGCTGACTCAGATGCCAAAGACTTCCTATCCAAAGTTCTTCGAGAAACTCGGACCTCGAACCAAACAAAAACACCCTACTGAACTTAGCCACAACCCCGAAGCAGACATACTTCGTTAATTTATTCCAAAGAAATATCTTCGAAGACATCCATAGTCATTGTGTCTCATCACACAGCTGCTACATCCTGAGGAATCAAGATATCATGACTCGCTTTTGTCCAACCAGCAGAACCAACTCTAGCTCATCCAAACTTACACTTCAAAATGAACTCCGAACCTTAATAGGTTTCCTTCATAGATCGATGAAATCCTTACACCACCAAAGCTTACTCGAGATGGTAATCGGTCTACAGTTTCGACAGGTACACTTCCAACCTTAAACATTCAAAACTCCAACCATTGGTAGTCATGTTACACACACTACTACGCTATCTACCTTTATAACTTATATTGGAAAACCCGAACGGGTAATCCAACAAATAGGTAGAAATATGTGTGTGTATATATATCAAAATTACAATTACGCTCTCTATCAAGAAAGAAATCACTTAAGAGCCTAGGTATTCGCTCAACCCAGCGCTCTGATACCAACTGTGACGACCCGCCTTTCTAACCCCAGAAAGATGTATCATCATTAAGAAAGAAAGGGATAGAAATAGAAAAGAATAGAAAGAAAGAAATGACAACATTAGAATCTCACAGTGGAATGGAATAAAATATAATACATCACATAACTATTACATAGTCATACATACATCAGAGTTATACAATATCATATAACAGAACGGTCATATACATATCTGTCAATACATACATTCAAAATACAACATACACTAACTACACTGCGGAACTATATAGACAGATACATACGTCTGGTCTTCTTCTCCAAAGCTCCTCCATAAACTCAATACTGAAAATACCTATCATTTGGCTACTCATGAAAATTTGAGTACCCAAGAGTTTACGAAAAACAAAATATAAACTCCGGGTCAGACATGGGTCTGGTGTGAGTAAACGGGTTAAAATTGTTAAACTTTGAAAATCATTTGAAAATAAAGGTATCACGTAAGACTTCCCACACATAAACACGGGTAAGTTTTTACCTTACGCTACACAAAACATTTTGTAGGAAATCCAGTGATATTATAGTAGTGTCTAGGATTTTCAAGTAAAAAGAAAATAGCCGAAATTGTTACATTCATTAAATTTCAGCTACTAGCCACAAAAGTGGGTAATACAAATCAAAACCGTAAGGCCTCGTAGGGAAAATGGGTTTCCATCAATGGCAGGGCTACTGGGGTACCGTCCGTCACAGTACGAGGCCTAGATCACCGTACCGCAACCTCTACAACACAAGGCCGGAACCATTCCTTACTGAATAGTCCCGAACAAGATAACCCTGCAGTTGTGGCCAATAACTGCCACACAGCCGAAATAAAGGGAGATCTGGACAGGGGTATACCTCGTCCTGCTTGGGCATGACCTACCTAACCTTGCTGCATATCCCTGTTTTAACCATTCCTGGTTGATGAGGCTTAAGGCTACGATTACCTTTATAGAACATATCTCTTAGAATGCTCATCGTCCATCTGACGATTTGCTGAAAGCATTCAATCCATACAAGTTCGTTTCGGGTTCGAACGAAACCGAAGGCATTATCTCGTTACACTCATTTTGGAATCAGCCTCAGAGTTAACGACGATAACCCTTGCATTCTGAAACACCATCTCGATTTCCCCTTGATATGTCACGACCTATCGTTTAATTTGGATCGATATGGTTTTCGGAATATCAAACTGATACCCGATCATGGTCTCATCGAAATCCAAACGCCATTTTAAGGGCCAAGTTGTCTACCAAGTTTAACAATTTAAATCAATACTTAGAATTCACATAACAGCCATCTCTGATAAATCATACACAGTCATCACAGATATATCCAGAATATATCATAGAATATCATAGAATATTACCAAATAGATATCAGAATCAATCAAACAACGATCATCAATTCATATCGAAATGGTTTGATTAACTTAACTTAATTAATTAATCATTTTATCTAGCTTGATTAATCACTAATTAATCAACTTATTAAATCATTAATTACTTCATTACTTATTTAACTAATTATTTCTTAATCCTTAATTAATAATCTTAATCATTAATTAATAAAATTTAATTATCCATCTATAAATCACTAAACACTTAATCATTAATTTCTAATTAATTAATCATTTAATTCTTAATTAATTACTTAAGTTAACTACTATTTATTTAAATTTAAGTAATTGATTAAAATTCTAAAGTTCAAAATTGATTTAAATACAAGATCAATTTCTAATTTCAAATTTATTTAAAGTCATTTATTTAATTACAAGAATAAGTTAATTACAATTTAAATTATCTTATACTTTAAATTAATTAATCATCTTACCTTTACATCCCTTTCTTTTAATAAATGTTAAATCAAATTTTAACTTAAAACTAACCAACATTATTTACTTAATTAATATTAACTTTGTATGACAAAATACTTAAAGTATTTAGGCAAATCATCAGGGACTCGACCCGAGAAAGCACCACGTTTTCTCGAGTAAAAACTCGAGTCTCCTTCCTATTTCCCCGCGTTGCCTTCTTCTCACCTACCTCCTTCTTCTTCTACTACCCATTCTTCTTCTTCTTTTCTTTTTATCTTAAGTTAAGTTTAAAAATTTAACCTACAGTATTATAAACACTCTCACGCGCACCAGGTCTAAACTCGAGACAAACCCCAAAATTCTCGTGCAACTACTCGCGTCAACCCACGACACTAGATCAGACACCGATCGCCACCGTGCACGTGAACGGTGGTTCGCCGCCCCTTCGGCCACCTTCATCGTCTCCAACAAACCACGAATCAACCCTATTTTAGAAATCAAAACCAGATCTTCACAAAAAGGCGAAATCGAAAAAGTGTCTGAAGCTCAAACCATCGACTCGAACAACCCACTGAAAAGCGCCACGTCCCACTAACGACGACCACCTGAAACAATGAAACACCGACCGTAACTCAACCATACCCTCTTCACCTTCACGCAGAAGAACGTGATACTCGATCGATTCATAGTGCCAAAAACAAGAATTTAACAAACAACGGAAAAACAAAAACCCAAACCCTACTTTTGATTCGATCCACAAATCCTTGCATTAGAAATTTATTTAGCATTTTTCTTGGATTCGTGCATCATTAAACTTGCTATATAACAAATTTTAGCAGTTAACTTTGTTAATCCAACAGGAATTGATGAAAATGCAATTTGAGTTCATATAGGAACTGCACCATGTTTAATCATCTAAAAATCATCGTTTTTGGTTTAAAAATCTTAGCTTTGTATGTTAAATCAAGATATGGGATTGAATTAACAAACTAAAACATTTGAATTTTAGCTATTGATTTTTTTCCTTACTTTGACCTGATTAAACTGTATATATAATTATACTGTCATGTTTTAAAACCATTTCCAAGTTATGCTTTTAGGTTTAAACAACTTACTTAGCTTAAATCCCTAAGTTTAAATTGGTTTAAATGAAGAAATATTAATTTCTTTAGACTTCTTTGCTCAAAAACTTCAAAAATACAGAAGAACATCTCAAATTTAAGCTTCCAGATAATATCTCATAACCACATACTTACAACATACAGCAACACAAGATATACATGAACTAATTACCAAACTTAAACTTAAAAAAAATGTATGTTCACTCACCTGAAAAACAATCTGAACAAAGAATAACTTGTTGATTGAAACACCGCAGTTTGAATTTCTTGAAAATCTCTCTGCCTTGTTGAACTTGCTTGAAAATACAAGATGATATTTTTTTTTCTTTTTTTTCTTTTACTTTCAGGTCAGTTTCTTAAGTTTTGTAATCGAACAAGATAATACGATGTATATAAATAGAAATAACTGAACAGTTGTAGGTTATATAGGTACAAGTCTCACTTGTTTTGATCTGCTTTGTATTTAATATACTGCAATGTGAAATGATATTGTATATTTCGGCTGTGATTTTTCTTGACAAATAGTTGTGCTAATTAATGCATGTGTCTTCATATTTGTTTACATATAATTAATATTAGCTGATTCTTATCTTTGGTACAAAGATGTTATATTTTTATTTTTTGTATATGATGTGAATACTTTGTTTTCTTTTGCATACCAAATTTAGGCAGCAACTTTTTTATAATCTTTGTTGAAGATTTTGTACTATACAAATGTACTTCACAGGTCAATGTTTATACTAAACTTATCTTATATGTTTGGGTAAACTTATTATAGTTATTGCTAGCATATTAGTTTTATTCTATTTAATTTTCAAGCATTTGATTTATAACATGAGTTTGTATTTTATTTTTTTATGTTTATAGCTTATATTCATAATTTTATTTTCTACTTATGTTTTGTATGTTTATGTTTATAACCATATATATTGTTTTATACTTAAATTTATTATTTATATTTAAATATTGATACGATTTTTTATTTTAAACATTATTATTTTGATTACCCTTTTATATGTACTATATTAAATATTATTATTATTTTGATTACCCTTTTATATGTACTATATTAAATATTAATAATATAAAACTTTTGATTTTATTGAAGAAGACAGAATTTATTTTAAATAGTTCGAAAGAATTTATTTTAGATTTTCAAATCAAAATTTCCTTTACAGTCATATATAAACTGGTACATGATCAAGGTCTCATCAATTTATAAATTTTAAAAGCTTGTATTTAATTTAAATTAGATTAAATATTTTATTAAAATATATGGCCAAAATTCTGGGTCGTTACATGCAAGGAGAATGGAGGTTTCTAATCAAGAATCTTTATCGGAGTCCGCACTAGAGAATCAAGTGAGTCATATTAGTTCAGAAGTAAAGTTGTGTATTCAAGTGGGATCGAATCTGATCTTGCATATGAATAATACAGGGTATTTGGTCTAAAATTTAGTTGAGGGAAATAAATTCAAAAATAAAAGGTTTAAATCTGATAATTGTATACGTTCTCAGGTTATAGTGTGGTATTATACAATTTGAACTTAAGTTAATTTTTATGAAGACGTTTTCATAAATAAAATAGTTAAGTTTGTGTTAACTAGTTTCTTTCCTTACTTGTTTGAAATGAAATTTATGACATGAAATTCTTTTAAAGGGGGGTGAATGCAACGACATGGAATTTGTCTTTTTAATTTATGAATATTTAGTTTATTCTAAATATTCAGTTAATGGTTTTATTGATTAAATAACCCTCTTTTAAATTTATAACTAATAATGAGAAATTGATTTTTAAAATTTAGTTCACATAAATAAGTAGTTCAATGGGAAATTGAAGTGTTGCAGAAATGCAATATTCAGATTTTCAGCCTTTTGTCGAATAACAAGTATTTTAAGTTGTAATATTTTGATTTTCTTTAAAAAAAAAATTTAAAATGCAACATAGTTTATTTTCAAATGAATGTGTGTGTGTTAAGTATTTAAAAATGCAAAACTTATTCATTTGGTAACCAACAAGTATACAAAATGTAAAATGCTATTTAAAATTCAAATAAAGAGAGTGAAATAACATATAGGTTGCTTAAGAAGTAAGAAAACAAAGAAGTACATGGAAGAAGTCTTTTATCCAACGGAAAATGAATTAAGTTCATAAACACACCATATTACCCAATGTACACTTACATGCTTTGTACTTACACCTAGAAGACTTCCCAAATTAACATCCCAATAATCGAGTTTCAATTCCTTTTTATATATTTAAAAACAATATTAATTATCCCGAAAGATAATTAATCACATTTAAAATCTCTTTTAAATAAACAAATCCACTATCTTTAATAAAATAGATAATTATTTCCAAACACTTTTATAACAATGGTAAATCAACTTTAAATTTTATTAAATCAATTTATCAATTTTAAACCAGTTGATCAAAATAATTTTATTATATTAGTTAATTTACGTAAATCACTTTTATTAAATCAATTAATTAACTTTAAAAATCATTAATTACAAATATTAATTAAATTCATACAATCATTAGTTAAAATGAATAGGTCATCTCAAAACTCATTTATTAAAATGGTAAGTAATTTTAAATTCCATCAAGTAAAACAACTAATTAAGTTCAAAAAATCATAAATTACTTGGACTAATTAAATTAAAACTCCATTAGCTAAAACGATTAATTAAAACATCACTTGTTCAAATGTTTTATTTAATTACAAACATCATTAAGTAAAATAATTTAACTAAATTTCAAAAATCATTAGGCTAAACAATTAATTAAATTTAAAACAATCATTAATTAAAATGATTAACTAAATTTAAATATCTTTATTTAAAATAATGAATTACTTTTAAATATCATTAAGTAAAATAATCATTAATTTCAATTATCATTAATCAAAAACAATTAATTAAGTTCAATAAATTAATTAACTCCATATCCTTAATTAAAAGAATTAATTAAACTCAAATAATCATTATTTAAAATGACTAATTAAGTATAAAACATCATTAGCAAAAATGATTAATTAAATATAAAGATTAACCAACTTTAAAACATTATCTATTAAAATTGGTTAATTGATTTCAAAATCATTAGTTAAAATGATTAATTAATTTAAATTATCATTAACCAAAATGGTTAATGAATTTTCAATATTATTTTTAGCGGAAATACAAGCTCAAGTTCATACGATATGGTTCGGGAATGGAATTTAAAACATGACGATATAACGAAATTGCTATAACAGCACTTAACAGTTTAAATGGAATATCAGGATTTACTTTAATTATAACAACATAAATATGTACATGAATAATTTATTGGCTAGAAATATCTTAGGGTCTCTCTACATATTTCCCTACAAATAATGGTTATGGAAAATATATAGATAATTATTTGCGTTTATAAGGATCAAATTAATATGTCATCTATTTTCCAAACGAAAATTCAACTAAATAATCAATTAACCAATTTAGTTAACATCCAAGCAATCAATAAACGTTTATAACATTATTGATATGATATAATAAAATTTAATGTGAGTTACACTCACATTGGTTTCGTTTCCGCCTAATCGTCCCGATTTTGGACTGAAACTGAACGATCATGTGATTTTAGCCTAAATTCTCACTTACTCCTAATCTAACCAAACAAACTCCATTGCGTAAAGCTCGACGGCACAAGTTCAAAGGAAAAAATGGCATTCAAATTCGACCTCGTACGAGTGAGATATGAATTTTATAAGCTATTGATAATTTTAAACTATAATTAAACAACATTCCAATATTTACCAGATTGCACCTGCTCCTACCTTCACCTTCTCCACTTCAAAATGAACGTGCACAATGACATGGAGCCCATTATGCATGCATAAATTTTTCAATGAAACGAAGCTACAGACCTCCGTTTCCCAAACCATCTTCGCCTACAAACTACTCTCGACGAACCGCACCCGCTCGGCACCATGACGATCATCCCAGATCAACCTAGAAAAATGCGACCTGACCCATTAACCTTGCGAGCACCATTAGGTCTCGCATCACTTCCTTCACAAAACTTCGAGAAATTTTTCGTCGAGGTGCTGAATTCATCCTCGAATCAAATCTAAGGTCCGTTCGTTAAATCGAAGACCAAAATCGCCACAAATCCCAACCCTAGCTCCTTGACATGTATGGCCACTGCTCAAATTCAATGTCGTGCATACTAAAAACATTTTGGATTGAACCTCTCATAGAACTCCGATTTTTAAAACTTGTTTTATGATTTTTCATGAAGTAGATTTTTAGAAATTGAATTTTGAATATTGATTTTAAAAGAGGGGAAAACATTCTCATTTATATGTAAGTTTAAATAAAAGAGAAGGGTATGGCTTGAACATGGGGATATGTCCATTAGTATGGCTGCTCTGATCTTGGCATAGGAGAGCATAAGGCCAAATATAAATATATATTATTATTTTTATTTTAAAATATTCAGCAAAACAAACCAAAAAATATCGAACTCTAAATGAGGTGTACCGCCTAGCGTTCTGTATGTATACCCCTATTTCAAACACAAAGGAACTTGTTTCGACACCTAATTCGATCGTCTGTAGAAGATATATTTTTAGACGCATTTATTATATTAAGTTTTCAAATTAAATTTCAACGCGTTTCGATCTCACACGACCAAATGAAACAACGGATTGCCACGAAATTTAACGACACAATATAATTCATTATTACAGATCCAATGAAACTGGTTTCATCAAAATTCGAGACTGTGCCCCAGAATGACGGTTTTCTGGATTTAAATATTTATTTATCAATATTTGTTCGATCTATTTACATTTGTAAATAAATTTACAAATTGAATTCACCAACATTATTTATTATTTAAAAGGAGTTAAATAAAATTATTAAATCCATTTAATTACCATTTTAATTCATAATCCAAATATTTAAATATTATCTATATTTGAACTAAAGGCTATTAAATTTTCAAATTTTCTAATTATTTAAATATTTAAAATTAATTAACTATTTAAAATCAAATAAGCAGAATTTTTGGATTGCTATAATCTCCTCCTCTCCCCAAATGAATTTCGTCCTCGAAATTCCTAAGGAAGAAATGTTATCTAAACCCTTAAGTTTAAAACTATTAATTAAAATGAGTTATTAAACTTATTGACTTTTCAAAATCAATTAGCTGGAATAGGTTTTAAAATTTTCAAGGCTTTCAAATCCATTCTCATATACCAACTAATTTCTCAAATTCATTCATTCCAAGATATAACTCAGAAAATCAAACTTTTAATTTCAAACATTTTCCGAAATTCTTAAAAAAATTCTAGATTTTAAATTAACGAAAAATTTCGCCGGCATCTCCTTTGTGCATCACGATTGGTACAATTACAAATCGCCCCTACGTGCTCCAAACCAATCAAGGAAAATAAAAGCAAAGTGGCCTCCCATATCTGTGTGGGAAATGCGGATTATGGATCTTAAGACTGGGATAAACACTAAAGGGAGGTGAACAATGTTTTAAGGATTACTAAATCTTTTTGAGTTTATGTTAATTTGAACATAAATGTATGCAATACTCAGACACATTTATGATCACAGAAACAAACACAGATGCAGAAATAAAGTAAAAGCAGTAAAGAAAAGAACATACCGGATTTTATATTGGTTCAGAGTTACCCTACATCCAGTCCCGCACACAAGTACGGATGTCCTTTCAAAAGCAATCTTTATAATTGCACCCTCGATTTCAAGGCCACGTGGTACACCTCTCCACATTCACAATCCTCTGGGTAGAGATAATTGATTTCACGGGCAACAAGTTCACCCAATTGGTTTCCAGGGCTACAATCACACCTTTTTTCACTTGATTGATTTCCAAGGCTACAATCACACCTTGTCTCGCTAAATTGATTACAAAGATGTCTATAACCCTAAATAGCACTGAGGATCTTGTTAAGATGGTGATAGAGAATCAAACCAGAAATGATCTAGTTAGATTCAATGTTGATTTCGGCAGAGTAATGGTAAGAATGTGTATAAAGAAATATGGAGGAAGAAGAGTAGCGAAAACCAGAAATATGATGTAAAATTCGTTGAAGACAGCCCCTATTTATAGAAGAAAAACAGCCATGTCCATTCGTGAAAGGATATGACGAATAGACACTTCTTTTGAAATTTAAATTTTTAAACCAACTACCACTATGTCGACATTGGTATATTGCGTATGTGGACATGCCAAAGGAAATTTTGGTGTTTTGTTTTTCTTTGAAAATAACTTTTATCTTATATTAAAACTATTTTAAACTTTTATAAATATACTTAACTACAGTTAAAATACATAAATAAATATAGAGAATAATATTTTGTAATAAAATTTAGTATAATTTTACATTTAGATCTAAGTATAAATATTAAAAATTAAATATATTATTATTTAAAAGATAGTTTAAAACCAAGGATAATTTGATTTTGAAATTAAGGATTATTTTGAGGCTAAAAGTATTTAAAATCAGGTTAGATGTTTCTGATTTTAAAAGGAAGGTTTTGAAATCATTTTGAAAACAAGATAATTTTGTAAAATCATTTTGAATAAAAGTTAGCGGATACAAAACAATGTTCCACTAGAATTTTCGTAGGTTCTATCCTACTTAGGGTTCTATCCCTTTAACAGGCTCGAAGTGGATTCCATTCCACGAATAAATTGGATTTTAAGATGCCAGTGCTTTTCTAGGAGTTTTAGCAAAATTCCTAATTAAATTACTTGAAATCTTGAACTCTTGATATTCTTGATACTCATGAGTCTTCAATCTTGATATCTTGGATCTCTATACTGTACAATCTTCATTCTTGGTGCCTGCATGGTTAAATCCTGCATATAAAAATATATTTAAACTATAATGTTAGTATTTATATTTTATAATCTTATTCTAAGGTTGTTTTCATCAAAACCATCATCTCAAGGACAAATGATCTCCCCCTTTTTGATGATGACAACCTTTGTTTATAAAATATTACTTCTATCCTAATAACTCCCCCTAAAATAATAACTCCCCCTTAATCTATGTCTAACTATCCTATTTTATACTTCTCCCCCTTTGTCATCAACCAAAACTAACTCGAATCTACATAATCTCCAAACTATATAACTCCCCCTCATTCTTGGACTAAAATACCTGCATTAATAAACTATACAATGGGGTATATAGTAGATAGATTAAGAGATAATTATACTGATAGACATGATAATCAATTAAAGACCATATAAATATCAATGCATATTTATACATGTTTTGCACACCAAATATCAATCCAAACCCAATCAGATCAGATCAAATCAATCAAAGCAGACAATTCAAATCAAACAAAGCAATCAAATCAAACATTACATGGAACTTCCACCAATCTTTCTTCTCCAAATATAGGTTTTGCTTTAATGGCATCCCAATTTTCATTATCATTGGTGAGGGAGACTGGAGGATGTGCTTCTTTATCATCCTTGTGCAGGGAGGAAGTCATCCATCATATTGCATCGAAATGCCTTTCTTGCTCCTTGATCAACTACATTTGACTCAACTCTAAGTGTCGTTTGTTACGAAGAATGAACGAAAGAATATTCTTGAAAGAATTAAGAGTCTCTTCAAGATTCTCGAATAAATTATGAATTGGATTGGCCATATTTTAGTTTGTGAGAAGAATGAGAGACAAAGTAGATAAGAAATAATATAGAGTGATGAACTCTAGAAGAAATAGATATTTATAGGTGTAGAAATTCGTTTGAAATGAATAGAGATAAGGTAATTATTCAAATTTCAAATTCAAAATGAAATATCATTTCTGACCAATACATGTCGACTAGTCAAGGTGGGGATGTCGACATGGTCTAGTGAATTTTGATGACTTATTTTGATTTTGTGAATAATTGTGCGTATATATATTTATATAATATACTAGCATTTATTCTGGAGATAAGATAAGCTTGATAACAGAAAAAATTCAATTTCATTTTATACTAAGACGATACAATGATTAGACATTAAAAACTACACGAACATTCAAATCAAAACAAACTAAAGATAATACAACAACACATGAAAAGGTAAACTAGTTAGTGGATGATGAAGATGAAGATAATCCAAGCTTCTTGCTGACTTTGGAGATAAACTTGTTCATCTTGGATGAAATTTTATCTAACTTCTTACTAACGGACCGTTTAAGAATCCATTGATTCTTGACAATAGTCTTTTGATTTTTGAGAAGGGTTTTGTTGGTCGGATTAGGAGGATAGTCAATGCTTTCCAAAGATGTTTCACCTTCTTCTTCTTCTATTTCCATTTCATCCCCTTCTTCTTCTTCCTCTTCCTCCTCTTCCATCTCCTCATGAGCCAAACGTTCTTCCTTTTCGGCAAGAGTCTCATAAGGTTGAAAAACAAATGGAATTTTCGTAAGAGAAATATTTGAGTGATTGAAAACCTTTCTAGAAATAAATTCTTCTCCTTTGAAATATACTCCAAAATAGTTAAAAATCCGAGTGAGATAGATTCCATGATACAAAGTATTCTCACCCACTTCAAGATTTTTGGGACAAAGTTCATCCAAAATTACTTGCGCCCAATTAACATCATAATTTCCAAAAATATCAAAAAGTGCTTTGCAAATTTTTGAAGTAGGATTGTTAAAATTCCCCGATCTTGGGGTCAAAGTATGTTGTAAAAGAAGATTAATGGTTCTAGCTTTTGGTCGAAAGTTTCGATTTTTGAATTCAAAATCATCATTTCCTTCGAAAATGTGATGAAATGTCTCACGATCATTTTGATCAATATCAAAAATAGAAAGATCCATTCCCCTACTCTTGCAATTGAGAATGGTACCAAAAAGATCACAATTCAAAACAATTCTAGTGCCTTTGACAATACTCCAAATTTCATCATCATTTCCATTATAGAATCCACGATTAAGATTTGCATAGAAAATTTTGACAAGGTTTGGATAGCAAACAAAATCATTTTGAGAAGCATCAACAAGACTAAGACATGATTGTTTGCAAAAAGAGAATCAATTTCATAAGAATAAAAGTCTTGAAATAAATCAAATTTTCCAGGATGGACTTTTCCATAATTAGCATAATTGATGTATGCTTTTATGGCCTCTGAATCATTGAAGAGTTGCTCTTTTATCTTTCTGGAAATTCTCATTATGGAGGGGTTGCTTGAAGAAGACATTAGAGTAGAGAGTAGAGAGCTTGAAGTTTTGAAGAGAGTTTGAATTTGAAAATGAAAGTGAAAAGTTGTGATAAAAGATACTAAATAAATAGATTCTCAAGGACATATTCTCTGTTCAAAAGGTAGCTTTTCAGAGAATTGAATGAAGTGAAAAGGTGGAGGGAAATTCAACCAGTTGAATTCAAATTTTTAATTTCAAATTCTATACCCACGTCGACATCATGGTGGGGACCATGTCGACATGTGTCTTTGAATTTCTATGATTTATTTTTCCTAAGTATTCTAATATAATATACTTATTATTTGTAATGTATATATATTTGGAATAATTTTTAAATTATAGTATATTCTATAAAATATTATAATACAACTAAAATAAAAAATAAAAATAAAATAAAAAAATAATAATAATAATAAAATAATAGTAAAAAGTAAAAATTTTAAAATTCAAACAACGCATCAATTCAAAATCAATCAATCAAGCAACCAATTCTAAGCATGCAATTTCAACCAATTGTATTGTAAATGTGTACCTTTTTTTGAGTCCATTTTTCTGAATTCGTCGAAGTCGTGACTTGCTGTGAAACACATATTCGAGTTATCTATCTTCTGAACATCATCGCTTGAGGACGAGTCTGAGTCATCTAGAGTAGTAGTAAATGCACGTTTTCATTTCTTTATGGAATCATTATTTATAGGAAGATTTTGCCTATCTGAATACGGACAGTCTCCTTTGATATGGCCAGGTTCGTCGTAGTTGAAACAGTTGATATTATTTGACACTGCATTCTGATTTCCATAGTTCTTATAGTGGTTTCTCTTAAGATTGTTCATCTTTCTATATTTCAGGAATTTCCGAAAATTCTTGGTCATAAAGGCTATCTCTTCATCGTTATCGCTGTTTGAGTCTGATCCATCGATAAATGAATTGAATGCCACTGATTTCTTTGCAGATGCTTTGCTTCCTCTTTTCCCAATCATTTGGACTTCAAACGACAATAGATTTCCAATTAATTCTTCAATCTCTAAGGTACTGATGTCATTTTCCTCTTCGATCGCAAGTGTCTTTTGATCCCATTCTAGAGTAAGAGAATTTAAGATTTTCTGACTTGATCTTCTTCCGAAAATTCCTTTCCCAAGGATATTAGAGAATGCACAATATCCTGAAATCTACTATGCATATCTGAAATAGACTCATTAGAATTCATTTTAAATAATTGAAACTGATTTGTGAGCATGAAAATTTTGATCTGTTTAACTTTGCTTGTTCCTCGTGAGTAACTTGCAAAGTTTTCCAGATTTCATATGCAGACTTACAAACTGACACTCTATTAAATTCATTCCTATCAAGTGAACAAAAAAGAATATACATTGCCTTAGAATTATTTTTTGCAACCGTCTTTTGCTCAGCGGTACAATGTGCAAAATCAGTTGTGGGTTTAGGATATTCAGTCTGTGTTATATCCTAAGTGTCTAGTCCTACAGATTGTAAATATATTTTCATTCTACATGCCCAATATGCATAGTTACTGCCATCAAAAAGTGGTGTTCTGACAGTAGACTGACCTTCTACAAATGAACTAGTGATAGGGATAACAGAACTAGTGTTGGTTGTGTTAATAGTACCAGTGTTGGTAGCCATTTTGAAAAAATTTCAAAATTCAGATTAAGAAAACTTTGAAAACCTTGCTCTGGTACCAACTGGGAGAAATGCGGATTAAGGATCTTAAGGCTAAGATAAACACTAGAGGGGGTAAATAGTGTTTAAAGGAATTACTAAACCTTTTCGAGTTTATGTTAATTTGAACACAAACGTATACAATATTCAGACACAGATATGATCACAGAAAGAAACACAGATGTAGAAATAAAGTAAAAGCAGTAAAGGAAAGAACACACCGGATTTTATACTGGTTCAGAGATACCCTACATCCAGTCCAACACACAAGTACGGATTTCCTTTCGAAAGCAATCTTTACAATTACACCGTCGATTTCAAGGCCACGAGGTACACCTCTCTAGATTCACAATCCTCTGGGTAGAGATACTTGATTTTATGGGCAACAAGTTCACCCGATTGATTTCCAGGGCTACAATCACACCTTTTCTCACTTGATTGATTTCCAAGGCTATAATCAAACCTTTTTCGCTAAATTGATTACAGGGAAGTCTATAACTCTGAATAGCACTGAGGATCTTGTTGAGATAGTGATAGAGAATCAAACCAGAAATGATCTAGTTAGATTCAGTGTTGATTTCGGCAGAGTAATGGTAAGAACGTGTATAAAGAAATGTGAAAGAAGAAGAGGGGTGAAAACCAGAAAAATATGAAGCAAAATTCGTTGAAGACAGCCCCTATTTATGGAAGAACAACAGCCATGTCCACTCGTGAAAGGATATGACAAATAGACACTTCTTTTGAAATTTAAATTTTGATACCAACTGCCACTATGTCGACATGGGTATCTTGAGTATGTCGACATGCCAAAGGAAATTTTGGTGTTTTGTTTTTCTTTGAAAATAACTTTTATCTTATATTAAAACTATTTTAAACTTTTATAAATATACTTCACTATAGTTAAAATAGATAAATAAATATAGAGAATAATATTTTGGTATATATATAAAATTTTACTATAATTCTATATTTTTATCAAAGTATAAATATTAAAAATTAAATATATTATTATTTAAAGATAGTTTAAAACCAAGGATAATTTGCTTTCCAAAATATTTTTACTTTTAATTACATCTAAAGATGTTTCTATTTCATCCCCCAAAATTCTTTCGAAATTTTTTTTAACAAATTTTATAAACTAAATTTATATAAAATTTTCTTTATATAAAAATTGTTTCATATTATAATAATTCCTCTTTATTATAATCAAATTATCTCAAATATTTATTCTCTAAATATCTTATCCCACTACTTAGATTATATTAACAACTTTTTACTATAGTTTAATCCTTAACCCATCATTGTTAAATGGTGAATATTTAACTTTATCACATTCTTCGAACCCTTTATAGTCAAATCGTGAAAATTAATTCACAAAGGGTTCATTTTAAATCAAGCGATAAAAGCTACTAACTAGGCCAATCTCAATTTAGCAATTAACAACCAACAGTCGATGCTTCTTGTTTAAATTAAGCATAACCGAGCAAACAGTAGTGATAATAAATAAATATTATCACATTTGAACCGACACACTTCAAAACTATATAAAAAAATTTGAAAATTATTTCTTTATATATATGAAATATAATCCTAGGAAAAATATTTAATTTGCCAAAAATTTCAAAATTTTCAATACCATATCCGTTGGCCTTGGCCAAGTGTTAACAAATCTCTTTCGATACCGTGGCGTCCCACCCTCGATCAAAATTCATAAAAACTCAATAGAACAATTAAAATAATACATTGTTATAATACTAACAAATACACACTCGTATATATAATACACTCAAAATCATTCTAGGGTGTCACTTACCCTATCTCTAATGAGCCAAAACCTACTAAAGCCAAGTTTCTCGCTTTACCTCGTGCTCTGATACCCAATGTAACGACCTGCCATTTTGATAATCGAAAATCAACACCAAACACTACCACTGTGTTCCAATGTCGCGCATCTAATCGACAAAAGGGCAGATCGTTAAGGTAAATAAAAAGAAAACAACAATAAACAGAGAAAGTAGAATCTCATAGCGAAATTAACAACATATAATATAACAAGGACAGTAGTAACTTTCACTCCAAACATATAAAGTATTTCAGAGATAAAAACAAACCTTATCAGCTAGATAGTTATAAAATCCTAACCTTACAAATGCCAATAGGTATACAATATAATATATTAGAAAATTAAATACTAGGATAGGTGAATCTTCAGTTCTTCAAGACCTCCATAACACAATGGACAACCTAGGAAAATACTCGATCTGATCCGAACATTACAACAAAATAACACCCGGATCAATATGGAAGTACTAGCATAAGGTAACTCAAATAATGGGTAACCTATAAAGTTCTGTGAGACCATGCCACTAACGTGGAACGAGTTTTCATCTAATAGAATAACATCTATACAAGCAAGAGCAGAAATAAATATCAAGAACAAATCCAAATATGAACGAGCGTAAATAATATTAAACCAGACTTGAAATAATGGAAATAAATCGAGTAAAATCCAAACTGGACAGAATGGATATAACAAGAAAAACAGTCCAACTCGATAGAATGGACTAAATAAGGTAACATCCAAACATGACAGAATGGACTAATCAATATTTAAATGCCATCATGAGGAGTTGGCTCTACTAGTGGCAATTTAAAGCTAAAACAGATTCAGGATTTTCGAACCAAATAAGGAAAGGAAATTTTCCAGCAAATGACAAGGAAGGTGCACCCCCCTTGAAGTATACCTCTAGTAATATACTCTTGAGCTCGACCATATGTTGTATAACACTTCTCGAAAATGTACCAGCCGGACCTCGCCAAACCTTACCAAGAATCTGAATATTTCACATCCAAACTCAAATCGTTTTTCATGTAACATTGCATTAAAATCTAGATGAGATGTGAAATACCCATTTGATGGGAGCAACCCCACATAGCAAAACATCCTTTCACATTCTTGGTTTAGTCATTTCAAGCAAAGGATAACAAAGCCCAAAGAGTAGCAAATCGTTTTTAAGGCGACGATACACCATAAAGAAAGCTAAATCCGATAATTAATAAATCAACTATCGGGGATGATTAAAATGATCGTATATGGAAATTAAATTTCATATATTTACCACTACTCGTTGATTCTAGACTAGTCCTATCTCACGGTTCAAAATTAAGCCGGGCAAGTTGAGGTAGTGTTACCTCTAGGCATCGCCTTGACGACATTATTAACCTTTGAGATAAAAACAATTCCAAGTCTCAATGTTTAGCATTAAATGTATGACTAGATCCTTTCCATATAAATGATATCGATTACGAAACTATTTTTCCATTACTGAAATCTAATATTTACTTTTAAAAACTGAAGTTGCGTTTGATTTCCACATTTCCACATTGGTAAAACACTTTTAGAATTAGTTCCTGATTGTTGAGACATTAAGAGGATAATTTTTCCAAGTCCGCGACCTCAAAGGCCTAAACCAACATCAGACCAAACACCCAGAGGATTATCAAACTTAACATCCCAATGATCGAGTTCCAATTCCTATTTATAACTTTAAAACAATATTAATTATCTCGAAAGATAATTAATCACATTTAAAATCTCTTTTAGATAAACAAATCCACTATCTTTAATAAAATAGATAATTATTTCCAGAAACTTGTATAACGTTGGTAAATCAACTTTAAAATCTTTATTAATCTGTTCATTAGTTTTAATCAGTTTATTAAAGCAATTTATTATATTAGTTAATTTACTTAATTCACTTTTATTAAATCAATTAAGTAACTTTATGTATCATTAGTTACAAAGATTAATTAAATTCATATAACCATTAGTTAAACTGAATAAGTCATCTCAAAAATGATTTATCAAAATGATAAGTAATTTTAAATTCCATCAATTAAAACAACTGATTAAGTTCAAATAATCATAAATTAATTCGATTAATTAAATTCAAACTCCATTTGCTAAAACGACTAATTAAAACATCACTTGTTAAAATGATTTATTTAATTATAAAACATTATTAATTAAAATGATTTAACTAAATTCTAAAAATTATTAGTCAAAACAATTAATTAAATTTAAAAAAATCATTAATTAAAATGATTAACTAAAATCAAATATCATTATTTAAAATGACTAATTACTTTTAAATATCATTAAGTAAAATGATTATTAATTTCAATAATTAAGTCCAATAAATTAATTAAACTCCATTATCCTTAATTAAATAATTAATTAAACTCAAATAATCGTTGGTTAAAATGATTAATTAAATATAAAACATCATTAGCAAAAATGATTAATTAAATCTAAAGATAAACCAACTTTAGAACATTGTCTGTTAAAATTTGTTAATTAATTTCAAAATCATTAGTTAAAATGATTAAGTAATTTAAACTATCATTAACCAAAATGATTAATGAATTTTCAATATTCTTTTTAGGGGAAACATAAGCTTAAGTTCATATTATAGGGTTTGGGGATGGAGTTTAATAAATGATGATATAGAAAAATTGCAATAACGACACTTAACAATTTAAATGGAATATCAGGATTTATTTTAGTTATAACGGCATAAATATAAAAATGAATAATTTATTAGCTAGTAACCCCTTAGGGTCTCTCTATAGATTCCCTGCAAACAATGGTTATGGATAAGCTATAGATAATCATATGGTTTATAACGATCAAATTAATATGTAACGACTAGTAATTTTCGATAACTAAATTTGTTAATTTAATAAGATTTTGAAAATTTAATAGTGAAGAAATAAAAATCTGTAATTTAGTACTGAAATGAACACTAAAATAAAGTGTAACAATGTTAATGTAAGTGATTATTAACAATGTGTATGAAACTCCAATTAGCTGTAATAATTTAGAAAGTTTACTTGGCTATAAATTGAATATAAGAAAACAAATGTAAGTATGGAATAGATTAGTGGAATAGTATGCAATTGATGGCAATTGGATTAAACCAGCGTTACATAAGTAAGTATAATACTTGTTTGAAATATATTGAACTTATAAAAGGGTGATTAAGAGTTAATGGTAACAATTATTATAAACTGTCTATATATTTAATCTGGTATATTAAATTTGAAATCAATTGCAATTAAATGGAATTAAACATCACCCTAATAGGGATTTGGATGAAATTGGAAATTATTAGTGTAATAAAATATAAACTAGTGTAATAATAGCCTCAGGATAATAATTGGTTTAATAACAAGATGGAAAGCAAATTAAATTGGATTTTTGGAAATTTAATTATAATCTCTGAATATAATGAAATTGAAATTAAACCTTGTAATTGTGAAATATTCCACAGTAAATTGATATAGGTATTTGTTTTAAAGGACTATAAATCACTAAGTAATTCAGAGTGATGGAAATTGTAAATTATTAAATATTGAATCGAAAAGTGATTAATTAATTTAATATTAATTTATTCAACTAACTGAAATATAGCCATTTTGGACGCTCTCTTGGATTTCGACGAAACTAGCTTCATCGGATTCGTAACGATGAATTGCTGTAGGATTTCAAGTTTCGTAGCGATTGGACTTGTCATTTGATCATACGGACTCGAAATGCCTAGAAATCAATTTAATTGAAATCAAATGAAATAAGTTTGAAATATGATGAATTTAATATAACTTCTTCATACGATGGAATTAGGACTTGAAACTTGTTCCGTAGAGTTTAAAATATTTGAAAACAATTATTTTTATATGTGGGTTGATCCATTTGCATTCCGGAAGCAGAACGGGCTTACGAACCATTTATCATTCAACGTGTGAATCAATCGGATCTAGGAATGGCAATAGGGCGGGTTAGGGTGGGTTTTTAGTTCCCCATACCCATGTTGGATTTTGTAGACCTCTCCCTAGACCCGCCGCGTAGACCCGGTGCGGGTCTGGAATTTTGCCCCATACCCGGGACCCGTATGGGTTAGGATAGACCCGACCCACCCCAAGACCCGATGAGTCTCATGTATTGATTCAAAATTGTGTAACAACTTGCATATGTTTATTTGTTTATACTCGTTATCACCAAATAATACATGAATACAAATAACAACGTGTCTAAGGAAAGTTATTAAAAATGATGTGTACAATAACAATTCAGAAAATATATACATATGTTGTTGTATAATTATCAATGACACAACTTAATACTCTAATTTTTTATATAGATTATTTATTGGAACATTTTAATATCCATGCTAGAATTACTTATATCTAAGAAGAATAATAAATCATTACAGTAATAAAGCAGTTTCATGAGATGTTTGTAGTGTGGGTCGGGTTGGGACGGGTCAACCGAGCCCCGACCGAACCCTAGACCCGGAGCACTCAAGAACGGGTCACGGGTCTACCTGCCCCAATGACCCAATGGGATGGGTCTGGACGGGCCAAAACAGGGGAGGGTCGATTGGGTTTGGACCCTAGACCCGCCTCATTGCCATCCCTAATCAGATCCATTCATTCTATTTCTAATTTGCCTATAAATACTTTGTTATAAACCCTAGCCACTCCTCATTCCCATTTGTCTGTACGTACATCTCTTCTCAACTCCTCATTCCAATGGCAGGCAAAACCTAACTTCCAAATTTCAAATCCAAATCGAAAATCAAGTTGAAAATCAAACTCCTCAAACAATATCGGATTATATATCAATCTGAAGCTCTTAATGAGCGCATCTCAGATCTATAATTCGTTTTCCAAGGTGAAAATATGTCTATCCAAAAATTGAAGAACACATCTCGGTCGTTCATAGCGTGTTGATGAACTTCGACTGATTGACGATTCTTTGGTACAACATTATGGAGAGAGCTGAGGGGATTGCAACCATGTGGGTATTGTGATGAGTTAATGGCTAGATCGCCTCGATTGATTCGACGGAGCTCTTCTCCAAGCGGCGGCGGCTGTGTGATATTGACCGTGGGGGAGGTTTTTGCGCGATGACAGCGAGGCCAGCGATGGTCGTCGATTGTTGAGAGGCTTCGTGGGAGGTGGCGCGTGCGGATGTGGGTGGCCATATGCTAGGCAGCGCGGTGATATGTAACGGCTAGGGTTTAGTGAGCCTGAGAATGATGGCTGCTATTCGAACTTGATCGATGTTCCAGAGATGCCAACGTGGAGAGCATTGATAGCGTGTGTAATTATTATTTTATTTGCCTAAATTTTAAATCGTATAATATTCTAATTATCATAAGTTTCTCATATGAGAACCGTTTCACGCGCGGTTTCTTGCATTTGGATCATATTAAAATTCCAGACATTTTGACGCTGGATTAGACGAATTTAGAGACTGTTTGAATTTTGAGTTTAAATTCGATTTAAATTCAAAGGTGAGTATATTAACCCACTCACAACTTTTAAAATTTTGTATGTTCGTTAAATTAAATTTATGATGTGATTAGATATTTGTTTATGACTATTAGTATATTTTAAATTATCATCTCAGTTAATTTGAATTTATTTGAATTGAATCGTTGTTTAATTTATTATTGAATATAAACCGCCAATTAAATACCTGTTATTGATTATTAGTTCTATATCGATATTTATTGATTGATCTGGGTGATGATTATGATGGATATCGAATGTTGATGTTGGTTGAATGGATGTTTTATTTTATAACGTTATAAACTGCAACTTCATTCTGGATTTTTATTATTAATTCGGGATTGCTATTTGAAATGATATATAACCGTAAAATCTAGATTGCAGATTGAAATGATAAATAACTGTATCACTTGACCCCAGGGAAAGAGAACTATATACAGACACTGGCTTGGTTAAATTAAATGATTTTAAAATGCTTGATTTTTGGAATTTAATAAAATGATATTTTGAAATGAAAATTTTGATTCATACAAATTTAAGTATTATTGGAAGATCAAGTTTTGCGTTGAATTGTGAATTGGTTTAAAATGGAATTTCTTTAAGAATTAAATGGGATGTTTAAAAAATTAAACTTTTTCATAAATGAAATTCTACCAAACTTGAGTTATTAAATTTGTTTGAAAATAACTTTGAAATATTTTGAGATTGGAGTAATCTATATCGACATTTTGAACATAGATATAACGATATGAAATTCGATAATTTATTGAAATTTGGTTTGTCGATATGGAAATTTGAAATGGTCCAAATGTGGTGAAATGAAATGAATAGTTTAATTTGATAAAAATTCCAAATTTATATTTTAATATAAACTACTTTAAAAATATATTATTTTAAAATTTTAAATTATTAATATTTTCAAATTTACTGAACTATTTAACCAATATTAGCTATATATATTATTTGTTCTAGTTTAAAACCAATTTAATTTATTTTAAAAAATAGTTAAACCATTTTAATTTATTTTAAATCTAATCAATCTATTTTAAGATATTTAATCTATTTTAATTATATTTAATCTAAATTAAATCTATCTAACTATCTTAAATCAATTTAAAAGCACGTTATCTATGATTAAACTATTTTGGAGATTTTAAATTTATAATTATTTAAACTATTCTAAATTTCCAAACTAGGTAAAGTGAAAGTGTTTAAATTTTATTAATTTTAAAAAAAAGTAAGGCTAAATGATGTTATAACCTAAGTTGGAATTTAAATGTATAATGAATTGAATGATGATTTTTAAAGCAAGGACTTAACCGTTTATGGAAATATGATTTTTGGAAGAAATTATGATTTTGGAAGCGATATGGTTTTGAGAATACGATATTTTGGTGTAAATCGTGAATTGACTTTTTGAAAGGCAATATAATTATCGAAATAATATTTCAAAATGTGATATGATTTCAAAAGTGAATATGATTTCGAAAGTAAGTACTGATTTCGAAAGTGATATGGTTTGAATTAAATATGATATTTTTATATTAATCATGAAATGATTTT
This sequence comes from Allium cepa, assembly GCA_030765085.1. Lineage (NCBI taxonomy): Eukaryota > Viridiplantae > Streptophyta > Magnoliopsida > Asparagales > Amaryllidaceae > Allium > Allium cepa. The sequence goes on from CM060937.1 coordinate 382,494,946, forward strand.
GGAAATGTAAAAGAACCATCCTTGTGTAATAAGCGATTGGTTGTCAAAGAGACCAGGATCAGATGTTGTCATACTCTCTACCAATACCGAAAACCACTTTGACAACTGTGTACGCAATGGAGATTCCATAATGAAGTAGGATGGTGGTGGTAATCATATATGAGGTATATACATGGACCCGACTCCCATGAGTTGGCTTAAGGTGGCTAAAATAGGAGCAATTGACGGGCCTAGTGAGGTCATTCCTCCGATCGAGCACACTCCATCGATATAATATTCTGGCTTTTGATTTATTTGGTGGCCACCCTTCGATTTTTACTCGGGAGTGTGTTTCGAGGTGGGCGGTAGTAGCTGCTATGCGTTACCACCAGTCCGGAAGTATAATTGGTATATCTACCCTAGCATTGCTTAGTTATGCCATGTCACCTACCCTGGCGCGCCTTCTGCGAGTTTGTTTTGTACCATACCTATGGAGTGCCCTCTGACGACACCCAGTGCGGGTGGGATTACGGTACTGTGTCTACTATGGGAATATATAAAATGTGTTAATGTGGAAAATGTAAAGCCCTAACGCTATATTAATACCTTTACTTTACAGTAGACATATTATAATAGCATATTGTACTACATAGTAGATAGTTTAACGGATCCTTAGGAGAAGTGAATCCCGAACATCTGTTAAGTTACTGCACTCACATTAGATACTGCATAGGAGACGCCGAACCCCGTAAAAATCTATGACGCCATCACAAGCATATTTACCATTGATTTAACTTACATAAGATCTTTTAGTTCTGACTCGAGTGTTTTGTCTTTTCAATTCGCTCGAATCAGCCTGAGCATTTCATAATTTGAAGACTTATTCCGCGGACGAAGACAAAGATGTATACTACTACTATTTACTATATTATTCCACTGCATTATACAATTCTGCTGCATTATTATTTATTTATCTCTGATATGTCTAACCCTGATACTGTGTTGTTTAAGTATAATAAAATGTTTTGTAAACAACTTCATGAACTGTTATTTGACTATTATATTTTGTCATTCCGCTGTGGAATTTAATTTGTCTTATTTCTTTCTCTTTTTTCTATTTACCCCAATAACAATCTGCCCTTTTGTATAGTTTGAGTTGGCACATGTGTCTGTTAAAGCGTCCAAAAAGGAAAGATGTTACAGTTGGTATTAAAGCATCCAAATAGGTGAGCTATTTTCGAAACTCCTAAATAATTGGTTGTTTGATATTATGAAAATTTTAATGGAAATTGGTTAGTAAGCTCTATGTGGTAACCTTATTTATGGAATAAATTTTAAGTTTCATAATCCAGCAATATAGGCTTAAAAAGTGCAAATTTGAGTTACTGAAAAAATGAGGAGCACATACCGTTATCTCTATTATTTGAAATTACCTCTTTTTCTTCCATTCTAAATTTAATACCTTTCAAACCATAATAAATTTTGATATGCTATCAACTAGAGAGTTGTGTTTTTGGTCCACAGATTACTCTAAAAATAGTTTGGAATTTTTAGTTGAATATATTTTGAGAGATTTCTAAACTACAGTAAAAAGTGTAAAATATTGGTTTTTCGTCGATCGAAAATCGACGAACAACCTATACATTCAGGGTCTTCATAGCAAAATATGATTTTTAGTGGTAGGTTCATGATTTTTGGAGTTGTGGTTTAATAAAATTTGGTTAATGATAGTTTTGAGTTAAAGAGAAAATTGCAGCGAACCGGTGGTAGAGAGATTGAACAGAGGCAACCGGGACAAAGGTTGTAGGGAGGTGGAACTTTTCTGTGCAAGAAGTGGGAGTTGTAGTGGCCTAGGTTGTTGTGTAAAGATTAAACTAGGGTTGGGGAATTTAGGACCTTGCGTTCGAAAATTGGCGTGCAGCCGAAAAAGGGAAGCTTTGGAGTTGGCCTTAGGTGGTTGAGAGGTGAGGTAGAGGATAGGGGTTACGATGGCGTAGGTGGCATGGGTTCTAGGTGGGTGTAACGATGGGGCGAGCTAAATTTCTATGCTCGAATACAAAAACCTGGACACGTCTCGAATGAACGGCGAAGGTGACAGAATTCAATTGGCCACTCCAGGGGAGGTGAAGGTGGTGCATTCATGACAAACTTGACAAGGTTGGTTTGTTGGCGATTTTGGTCCTCTATGCGGTGGTCAGAAACGGTTGTGCATGTGCACAAACATGCACGGTTCTGGGTTCAAGAAATGTTGATTTGGAGCATGAATTGATTCGGGGAATTATGATGTTTAAGGAGGGAAATATTGTCGATGTAGGTTTGGATGGAAAATGGGCCTTGGGCTTATTTATTTAGGTGAAGAAGTAATAGTTTTATTGTTTGATTATATAAATTATGTTGTTAACTTTAAAAAGCGATATCTCACTCGTTTTAATTTCATTTAACCTACGAATTTTAGCGATAGATTCGTATTGACGAGTACAGCGCTTTGATATAGATAATTATTAGTTTGGATATAGTATAATTTAATGATAAAATAAAACTGACTAGATATAATCTCGTTGATTCGAATAATAACGTAGTTAAATAATATTATTCTGCTATTGAAATCTGCTAGTAGAATAAAACATCATTTTGTTATATGTAAGCTTAATAGATTATATTAGATAGCATTTAACAAAATAAATCACTGTTCTACTATTATGTGAGTTTGAACATTTATTTATATGCTAGTTGGATTATATTGACATGTTATCTATCGATTTATATTATAGATTTTATTTACATATCTATTCTTTATGTAAATAATTATGTTGCGACTTTAATATCGATTTGAAAATAACGGTAGCTTGTTTAAGTACCATTGAGAATTATTGAGCCTCTTTTCAAATTAGATAAGCTATGGATTTGAAATCAGTTTTCAGTCTTATAACAATTTGATGTAAACTATTAAATTAATTGATATTGTTAAAATTTTAATTTCAAAAAGATTATTTATTTAATTAAAAAAGGGTTTAATTTCATTATTTTCTTAACTAAATGATTTCCATCAATCATTATTTAATTAATAATGTTTTAGGTTTAATTATTATTTTAATTAATAATGTTTTAAGTTAATTATTAATTTATTTAATAATGATTACCAAAGTTAATTGATCTTACTTAATGATGTTTATAAGTTAATTATTTTAAATAAGGTATTAAAGTTAATTATTATCCTATTAATAAAGGCTTACCTAATCGATTAATTTATAAAAGTATTTAAGTGGACTGATTATTTAATAACGAGGTTTGAACTTAATTAATCATTTATTTAATTAGTGTTTAAGTTGGTTAATTAATCTAATGAATTTATTTGAGTTAATTGATTAATTAATTTATTAATGATGATTAAGTTAATTTAATTAACTTAGGAATATGCTTTTAATAATAATATTGCTTTATAAAAAGGGGTTTGAGCAAATAAGTTTGTTTATAAAAGGTTTGTACTTAGTAAAAGAACTAAGTAAAAGAGTTATATTTTTGGAAAGAGATTTTGGATTTTGAAAAGGATGATTGGGTTTATAATGCTTTAATCAGATCATTTATTTTAATCAAGTTATGAATCAAGTAAATAGGTAGTCCTTCTTAATTTTTGGGGTAGGGAAGTGTTTCCCTACTTAACACCGAAGGATTGCTTATTTGGGTTTGATAAGTAACTATGTTTTCAAAAGTAAATGTTTTGATCCATTTAAATGAATTTGAAATAAGAAATTTTCTCAATTGTTTGTGAATACTTATACGGGTGAGATAACAATTATTTTGGGTAAATAATTAATGAGATTCAATTAATAAGAGATTAATTTAATGGAGGCTTAGTGGTTTCCATGGGAAATTAAATCTATGATTGATGTGTGTTTATTTGATAGTTAAATAACCGACTATCAAATCTTGGCCAGTTTTTAACTCCTAAAATATCTAAAGGAAACATGAGAATTATAGAGCACAATTGTATTAATACTACTGTATGTATAAATCCATTGTGTTCTTTTAGGACAAATGGTAAGGAGATCCGTCCAATTAAATAGTTTGGAGGTGATCCCCAATCTTATCTGGTATTTTTATTTCCAAAAGAACCGGAGTTGAGTTTACCGAAAATTATCGAATATTGGTTCGAAGAGATGGGGATCAGATAAGTATGAATTATCCAAAACCACTTTAAACCAACTCAGGCATTCGAATTGGAAGCATCTTCAAGATGATCGAAGAAGGAACTCTTTAAAGTGTAAAGGCTATTTGCTACTAATCCTAAAGGTGATTCTAGAATGGATGTAGTAGAAATAGTGCCTTCAGTTTGTTCATAACCTGAACAGCTTGTATGGACGAATGCTAGCACTGCATTGCTGCCAGAAGGGCAGTGTTAGCATTCCAAGTGGGATTTCTATATAAAAGGTAAAACGTAGCATCAAGCTTCATCAACCGAGAATGACTAAAACATCGGATATGTAGCAAAACTAAGTGGGTCGCACTCATTAGAATATATCATCACCTTCCATATATTTATTCATTTATGGATTGGTTGTGAATGAGAGATCTCAGTAAAGGTTGCAAAGCAACTGGGGTGATGATATATTTGGTATTATCTTGGTAGGGATAGGTTGGTTCTATGTAGGAGGGGTGCAAAATGTTCTTATTGACAGTGGTACATTTTTCTAGAGGTGTACAATGACAAGCGGTACCCCAATAGCCTTGTCATTGTATGGAATCCTTTTTCTAATAAGCATCATATGAACTTAGTTGTGCCAAAATATGTTGGAATATGAGATGCAAGCATTTCAACTATTTTATTTATTTACTTTCAACCCTATACATTATTATAATATCACTAGGTTTCCTATCTGGTTATCGTAAGGTAAAAACATATCCGTGCTTATTTGCGGTGTGGTCTTATGAGATACCTTAATTTAAAAGGTTTTCACGACAGTAATAATCCATATGATTGTGTTTCTCACGATGGTTTTACCAAATTGATCCGGACGTTATTTCTTATAATGCTTGGGTCAGACCGAACATGTTTTAAGATTTAGCTTGGTTGCTTTGGAGCTCAGGAGGCGAGCTGGATGCCTAAGACCTATCTACATATTTTCTTTTATTTCCGATGCATGTCCATTGGTTGTATTTAACAACATTTGTAAGTCCAAGCTGATTATAGGTTAGTACTCCAATTTTGTATGTATATAAAAAAAATTCGTAAAGATTATTGTTATATTATAGATTATTTGTTACGATATGAGATTGTATGTCATTTTGTAATGACTCACCTTTCCAAACCCTAGAAGTCAACAATAATACATCCACGGTATTCACGTGCCGAACAACTAAGTTTTGAAAAGACAGATTGTTAGGGGAAAGGAATGAGATAGAAGATAATAAGAAACAAAACAATCACAGAATCTCACAATGCAATGGAATAACAAATATTAATCAACATAATTCTTTACAAAGTCCTTTCAAAAATGGTACATCAGAGTCATACTAATACAATCTACCCTTGGATAGTTACAGCAGCATGCCCCTACCTAACTGATACAAGATACATATAATACAGTGGAAATAAGAAAATAAATAGCCATCTATGAAGCCTCCTGCTCCAAGCTCCTCCAAAATGCATCCGTGGGAAAACCTAAACTACTTGGCTGCCTATAAAAATTTAAGCACCCCAGAGTTTTAGGAAAAGAAAATAAAACTCTAGGTCAGACATCTGTCTGGTGTGAGTAAACTAAAACAACTGAATTTATTATGTTTAGGAAAAACTCCTTTAAAATCAAGTGTATCTCGTAAGACCATGCCGCACATAAACAAAGATGGGTTTTTACCTTACGATAACCAATACCATTTTCTATAGAAAATCTAATGATAGTATAATAGTTTCTAGAGTATAAATACTCATTAATCTTAGTCGAAATTGTTACACTATTAAATTCTTGCATACTAGGCTCTAAATCAAAACCGTAAAGGCATATATTGGAGATTGGATTTCATACTATGACAAGGTAAGAAACTCCCTTCCGATGGTACACCTCTAAACAAAATGCACCGGGTTTGACAAGAACATCTTTTACTCCTACCACACAAGACTGGCCTACCGCATGATTAGTAGTATCGAATATGATCACCCCTCCATTTTGGGCCTCGAAGCATGAATGAGTTGATAGTAACCGATCCAGATTTGGGATGACCGTACCCTGATGGGAGTGACCCACTTGGCCCTACTACATGTCTGATTTTTATCATTTTCCAGTAGATGATGCTTGAGGCTACGTTTACCTTTATTTAGCACTTCCTACTTGGAATGCTACATTGCCCCCCAGGCATCGACGCAATGCTAGCATTCATCCATACAAGTTTGTTTTGGGACTGAACGAAACCGAAGGTACTATATCTACTACACCCATTTTTGAATCACCCTCAAGGTTAGTAGCAAATAGCCCTTGCACTTCAAAAGCACCATCTTCGATCCCATACTCTTTAAGATGTCTTCAGTATGAAATCCTGGAGTTGGATTATAGCGGTTTTCGCATAACAGATCTAGTCCCAGTCTCTTCGATAATTTTCGATAATTTCCGATAAACTCAACCCCAATTCTTTAGGAAATTAAAAGACAAAGATAAGAGCAGAGTTCACCTCCTATCCTTTAGTGGATATATTTCCTTATCATCTATCCTAGAAGAATGAAATGAGATTTATACGTATAGCACAACACATTGGAGATAACTCTACCATATAACTCACATGTTTCTCCTAGATATTTCCAAAGTTACATTTTAGTCCGGGTTTGACAGTCGGTTATTTAACTATTAAATAAACAATCATTCAAACATTGATTTAATTCCATATAATATCCACTAAGTCATTATTAATTAATCTTTCATTAATTAAACACTTCGCAAAACTTAATCAAAAGATATTTTTAAACACTATTCGGAGGAATCCTTTACATTTCTTTTATATTAGGAAAATAATTTTACTTTCTTAAAAATGTAAGTTTTTACCAAAAAAATTTGGAAAATTCCCTCTTCTCAAATCCCATATTAAACCACCAAGAAATTACCTTTTCAAAACATCACTTACTATAAAACCTATTCACTTTATAAAACTCATTACCTTATCCCTTAATAAAATTCTTTTTATAAGTTCAATTCATATTTCAAACCATCTTATAAATCTTCAAACTACATTTAAATTCTTTTTAGAATCTCTAAAATGATTTATAAAATATCTTTCCATATATAAAACTCTTTATAAAATTTCCTTCATAAAATATCTTTGATATTACAAAATATCATTTACAAAATCTCATTTTTATATTACTTTAAATAAACCCTTTTATTTAGTAAAACCCTTTTTATAAACAATTTATTATTTATATATACTTTTATAAAATAATTATATAACTTAAAAAACCATTTATAAACTTTAAAACCCCAAACTGGTTAAAAAATTAGAGCTAATTTTAAACCACTTTATAATTTAAAAAGGAGGCCTAGCAATCCCGTTGGTCTTATTTAGTTACCATTTAGTTTTAATTTCACTTTCAGGTCATTCAACAATTTATTTACATAAGTCAACATATGTGTAAATATACTTTGTACCCAAATCAAGAAATAACATGTCAATATAAACTGTCCAACATAAACATGTCCAAGTAACATAATAGTAGGATGGTAATTTGTCCTGCTAAATAGATGTCCAAACAATTCAATCAATTTATAGTAGAATTATTCTGCTATCAAATGTCCACACAATCAAACAATCAATTTATAGTAGAACGGGTATTTATTCTGTTAATATATGTCCACACATTCAAATCAACTTATTCTGCTCTCAGAGGTTTACCTCCTCACTGGGAAGTAGAGTTCCACATTGATTTGATCCCAGGAACCAGACCTATTGTACAACCTCCTTGGAGGTTGGCTCCAAAGGAAAGAAGAGATTTAGTGATGCAAACATTTGATTTATTGCAGAAAGGTTTGATCAGACGCGGCACATCGAGTTGGTGATTGCTAGTAGTGTTTGTTACCGATGTTGATTGTTCCCTTAGATTATGTGTAGATCACCAAGAATTAAATAAGAGGACTATCAAGAATAAGTATGCTTTACCTAGGATCGACGACATGTTTGACCAGCTCCATGGAGCTTGGATATTTTCTCAGTTTGATCTTGTCATTGGTTTTCATCAACTAAGGGTAGTTGAGGAGAGTGTACCCTTAATAGCTTTTCATACCCCTGATAATTTTTACGAGTGGTTAGTCATGCCGTTTGGATTGACTAACGCACCCTCTTATTTTTTGGATTTTATGAATAAAGTGTTTCGGGATTTTCTTAACAAGTTTGTTCTAGTCTTTACTGATGGCATCCTCGTTTATTCTAAAACAGAGGAAGAGCATAAGTACCATCTTCGTGTTGTTCTTAGTACTTTAAGAAATCATGTTTTAAAGGCTAAGTTCTTTAAGTGTCATTTCTGGAAATTCGAAGTTAGATTTCTAGGGCATGTAGTTTCGGGAGAAGGCACATCAGTGGACCCAGCTAAAATAGTTACGGTTCAAGACTGGAAGAAACCTAAAAGTGCGACTGAGATCAGAAGTTTCTTAGGATTGGCAGGTTTCTATAGAAGGTTCATTGAAGATTTCTCGAAGATTGCTTCTGACTATGTTGATAAAGAAAGATGTTAAGTTTGTTTGGTCACCCAGGTGAGATCAAGCATTCAATGGATTGAAGGAGAAACTAAAAAGTGCTCACGTTTTAACTATTTCAGATGGGAGTGAAGGATTAACCGTTTACATAGATGCTTATACGACCGGATTGGGAGCATTTTTGATGCAGAATGGTAAAGTAATGGCGTATGCAAGTCGACAGTTAAAACCTCATGAGAAAAATTACGCTACGCACGATCTAGAGTTGTTGGTAGTTTTCGTTGCATTGGAAGTGTGGAGGCGCTATCTTTTGAGAGAAAAGTTTGAGTTATAATTTACGGATCATAAGTCAGTAAATTATCTCTTTACCTAAAAGGATTTGAACTTAAGGTAGCAAAGATGGCTGGAATTTCTTGCATAATGTGACCTAGAGATTCTTTATACCCTAGGATATGCCAACGCAATTGTAGATGCGCTGAGTAGGAGTGTGGCAACATTGCAAACTTGAAAGTTAAGCTAGCACTAATGGAGAGAAATGCATATTCCCAAGAAGAAGACTCTAATCTAGCTCGGCTTAGGAAGAATGTTAATAATGGAATTATTTTTAGTTTTTAGATTGACTCTCGAGGCATTTTATGAATGAATGGATGGATTTGTGTGCCAGATGTTAATGGAATTAGACAGGATGTGCCGAGAGAGTGCCATCAGTCAAGGGTATCTATCCATCCAGAAGTAACTAAAATGATTTAGACTATGAAGAATACCTTTTGGTGGAAAGGGATGAAGAGAGACATTTCGATTGTCATAAGCCGATGCATGAATTGTCAATGGGTCCAGAGTGACTAGCAACAGACTGCTGGATTGGTCTAACCAATAGATATACCAAATTGGAAGTGGGAGCAAGTATCCATGGACTTTATCGATGGGTTTCCTAGAACTAGAAAAGGTAATGAAGGAATTTGGGTAATTGTAGATGGATTAACAAAGAGTTCCCACTTTATTCTAGGAAAGTCAAAAAGTATTGCAGCTTCTTTTCTAGGGATTTATTTGAGGGAGATCATTCGACTGCATGAAATTCTAGCGAGTATATCAGTGACAGAGAATCCATCTTCACTAGTCGATTTTAGGGAGCGTTACAAGCCGCTTTAGGAATGGAGTTAATTAAAGCACAACCTAGCACCCGTAGATAGATGGACAAGCCGAAAGGGTGAACCGGATCTTGGAGGATGTCCTAAGAGCATGTATTTTGGATTTTGCAGGTTCTTAGGAAAATCATTTGTATTTGGTAGAGTTCTCTTATAATAACAGTTACCCCAGCACCCTACGAGGCTTTGTATGGACGGCCATGTAAATCACCTTCATGTTGGGTTAAAACAGGAGACCATTCAGTTCTTGGACCAGAGATGATTTGAGAAGAAACAGAGAATGTGGCTATGATCAAGGAAAGGATGAAAGAAGTCCATGATTGGCAGAAAAGTTATGCCGATTAGCGGAGAAGGGACTTGGCTTTTGCGGTTGGGGATCTGGTATTTGTGAAAGTTTCCTCGATGAAAGGAGTTATAAGATTTAGAAGAGCAAAAAAGCTAGCACCGAGATTCATTGGACCATTTAGAATCCTTAAGAGGATTGGATCGCTGGCATATATAGTAGAATTTCCTAAAATATAGTGATAAGTCCATAATATTTTTCATGTATCTCATCTGAAAAAGCATGTTCATGATCCGTCATTAAACGTCTGTTCAGGAAGACTTATAGATAGAACCAAATTTGATGCTAGTCCGACATCCAGTCTATATTGTAGATCGAGATGAAAAAAGATTGAGGAACAAGGTGGTTAGCTTGTGAAGGTTCAGGGGAGTGATGATCCTCGTGATTTTACTTGGGAGACTAAGGATCATATTAGAGAACCTTATCCTGATGTAATGTCAGGTTACTTGTTTGTTGTTTGAATGTTCTTGTATGGCATGGTGCATTGCATTGTTATATGAATTTCTAGGTATAATACATACCTTTTGGATTGTTTTTTGTTTATTAGTTTCGGGGATGAAAGGGAAGGAGAGTAAAATGACCCCTAAATTAATCGCTTTGTATTTGAATACTTAAATATTTAAATAATGGATTTTAATAACCAAATAAATATATTTTTAATATTAATTAATGATATTAAAATCATTTTTTAATTTTTTTTACCAAAATAAATAGTTCGAATAAAAATAGAAAATGTGACCAAAAAACATTTTTCGAAATTTCGACTTTGCGGCTTCGAAAGTCGTCGGAAACGATGGGCACATTTTTGTGTCACTCATATACACATGCATACACATGCACATGTGTCTTGTGGTAGGTTAATGATAGTGTTAAAATAAATAATGCATGCTTACAATAAAACAAAACAAGATTTGACTTAAAAAATATAAAATAAAACTTATGTAACCTAAGGAAGTACTTAACCATAAACTAAGCTAGCTAGGTTAGCACACAAGGCATGGTGAAGAGGGGGCCATAAAGGGTGCGTGTGCACCTATGAGCATGGAAAGGCATGTCCTCCATGTTTCATGAAAACTTTAGCATATTTTAATATTTTGATTAAATTAAATTAGTACTTCAATCTTTGCATATAAATACCACTACACATACTTTTTTCTCATGGAACATATTCATTCCCGTCTTCATTTTTTATCTCTTCATTTTCATGAACACTTCCATGGCTTCCAAGAGAGATTCCAAAATCAAAAACTAGTGAATACACTACCAAACATCAATTTAAACTACATATATACAAATACAAATACTCCTATGCCAAAACAAATGCCATTTGCACCTCAAGACTCCAAGGCCGAACCCTATATTGCCTAAGGCCGAGCCTAACTCAGCCCATTAAGGGCCCAGAAATCCAAGCTAATGTACCATGACGATAGTTCATGAGTTCGGTAGGTTGTCGTAGCGATCGGTTAAGTTAGACGTATTTTTGGTGAGTAAAGCTTCCACCTTTGAACTAGAGAATTTAAACTATATTCATGCCTATATTTGTAACTATTAAATTATTATTATATAATTGTAATAATGGTTTGGTTGATGGTTTGGTTTGTTGCTTGAAAGATAGTCGCTTTGTAAAGTTAGTAAGCGAATCATTGGCTATATGGAAATCTAGTAGTAAAACTAATGTCGTTGTTATTCAATGCTTGATATATGTTATTGTTGTTGTAAATCATCATATATGTATTCTCATTCCTTTATCATGTGATGTATAGTCATGTTGAAAATGTCATATACTTGAATTCTGAACTGCCTGCATAGCGATGGTTGTTATATCGCTATTTTCGGAATATCACCTTTTATCGAAATCGTTTGGTTTCATTACCATGCTTGGAATTATTTTACAAGCTAAGAAAGTTTTTGATTAATAATGTTTCCAAAAATAATTCATTAATTTAATAGAGATTATTTAATTTAATTAATTATTTAATCAATCATTTACATTAATAAAGATTAAGGTCAACAAATAACTTATTAATAAGGTATTTTAAATTTAACTATTACTTAGTCAATAATTTTTTAATTCTAAATAATCATTTTATTTAATGATTTTTAAGGCTAATTAATATTTTTATAATCATGGATTAAGATTAATTAATTTATCAATTAATGATATTTTAAAATTAATTAACACTTTTTAATTAATGACTTTTAAAAAGTTAATAAATCTGTTTAACCTTAAATAAATATATTTTTAGATAAAGTTTAAATGTAATTATTGCTTTTAAATAATGATATTTTATTATTAATTAATTAATTTAATTAACTAAAGTATTAACTAATGGAATTAATGATCTTTTAAAGGAGATTTACCCCTTTTTAATTAATGGTTATTGAAGTAAATTATTTAACTAGTTGACAAAGTTTTAAAGTTAATTGATCAATGTATAAGGATGTTTTAAGTTGTTAAATCCTTTTCATAATTATGTTTCGAAGTTAGTAAACCCTTTGACAAAGTGTTTTAAAGCTAATGCTTGTAATGTGAAGCATAGTACGAATTTGGGTTTTTAAAAGAAAAGTTTGAATTGTTTGCGGAAATAAATTAATTTTCATAAAGCGATTCACTTGCGTAGAAACGATTTATTGCATAATTAGCACTAAACATAGAAGAAGTAGATTTGTCGCTATTTCAAAAATTAAGAACAATCGTGAGACATGACTTTGAGGTACACTACCTTGACTTGTCCGGTATTATTATTAACCAAGAAATAGCACAAATTTGAATTCGATGAGTGGTGATAAGTATACAAGACTTAATTTTCATATATGATTATTTTATTTCCTCGATAGTTGGTTCCACAGCTATCGGTTGCTTCAGCTTCTTTATTATCATCATTTTAAGACGATTTGTTACTCCGTTGAGCTTTGTTAATCCTTTGTCGATAAATAACTGAACCCAAAGCGGGAAAGGATGTCCAGCTATGTGGGGTTGCTCCTATTAGGGTATTTTCACATCTTATCTAGATCGGATTCATTTGCGCATTTAGATGTGAAGTATTCGGATACTATGTCAGCTTAGCAAGGTCCGGCCGGTACATTTTCGAGAAGTTTCACATAGTAAATGAGCTTCTCAGAAGTATATTACAAGAGGTATACTTCAAGAGGGTGCCCCTTCCTAGTCATTTGATGGAGATTTTCCTTTTCTTATTCGATTTGAACCTTCAAATTTATCTCCTTATTTACACTGGAAAGAGTCAATCACTATCCGGGGTTTTAATTATTCATCCATTCTTTACATTTGGATATTGATTTATGTGAGAGTAAAATTGTTCTGTGTTCAGCGGTGTGGTCTCACATGTTTATGTTTAATTTCATTTCTTTGCTTAAAGTTTTACTCATACCATACATATCATCTGACCCGAGTTGTTTATTTCCATAAACTCTCGGGTGCTCATTTTTATTTGAGTAGTCTGAGAGTAGCAGGTCTTTGTTGGGCTCTTTTGTAGATGATGTCATAGCTGTAGGCTTTTCATCTTCTTAGTTATCTATTCCACTATATTATTTTATTTGTGTTGGTATATTTTGTTTCAACATTTGTAAAGGCAGGATGTTATAACTACCTAAGCTGATTTGTAGAACTTTTATGTAACTATGATAACTCCCTGTTAAGGAGTAACCTAATGTAACGGCCCGAAATTTCCGAAACCGAAAATTCCAGATAGTTGTGAAATAGAAGAAAGAGATAGAAGAAGAAGAAGATCAGAAGCACCAACATCTCATATTCGCAGCGGATAAAATATAATAATAAACAGTAACAATTTACAAAAGAGTAATATTTTGTCGATTACAATTTTATACATTAGAGTTACATATATATACACACAAACACTGAATATACACATTCACCATATCTCAGATATACAATAATATAATACAACGGAAATATTCTATACGTTACTGCCATCCCGCTCGACTCCTGTGCTCCAGAACGTCCTTACTTGAAAATTGTAATACTCGTTCTGACCCGAGCATTACACCAAAGTAACACCCGGGTCAGGCTGGAAACCAGCGTGAGTAAACCCATCTAACATGGAATACAAAACATGCAACTTATATATAAAACCCGGGGTAACTCGATTCACTTCACAAATTCACAATTGTTATAGTCTTCTCTAATTTCACACATCCATTTTATAAGTACCAGAAATTTAGATTTAAATAGTCGAATTCCTTTAAATCAATTCACTCCAACCTATAGATTTACATATCAATCTATAAAAATTCGAAGTGGTTTCGGGTATTTCCTAATACCCGATCCCGGTCTCTTCGAGTCCCACGTCATCCTAACCCAAGTTATCCAAATAAAAACACAACATTTCATATCAGAGATATCAATTCATTCAAAGCATCCAATACCACTCAATCACCCATAAGCAAAGCTTATTCGCTACCAATATTAATTAAATTTATTCTGAAAGAATTTCTAACCTCAACCATATAGAATTCTTCACTTGTCATTAATTAATTTCAAATCAATTAATCAATCTTACCTTCATCATTCGTCTTTACTAATCAACCTGGATTAATTGCCCTTCAATTTCATCAAAGTAATTAACTTTAATTAATTTCGCGATATTAATCTTTCATAACCAAAATCAATAAGTAATCTTAATTACTTCATGAATTGATTATCTATTTTAATAACGTTAATCCTTAATTACTTATACTAATTAACTTCTCATAAGTCTCTTATTACTGATTAATTCATTTAATTAATCAATCTTTAATTACGTCATTGATTATATAATTAATGATCTCCAATTATATTTAATTTACAATAATCTAAATTAATAACATTAATTAAACCATAATATTAATCATCCTTGATTTATCTCCACCCGTAATTGACTATTCATTTATTTATTTCATTAAATAAATCAATTTCTCCTTAATTAACCATCTTAATTAATCCCTCGATTAATTACAATAGTAATTATAATTTATTAATTTCATTAAGTAATTATTTATCAAACCATCAAATGATTATTCTGAATTACTTACACTTAATTAATTAACTTAAAACTTAATTTATTAATTAATTAAAACCCTTAATTATTATCTTAATTAATCCAAATCATTAATTAATTAATTGAATTAATTAATTATCCTTTCTAATTTCCCTACTAATTTAATGAATCACAAATCCTTAAACTCTTATTAATTTTAAAATAAACATTTTATAATTTGTGATTTAAGTTTAAAACAACTTAAGCCCCAATACTTCGAGTCAAACCATAATTAACTCGAGAATTAACCAAAACCCAGTCACATCATCATCAGTGTACATCCAATCAACTTAATCATTCAACCAATTTTTAAATTTAACTATTCAAATTTAAATAAAAGAAAGCCCAACAGAGTGAGATTTACTCACCTTTGACTTCTAATTTGCAATCTGAACCAAACTGACTTGATTCTCCACACATTTTGGACCTTGAATAAACATTATATGGTTTATTAATATTCGAACAAATCGAATAATTTATCTCAATTAAAGAAAATTAACTAATGATTTAGTTTAAAACTGATTTTCTTATAATAAATAATTTTAGTAGCTAAAAATAAGATAGGTTAATCACCATAATATATTATTTAAAAAATAAATAAACTAGTCGATTTAATGTATATATATGTATATTTATTTATTTTCATACTACATACATATTATTATATAGATTTCATAAAAATCTTACTTATATGAATTCTTTCAATATTTTGAATTCTTCTTCTTTTTTTCAAAATTTTACCTATATAAATTAATTTATATATTTAGGAATTGTTTCTTCCGAAACACAAATAATAGAAATAGCCTATATACATTTTAGAAATCAAATTTATAATCCCGCAACATCTTAAAATTTCTATTACCTATTATTTCAAAATCTTCAAGTATCTATATTATATTTTCTTTCTAAAACACAACTTTTAAAAGCTATATTTCAAACCTTAAATATTTCATTCTTTACCCATATACAGATAAAAATATAAACTTAAAAAGATATCAACTAAGACTACCTCGACAAACCCATATCCAACGTCGACGAAACCCCACGCATAGCTCAGAGCTCGATCGCCCACAATTCCTTGCTACTGCCAATAACGAATGATCGCCCATCTCAAATCGCGACCTACCCGACTTGTCGGCCTCCGCCCTATCCAGATCCCAATCATACATCGCCTCCAAGCCTGTCGCAACCCCATACTTCCCACACCCTAACGTGCTGCCCTAACTTGCTCTGGCCATCACACGACAATAACCAAGCCTCAACCCACGACGTCGATGGCCTCCGAGTTCGCGAATTCGAACACCCTTATTTTTATTTTTTTCGATGGCCATGGATTCCTCTCTAAGAACTCAATTTGATTATGAATTTCATTCCCCCTTTGAAACAAAGAACGCGGCTGTTGAATTGACAAGAATGTGATGTTTTAAAAGGGAGAAGCGTGCTTGAACAAGAAAAAGGGGACAGGATCTGATTCCTTGCGTGAGAAGAAACATTGCGTTGAAAGGATGGAAGGCGGCTGGAGTTGATTACTGTCTTGATAAATATAAATTTTAATATTGAAAATATCTCGTTTTAGCAGCTTAAAATTTTGATCTCCTATCGAGGCGTGCCACTAGGCGTTTATAAGGTTATACCCCTATTTCGAATGCAAAGGAAAAGGTTTCGAGTCCTAACTCAATCGTATGGAGAAGATAGCTTTTTAGAACCAGTTGTTATATTAAATTTCGATATAGAATTAAGCGCGTTTATCTACCGTACGATCATACGACAACTCCAAATGCTACGAAAATTGAAATCCGATAATAACTAACTATTACGGATCCAATGGAACTGGTTTTGTTGAATTCCAAGACTATGCCTCGGAAGGCTATTTTTAAATGTCGATTTAAACGATATATTATTAAAATTGAACAAATCACCTTTAAATAAAATTTCAACCATTCTATTATCTTCAGTATCATTATTATAAATTTTATAAGCTTTCAAATTATTTAAACAGTCTTAGAAATTTCAGATTCAACAATTTACCCAATTTCAATTATTAAATTCAATATTTAAACTATATAATTCAATGATTTAATTATCAAGTAAATATTGATATCTGTAATTCAAGTTAAAATTAACTTTTAATTATTTTAAATCAATTAACTACTCAAATTTAAATTTTTAGAAATCCCGGGTCATCATGTTCCTCCCCCTTAAAAGAATTTCGTCCCCGAAATTACTAGTTAGGAAGAATGGTTCAAAACCCGTTTATCCTTTTCCCAAAACTCACAATCCAATATCCTACCAACTATCTTTTATTAAAGATCGATTATCACCTTAACCGACCTCCTAAAACCTTCTATGGTTTTCAAACAATACCATTTTGCTCAATCATTTAAATTTCAATTTAAAACCAAATTTTGAATTATCAAAATTTTCACAAATTTTTTTCTAACTCTCTAAATTTTCGAAAATTTTTGCCAATGTCTCCTTTGCGCGACTAGCTTGGTACTACTACAAAATGCCTCTATGGGCTCTTCCAAAAGAAAACGAAAGCCAAGTGGCTAGATCAAAAACTCAATCCAATTTCATACAGAAATTTAAATACATACCTTTTTATCGGACAATTCAAATTTATCTTCTGGAATCAAATTCAAGTTTCTTTTCCCTTTATAATACCTGCATATCTTACTTAGCAATAATATTCAATCGCCAACCTTTCAAATCATTTTATACATTTCCTTACAGAAGTTTTCACATCTATTTCCATGCAAATCAGGTTTCCCCGTTTTCATATGAATCCAACTTATTTTCAATTTTGAATATTAAATTTTATCTTTCATTTATAACTGATTCATATTAGTTTCATCTGCTAATTTACTTTAATTTCTAATATGTAATCGTTTTGTCGCTAACGAAAATTTTTCAAAAATTTTCAAAAATTTTCGAACTCCCAAAATTTTCAAAATTTTTTGGCAGAGTCTCCTTTGTAAGGAGGAGATTTTGCAATTTGACAAGAGATATAAATATATATACATCGACCCACACGGTCGGAAAAAGCAAAAACAGCTCATATTTCCTATTATATTGCGTAGGCGTACCTTTATTTAGCATTTTAAGCAAGCAGCTTATTTATTTTAGCATATATCGCGTCCAAATCCAGCCAAACGGCCTTCAGGTACAACGTGTAAGCACTATATATATAAAGTTTATAACATTTCTCTTACTTAAACAACTACAACGCATCAATTCTAAAAGAAATGCATTCTAAATAACTTCCACGAGCAATAGATATGATTTCAACACCAATTCAATTTCTTTCAACCAATCCATATACCATTTCAATTTTATTGGTTTACAACTCAATTGCATACATTCAATTTATTTTTAATTCAAACAAGCTCATATTCACTTCAAATGATTCAAAATCAATTTTATTTAATCTCTATAACCTCATAGAATATTAATTACTTTTGTTTACGCTAAACGACAATTATTTTTATGCAATTTTGTCGATATTCACTTAATAAAGTATCTATTTTAGTTTATAACTACTTTAAATCAATTTCAACTCATTCTGTAATTAATTCCATTTCATTTCTAATTTATTCACCAACCATACATTTGTGTTTCATTCATCTCCGCATTGGTTTCATTTTAAAACTATTTCATTGAGCTTGACAACATTCAATGCTTAAACTAATATCCATTTTCCAAAAATAAATTTAACCCAAATCCTTATTTAATGGTCTACTATACTCATTCGAAACCAAGCTTTTATTTAAGTAATTTTTCTTCAAATTAATTCACCTCATAAATTAAGTCCATTCTGATAATCCAATTCCAATCAAAACTTTGATTTAGTTTTTTATTTAATCAAACTTCATCCATTATTATTTAATTCAATTAACCCATTTTGTAACGACCCTGAAATTCAGACCCAGTTAAAAATTTTAAAATTGCTTATTTAGTGTAGAATTTCAAAATTTTCACAAACAAATTCTGATGCTATTCGAACTTTATATTTGGAATGCATCTAATTAAACATAGCAACTGGTAAATTTTCGTTCGAAAATATGAAAGTTCATTTCGTGCGTAAAGTTACTTCAATCTAAATCAGTTAGTAATCGATGAAAATAGACCGTTTTCGAAACCTAAATATTTTATATAGAAAATTTCTACATCGTCTTCTGAGCAAGACGTCATTTTTCGTTTTTCCAAATTCGAACTTCTTTAGCTCCGTCGTTCTTATTTTTCGACGTTTTACTGCATTTTCCTTCAGTAGAAAATTTCAAATTTTATAATTCGATCGTATCACTGATATCTTTATAACGTTGTGTCCGTCTCGTCGCGCTGATCAAAACGGTATATTTATTTTTGTCAATCGGAGTTCGGCGTTGCAAATTATAATTGGTTAACGCAGCACAAACCGGTACCCAACTTCCAACGTTCATAATTCTAGGAGCCTTGACCATTCGGAAACCCAATAGCCACCACTTTGCAAAAACATCATTGCATTTACCTGTGCACTCTGAACCCCTCTCTGTATATGTGCCTTCATTAATGCCTCTGCATACCAGCTCGCTTCATTTATTGCATTGCTGCTCTGGTACGTCACCTCTCTGCTTACTCTCTTCTGTGAAAAATAATAATAGCCGGCAGCTTTTATTACTAGCTGCATTCAGAGTTAACTTTTGCTATTCTCAACAATTAGCTTATATTTTGCAAAAGCCTGTTCATTTCTCTCCTCTCAATTTTTCTCTGAAACTTCCATTTTAAAAGAAAAACATGCAAAACCTTATATCTTCTCCTCTATTTACCTGCTCACATTATTTTTCTTCCCTCCATTACTGGCATCTCTTGACCTTCATTTTTTTTTTGCCACGTGAAAGAATGCACATTCTTTCACCTGAAACAACATAATCACAATCCCACACATTCCCACGCACTCCACCACCACCCTGCACCGCGGCCCTCCTTCGCCCCTCCTCCTCCACGGCCCGCAGCAGCAGGAACCCGCCCCATGCCGCAACGTCGCAACCTCCTCCCACATGTCTTCAGCAGCCCGACCAACGCCTCATCTCACCTACTCCGCCTGCCCCTCTCCGAGCCGAGCACGCCGCCACGTGGCCACTTTCCACTTCATCCCCTCGCTCCCCTCCCATCTCCATCGTGCAGCTGCATCCTTCCAAGCCACGACCACCCAGGCACACCTGAACCTGGCTCAACATCCGCCTCCTTCCACCGACCTTTCCGCCACCGTTCACTCCACCTTTTTCCTCCAGCCGCCGCGTGTACATGGCCATTCACCATGGCCAGCCGAAGCTCAGAGACCCCGCCCCTCACCTTGCAACACGTCGCCTGACCCAATAGTAGTCGTGCCTCACCCCCTCTCTCCTCTTTCCCCTCTCTCCTCAGCGCAAACGCCAACTCAGCCGCGTCTCTCCCCACCTACACCCAACCATCGACCCATGTTCAAGCTGGCTCGATTCCCTTTGCATGCATATTCCTGTAAGTGTATAGTATTTTATGAGTCAAATTTCATCAGTTAAATTATTTTGAGTCTAGGCTATGTATTACTGTGCCTAGTGAGCTTTTATATATATATATATATATATATATATATATATATATATATATAAAAGGTTTATAAAAGTTTGTATAAAACATGTTGGTATAAGTATGGATAAAGTTATACACGTGCCTACATATGAGGAAAATGACCTACTGAGTGTATATTCATAGTCTTTGTTGCATTAGAATTACAATACCCTGTTGGTTTTAAGGGTTGGATCTGCTTATACGTTAGTACAGTCTATGTTAATTGGTTTGCATTGGTTCAAATATACGTGTGTGGCGTGTGTGTATATAGTTATATATAAGAAGTTAAATATGATTATATTTTTGTAACGACCCGGAATTTTTACAGCATATTTTAATGAATATTTAATCTAAATTTAAAGTAAATATAAGCTTGACAATGTTTAAATTTGATGAAATCTTGAATATTTAACAATAAACATAGCAATATTAAACATAAACATTTATAAACTGTAGCCGGGAATACAAAATATGTTTAGCCGAATTATGAAATATATATCTTTATGCATAAGCTATAACATTCCTTTGTGCAACAATCAAATGTCTTGTCCAGAAAATAAAAATAAAATAAAATAATATAACACACTTAGATTCATAAACAAGCTTCTTAAGTAAGACAAAGCAAATTAATAAATATCTTTGTACAACACATAAGAGTTTTCAACAAAACATTAAATACATGTTATCATAATTAAGTGCATGAACATTAATTGACACAATATCTTGTATGAATAAATGCCTGCAACCGAAATTCTTGTAATAAATTGCTTCTGCAGGATATTACTTAACCAATGAGAAGGAAACATGACAATACAAATATAAATTGCCTAGATACAACCTATCCAGTTGCAATCTATTTTGTTCAAGCATCACCAATAACTTTCAAATTTATCCATTAACACGCAACAAAACTTAAAACTAAAAAGAACAAAAACTGAAAAAAACAAACAAGAGAAAGAAAACAGAGAAAAGAAACAAAAAAGGGTTTCAGGAAAGCTTCATTTACAGTATCTTCTTCAACACATCTGCTGTTCAAATTAGATCAAGTGAGTAAACTAATAAATTTCAACTTTAGTTTATATATTTGTTTATGATATGTGCTATATATATTTTAACTATCTGACCTGTGTATGTTGATTTAACCTGAAAACTTCTACAGCTGTACTTGATCAATGCTTCAAGCTTTTACAAAATAAAGCAAATAAATTTACAAATCTTACTCATAAAACTATTTAAATTTTGTATGGTGGGAATTTAAGTTTGTTTATATGAAAACAAGACTGTAAAATATTTTGAAAGTTAGACAGTATGATGTAAATACTGTTTTTCATTCTACAGGCAAACAAGAAATCAAAGTGAAAAACTCAAATGTTTAAATTCGAAATTTCAATAACATATTTAGATTTCATACTAGAAATTATGATTTTTAACATAAAAATTATGATTTCTATGCAAGAGTAATACGAGCAGTTTTGCAATGAAACAAAAATGTATTTTTTGTAAATTTTGGAAGATGGAGTAATCTTTAATTCTTGAGATTTGAAATGAAGCAAGATTTAAGTCGTATACACTCTAGAAAAATAGTAAATTATTTTTCGAATGTAGGTATTTTGAGTTTGAATCTCAAATAGGGTTTTAGCTCACATTTTTCTATGCTCTGTAAATTAGCGATTGCGGCATCTTGAGTCAACCGAGTGACACGCGACTTCAGGAGGAGATGGAGAGGGGTGTGAGCGACGTACTGATGGAGTTTCATCATCTACGGTGGTGTGAAGCGGCCGCATGATTGATTTGAGCGTGGGGGTTTTGTTTGCTGTGTTCGAACTGCAGGCCTTAATTTTTGTTTCGGCTTGTAATTGAAATTTGGGTTTTCGAATTCATACGAGATGGTGATTTGTGGTTTGTGGGGGTTGCAGCGAGGTGCCGATGGCCAGGCGCACCACCGTGCACGTGCACGGTGGCGAAGAGGTGCCTGACAGGTATTGTGATTTGTCGCGTGCGTAAACTCGGGAAATTCGAAGGTTGTATCGATCGTGTCTTCGGGTTTGCTCGCGTGTGGGTATTTCTGCAGTTGGCTCTTAACAAATGTTTAATTAGATAAAAAAAATGAATGAGAGTATAAACTGGAAGAAGAAGGGAGAGTGAGAGAGAGAGGGACACACGAGAAAGACACGGGAAAAGGAGGGAAGGAACTCGTGACAGTCACGAGTGAAAAGGGGAATTGTCCCTGAATTCACGTTACAGCATAAGTTTTAGTTTGGCCTTTTATAACAAGGTTAGTGATTAATTAGTTAGATTGATATTAATTAATTTATAGTTGACAATGCCTAAATTGGTAACTGTAACTTTGTTAATTTAAAATAAATTATATGTTAAAGAAATTTGAAATCTTAATAACGTTAACTTATTATTGGAAGTTAATTAATGAAAATTAACTTACGTGTTTAATCGGAACTTATGTTATTAAATCGATGATTTAAGTAATTTTTGATAATTAAATAATTAATTCATTCTAATAAGTAAGTTATTATTAATTGATAATTAAGAATAAACTGATTAATTGAGTAACTGAGTAATAGTTAATGAAAAAAAAAGTTAATTAGTTTAAATAATTAATTAAAGATGAGATGGTTACTAATTAATGATTTATTAATTAATTAATTGATTATTAATAAGCTAATTAATCAGTAATTAATTAAACAGAATAAAATAGTTTATTCTTAAGCAAATAATTAAGTAAAGTAAATCCAGATTTGTTTGGTATGCATTGATGATTCTGCTTGATTAACTTTGATATATGTTAAAGATTATTCTGTGATATGTTATGATATATTCTGGATATGTCTGTAATAACTGAGTGTGGTTTATCTGTTATATCTGTCCTGTGAATACTGATATTTAATTGAACGGTTAAGTTAAATAGACAACTTGACCCTTAAAATGGCGTTTGGATCCGATGAGACCGGGATCG
Organism: Allium cepa; assembly: GCA_030765085.1. Taxonomy (NCBI): domain Eukaryota; kingdom Viridiplantae; phylum Streptophyta; class Magnoliopsida; order Asparagales; family Amaryllidaceae; genus Allium; species Allium cepa. The sequence continues at coordinate 382,518,693 of CM060937.1, forward strand.
GATTTGCTACACTACAGCGTGATAGGGGGTTCTCGCTTTGCGTTAGGTGGCGAACGGGAGACTCTTACCCCTACATGCCCCCGGGGATAGTATAAGGTCTTGCGGGGTTGGTTGCGACTCGAGAGGGTGGCCGTAAAAGCAAATTCGAGGTATCACTGTGAGCCACAGCGGGGCTGGGATGGTTGAAAAGCCTACCGGTCGTGAGCCGTTGCTGATGGTTGAAAAGCCTAGGACGTCACAGTTGGTATCAGAGCGCTAGGTAAAGCGAGTACCTAGGCTCTAGTGTTATAGTTCTCTAGAGAGTGCGTATTTGTATTTTCATATAATATTATATATATATCCATCTATCTATCTAAATTGGTTGAGTTACCTTTTCAGGTGACCGACATGAGTTCAGGAAGAAGAGGCAGAGTTAGGGCCAGTACTTCTACAGATAATGGACGGAGTCAGAATGTTAGTGAGGCTGTCAATCCAGTACCATCTCAAGTTAGTTTTGCAGCCTTATGCAAGGATTTCAAACATCTTGGAGGTCAACCATTCAAAGGTTCGGAGTCAATAATTGAAGTTCAGGAATGGTTACGCTCTTGCGAGCGCATTTTCAAGAGCATGAGATTGTCTGATGAGCGTAAGAGGCATATGGCATCGTGGCAGTTGCAAGGCGGTGCAGCGGCATGGTGGGATTCAACTATTGCGAATATTTCTGAGGATGATATTTCTTGGGGCAGATTCAAGGAGTTGTTCGAAGAGAAGTATGTGCCGACGGCAGGGAAAACCCAACTGTATCAGGATTTTCTGAATTTGAAGCAGGGCAGTATGTCTATCTCGGAATATGAAACCAGATTCAACGAGCTCTCTTGTTATGGTCAAGGACTCATCGATACTCCTCTGAAAAAGAATGAGAAATTTGTACAAGGGTTGAGACCTGAATTCCATGGGAAATTGACGGGGCTTCTGAAGGGATCTTTTGTTGATTTGATTGATATGGCGTTAAGGTATGAAAGTTTGATGAGTAAGAAGCCGGTGGATTCAGCTGCAGTTTCAGGTGGGAATTTCACTAATCCGAATAAGCGAAAGTTTAATCCTAAATGGAGGAAACCGAATAAGAAGAAACCTGGGAATAACAACGGACCCCGAAAGTGTTACATTTGTCATCAGGAAGGGCATTTGGCGAATAAGTGTCCTAGGAAGGGATTCCAGCAGCAACAGCAGCAACCGCACCAGAGTGGCCCAGGATCAGCTATGGTTCAGAAATCATTGTGCTTTAATTGTCATCAGCCAGGGCACATGATCAAGAACTGTCCACTTCTGCAGAGAGCACCTCAGAATAAAGTTTTTGCTTTGGAAGCCGGACCATCTTCATCTTCGATGGGCAAAGGAGTATTAGAAGGTACTTTACTTTTAAATGGAAAGTATATTAGAGTTTTGTTTGATTCGGGTGCTTCCTTGAGTTTTATTTCTTTGGACTCTGTTGAAAAGTTTTCTCTTACCCCTAGTTCAGTAGATAGTTCTATCTTGGTATCTAATCCTATAGGAGGGGTGACTAAATTGGATACTATCTGTAAGGACTTGAAGATCTCTTATCTATCCCACAGTTTCTCTTGTGACCCGTATGTGTTAAATTTTAAGGGATTTGATCTTATTTTGGGTATGGATTGGCTGGATGAGTATAAAGCTGTCTTGAATTGTGATGAGAGAACAGTTTCGTTGGAAACTGATCTGGGTAGAATTGCCAGAGTGTCGTGTGATGATTCTGGAATTCATTTGAGCAGTCTTCTGCATGGAATGGAGACATCTGAAGAGAGTGTTGAAGTTATTGATGTGGTTCGGGATTTTGCGGATGTTTTTGAAGAAGTTAAATGTTTGCCACCACATCGAGAGATAGAATTCCGTATTGATTTGATTCCAGGAGCTGTGCCAGTAATTCAACCCAGTAGGAGAATGGCTCCTAGGGAAAGAGAAGAGTTGATTAAGCAGACGCAGGATCTTTTAGAGAAGGGGTTGATAAGACCTAGTTTTTCCTGTTGGGGTTCAGCGGCGGTGTTTGTGACCAAATCGGATGGATCACTAAGGTTCTGTGTGGATTATAGAGAGTTGAATAAAGTGACTATCCGTAATAAATATCCTCTTCCTCGCATTGATGATCTTTTTGACCAGTTGCACGGTGCATCTATCTTTTCTCAATTGGATCTAGCTTCAGGTTTCCACCAGTTGAGGGTAGCGGAAGACAGTATTCCCTTGACTGCATTTAGGGGACCGAATTGTTTCTATGAGTGGTTGGTTATGCCGTTTGGATTAACCAACGCTCCGGCTTATTTCGTTGATCTCATGAACCGAGTCTTTAGAGATGTGTTGAATAAGTTTGTGTTGGTATTCATTGATGATATCTTGGTCTATTCCAAATCCAAAGAAGAGCACAGAGAGCATTTGAGAATTGTATTGGAGACTCTGAGAAAGAATGTGCTGAAGGCGAAGTTTTCGAAGTGTCACTTCTGGAAATCGGAAGTTAAATTTTTAGGGCACATTGTTTCTGGTGAAGGCATTTCTGTAGATCCAGCGAAAGTGGAAACTATTCTGGAATGGAAACAGCCAGAGACACCGACGGAAGTTCGCAGTTTTTTAGGATTGGCGGGCTACTACAGGAGATTTATTAGAGATTATTCCAAGATTTCTTCACATTTGACTAAGCTGACCAGAAAAGGAGCAAAATTCAAATGGACGCCTCAGTGTGAAGAAGCTTTTCAGGAATTGAAGATAAGGCTCACGAGTGCACCAGTACTTGCTGTTCCGGATGGGAAAAGCAAATTCGAAGTTTATACTGATGCTTGTATTGTGGGTTTGGGAGCGGTTCTGATGCAGAACGGAAGGGTGATTGCGTATGCTAGTCGGCAGTTGAAGCCTCATGAGAAGAACTATGCTACGCACGATCTTGAATTGCTTGCCATTGTTTTTGCTCTGAAGATTTGGAGGCATTATCTTTTAGGAGAGAAGTTTGAATTGTTCACAGATCACAAACCGTTGAAATATTTATTCTCTCAAAAAGACCTTAATCTGAGACAGCAGCGGTGGGTTGAATTTCTTGCATCCTATGATCTGGATATTCTGTACACTCCGGGGAAAGCGAATGTCGTAGCTGATGCTCTCAGTAGAAATGCAGTTTTATCTCTTCTGGAAGTGGTTCCATCTCTTATTGAAAGGATCTCAAGCAAGCAAGAAATTGATAAGAAGTTGAGGAGGATCATCAAAGGAGTCAGAAGAGGTCAATGTTCTAGTTTTGACATTGATGACCAAGGAACGCTAAGAATCAATGGGAGAATTTGTGTTCCGAACGACAAGGATTTGAAGCAGGAAGTTTTATCCGAGAGTCATCGCTCCAAATTGAATATTCATCCTGGAATCTCGAAGATGTATAAGGACATGAGGAGAGCATTCTGGTGGCCGGGTATGAAGAAGGATGTTGCTAGATTTGTGAATAGTTGTGACATTTGTCAGCAAGTGAAGGGTGATCAGCAGAAATCTGCCGGGTTATTGCAACCTCTGGAAATCCCGAATTGGAAATGGGAAATGATCTCGATGGATTTTATCGATGGTTTGCCTAGAACCAGGAAAGGAAATGACGGTATATGGGTTATTGTAGATCGTTTAACTAAGAGTGCCCATTTTGTACCAGTAAAAGCAACCCGTACTGCAGTTTCTTTGGCGAAAATTTTCTTAAAGGAGATAGTTCGATTGCATGGTGTTCCAGTCAGCATAGTAAGTGACCGTGATCCTATTTTCACTAGCAAATTTTGGGAAGCTCTGCAATCAGCAATGGGAACAGATTTGAGATTAAGTACAGCCTACCATCCTCAAACGGACGGACAGACAGAGAGGCTGAATCGTATTCTTGAGGATATGCTACGGGCTTGTGTTTTAGACTTTGGAGGATCTTGGGAGGACCATCTTCATCTTGTGGAATTTTCTTATAATAACAGTTATCAAGCGAGTATTAAGATGGCTCCTTATGAAGCTCTATACGGAAGACCGTGTAGATCTCCATCTTGTTGGATTGAATCGAAGGATCGTCTTGTGCTTGGACCCGATCTTATTCGTGAAGCTTCTGCGAAGGTTGAACTTATTAAGACAAGAATGAAAGCTGCACAAGATCGTCAGAAGAAATATGCGGACAGAAGACGAAGGCCATTGGAATTTGAGATCGGAGACTTGGTTTTTGTTAAAGTTTCCCCAATTAAAGGTGCTATAAGATTCGGAAAGACGGGAAAACTTGCTCCGAGATACATTGGACCATTTCGAGTATTGGAAAGAATTGGAGCTGTAGCCTACAGGATTGAATTACCAGAGCGGATGTCTGGGATTCACAATGTGTTTCATGTATCGCATTTGAGGAAATTTGTTCATGATCCCTCACTGGTTGTGGAACCGGTAATTCAAGAAGATTTGGAAGTAGAACCAAATTTAACTGTGGTCAGAAATCCAGTTCAGATTGTGGATCGAGACGAGAAGAAACTCAGGAACAAAGTGGTGAAACTCGTCAAGGTGCAATGGAGTGAGGATCCCAGAGACTGTACCTGGGAAACTCTCGATAGTGTTAAGAATGCTTATCCGGATTTATGTTCAGATATCTAGTGTTGTTTGTTAGTATAGACTGTTTGTTTGTTTGCTATTGTATGAATGATATGTATGTTTGGATTGTTAATATAAAAGCTTTTGATTTAACTGTTGTTTAAATTTCGGGGACGAAATTCTTTTAAGGGGGGAGGAATGTAACGACCCGGAATTTTTACAGCATATTTTAATGAATATTTAATCTAAATTTAAAGTAAATATAAGCTTGACAATGTTTAAATTTGATGAAATCTTGAATATTTAACAATAAACATAGCAATATTAAACATAAACATTTATAAACTGTAGCCGGGAATACAAAATATGTTTAGCCGAATTATGAAATATATATCTTTATGCATAAGCTATAACATTCCTTTGTGCAACAATCAAATGTCTTGTCCAGAAAATAAAAATAAAATAAAATAATATAACACACTTAGATTCATAAACAAGCTTCTTAAGTAAGACAAAGCAAATTAATAAATATCTTTGTACAACACATAAGAGTTTTCAACAAAACATTAAATACATGTTATCATAATTAAGTGCATGAACATTAATTGACACAATATCTTGTATGAATAAATGCCTGCAGCCGAAATTCTTGTAATAAATTGCTTCTGCAGGATATTACTTAACCAATGAGAAGGAAACATGACAATACAAATATAAATTGCCTAGATACAACCTGTCCAGTTGCAATCTATTTTGTTCAAGCATCACCAATAACTTTCAAATTTATCCATTAACACGCAACAAAACTTAAAACTAAAAAGAACAAAAACTGAAAAAAACAAACAAGAGAAAGAAAACAGAGAAAAGAAACAAAAAAGGGTTTCAGGAAAGCTTCATTTACAGTATCTTCTTCAACACATCTGTTGTTCAAATTAGATCAAGTGAGTAAACTAATAAATTTCAACTTTAGTTTATATATTTGTTTATGATATGTGCTATATATATTTTAACTATCTGACCTGTGTATGTTGATTTAACCTGAAAACTTCTACAGCTGTACTTGATCAATGCTTCAAGCTTTTACAAAATAAAGCAAATAAATTTACAAATATTACTCATAAAACTATTTAAATTTTGTATGGTGGGAATTTAAGTTTGTTTATATGAAAACAAGACTGTAAAATATTTTGAAAGTTAGACAGTATGATGTAAATACTGTTTTTCATTCTACAGGCAAACAAGAAATCAAAGTGAAAAACTCAAATGTTTAAATTCGAAATTTCAATAACATATTTAGATTTCATACTAGAAATTATGATTTTTAACATAAAAATTATGATTTCTATGCAAGAGTAATACGAGCAGTTTTGCAATGAAACAAAAATGTATTTTTTGTAAATTTTGGAAGATGGAGTAATCTTTAATTCTTGAGATTTGAAATGAAGCAAGATTTAAGTCGTATACACTCTAGAAAAATAGTAAATTATTTTTCGAATGTAGGTATTTTGAGTTTGAATCTCAAATAGGGTTTTAGCTCACATTTTTCTATGCTCTGTAAATTAGCGATTGCGGCATCTTGAGTCAACCGAGTGACACGCGACTTCAGGAGGAGATGGAGAGGGGTGTGAGCGACGTACTGATGGAGTTTCATCATCTACGGTGGTGTGAGGCGGCCGCATGATTGATTTGAGCGTGGGGGTTTTGTTTGCTGTGTTCGAACTGCAGGCCTTAATTTTTGTTTCGGCTTGTAATTGAAATTTGGGTTTTCGAATTCATACGAGATGGTGATTTGTGGTTTGTGGGGGTTGCAGCGAGGTGCCGATGGCCAGGCGCACCACCGTGCACGTGCACGGTGGCGAAGAGCTGCCTGACAGGTATTGTGATTTGTCGCGTGCGTAAACTCGGGAAATTCGAAGGTTGTATCGATCGTGTCTTCGGGTTTGCTCGCGTGTGGGTATTTCTGCAGTTGGCTCTTAACAAATGTTTAATTAGATAAAAAAAAAAATGAATGAGAGTATAAACTGGAAGAAGAAGGGAGAGTGAGAGAGAGAGAGGGACACACGAGAAAGACACGGGAAAAGGAGGGAAGGAACTCGTGACAGTCACGAGTGAAAAGGGGAATTGTCCCTGAATTCACGTTACAGCATAAGTTTTAGTTTGGCCTTTTATAACAAGGTTAGTGATTAATTAGTTAGATTGATATTAATTAATTTATAGTTGACAATGCCTAAATTGGTAACTGTAACTTTGTTAATTTAAAATAAATTATATGTTAAAGAAATTTGAAATCTTAATAACGTTAACTTATTATTGGAAGTTAATTAATGAAAATTAACTTACGTGTTTAATCGGAACTTATGTTATTAAATCGATGATTTAAGTAATTTTTGATAATTAAATAATTAATTCATTCTATAAGTAAGTTATTATTAATTGATAATTAAGAATAAACTGATTAATTGAGTAACTGAGTAATAGTTAATGAAAAAAAAAGTTAATTAGTTTAAATAATTAATTAAAGATGAGATGGTTACTAATTAATGATTTATTAATTAATTAATTGATTATTAATAAGCTAATTAATCAGTAATTAATTAAACAGAATAAAATAGTTTATTCTTAAGCAAATAATTAAGTAAAGTAAATCCAGATTTGTTTGGTATGCATTGATGATTCTGCTTGATTAACTTTGATATATGTTAAAGATTATTCTGTGATATGTTATGATATATTCTGGATATGTCTGTAATAACTGAGTATGGTTTATCTGTTATATCTGTCCTGTGAATACTGATATTTAATTGAACGGTTAAGTTAAATAGACAACTTGACCCTTAAAATGGCGTTTGGATCCGATGAGACCGGGATCGGAAGAATCAAATTTGATTCCCCGAAAACCACATCGATCCAAATTAAACGATAGGTCGTAACTTATCAAATGGTGATCGAGATGGTGTTTCAGAATGCAAGGGTTATCGTCGTTAACTCTGAGGGTGATTCCAAAATGAGTGTAACGAGATAATACCTTCGGTTTCGTTCGAACCCGGAACGAACTTGTATGGATTGAATGCTTTCAACACATCGTCAGGCGGACGATGAGCATTCTAAGATATGTTCAATAAAGGTAATCGTAGCCTCAAGCCTCATCAACCGGGAATGGCTAAAACAGGGGAGATGCAGCAAGGTTAGGTGGGTCATGCCCAAGCAGGACAAGATTTTCCCCTGTCTAGATGTCCCTTTTTATTTCGGCTTAGTGGGCGGTTGTTGGCCACAACTGCGGGTTATCTTGTTCGGGACTGTTCAGTAAGGAATGGTTCCGGCCTTGTGTTGCAGGGGATGAAGGGAGTAATCCTCGGTACGGTGATCTAGGCCCCGTACTGTGACGGGCGGTACCCCAGTAGCCCTGCCATTGTTGGAAATCCATTTACCCTACGAGACCCTACGGTTTTGATTTGTATTACCCACTTTCGTGGCTAGTAGCTGGAATTTAATCATGTAACAATTTCGGCTATTTTCTATTTACTTGAAAACCCTAGACACTATTATAATAGCACAGAATTTCCTATAAAATGTTTTGGTTAGCGTAAGGTAAAAACTTACCCGTATTTATTTGTGGGGAGTCTTACGTGATACCTTTATTTTCAAATGATTTTCAAAGTTAAGCAATTTTAACCTGTTTACTCATACCAGACCCATGTCTGACCCGGAGTTTATATTTTGTGTTTTCATAAACTCTTGGGTACTCAAATTTTTATGAGTAGCCAAGTGATAGGTATGTAGAAGTGTTGCTTTTCTGGAGGAGCTATTTTGAAGAGAAGACAGACGTATGTATCTATATATGTAATTCCGCTGTGTAGTTAGTGATGCTGTATTTTGGATGTATGTATGGACATGTATGTATATAACAGTCCTGTTATGTGATATTGTATGACTCTGATGTATGTATAACTATGTAATAGATATGTGATGTATTATATTTTGTTCCATTCCGCTGTGAGATTCTGATGTTGTTATTCTTTTTCTCTATCTTTTCTATTTCTATCTCTTTCTTTCTTAATGATGAAACGTCTTTCTGGAGTTGAGAAAGGCGGGTCGTCACAATTTTGTTATATATATCATGCGCAGGTTGTATATAAAGTTATTTGTGTTGTAAAATTTGTATATATGTTATTCATTTTGCTAAGTCATAATATGTTTAAAATTTGCATATACATGTATAATCTCGTATGGGTTTTGATTTATTTATTTTATTTATTTATTTTTATTTTAAGTGCATTTATATTTATGCGCATGAGTGTACAAGCATGTGCTGTTTTGAACGGACACAGTGAAAAACTTGAATGCATGTATATACTATAAATATAATGGGTTAACAAGTATCCACTTTAATTTAGAATCTATATATGCATTACTACATATAGACTATACAGGTGGTTCACCCTTCATTTTATAAAATATGTTTTACTTTGCATGGAGCCCGTTATTGGTTTTGTATATATGAACCATTAATATTAGTATGCATTTACGTTTATTTTAAACCACGATAATTAATTTGATACACATAGTATGCATATTAAATTATGTATGGTTTACCATGAATTTATATTTATACGTTAGTGATGAATTTATGTTTTATTTTAATATATATATATATATATATATATATTAAAAATTTAAATTAGCGTTTAGAATAGGATTTTGATATGCATGATAGTTATATACATAGCTATGCACATATAGATATAAGTTCACTCATACCATTTATCTTAAATTGATCCAACTCTAACTCGACTTCATCAAATTCCTTACCGTCAGCTTTGAACGTCAAATTTGGACCAATCCAAATTGCTTTGAAATTCGTGCTTGGATTCATAATTCAATTTTTATGTCCGTATCAGTGTGCGTATCTGTGTCATCTTCGCGTGCATCTCTAGCCTCGAAAGGTGAGCAATCACTCACGATTAATATTCTTTTATTTATTAAATTTGATTTCAATTGGAACGACAATTGAAATATACTGCTGTTATTTATTACACTGTTATTTATGTATCAGTTCACCCTTGACATCTGACACCGTTATCTATTATGTATGCAAAAATAATCCAGTTTGGTTGATAATTGATTGACTGTTGCTATATTGGATGTTAAGTTGTAATGTATAAAGTGATAAATATTATGCAATTCAATTTGACGTAGGATAATTAAAATTTGAACCGACATATATATTGAATTTGATTAGTTAAATTTGACCCTTTTAATTATTAAATTAATGGACATATAGAATAGTGATAAATTACACTTTGAACCATTGAACATATATTGGATTGATTGTTGTAGTATGGAATTGAAATTTAATGACAAGTGGAAAAACCGTATAAATAATAGTGTAATAATCTTTAATCTACATGAAATGATAGTGTAGATTCTAGAAATAATTATATTAATTTGCACAAATAACAATGTGAATTAATACGATTATTTCGGGATTATTCGAATTGATTATTAAATTGTTATTGATTGTTGTTATTGCTTGTTTATTTACTTTGACATCATCCCTGTTATCACACTACAAATTCCCTTTGCTATGCTTTGATTTTTGAATTGGAATTGGAATCGGGTTGAAATGATAAATACCCAAAATGAACATGACTTAGGATAGAGAATTAAATAAACCGATTGGTCAATAATTTGATTTCAAATAAAATAAAGATTTTATTTGAATAATAAGGTTTTGAAATAAAATTGGAATGTAAATTTTGACAAAAGGAAAACGTTAATATAGAAATCTGAAACAAGATATTAATAACAGATGAAAGGACGTTGTTTGAATTTATTAATAATTAAATTTGGAATTGTTAATAATTAAGTTTGAAATTAGTAATAGTTAAATTTGGAATTTTAATAATCAAGTCTTGAAATTATTAATAACGAAGTTTGAAATAATTAATAATTAAGTTTTGAATTTATTAAATAATTAAATTTGGAATTGTTAATAATTAAGTTTGAAATTAGTAATAGTTAAATTTGGAATTTTAATAATCAAGTCTTGAAATTATTAATAACGAAGTTTGAAATAATTAATAATTAAGTTTTGAATTTATTAAATAATTAAGTTTGGAATTATTAATGAATGAGTTTGAAATGATTTAATAATTAAGGTTGAATTTATAATTAAGTTTGAAATTATTAAGTTTTGAAATTATTAATAATTAAGATTGAAATTATTTAATAATTGAATAAGATTGAATTATTTGGAAATGGAATAAAAATTGAATTCTTTGATAAGAGAAATTGAACTTTGAATAAGTAAATTGGAACTTCGTAAATAATTGAAATTGGGATTCTTTGTTAATTAAGTTTTGGAAATTAATTAAGTGAGTGAATAAATGAAATTGAATTTCTTTAACAAGAAATGAAATGCGTTTTATTGGAATAAATGTAAGACTTGTAATTTAAAGAATCTGATTTGACGAATTTAATCTAATTAAATTTGTAAGTCGATATAATGAAGTTTAACTTAAGTAATTGATTTAATGAATTGGAAATTAATGAAACTGTTTGAATGATAAATAAATTTAACGAATATTGAATGAAATCGATTAATGAATAGAAATTGATTTGGAATGTTAAATTAAACTAATTTAAATGATTTCAGAATGAAACTTATATATACGAACTTGAATTAATATTTGAATCGTTTAAATAAAATTGAAATTGAACTTTTGAGTTTTGAAATGTAAATTTGGAAATTTTGAAACATAAATTATGGAAATTGTTTTAGAAAGACAAACGGAATGTTGATTGTCGAATTCTGATTGAAATTGAAATTGATTGTTTTGAAATATATTAAACGACCAATCGGTGTAATAAATACGTAGTTATTAAAGAGACCGGGATCGAATATGGACATACTCTCTGTCGATACCGAAAACCACTTTAATAACTATTATACGAGGAGAGTTGATCCAGAATGAAGTGGATGGTTTGGTGACCGCGTTGACTGAAGAAAGAGAACGATATTGGATGACCCCTGACATGACTAAAACAGGAGCCGCGCCGGGCCATTGAGGTTCGCCACCTCTAGCGGACACACTTCTTCGATACCTATCTATTACTTTTGTGATTCGATTTGGGTGCACCCCTCGGTTTGGGAGTGTTGTTTCACGGTGTTGAGGTAGCTGCTGGCTATGCTCAACATCAGTCCGGATCACGCAACTACTAGTATCCTAGTTGGTATCGCCTCATATACCTTGTCATACTGATTATCCTATTCGCGACCACTACGTTTGTTTTGTGTTATACCTATGGGGTACCCTCTGATAACCACTAGTTTACGGTGGGGTTTACGGTGCTGTATAGACTATGGCCTTATAAAAATGTGTTAAGGGGGATAATGGTAACGCCTTAACGCTATTTTAATACTTTATATTACTGATAGACATTATCTACTTAGCGTACATTACTACCTAGTAGATAGTTTAACGGATCCTTAGAGGATGGTTATTCCAACGTCCTTTGAGTTACTTGCATTTCGATTGCTATTTCACTTGAGTTGGATTTATTGATATAAGAATATTAATCCCGACTCGAGTGTTTTGTGTTTGCTTTACGCTCGGGTCAGACTGAGTGGCTCAGCTTTCGAGACTCACCTTTGGAGCTAGAGCTTTGCTTGAAGATCCAGCCACCTATTCTACTTTCAGTATTCGATGATTCCAGTGATGTATTCTGATTTATATCTGATGCATTGTATTACTCTTCTGTTGTAAACTCTGATGTATTTTATATATTTATATGGTAGCTTCATGAACTACTATCTCTTTTATTTCCGCTGCATATTATTACTCTGTGTCTGGGATTCTGTGACTATTTATTTACTTTATATCTCAGTCTTGCCAAATTTAAATTAACAATTCGATATTTTGAATTATTCAAGTCCGACATGTGCGGATGCGAATAGTCCAAAATACCGGGTCGTTACACATTTATTTCCCCAATTTATATCTTTAATTCACTTACTTAATTCATTTGCGAATTTATTTCATTTATACAAAGCCATTCTCAATTTATTTCTACTTACTTGGTTTTTTTTACACTCAAACCATTTCTATTATAATTCACTTTCATTTCAATCGACAACACTTCTCTTATATCTAATTTACTTGCAAATTTCGTTAAATACTATTCATATCACACTTGAATTATATTTGTAATTCAAACCATCACTATTTCGATCCAACTCTATTTTTATTTTTATTTGTTTACAACATCACTTCTTATTTAATTCATTATCAAATTCAAGTGGAATTCTATTCACAATTCGAATTCTTTTCCAAACTCCATTATTAACTTACAACCCATTTTATATAACCGAGTTAAATTTTATTAACATACTCTATCAAATAATTATTCAGCAAATTAGCTTACCTCCAACTTTTATATCAATATTCGATTTTATTACAAAAAATTACTTTACTAAATTTTCCTAAGTTCAATTTTATTTTATAATTCCAGTTTGGATTTTCTTTCATCTTTCTAAACTCCAACACTTTTATTTTAAAAATTTAGAAGTGCCTTTAAATTCAGATAATACAATTAAAATAGCTTTTTGTAAAAATATTTCTTATAACTCGATGTCTCTACCAGTCCATCCTTATTCTCATAGAAATTGAGTCATACGTTGATCGGGCGTAGGACTGAAATTATAAGTACTTGGTAAACCCGTTTTCAACACCCAGTGAAAATACTTGGAAAATAATTTTATTGATAATATAGAAAACAGTTTTTGAAAATGGAGGAAATAACTTTGGTGAGAATGCTCTGGAAATCATCACCCCCATCCAGGTCGCAGTTACATTCCAGTGTTACGTTGCCATCGCAGCAAAAGTCCATGTAACTGTAGGCTCTCCGCGGCCTCTCGATTATGCCATGGAACCCACGACAGACCGCAGTTACATTCAAGGGTTACGTTGCCATCGCAGCAAAAATCCATGTAACTGTAGGCTCTCCGCGGCCTCTGATTTTCGCTGTCGAAATGAAACTTCTCCACTCCTACATAGATCGCAGTCTACCGATATAAAATCAAACGCAGACTGTTGGCTCTCAGCAGCACACACGACTTTCGCTATGTTACCATAGGTCGCAGTCTACCGATACAAAATCAAGCGCAGACTGTTGGCTCCCAGCGACACACATGACTTTCGCTATGGTATACACTACTCATAATCCGCAGGAACTAGTTTTGTCCGGACTCCTCCCAGGATCAACTTTGGAACCCCCTTGGGGCTCAAGGCAGCACCACTCAGTGGCACTCCTGAGAAGTTCATTTCAAGGGAGCGCCTTTTTCCCAAGAGTCATCATCAAAACACTTTATACTATACACATATAGTATCTTCCAAATCATACACCTAGTATGATATCATACAAAACTCCTTTACACAAAATCGATTATCCCAAAATCGATAATTCTCAAACTAGGCTTTTCAAATTTTAATATTGATTTTTCCCAAAAATCAAAAGCCTTTTCAAATCCTAAGGTTCCCAAAACCCATTTCCAAAATCCTCATAAGATCTTTTTTATATGTACATATTCAGATATACATAATTTTTAAAACTTTGGATCATTTCAAACTTGTATAAAATTCCTTTTATACTTCAAACATTTTCAAGAATCCTTTCCTTCCAACAATAGATTCATCAAGGGGGAGATTTATCTTATATAACAAAGATATATAGCTTTGTTTATTCAGAACAAATATTCAAAATTTGATCGCTCTTTTAAATATCATTTTCATTCAAATCCGTACGATGTACACTTATCATCGGTACACTATACCAATCTGATCGCTTGCTCGATCACACAATTTCACTTCCGAACTAGTATCGTCCACCCGATTTTCCTAGTGCAGACACAGATCTGGTTTCTTGATTAGAAACCGTCATTCTCTGCATAGTTATAACTATGATAGAGAATATCCAGAAACAATCAAAAATCCATATCCAGGTTCACCGTTGAAAATCGAGCGAAAATCCCACTCGGATCAATATAACTATCTCGAAATTCTGTGCTCGAATCTGGAATCAAATCATTATGCGAATAGAATAATATACGTAAATCCTATGCATTTATTTCCATTGATTATTAGCCAAATCAATTTCTCTTTCTATTCACATTTCCTAATTTTCATTCACTTATTTACAATTGCTTCAATTCCATTGAATTATCACTTCAATTCTTATCTCGGTTGGGTATTTAATTAATAACAGTTTGAACTCTGACCAGATTATATTTAGAAAATAGCTTGAAAATTTTAAAAATAGATAAGTAGTTGAAAAATAATTATTAATTTACAAAATAGCTGTAAAATAGTTAAGTAATTGTAAAACAGTTGAGAAATAGCTAAATAGTTTCAGAAATTTTAGATAATTGCAAAATAGTTGTAAAATAGTAATTAGTTTGTGAAATAGTTGAAAAATAGTAATTAGTTTATAAAACAGTTGAAAAATGGTTAAATAGCTCCAAAAATAATTGTAAAACAAGCATAAACTAATTTGGCTTTAAGAAAGAAAGGTTGTATATTTTTAATAGCTTGGAAAATTAAGTTTATACTAAAACAATCTATATTGAAAATAGTCCAGAGTCAAAACTTTTCACTTCCCCAACAATTCAATTTAAATTTCCACTTCCATTTAAATTGATCCAATTCCAACTTGAATAACTCCAATTCCATTGGACTTGATTTATACCCAATTCAAGTTGAATTAGTTCTCAATTTCTTTCCAACTTCAAATCAAATTCCATTTGATTTTAAACCAATTCAACTTTAATTACAATTCCAAATTATTTCGATCAATTTGGACTAATATCAATTGAACCCACTTCAATATCAAATCATTTCAATTTAATCCAATTTTCCATTTGAATTTTTAAACTTTTACATCTTCAATCATAAATCCAATTAGTTTTAATCAAACTCAATTTGAACTAATTCAATTCCAATCTCAATTTTAAACCATCTCGAATTATATAAATTTGAGTTAAATTCTCAAAGGTTGGTTTATCTCTTTAAACCAAATTAACCTTTATTTCAAGTTTTTAAAAAATTTAATTTTTGAGTTCAAATTCTTGAATTTCATTTTCAATCAATTTAATTTTAATTTGGTTGTATTTTTGTTATCACTTAATTTAATTCAAATTCAAGATTTCAATTTGGTTGTATTATATTACTTCTTCATTTAATTACGATAATTTAACAACCAACCACCTTAATATTTATTAGAAGGGAATATTGCTTTATGTTTCAAAATATATTTTTATATAAAATAATTTAAAACCTTATATAAGAAAATAACAAGTACGCTCTTATATATATATATACACACACACACACACAACTCATTCTAGAGTACTACGGACTCTTTTTAATGAGTAATCCACACTAGAGCCAAGGTTCTCATTTAACCTTTCAGCTCTGATACCAAATGTAACGACCTGAAACTTTCGAAACCGAAAATTCCAGATAGTTGCGAAAAAGAAGAAAGAGATAGAAGAAGAAGAAGATCAGAAGCACTAACATCTCACATTCGCAGCAGATAAAATATAATAATAAAAGTAACAGTTTACAAAAGAATAATATTCCGTCGATTACATTTTTATACATCAGAGTTACGTATATATATATATAGACACTGAATATACACATTCACCATATCTCAAATATACAATAATATAATACAGCGGAAATAATCTATACGTTCCTGCCATCCCGCTCGACTCCTGAGCTCAAGAACGTCCTTACCTGAAAATTTGTAATACTCGGTCTGACCCGAGCATTACACTAAAGTAACACCCGGGTCAGGCTGGAAACCAGCGTGAGTAAACCCATCTAACATGGAATACAGAACATGCAACTTATATATAAAAACCGGGGTAACTCGAGTCACTTCACAAATTCACAAATTGTTATAGTCTTCTCTAATTTCACACATCCATTTTATAAGTACCAGAAATTTAGATTTAAATAGTCGAATTCCTTTAAATCACTTCACTCCAACCTATAGATTTACATATCAATCTATAAAAATTCGAAGTGGTTTCGGGTATTTTTTAATACCCAATCCCGGTCTCTTCGAGTCCCATGTCATCCTAACCCAAGTTATCAAAATGAAATACACAACATTTCATATCAGAGATATCAATTCATTCAAAGCATCCAATACCATTCAATCACCCATAAGCAAAGCTTGTTCGCTACCAATATTAATTAAATTTATTCTGAAAGAATTTCTAACCTCAACCATTTAGAATTCTTCACTTGTCATTAATTAATTTCAAATCAATTATTCAACCTTACCTTCATCATTCGTCTTTATTAGTCAAGCTGGATTAATTGTCCTTCAATTTCATCAAAGTAATTAACTTTAATTAATTTCACGATATTAATCTTTCTTAACCAAAATCAATAAGTAATCTTAATTACTTCAAGAATTGATTATCTATTTTAATTACGTTAATCCTTAATTACTTATACTAATTAACTTCTCATAAGTCTCTTATTACTGATTAGTTCATTTAATTAATCAATCTTTAATTACGTCATTGATTATATAAATTAATGATTTCCAATTATATTTAATTTACCATAATCTAAATTAATTACATTAATTAAACCATAATATTAATCATTCTTGATTTATCTCAACCTGTAATTGACTATTCATTTATTTATTTCATTAAATAAATCAATTTCTCTTTAATTAACCCTCTTAATTAATCCCTCGATTAATTACACCAGTAATCATATTTTATTAATTTCATTAAGTAATTATTTATCAAACCATCAAATGATTATTCTGAATTACTTACACTTAATTAATTAACTTAAAACTTAATTAATTAATTAATTCAAACCCTCAATTATTAACTTAATTAATCAAAATCATTAATTAACTGAATTAATTAATTATCCTTTATAATTTCCCATCTAATTTAATGAATCACAAATCCTTAAACCCTTATTAATTTTAAAATAAACATTTTCTTATTTATGATTTAAGTTTAAAACAACTTAAACCCCAATACTTCGAGTCAAACCACAATTAACTCGAGAATCAACCAAAATCAAGTCACATCATCATCAGTGTACATCCAATCAACTTAATCATTCAACCAATTATTTAAATTTAACTATTCAAATTTAAATAAAAGAAAACCCAACAGAGTGAGTTTACTCACCTTTGACTTCTAATTTGCAATCTGAACCAAACTGACTTGATTCTCCACGCATTTTAGACCTTGAATAAACATTATATGATTTATTAATATTCGAACAAATCGAATAATTTATCTCAATTAAAGAAAATTAATTAATGATTTAGTTTAAAACTGAATTTCTTATAGTAAATAATTTTAGTAGCTAAAAATAAGATGGGTTAATCTCCATAATATATTATTTAGAAAAAATAAACTAGTAGATTTAATGTATATATGTATATTTATTTATTTTCAAACTACATACATATACTTATATAGATTTCATAAAAATCTTACTTATATGAATTTTTTCAATATTTAATATTCTTCTACTTTTTTTCAAAATCATACCTATATAAATTAATTTATATATTTAGGAATTGTTTCTTCTGAAACCACAAATACTAGAAATAGCCTATATACATTTTAGAAATCTAATTTATAATCTACAACATCTTAAAATTTCTATTACCTATAATTTCAATAGCTTCCAGTATCTATATTATATTTTCTTTCTAAAACACGACTTTTAAAAGCTATTGTTCAAACCTTAAATATTTCATTCTTTACCCATATACAGATAAAAATATAGACTTAAAAAGATATCAACTAAGACTACCTCGAAAAACCCATATCCAACGTCGACGAAACCCCACGCATCGCTCAGAGCTCGATCGCCCATAATTCCTTGCACTGCCAACGACGAATGATCGCCCATCTTAAATCGCGACCTACCCGACTTGCCGGCCTCCGCCCTATCCAGATCACAATCGTACACCGCCTCCAAGCATGTCGCAACCCCATACTTCCCACACCCTATCATGATGCCCTAACTTGCTTTGGCCATCACACGACAACTGCCGAGCCTCAGCCCACGACGTCGATGGCCTACAAGCTCGCGAATTCGAATACCCTTATTTTTTTTCAGTAGCCATGGATTCCTATCTGAGAACTCAATTTGATTATGAATTTCATTCACCTTTTGAAACAAAGAATGCGGCTGTTGAATTGACAGGAATGTGATGTTTTAAAAGAGAGAAGAGTGCTTGAACAAGAAAAAGGGGACAGGATCTGATTCCTTGCGTGAGAAGACAAAATTACATTGAAAGGATAGAAGGCAGCTGGACTTGATTACTGTCTTGATAAATATAAATTTTAACATTGAAAATATCTCGTTTTAGAAGCTTAAAATTTTGATCTCCTATCGAGGCATGCCGCTAGGCGTTTATAAGGTTATACCCCTATTTCAAATGCAAAGGAAAAGGTTTCGAGTCCTAGCTCGATCGTATGGAGAAGATAGCTTTTTAGACCCAATTGTTATATTACATTTCGATATAGATTTAAGCGTGTTTATCCACCGTACGATCATACGTCAACTCCAAATGCTACGAAATTGAAATCCGATAATAACTAACTTTTACGGATCTAATGGAACTGTTTTTGTTGAATTCCGAGATTGTGCCTCGGAAGGCTATTTTTAAATGTCGATTTAAACGATATATTCTTAAAATTGAAAAAATCACCTTTAAATAAAATTTCAACCATTCTATTATCTTCAGTATCATTATTATAAATTTTATAAGCTTTCAAATTATTTAAATAGGCTTAGAAATTTCAGATTCAATAATTTACCCAATTTCAATTGTTAAATTCAATATTTAAACTATATAATTCAATGATTTAATCATCAAGTAAATATTGATATCTGGAATTCAAGTTAAAATTAACTTTTAAATATTTTAAATCAATTAACTACTCAAATTTAAATTGTTAGAAATCCCAAGTCGTCACACCTAATGTACTATTTATTGTTATGTTTTATTTAGCAGTTTCTTTGTGAGTTTCTATTCTATTCTACATTTCACCCCATGACGATTCATCTTTGTAATGCTTGGCAACGGAACATGAACACCGTGGATGTGTTAAGTGTCGTTCATAGGGGTTAGAAAGGTAGATCATTACACCAAATCACATTATCCCAATAACACAATAAAGATCACAACTTAATATCCAAACACAACACTTTAACCACCAAATTCAGGTCCATTGCTAAACCACAAGTTAGCACACACATAACATACAAACCATACGATAGTCCAACCAATAATCACATACATATAACCAATAACCGACATATATATTTAAAGATAAAATCTTTCCAAAAATTTAGAAGTTTACTCAACAAAAATCTTTGAAAACTTGAAATGTTTTTAGAATTTGGAAATCTTGTAATCCATAAAAATTACTCGAACATAGGTCACCTTCTTCTCGATTTTTGGCCATTTTACACTCGGCGTTTGGACAAGTGGTAAAAAGGAAAGTTTTAGGAATTTTTTTGTCCGCAACTTCAATAAAAGAATCACTAAATTTAGAGTTTTTTGAGAAAGATATGGTCAAAAGAAGGAGTGCTATTTTTATCCTTGATCACATGGGTCCAAAAATGAGTTAGAATAAAATGCAATTTTGACCCAAAAATATTCGAAATATTGGAAAGTGATTCCAATGAAAGTTGTGTCCACTAGAATTCAATATGGTTTGAGAATAAGAAAATCTTGGTTTGTGTGGAGGACGTTATTGCCGAATGAAGTGGGAGGAAAAATGGAGGAAGTGGAGACGAAAACAAGTGATTTATAACTATGCTTTTAAAAGTTTGACTTTGATATTTTTTTTTAACTTTAAAACCAAAAAATAAATAGATAGGCCATGGAAGTTTTTTGAAAGTCCTAGGAAGTTTTGAATAATGAAGATTAGAATGAGAAAATGAAATAAAAAATATGAAAAATGGTTTTTATAAAATGTTAACAAGGTGTCACTTAAATGACCTTGTACTTTGCCCTCCACTCCCTTTGCTCCACCTCACGTTGCCTTCCTCCATCCAAGAAACCAACGCCATTTGAATGTACCCCCCCTCCATTCCTAAGCCAACATGCATTTATGTGTATGCGTACAATTTTTAGACATGTTTAAACATGTCTCCCTATGATGTGACACTTTTTACTTTATTTTTTTATTTTTTTTAAACCTTATACACCTAAGTATAAATACATATATACATACATTAATACACACACACACACACACACACACACATATATATATATATATACACTAACTAATTTTTACAAATGTTTATATATGCTAAAGAGTTCACAAAGTTTCCGATAACTTTTATTCGATGAAAAGTCGAAAATTCGGAAAATAAATTCCAGACACATTTTCAATCTTTCTTCGAACTAAATATTTTTAAACAAATTTTGAAACCATTTCACTATCATTATTTATTATTTAAATGGGTTTTATCATTATAAAACCAATTATTTAACTATATAAAAGTAATTAAATATTTACAAATCAAAGAAATTAAAGTCTGGGTAGTTACATTCTCCCCCTTTAAATGAATTTCATCCTCAAAATTACACCACAACCTACGCTAGAAAACACTTAACACTATACTTCAATTCATATGATGTACATAGATCATTCTTATGCAAGATATGATTTGATCTCTACTCTAATACATAACTTCATTTCCAAACTAGTATCGCTCCCCCGATTTTCTACTTCGGACTTCGATCAAGTCCCTGATAGGAACCTCAATCCTCCTCACATTGTAAATATAATAGAAATTGTCCCATATCAAAAATCGTTATCAAGTGATCTCTATCAAAAATTGAGCAATATATCCTTATCTGGAATGGCATGAAACACCTCAAATCCATGTACTTGAATCTTAGATCAAAACTATATGAAAAGGAAAATGATCTATGTCCAACCTACGCACTTACTTAACTGGTTCCCTCTAATACCAATTCTATTACCACTAAATAATTTGTGAAAACATTTCATAAACTAAACTTAGGTTCAACTTGTATAATACTCCACTACATCCTAAGAGTATATACTCCTATTTGATTCAACTATTCTATTTTACATTTATTTCCCTAAGAAAACCGAAGATTCAAATACCCTATCTTATTTTAAAACTTTTTGAATTGTAACAATATATTTTAACTATAGAAAATGTATACATATAGCCCGAATAACTCCAAAATGATACTAAGGAACTGGGTACTGCCAAGCAGTACCGTATACTCCCTTACTAAGAACGGTAATATCCAAGAGAAGTGTTTACCAACTGAACACATCTCTTCCCTAATTTTAAGTTTTTTCGAGCCACTCAAACTAGTTAGCTTAAAATTGTTGGTTTTATTTCAAAATCTTATTCTTGAAATAATGCTTCTCATATTTTCAACAAAACATTTATCACCAAATTTCTTTAGGCTCATTCTGATTTGAACTTGTTTCGATTGTACAATGATAAAGAGAATAGTTTACTAAGTGCCCTACGACGTTCGCCTATGCAAACATCCGATCATCACTTAAAACATATTCCGATTACCACAAAACAATCAAGACTCGTTCTACCTAACCAATCTAAAGAAAACATTTCTTACTTAACATTTCCATTCCTAAAATTTTATACTTGAACCAAAATTACTTTCATATAATACTACTGTTATTTTCCAAAACCTTGAAAGTCATTTTCAAAAGCACCAGGATTAAAATTCTCAATTTTCAACCTAAATTCCTTTTAATCAAAAGATATATACTATAAATTCATTTTATAATATATTTTTTTATCAAATTAGTTCTTAAATATTTATTCTAAAATAATCTAACATTTTTTAATAAACACCTTTTTATTACATCAAATTTTACCTTAACATTAACATTGAACGCCTTATAGTCAAATTATGAAACTCAATTCACAAGGTGTTAGTTTTAGTGTTTTCCCTATTGTTAACTACCCATCCCAAATCTTAAAAGGGGAAGCACCTACATAGACTAACAATAGTCAATGCTCAACTGGACAAGCATGACTGAAAAAATCCTAATTGATAATAATAGAATATTATTATCTCCTAACATCAATACCTCAAAATATTATACTATACTATTTTTGTAAATCATTCTTTATATGTAAAATATATTTTGGGTAAAATTATTTCATCTACCCAATTCAAAACAATATTGTCACGATCCAAATTTCAGTGTTCGAAAATCGACACCCATACTTCACTTGTACTCGAATGCCGCAGATTCAACCGATGAAATCCGACTCGTGCCGGAGCTTATAACACATTAAGTATAACAATACAGCGGAAGAAAAATGAATATTATCATTGATACACAATAGATACAATATATGATACAATATGATACAACAGGTCCATAGATATAAGAGATACAAGATAACAACGGAAAATAACTCCAAAAGATAATATCTTCAGAATCCATAAGAGAGATACTCCAATATATAGCGACTCTATTGCCAAAGCTCCAAGACTAGAAAGACTCCAAACCAAAAACGAGAACCACCATCAATGCTAAAGTGAAGCAACTCGATCCCAATGCGATTTCCAATATCCAGAGATTGAATGTTATCGAATCTACACCTACTATTCAACTATCCGAAAAACCCAACTCTAGACTACCCGTGTGGAAAATTATAGGAACCTAGAGTTTAGGTAGGGAACAATAAACTCCAGGTCAGTCATGGGACTGGTATGAGCAAAAAAACATTTTTCTTTAACAAAAGAAAAACAAAAGATTTTAAAAGAAATCTGCAATGCTTCTTGGAAAATGAAACTACTATAAGGCCTCCACCGCACACACAATGCAAACGCAGAATGGGAGGAGATTTCTCCTTATGATAGTCAAACATGCTTGATACACAAAAACCTTTTGATATTATTATTAGTGCACAGTGCAAAGAACCTTTCGAAAGTATAATATTAATCTTAGCCAGCATAGACATTTCGCACTTATGCCTACAATAGCTACCATGTTCAATAGCAGGTTACCGCCACATTCCATGGCAGGTTATACAACTAAAACCATACAGGACGCGTATTGTTTCTTTGGATTTCCAACAAATGGTCAGGTAAAGGAACTTCCCGCATCAAATGGAATGCCTCTGGAGGGATGTCCCCGAGAATCTAATCAGATCTCTGCTACACAAGGTCGAGCAACCTCTGTAACTAGCTACCTACTGACACGAGTATGCCACCCGTCGGTCATTACCAACCTTTATCCGAGGTGCCTATCAACCAACAACCACAAAGCAATAAGTTTGCAGCAACTAAAAAGTTAAGTATCTAGGCTCTATACCATGATACCACTTATAATCCAAAAGGAAATGAACATACCCTCAGGGGGTGTTACACCCAAAATAACCTTTCTGCAATGATTCCTGTTTCGACCATTACTGGGTTGTGAGGCTTGACGAAGTCTCGTCCACAAAGCTACGCTTTTCACAAAGCCACGCTTCGATCAACAAATGATCAGCAGCACTTCATATGTCATATTACCAAATTGGGAATGTATCACTAGTAGCCATCAACTACATAACCTCTGAGCTCATACGTCTCAGAGAAGGGTGTTAAGCTAAGAGAATAAATTCCCTGCCATCAAACAGAAGTGCATTTGATAGAAACCAGCTTTACATCTCAAATTGTAACATCAGACACACATCCACACAAGTCCATTCCGGGTTCGAACAGAACGAAGGCACTTCCAAAGAAGCCCTTGCAAATCTGCATATTCACTAATCACGTCCGGACTCCCCATCACAAAGGATGATCAAATCTCTATACCGGGGATCAGCCGGTATAGAGACATTCGACGAGTTATCCTTTCTTTTTCGAAAATATCCGGTCTTCACCACCGGTCTTCAAATGCTATCCATATCATCGTATCATTATTCGAAATGGATTATATGACATAAAGTCCTCTCCCGGCTAAACTGAATAATGAGTGTAATATTTTAAAAACATATGGATATTGGGATCTCAGTTAGTCATAACTTATTACCCAAAACTTTTATTTCAAATGGTTTAACAAATTACCATTTTCAAATTTTTAAACGAAAAGATTCACTTCACAAAGTTCACCAATCTTTCACAAAGATTCATTTATGGCCCTTCAAAACAATTAGATTTCAATCCCAAATCTTTTATACAAAAGATACCTTTTAAGGTCGTTTTCAAAACAAAGTTCAACAATCTTCCACAAAGATTCATTTATAGCTTTCAAAACAATTTCATTTCAAACTTGAAATCCTTTCAAAGAAATTGGAAATCCCTTCTTTATATGAAAGCTATTATTATTTGGAAAACAAAGGTTTTCGTTTCGGAAAAATCCGATTACATTCGCACCAGTTAAAACCCTTCAAGTTTAAAACTTGGGTTATATTCAAATTCCCAAATAATACTTTTAAAATGGTTTAAAACCCATATTATATAACTTGTATATCCTTTTAAACCATAATTTCCAAACATAAGATTCAATTTCAGATCTTGAATTCAAATTCAAACCAAATTATTTAAATTTCAAAATTTATCAAGTTATTCAAAATAACTTTATCTTTAAAGCTCCTTTTCAAACGGCTTTTATATTTAACCCAATTTCATTTTCCAAAATTATTTAGATTCAAACTTCAACTTTTAAACAAAATAATATTTAGTTTTCAAAATATCTATGACTTAACTGATTTCCTCGTGAAACCCATATTTGTGTGTGTATGGTGTTGTCCAGGGGTTTTACACAATAGTGCAACAACATCAATCATCACATATTCAAGCACATCAATATCGATAAGCAGTATAATCCTATAATGCTTATATTCATTCATGGATTCACAGATAAATTATCATAGATAAATAAATAAATAAATAAATTACACACAACTCAATTCACAGAACAGAATATTACAGTCCAGAGATAACAATCAATTCAAGCCATTTCATACAATACAAACATTCATAAGCAATCCAAGCATTCAATAATCATTTATAAACAGGAATAATTAATTGTTTAATCCTAAAGTAATTCAATTTAATTTTCAATTAAATTAATTACTCATGAATTAATTACTCGATCCTGATTAATTAATTACAAATCATTTAGTATTAATTAATTTATTAATAAATTAATTCTTAATTATCCATCCTAATTAATTACCCTTAGTTAATCACATTAATTAAATTAACCTTTAAGTTAATAATTAATTAACCCTTAATTAATTATTATTTTACTAATTGTCCTTAATTACTTACATTAACTAATTAACCCTTAATTAATTATCATTCAATTGATTATCCTTAATTAATAAGCGATTATCCTTAATAAATCTTTAATTAATTAATTATCCTCAAATTAATTAATAAATCACATAAATAAGTTGTCCTTAATTAATTATAATAAGTAATTATCCCTAATTACTTAATTAACTTTGACCATTAATTGATTACTTTTAATAAGTAATTATCTTTAAGTAATTATCCTTTAATCACCTTTATTAATTAATTCTTCTTAAATTACTTTTATAAATCAATAAATCTTTAATTACTTAAGATTAAATCAAATTAAAAGATAACCATTTTGCAATTATTATTAAGTTATCATTTAAACTTAATTACATAAAACTTCGAAAATAATTTATCATTAACTTATGAATCAACTTTAGGAATTTTAAGTTAATTAACAAATAAAAAAACATTATCTAGGATAAACTACTTATATTATTTAGCTACATCATTAAACTTCACTAAAAAAATATTAACCAACTAATATAAAATTATTTCAAATCCAACCCAATTTACTTTGCTTTACTTTTGAAACTAGTTAATTTTTTTTATTTTTTTTCAAAACTTCACCAAACAAATTTACTCTTTTTTTTAAATCTGAATTCCTTGTTTTTTTCTAAATCTGGTTTAGTAACAAAAACAACCCGAGACTTTCTAACTTACCCGAGCCCAACCAAATTTTACTTCGAGCGAGTCCTGAGATAACTCACAATTTCCATCGAGTTCAATCCCTTCTTCCTCCTGCATCAACCCGTTGACACCATTTTACCATCATGCACGTGCACGACGGCCAGAACCATCTTCGATCAACGCCAAGTCCTCCTGCATGATGATGAACACATCCCCATTCATCTCGAACACCTAACAAAATCAAAAACATCGAGAAACAAAATCGATCATTCGAAATGCTCGAGTCCCAGAATCGATCATCAGAAAACTTCACGCGCCACCAAAACCAATAATCGGAGGCCCTGCTGCTCCACCCAGAGATGAGCCACGAACCCAGACAACTATCCTCCTAGGTCCGATCAATCAAGATCCACCATCGAAGTCACAAATGTCTCGCAAACCCATACTACCTAAACCACCCTTAAAACCTTATTCCTCCTCCATCGCCCCGCCACGGCGATGTAAAAATTCTACTATTTTTCCATCGGTCCCTAAGACCCCAGCTTCCTTCAGCCTTGATCGCGAGATCAAACCATTAGCAGATCACCAGAATTTTATGAAACTCGTGATTCCGTTCATCCACACACTTCTCGTTCGATACTAATAAAAAGTTCTTAAATTAATTTTTAAAAATATAGCTTTTGATGTCGATCCTGATGATGTAAGTGAATCAAGAGGATGTAACACTTGAATTTCGATATGATTTTGTATTTCACTGTGTATTTTATTCCTATTCGAATTATTTTTATTTTTAATCTAAGAAAAATAAACTTTGAATTTTTGATTACATGAACATAATTGTTTTATATCTTAAAGCCAACAATGAATCAGATGAAGGGAATTAAAAAAAAATTCAGGTTTAGTTAATTTTTAAACTTGGAACAGAGATGTCCGTTTGCACAATAGACATGCAAATGCATATACAAACTACGCAATCATGTTTACATATCCAAGCAAATACTTATTATCATGATTTCAATCACAAGCTTCAAATACTCAATCAAAATATAACAGGTTTTACATCAAAGAGGGTAGTTTGCTCACCTTAATGAAGAACAGAGCCTGGAAAAGATTTTCAAAATCTAGAAATTTTCTAGAAATGCATTGATCTGGAACTTTGAATTGATCTGAATATGCTCTACTTGACATTGAATCTGATTTTCTTTGAATTTACTTGTTAATTTCTTGCTGGTTTTAGATTTAAAGCTTGAGATAAATTGTTATTTGATTTCAGTTTGAAACAATCTCAAGCTTTGATGGTATTTGATTCTTGCTTTGAGAAGAATTGTTGTTTCCAGTTTTGATTTGTTTTGATCTTCTGGATGAACTTGATGTTTACATGCTTCAGATTTGAGATTATTTGATCTGAACTTGATATTTGAACTTGTTCTTGCTCAAAGCTTTGATTTTGGGTTGCCAGGTTTCTTAATTTAGCCTTGTTGTTTGTTTTTATTTTGTTTTCTGATATGAGATTATCTAGAGTTTGATCAGATCTTACAATATGAAGAAATTGTTTGATTTAGTCTTAAATTTTAGGGTTTGAATTTTCTTTATAGCTTTGAACCAAATGAGAAAAATAAAGAATTCATAATATATATAAACTTGATTTTACATTTTTTTATTTTGAAAACCAAGGGACACTTGTATTTTGCATGGTGACATTGTTAACACTTGTTTAATTTTCACAATAAAATGCTTACAATTGTTTAAACAAATAAATTTATGTTTAGCCCTTTGTTTTAATTAATTTATAAATTAAATTTTAAACCTTATCATTTTATAAATTTGTAATTCACATTTTTATACATTTTCAAACTATTATTTATACTTGCAAAACTTATAACGAAAATGATTTAAAAACTAATTTCTATATTAATTCCAAAGTGAAAATCGATTTTTTTTTCCATATATTTTCTATTACTTTAAATCAATGCATTTTTATACATACATACATACATACATACATACATACATACATACATACATACATACGTACATACATACATATATATGTTTGTATGTATGTATATATTTATAATTTTTTTAAGGAAATTGATCTTCTAAAACTTAATTACACTTTAATAAATAACACTCATATGTATATTATAAGATTTAGCTTTAAACAACTTTTGAACTTTATTGTATTAATTTCAAAATATGACTTTAATATATTATATTATATATTATAAGTAGAAAACAATTCTTATTAACTTTAAAATATAATTTTAAATTCAGTTCTTCTCAAATACATTTCGAATTTCCAAATCAAAATTTTATTTACAATCCATTTCTATTTAAAATATTTATTTTGAGTTTCAAGTTTTAAAAATAAATAAGTCTATATATCTTATTAAATTTTAAAAATTCAAATTAATCCAGAATTTAATCCAAAAATTTATATAAACTATCAATTAAAATTTGACTCAAAAATCGGGATCGTTATAAATTCCCTCCTTAAGAAAATTTAGTCCCTGAAATTTGCTAGGGAGACAACAGAGAACAAATGAACACACAGCGGAATGGCTCACCAGATCAAACCGAATATTTAATCTGCATTTGGCTTACCAAATCAGAACATCAACAAAGATATGAGAACAAACTTGTACATTCTCGGATTTTAGCCAAGTTTAATTTGATAATTTATTTAATTTTTGAAATTAAATTGTTAATTTGGTATTTTCCAAATTTAAATAGATATTTGTTTGTTTATTAATATAAATGTGTATATATATATGATTTTAAATGGAATTTCTAATTGGAAATTCAGAAATAAATATTTTGAATAATATATTGAGTTTGAATTTTTATTTGATAAAACTACTGGGGAATCACATTTTCCGACGGCTAAAAACCGTCGGCGGCCGTCAGAAGCCATCGGCCGTCGTCGGAAAAAGCCGTCGGAAATGACTGCGACGGGGAGCAGTATTTTCGACGGCTTCCGACGGTAGCTGTCGCACACGATTCCGACGGATTCCGACAAATATCGGTATCCGTCGGAAACCGTTGGAAATAGTGTGCAACAGACCACCGAGAGCCGTCGGAAGCCGTCGGAAATTTTGACATATAAGCCATAGGGAGCCATCGGGAGCCGTCGAAAATCTGCTGTTTTTTTTTTTTGAAATTCGCTGCAAATATAGCCTTCCAACCACATTTCTCTTTCAAACACTATGATATCAATACTGCACAATCCAACATACAATAATCCAACCAAATATCCAAACCCAAACTACAAAATATTCAATAAACACACAAATAAATAAAATTACATCAAAATAAAATACAAAATATACATAACCATTCGAACATTAACAATAATCCTAACAATAACTGTTCTACCGTGTTGTTAATACACAAATTCATCAATATTCTCATACACATCCTCATACAACTACAGAACCAAGTGTATCAAACATAATTATACATAAATCAACTATTACCTACGCAGTCTACCAAATCATTCTAAACTAAAACAAAACATACCTGAACGAACGAACAGGCAAGCAAGCAATGAATCTATCTCCTCCAGATCCAGAGCCAGCCGAGGAAGGGAAGCGGCACCAAACTACTGCATGTACTCTAACAACTGTGCGGTCTGCATGGCCTGTTGCGGTTCTTCTCCTCCGATTGGGACACCCTAGTTTGCAATTCTTCTATATCTGCTAGATCGCTCTGAGGTCTACTCCGTCGTCCCCTACTTTGACTACTGGCCTGCAATAATTGAAAAATGAATAAAATCCAAGTTTATTGTTTTGAAAAGGTCAAAATATCATATTTGAAGTATTTCAAAAAAAAAAGTAAATTATTTATCGCTAAAATCCGTATCGTCGACCATGCTCTGTTGGATGCATAACGGACTCAAAAATAGCATCCTCCTCATCGGTCGTCAGCTGATCTCAACCCGTATCAGCAAGGAGTTTCTGTCGCTGCTCCATAAACATCTCCTGCATTAACAAATTGATAATATAATATCTTATTTCATCATAGTTTAAAATTAAAACAATTACTAATACTGAATAAAATGAAATATGCTTACAAGGCTTTTGCTGGATTTATCGTCCTGCCACGTATACGAAACAGTCCCGTCTGGATTAACATGCTCCACAGCATGCGTACGGGTGAACACGTCCATATAGCTGGCAGGACCATGTGCCTCGGCTTCCTGAAGTTGATTGTTACATACAATTATTATACATTTAAAATCATATAGCATAAACTATTTACATTTATTATTCAGTAAATTACCAACTCCTGCCGATACTACTGAAACGACTTCGATCCTCCGCGATGAGTGACAGGATTCTTATTTCTATTTGCAGAGTTTCTATCCGACTCTACCTGTACATCCAAAATTTGATATATTATTTTTCGATCACGTCGAAATTAATAATTCAAAAAAATTAGTATACTTGCGTTCGCCTCGTCCGTCTCTCAGTATCTCAACCAACCTTGCCACACGCTCTCTCCCATCCACCGTGTTTTCTTACCAGATTTCTTAATCTCAGATATCATGTCCTTGTAGTTCTTGCGCATCTTCTTCATCCAGTATGCTCGTGCCAGCATCAGATCGTCTGTCTAGATGTCTATCTCAGCCTGTGTTAAAAAAAGATTACACTTTAAATGATAAACAGTAGAAAAATGACAAAAACTAATTAAAAATGGAAAACGGAAAAATATAAATACTAGGACATCTTGCCATATGCACTCTATGATGTGAGGAGGGATGTTATCCCACTTCGGCCAGCAAGCACTCATCCTACTGCGATAAGAAGCTCTAGAGACGTCCAGCACAACCTTAGAGGGCAGTAGGTCGAACCCTTTGTTTTTTAGTACGATATTGATAAGTACGTACGTATATCATAAAAAAATAATATGTTGAATAAAATTTAATTCTTACCCATCTGCTCTAGGGACTAACGATACAATTGTACGCTGTGGCTCTTGCGATGGGCCACTGCCATCACCTCCTGACGATCGGGAAGAGCTCCTACCTCTATATGACATAATGATAAACCTGTGACATATACACGTCATCATGTAAGAGAATAATAACATGATAATGAAATATATTTCATATAAAAATGACATCAACGGTATAAATTGCTTAAGTAATGACTGAAATGGAAATAGAAATGGAAGTGCGTTATACCTGATTCATAATGGGTGTACTCTTCCAACGATAAGCAGAGTTCATTGCATTTTTAATAAAAATTGCTAAACAAATGACAAATGGAAATAACATAAAACATGCAAACAATAGTAAACGGATTTGGTTTCATAGTTACATCAATTTCATAATACATCAAGAATTCAATATAGTTACATCAATTGCAAAAAAACAGATTCAGATTTATATCAGTCATCATCGTCTTCTGATTCAGATTCGGTCTCGTTTTCGACGATATTTTCCTCTGCACAGTCAAATGCTTCTACCAAAACATTTGATTCATCGATCAAAGGACCAAAATCTGTATGATCATCTGTAATTATTATTTCGTTATTTTGCTCAAGATCTGCCTGACAAGCTTGTTCGTCTGGAATATTCTTCCATCGAATGTGAATCTGGACTTTGTTTTAAAAACTGCAGACGAATCTGCTTTATCTCTTTTTAGAGACGGATAAGGAGCGTAATAAACTTGCAATGCTTGTTTGGCTGGTACAAAAGGATCATACTTGTGATAGTGCGATGTATGCTTTATTTCGATAAGATTATAAACCTTGTTCACATTAATTCCAGAACCTGGAACATTGCTAAACCAATCACATCTAAATAGAAACACCTCCTCCGCGGGTCGTGAGAAATATGTCGGTTGCAAAATTTGTGTTAGAATGCCATCAAAATCATTTAAATGATTTTCTGGATCGTCACTACCTTTAACAAATACACCAGTATTATTTGTTAATTTTTTTGCACTGTATTCTTTGGAGTTAAATTTATATCCATTGACGAAGTATATTGGATATGTCTTGACCACTCTTTTTGGTCCCATCGCAAGATGTTTCAACCCTTCATCAACAACACAATTTCTTGGCTCATAAACATAATTTGAAAACCAACCGGAAATTTCTTTACTGAGATCTCCGTTCAGATGTTCACGTTCATAAACACTGTTTATATAAACAAATTACTACATTAGGTTATACACGCGCATGTATTATAGAAAAGAATAAAACACAAATTATTATTTCAGATTACCTAACAAACTGTGCAACCTTGTCACAATTTAGAAGAATATAAGTGTGTGCTACATGAAGATCTCTATCGTCTAGCCATATTTCTACACATTTTCCAGAAGGCCGACCATGTTGTCTAAAAATAGATAACATTGCTTGAGAGGACTCTTGTTCGTCGCCTTCTTCATTACGAGGAACACTTTGAAATGAAATATTCACATGGTCACTGAAATAGAAAGAGAAAAACGAAGCTTCTTCTTCGATGTAAGATTTGCATATCGAACCTTCACCTCGTGCTTTTTGCCTCACTTTTTTCTTCAAATGATTCAAATATCTATGCAAAATTAATTTATATTAACTTCATCTTTCAAATGCAATTAAATTACATTATACCATATTACATACCTCTCAAATGGATACATCCATCCATATTGGACAGGATCTCAAAGTCGTGCTTCAGATGGGAAACGAACAGGTAAATGTACCATTACATTAAAAAAACCTGGCGGAAATATTTTCTCTAATTTGCAAAGCAATATAGGAACCACTTCAAGTTTACGTAAACGTTGCACTTTTAAAGTAGTCGAACAAAGCTCTTTGTAAAACATACTAAGCTCCGTTACTACCTTCCTAACTTTTAACGACAGTAGTTCTTTGAACATTACAGGAAATAAATTTTCCATCATTATGTGACAGTCGTGACTTTTCATTCCGCTCAGTCTACCATTTTTAAAGTCAACACATCTACGAAGATTTTATGATATCCCATCAGGAAATCTTAACCCTTCCACCCATTTTAACACAGCTTTAACTTGATTATTATCTAATTCGTAACATGCATTGGGTTTTTTACTGTCATGTGGTTTCATATGAAGCTCAGGACCTTTGCATAATTCTTCTATATCACGTCTTGATTTCAAATCATCCATCGTCTTCCCTTTCACATTCAAAATTGTGTTAAAAACATTATCAAATACATTTTTCTCATTGTGCATCACATCTATGTTATGGCGAAGCAGAAGATGTTTTCAATACGGCAACTCCCAAAAAATATTTGTTTGCACCAGTTATGAACAACTGATTTGCCTTCAATTTTTGTTTGCTCGCCAGTTTCATATATCTTTGGATAGTCCTTAACAAGTTCATATATGTCTTCGCTTGACCATATCGTCGGTGGTTGTCTGGTTTCTACTCTGTTAGCTAAAAAAAATTTCTTGTCTCCTCTGAAGGGATGATTTACATGGAGAAAATATTGATGACAGTCAAACCATGAATTTTCTTACCATGAGGTAAAGAAAATGCTCGTGTTTCATCCATGCAATATGGACATGCTAGACGACCGGCAGTACTACATCCCGAAAGCATTGCATAGGCAGGAAAATCACTTATAGTCCACAACAAAGAAGCAAACATACGAAAAAATTTCTTCTTGGACACATCGTATGTTTCCACTCCTTCGTTCCACAGCATTTAAAACTCCTCAATCAACGGTTGTAAATATACATCGATTCCTTGTGTTGGATCATCGGGGCCAGGAACGACAACAGTAAGAAACATATATTGCGTTTTCATACACATCCATGGAGGTAAATTATAAGGTGTGACGATAATGGGCCAGGATGAATATTTAGAACCAAATTGAGAAAATGGAGAAAAACCGTCCATACATAATCCTAATCTAACATTTCGACTCTCTGCTGCAAAATTTGGATATGTTTTATCGAAATGCTTTCATGCTTCTCCATCGGCCAGATATGTCAACGTACCATCTTCCTCCGGTCTCACGCTATGCCATCTCATATTAGATGCAGTTATAGAAGATGCATATAATCTTTGAAGTCTTGGAGTTATGGGTAAGTAGTGCATACGCTTGTACGGAACTTCCTTCCCCTTCTTTTTTCTTGGTTTGTATCTCTCCTGGTTACCAAATTTACCATTTCTAAGGTTTGCGTCTTCTTTCCAAAACAACTAGCAGCCTTTTAAACATGTATCTATTTTCTGATACGGTAAACCAAAAGCCGACATAAGTTTTTTAACTCCGTAGTGATTTTCACACATTAGATTATCGGACGGCATATGACTTTTTGCAGCTTGTACAACAGCCGCAAACCCAGCTTCAGTGATGTTGTATTTTGACTTCATCGCAATGTATTCTGCGATTACTGATAGCTGAGTGCCGCTTTTACAACAATCCCAAATAGGTTTCTTAGCAGCATCTAGTAAATCATAAAAAAATTTGCTTCAATATTTGGTTTTTCAACATTTCCATCATCATCGTCAACTTCAGCCATAGGAAACCTTGATCGTGCTGCATCTTCGACCATATTTTCTATACGGGTCGTTGAAACTATTTCGTTAACGACACTTTCTGACTCTACAGAAGTATTTGCTACAACTTCTCCATGCCGATCCCAAACATAATACTCGGGTGCGAAACCGTGTTGGAACAAATGAACTTTCACAATATCTGTAACAAATACTTCAAATCTCTACACCTACTACACGGACAACGAATTTCTGGATTGTTTCCGTTATTACTTAAAGCGAATTCAACAAACATGTTTATACCATTATAAAAATCTTCTTTTATTGAGCCCCTCAGTCCTTTTCTTTGGTACATCCATCTCCTCCGATCAACAAACTAATCAATCATTTTTTCTATTTGACAAAATGAGAAGTTCAAATTTAATATTTATTTTGAAGAATACAAATTCGAAAAAGATTATTTTCATGGTGGTATAATATTTTGAATTTAAAGAACAACTTCACAAATTTAAAAATATTTTCAAATAGGGCACATTTTATTTTTTAACGTATCGATTAAAAAATATATATAATTTTTTTTCATTGGTCAGGCATCCTACTTCCCATTACAAACACAGTAAGCATTTATATTTCTAGCATTTCCCTTTAGTTCCTTGCATTGTACACAAATGGGTGTACGCAGGAAACAAAAAAGAAAAGTTAGGCCAAAATTTTATTAACCGTTTGAGACGAAGTAGTATACAAAATGTAAATGCTTACTGTGTTCATAACTTGTCCAATACAGGGACAAATCCGACAAACATTGTACAAGATGAATATAAATGGTCGTTTTTCGAAAAAAACGACTATTTATACAACGATCATGTACAACACTCGTCAGACGGGGCCAAAAACTCTCTAAGGGACATTTTTCAGTTACATGCACGCATTTTACGAAAATATACAGTTTTACTCATTGTTCACATTTACAAAAATATATATTAATTTAACACATTTATTCGACGTATTAAATCAACTTAAGGTTGGTTTAACATTTTTGTCATTTTTCAATACACACAATTATAATTTAGAATAATGCATTTTTTCATAAGTAAATACGTGCACAATATAATACTCCTAGTTCATTCAATCATTTTATCTTATTCCAAACAACATGAACAATCGTCGAATTAAGGCATACACAACAATTTATATATACATGAACAATCACAAATTATACATGTTTTTCACAATTTCAAGATAAAAGATGAAATAGGTATACTATGTGATGTTATGAACCGTTATTACGCTATTGGAAACAATTGCTATCACCAATTCGCTCTAATTTATCAATTTATGCAAATCTACAATTAGGGTAAAAACAGAAATTTTCACAAAAATAAGAGATTATACCTGAGATTAAGAGTAATGGAGTTTGATTAGGCAGCCGTGCAGGATCCGGAAGCTAGAAATTAGGGATTGGCTTGGAGAAGGGATTGGGGGGTTTTTTGGTATAATTTTCGTATGAAAGGAGGAGGAAGAAGAGCTCTTGGTTGCAGGTATAATCGCAAATTTCCAACGGCCGCCGACAGCCCGTCGAAAGCCGTCGGAAATTAGCCATCGGAAGTCGTCGGTCCTAGCTGTCGGTAATGAGGCCTTTTCTAGTAGTGTAAATAATTTGAATATGTGGGATAAAAAATAAAATAAAATATATATTGTAAAGCAGAATTTGGGTTTCAAATTCAAAATAAATACATTTGGAAAATAAATTGGATTCGAAAATACTATGTTCAAAATTAATAAAATTTGTTTTCTTGTTATAATATAATTATTTGGAAAGTTATTTTTTGAAATTAATTATAAATTGAGTTGTGAGTTTGAAATTCAAGAATATATATCTTAGAAAATAAATCTGGTTTAAACTATATTTTAAAGTCAATAAGAAATTGTTTTCTAATTTTAATATATGTAATATGTATTTTGGAAGTTATGATTTTAATTTAATGTAATAATTTCTAAAAGATATATAAAGTAATTAATATAATACACATGTGTTGTTTATCTATGTATAATTTGATTTTTAAATTTTTTTCTTTAATAAGTTATATAAATATTTATAAGAGAAAATGTATACAAATGAATAGAAAATAAATTTAAAAACAATTAAACACATGTAAGATACATGTATAAACATTTTATTATACAAATTAACATTTGCAAGCAATTTAAATAAAGAGATAAGACAAGTGGTAAGGATGATTTGTTTTGGAAAAAATAATGTAAATACAAATTAAATTGTTTAAACTAGGCTGCTCATTTTAGTTCAAAATGTTTCTTTCAGTTTTTAAAACTTGAAACTTGAGAAACAAATCAGAAATTAAATCTGAAACAAAAGCATTACAGTTCAAAACAAAAACCAGATTCAAAAGCAAACAACAACAGTTACAGATCAGTTACCACCTCAAAATCAAAAGTATTTCAAGATCTGCAACCTGGAAATTAAAAGAAACTTCAAACCTGGAAGTTCATCTTCAAAAGAAAGCACAAAATCAAACCTGAAAAACAAATGAACATCAAAAAAGCAAGCTTCAATCCAAATTGGGATTCCAGATCAAAGTAAAACAGAGCAACAATTAATTTAAATCATCTTCAAACCAAAGTTCCAAGTTTCATTTGCTTAAACATGTGAGCAAACTTCCTGAATCTGTCATTATATCTTGATATTTGAATAATGCTTGAATGTGTGATGGTGAAAATGGTTTGCATGAATGGTTTTTATTTGAAAAATGGTTGAACTTCTCTGCATATATCTGAGAAGGGGTGTGCATGCATGTATATGTGTGTATCAATGGCTCTAGATAGTGATAGGTTTTCAAATTCAAGAAAAAGTTTCATATCTCCTTATTTACTCTAATTCAAGTTAGGATTCTTGAAAAGAAATGTTTGTTTTTACATAAACAAAATATTAGAAATATATTTAAGCATGATAAAATGAAAATTATTTGGAAATTTAGAAAGAATAGTGGAAATAATAAACTTACTAAATCTTCAACTTGAATAATTCATGATTTCAGGTTTATAATCTGTTTCGTTACCTAAATTCATGATTTTTAAATGTAAAATCAAAAATTTTAAGCAAGTATTCACTGATCATTTGGGAATTGAACAATTTTAGGTTGACCGGAAAATTTTGATGAACAGAGTGGAAGTAGGTCACGGGTTCTTGGCCGTAGCTAGCTTAGAATTCAAGCGTCATCAGAAAAATGGCAATGGAAATTATTGGTAGTCGTGGTGGTTGAACGTTGATAAGATAGGGTTTGGGCTGGAGATTTCGCATTGATCGAAAATCAAATGGCTGAGGTGTCCATGGTGGATCGGAATCAAAGAGACCGAGGAGAAAGGTAGCGTAGGGCGATGGTGTTTCTCTGGTCAGAGTCTCGTGGTTTTCGGTAGCTTGTCGCTTTTCTAGTGATGGGTGGGCTCTTGATTGAGGCTGGATAGTTCGATTTGGATTTATGGTGAGTTTTGATGATCTGGCTGGTCAGTTGGCTTTGGATGGTCGTCGATGACCTGAGGGCAACGACGATGTTGGTCGAAGGTGGCCTGGCCTCTCGTGCACGTGCACGCGGTATCGTTCGTTTCTGTTATTTTCAAAATATTGGTAAGAAGATGGGAAACTCGAAGTTATTTCATGATTTTCTCGGGGAAGTTGGGTAGTTGACTCGGAGTTGTTTCAAGATTGGCTCGGGTCATTTTTGTTTTAATTCCTAGTTTTAGATTTTAAATGAAAAACAAGTTTCGGGTTTTAAAAATTTGAAGTAGATTGTACCAGGTTTTAAATGTTTAAAAGATTATATGAAATAAGTTTTTCAAAGCTTAAAATAAAAAGGAATAAACCAAGTTAATAGTAAATATATTTAATAAGATTTTGAAACAATCTTTTGAAACAAATTTTTAAAATTCAAATGTGATTTGAAAGTAATTTGATTTGGTTTTGAAAATATTTTTTCAGGTTAATTATTAATTAAACCTTGAAGTGGTTTTCAAATGTAATTTAATGATTTAGTTAATTCATGGGATGAGTACTTAATGAAACGTATGGTTAATTAATTAATTAATTTAAAAGATAATTAGATGATTAAAGGTTAATTTATGAAAGTGATTAATTGAAGGATAACCACTTATGGCAATTTATTAAAGGATAATTAATTAAATGGTAATTAATCAAGGGTTAATTAATTTATGTAATTAATTAAAGATAATTAATTAAAGGATAATTAAATAATTAGAGGTTAATTATTTATTATCAAAGGTTAATTGATTTATTAATTAAAGGATAATCAATAAATATAATTATTTAAGAATAATTAATCAAAGACTAATTAAATAATTAAAGGTTAATTATTTAATGATTAAGGTTTATTAATTTATAATTAAAGGTTAATTAATTCATTACTAAAGGATTAGTTATTAAGTGATTAAAGGTTAATTAATGATTAAGGTTTGTAATTAATTAACATTAATCAACCAGGATTAGTAGTTTATCTATAAGTAATTAATCTGATTTAAATTTATCAGATAATTAATTAGTCTCACTTATGGATGACTGTATTCTATTGAATGCTATGAATTGTTTGATATCCCGGATGTGTGATGTTTTGTGATATGAATTATTTTGATTCGAACTATGATGAATGTAATTTATTTTATCTATGATGAAAGTAATTTATTTTATCTGTGATGAATGTTTATTATTTATCTGTGAATCTGTGAATGGAAGATAAGCGTTATAGGAATATACCGCTTATCGATATTAATATGCTTGAATCTGGGATTATTGATGATGTTGTACTGTTATGTAAAACCCCTGGACTACACCATACACACACAAATATGGATTGCACGAGGAAATTGGTCAAGTCACAGATTTTTGAAATGGTTTTAAAGTCGAATTTCGAATCCAAATGGTTTTGGAAATGGAATTGGGTTAAATATGAAAAGCTTTTGAAAAGGAGTTTTGAAGATAAAAATTGTTTTGAATAACTTGATAAAGTTTTGAAACTTAAATAATTTGATTTGAATTTGAATTCAAGATTTGAAATTGAATTCTATGTTTGGAAATTATGGTTTAAAAAGATTATACGAGTTATAAATGTGTTTAAATGGGTTTTAAACCATTTTAAAAGTATTGTTTTGAGAATTTTAATTTAACCCAAGGGTTTAACTTGTACAAATGAAAATGGATTTTTCCAAAATGAAAGTTATTTGTCTTCAAATAATAATAGCTGTCATATAAAGAAAAGATTTCCAATTTGTGTTGAAAGATTTCAAATTAGAATTAAAATAGTTTTGAAAGCTATGAATTAAATCTTTGATTTAAAGA
Organism: Allium cepa; assembly: GCA_030765085.1. Classification (NCBI taxonomy): domain Eukaryota; kingdom Viridiplantae; phylum Streptophyta; class Magnoliopsida; order Asparagales; family Amaryllidaceae; genus Allium; species Allium cepa. The sequence goes on from CM060937.1 coordinate 382,559,116, forward strand.
TTGGATGAGTTAATCCAATTTGAAAGGGAAATGGTTTTGAAAAAATATGAATGAATCTTTGTCAAAGATTGGTATACTTTGTTTTCAAATTGAAAAGGGATCTTAAAAGTGTATCCTTTCTATAAAAGGTTTGGAAAAGGAAATTGTTCTGAAATCTGTGAATGAATCTTTATGAAAGATGGGTGAACTTTGTGAAATGAATCTTTTTGTTTAAAGATTTGAAATGGTAATTTGTTAAACCATTTGAAATAAAGTTTTGGGTTTTAAGTTGTGACTTGACTGAAATCCCAATATCCATATGTTTTTAAATATTGCGATCATTATTCGGTTTAGCCGGGAGAGGACCTTATATCATATAACCCATTCCGAATAATGATACGATGTTATGGATAGCATTTGAAGACGGATATTTTCGAAATCAAAAGGATAACCCATCGAATGTCTCTACACCGACTGGTCCCTGATATAGAGATTTGGTCACCTATTGTGATGGGGAGTCCAGACGTGATTAGGGATTATCCGGATTTTTGCAAGGGCTTCTTTGGAAGTGCCTTCGGTTCTGTTCGAACCCGGAATAGACTTTATGGATGTATGTCTGACATTACACTTTGAGATGTAAAGCTGGTTTCTATCAAATACATTTATGTTTGGTGGCGGAGATTTATTCTCTCAGCTTAACACCCTTCTCTGAGACATATGAGCTCGGAGGTTATGTAGTTTATGGTTACTAGTGATACATTCCCAATGTGGCATATGAAATGATGCTTATCATTTGTTGATCAAAGCATGATTTTGTGAAAAGTGTAGCTTTGTGGATGAGACTTCTTCGAGCCTCACAACCCAAAAATGGTCGAAACAGAAATTTTGTGGCAATGTTTCAGGGGTCGTGCCCCTAGGGGATGTCCATTTCCGTCTGGATTATAAGTGGTATCATGGTATGGAGCCCAGATACTTAACTATGTGGTTGCTGCAAAACTTATTGCTTTTTGTTGTTGGTGTAGTGGTACCTCGGATAAAGGTCGATAACGACCAGGGATGGCATATCTTGAGGGTTACTTCCGGGAAGTGGTAACCCAACCTTGTGTCGGTAGGGAACCGTTTTGGTTCTTGGGGGCGTCCCTCCAAAGGCATCCCATTTTAAGGAAGTTCCTTAGCCTGACCATTTTGTTGGAAATCCAATCTTCCAATACGCGCCTTGTATGGTTTTAGTTTTATAACCTGTCATCTACTTATGTTGGCGCCCCACTATTTAGATGGTAGCTATAGTAGGCATAGTTCGAAATGTCTATGCTGGCAGTGTAATGACCCGTGAATTTCGTTAATTAAATTTGTCATATTAATAAGATTTTGGAATTAAATTTATAAAGAAATATAATTGTTACAATTTGCAATGAAGTAAATGTTAAAAATTAACATATGAAATATTATATTGATTAAAATAGACTTAATTAAAAAGGTTGAATTGAATAAATCCTATTTATTGGAACCTTATTTATTAGTATGCAAATTTATAATAAATGAGTTATTGCAAGAAACTGAAATTTGAATAGAATTCTAATGAATGAAAGCAGTGAAAAGATTATACCCGGATGTAATTGTATATGAGAAATAAAGGAAAGTATTAAATTAATTAATGTAATAAAACATTGTTAATGGTATTTGATTGTAAATTAAGGAAACGTGTTAATGCAAGTTAATATTTAATGAACTTGAATGAACGTTACAATTTAAGTAAAATTCAAATATTATGACTTAGCTATAAATGGAATATAATAAGAACAAATGCAATTATTGTATTTATGGGTGAAATAATATATTGATTTATTCGTAACAATGTAAATTAATGCAATTTGTTAATGTAAGTTTATGAAAAATTAATTTAGCACAACCCCAATTAATTGAAATAACTGTAAGGTCATAGTTTGTTGTATCTAGTAAATTTGAAAATTTAATTCCAATATATGTAATAAAGTATTAGAAATGTATATTATTTCATAAGATAGTATAAAAAAATGTAAACTTGTGATCTACGTATGAAATAATAACCAAAATAAGGGAAATAGTGTTAATGTAAGTAAAGTTGTAACAAATTGGTTACTAAATCAAAATTTGGATATCAGTAATGTAAGGTTTATAAAAATTAATGCGAGGCTGAAGGTATGTATATAATAAATAAATAAATATGGGAAATTTTTCATAAGTAATAAATTGGAAAAAAAGAATGGAACTAAGGTTTGGTTTTAAAACCTTAATTGATGTGTGCAATTAATAAGATTTCATATTTGAAACATAGCCATTAATACAAATAAAGAAGAAGGGGCAATAGTGTAAACTTTAATCATTTACCCATTCATGTAATGCATTGAATTTGGTCTAAATCAAATTTCAACATTTGGTTGTTAATAATAGCTTATGAGTGAAATAAACGTTTTAAAGGGTAACAAGTATTGTAAGTTAACCTTTTAGACAAGTATATTAAATTATAACTCGTAAATCAATTGCAATAAATATAAATAAATTTTTACGTTAACGTTAATTTAAGTAATTTTTTAGAATAATGACAATTCCATTTATAATATGAGTATTGGTTGAGGTAAAAATTGTAAATCAAGATTTATTGATTTATTTGAATGAATTTAAAGTATAAAACCAAGTAAATAATTAATGGAGAATATAAATAATAATTAATGTGCGTATTTGGCAAATACAGTAAAATTGGAATAAAATGCTATGTAGTTGAAATAATGATGAAAATAGAAATGGAATAAAGCTTTATTAGTTTATTGGAATTTAAAATTTATTGAAAGGATTTAATTGCAATTAAATGGATTTAATATTTAAAATGAGAACTTAGATGAAATGTGAGGATATTAATGTAAATAGTTTTGAATCCAATGTTAAATCCATCTATTTGACAATAATGAATGGAAAAACGATTTGTTAATTAAATTTTATAGAAATTTTGGAAATTAAATTTATAATTTCTGAATTTGAATGGAACTAAGGAAAATACTGAAATCGATAAGATAATCAACTTTAAATTGACTTTTAAATTGCTTAAAACATTGAAATTGATTGAGAAATATAAAAATGATAAAATTTGTCAATTTTAAGATTGAAATTTAAAATTGGATTTAATTAATTAATTATTAATTTATTTAATTAATGGTAAAATAGCCATTTTGGCCACTGACTCGGATTTCGATGAAACTAGTTTCATCGGATCCGAAATGGTGAATTATTGTAGGGTTTCAAGTTTCGTAGCGATCGGACTTGTCGTTTGATCGTACGGACTCGAAACGCCTTGAAATTTATGAAATTGAAATCAATTGAAATCAATTTGAAAATATTGATATAGCATAACTTCTTCATATGATGCAATTTGAACCTAAAACATTTTTCATTGCGTTTAGAATATTTTAAAATATCTATTTTGATATATGGGTTGACCCAATTTCATTCCGGAGTCGAAAACGGGCTTTTTGGGCCATTTTGTCGTTAGCGCGTATATTCAACCCGATCCATCTATTCTATTTTGATTGGCCTATATATATCTTGCTATAAACCCTAGCAGCCTCTATTCCTCACTTCTATATGTACAGAAACTTCTGTGCTCCTCTTCCTCAATGGCTGCAAACCCTAGGTCCAATTGCAAATTCAAAAATCAAATGAAAATTCAAACTACTCAAAAAAATTCAGAAAAAATATATATCGAGGCTCTCGATATACGCATCTCAAAACTGCAATTCCTTTTCCGATTCAATTCATCGTTTGTGCAGAATTTCAGAATCAATTCTCGACCGTTCAGCGCGCGTCGATGAACGGTGTCGGATCGCAAAATCATTTCTGGTTTTTGAAGAGAGGACGATGGGGAGCGCATCTATATGGTTTGTTCGTCGTTTTGATGGTCGGATTGCTCGCTAAAATTCGATCTAGGGTTCAATTTGATACGGCGGTTGTTCAATTTCTAGGGAGTGCACGTTAGACCTTGGCCGGGGGGTGTAGCGGCGAACTCAGTGACACGGCGGTACTGGCAGGGTGTAGCGACGGCAAACTGAAGTGATGCTCGGTTTGGCGTGCGCGATGTCAAGTTGAAGATGGTTGTTTGCGTTCTGTGTCTCATGCGTTGATAGGATGAAAGTTGAAGGTGATGACGTGGCAACTAGGTGAATGTGTTCTCATTTTCTTTTATTTTTATAATCGATTTCAATCGCATTTATCGTCATAACTTTTGCATACGATATCCATTTTATGCACAGGTTCTTTTGTTAGGATCGTATCTAAATTCTGGACTTTTTGGCGCTTGTTTAGACGAACTCTAAGACTGGTCAATTTTTGGGTTCAAATTGGATTTAAATTCAAAAGATGAGTATTTTAACCCACTCACAACTTCTAAAATTTCTTATGTTTGTTAAATTGATATATGATGTGATTTAAAATTTAATTATGGTTGTTTGGCATATTTTTAATCATCATCTCGGTTAATTTCATTTATTTAAATTAAATTTCTATTTAATTTATTCATTGCATTTAAACTGCCAGTTAAATTGTTAATTAATTATTCATTGCATATAAACTGCCAGTTAAAAAGTTATTTAATTTATTATTGAATATAAACTGCTATTTAATACCTGTTGTTTATTATCCGTTCTATATCGATGCTATTGATTGAATTTGATAATGATTGTGACAAATGGTTGATGGTTGATTTGGATGAATGGATGTTGTATTTTATATTGTTATAAACTTCAAGTTATTATGTATTTTCATTTCATTTGGGATTGCGGTTTGAAATGATATATAACTATAATTTTTATTTTAAATTATGGATTGAAATGATAAATATCTGTATCACTTGACCATAGGATAGAAAATTTTATATAGACACCGCGGTTTATATAAAGAAATATTTTGAAATGACTTTCTATGGTTTTGTAAAGAAGTATATATGGTTTTATGAGATATTAATTCGGATATTTGATAAAGGTTATTTTATATATGGTAAAATCTCGGTTTAAGCTATGTATAAAATTGATTAATAAAATGATTTTAACAATGGAGTTTAATTGTTTTATATTATATGGTTAAGTACCTACTTAAGATATTGTATATATAGAGTTCAATGACTTAAATGAAATTTAAGTTGGGAAATAAATATCATATTGGTTTAAATTGAATTATTAGAAAATTGTACTTAAATAAAATTTGATTTGAAATATAAAAAAAATGGATATTTTAAAGGGTATGATTCTTATAACTTGATTTGGTTTAAAGTGATTTAAATAAATATAAAGTTGAGATTGTTGATACGCTATATTTTGATCAATGAAAATGTGCTTTAACAATAAGGAAGAATGATGAAGACCGAAGATAGCAGGAGTATGATTTAAATATAGGTCTTAGTTTAGATTTATTGTTAAAATCTATCCTCAAGAGTCTTGCACAAACACTAGTACACGTTTCATAAATTTCATCTTAGAATAAAAATTCACTGTGCAAATATCAAAAATTCAGTCGACTGAACAGGTATGCCCAGTCGACTAAACCTGTTACACATATATAAACATGCACAGTTCCAGTCGACTGAAACACCCTGCTCAGCAGACTGAATTTGTTCCGGAAAATTTTACTTCACATTTTTCAGTCGACTGAAAACCCTGCTCAGTCAACTGAATTTAAACCTGCGAATTTTTTCTGAAAGGACACCTTCTTCCTCCCAAGAGTTGCAACCGTTCTCCAATGGAAATGGAAGCATCTCTTTTTGCATCTCTAGCCAACAAATACACTCTTCTACACATATAAATACATAGTTCTAACATATTAAATTCACCAATTCTCTTATGCTTTAATCTCACCACTTTCTTGAACATATTCTCTAAAAGTTTTCAAAGCAATCACCAATCTATCGCTTGAATCTCTGTTTTGTTTATAACACTCTTTTGATTCGTAGCAATTCACATTTCCTAAATCTTCACAAATACATTGCATACTCTCGAGGATAAGATCATAGGAACATTGTACTACATTAGACTCATTAGTGTTGACAAGAACACAACAAGTCGAATATTGTTTTTCATTGAGTTGAAGTCGTCTTCGGTAGTTGAGGCAAGAAATCCCGTTCGGTTGTTCGAGTTAGTTGCAAACTATTCCTCCGGGTTAAGAGAGGGTTTTAGTTAATAGCATTCCTAAGTGAAGCTTAGGGACTGGGCGTAGGACTAGAGGTTCGAAGCGGTATAAAATCCTGATGTCTACCTTGCTTTTACTTACTTTATCTACCTAGACTATTCCGTTATTCCATATTACACGATCCTACCGCATAGCATCTTTCAATTGGTATCAAAGCTTGGTCGTCCTATAACCATAACACCATTATTAGACATATTGATAATATGGAAAAGAACGTAAGTACAAGCACAACATCTGCCTATAGCTCTACGTTTGCGGAAGGACAATCTACTCAAAGACCCCCCTATTCAATGGACTAAACTATAACTATTGGGCTATAAGGATGAGGATTTATATGCAAGCAACAAGTTTCGAAGCCTGGAATGCCACACAAGCAGAGTTCATTGTACCCACGACCAATTATCCTACATGGACACAAACTCAGAAGAATGAAGCTAGTGCAAATGCCAAAGCTATGAATATGCTATTTTGCACCCTGGATAGAAATGAATGCAACCATGTTAGCATATGTACTACTGCATATCAGATATGGAAACACTTAGAGTCATACATGAAGGCACAAATAAGGTCAAACAAACAAAGATATCCATACTGAAGAACCAATTCCAAAACTTTATAATGCGACAAAATGAGTCCATCAATGACTGGTACTCAAGATTTCAAGACATTCATCATGCCTTAATAGGATTAGGAGAAAAATACACGGACTTTGACATTGTGTCTAAAGTTCTAAATTCACTCACTGATGAATCGGAGAGAAAAGTACTAGCAATTGAGGAAGCAAATGATCTATCTACAATGGAACCAGAGGAATTAATTGGAAATCTTATGTCATATGAAGTAAATATGCAAGCTAAGAAAGATCAAGCTCAAGAAAGAAAGAAAGTAGTTTTTCAGGTGGAAAAGGAAGAATCAGAATCTGAAGATATGGATTTAGCATTTATAACCAAAAATTTCAAGAAATTCTTAAGATATAGAAAAAGAAATAAAAACGGATTCAATAAGAATTTCGTGAACAAACCTTCATCCTCGAATATAGAATGTTTCAACTGTCACAAGAAAGGTCACATGCCAGAGCAAAATAAGGAGAATCAGAAAGCTCTCAATAATAAAAACAAGAGAGAGAAATTCAAAAGGAAGGCATTCTCTGTAACATGGGACGATTCATATTCTTCTTCATCTGAAAGTGAAAATGATAGCGACAATGAACAAGCAAATGTATGCTTTATGGCTTAAGAATATGAGGCTAGTAATTTAACTTTCGATGATTTTAATTGAAGTATATACTGAACTTTTGAACACAATAAAAAATCTTAAGAAGAAACTCAAGGAAACTCATGAAAATCAAAACAAAGCTGAATTTGAAAGAGATATGTTAAAAAATGAAAAGAAAATTCTAGAAGAAGAACTTGAAAAAGTTCAAGAATCTCATTCAAATTCGGAAACTCAATTATCACTTTTAAGTCAAGAAATCGAAACTCAAATGGCAAAGAATGATATAATTGTTTTTGAAAATCATGAGTTAAAAACTAAGAATAGACAAGTTGAGTTAGAAAATAATAGTCTTCAAGCTAGATTAGATAACATCACTAAAAATGTTTCTAACTTTAACAAAGGAAGAGAAAATTTATCTAAGATTTTAGAAAATTCTCAATCCTCTTCAAGTAAACATGGATTAGGATATAAAAAGAAGTCAAAAATTCCTACAAAGAAAAATGCAAATTTTAAGAAGAATATTGATTCAAAACAATTTATCAAGAGAACCTATTAAAACAAAAGTAGAAATTAAGATAATAAAAATTTGGGCTCCAAAGACTAACAATATTTTAATTAGGAATAAATATATTAAAACATTTATGGATAGTGTTCATAATAATAAAAACTATATTTATAAATAGGATACTGAACCAAATTGGGTTTGGTTTTCTAAATTCTAACTTTTAGGACCCTATTAAAAAGGTGGGTACCAATAATTTCATATTTATTTTCAGGTCCCACTCAAAAAGAAGAAATGTATACTAGATAGTGGTTGCTCAAAACACATGACCGGAGACAAAGATATGCTTACAAACATCACACACTTTGATGGTGGCTCGGTTACCTTCGGAGACAATTCAAAAGGCTATATCATTGGCAAAGGAGATGTGAGCAATTACGGTACATCTAATTTACCTTTTATTACAAATGTTTCATTAGTTGAAAATCTAAAACATAATTTACTTAGCATAAGTCAACTTTGTGACAAAGGTTTTAAAATAACTTTTTCGGACAATAAATGTAGTATTTTTTATCAACACCAAAATCTTTTTTTTGAGGGAAATAGAGATAGGAATATTTATGTTCTAAATATGAAAATTAATCATAATACAAGTATGTGTTTACTAGCCAAAGATAATGATCCTTGGTTATGGCACAAAAGATTTTGTCATATCAATATTAAAACTACTAGAAAACTTTCTGAAAATGAATTAGTAAGAGGTTTACCTAAAATAAACATTAAAATAAAAAAATCTTTGTGATGATTGTCAAAAAGGGAAATTAACAAAGTCATCTTTCAAATCTAAGAAAAATATTTCGACCTTACAACCACTAGAATTACTACATATGGATTTATTTGGACCAACACAAGTTCAATCCATTAATCATAATCGATATGTGTTTGTAATAGTTGATATTTTTCAAGATATACATGGAATATTTTTATAAAAAATAAAAGTGATACTTTTGAGCATTTTAAAACATTTGTCAAAAGAATTCCGAACATTAAAGATTTGAAGATTAAAAATATACGAAGCGATCATGGAGGCGAATTTGAAAATGAAGCTTTTGAATCTTTTTGTAAAAAGAAAGGAACAAATCATAATTTGTCATTTCCTAGGACTCCTCAACAAAATGGAGTTGTAGAAAGAAAGAATAGAACATTACAAGAATGTGCAACAACATTTTAAATGGAAGTTTTCTACCAAAACATTTTTGGGCAGAAACCGTAGCTACTGCATGTTATGTATTAAATCATATATTAATTAGACCATTAACAAAAAATACTTTATATGAACTGTTTAATAACAAAAGGCCAAATATATCTTATTTTAAAGTATTTGGATCAAAATGTTTTATTTTAAATACAAAAGATCAACTAGGAAAATTTAATCCAAAAGCTGACGAAGGAATATTCGTAGGATACTCAGAACGAAGTAAAGCATATCGAGTATTTAATAAATGAACAAACATAATTGAAGAAACTTTACATATATCTTTTGATGAAAATTTTAATAAAAATTTGAGTATAAAAGATGATGAAGAATTTATAAATATAGAAAATACAAACCTTGAAAATTGTGATAATGAACTAAGATCTCCTCCAAGTATATTACGAGATCACCCAGCGCAAAATATAATAGGTGAAATAAATTCTCAAGTTAAGACAAGAAGTCAACTAAATCAAATGGGACATGTTGCTTTTATTTCAACAATAGAACCTAAAAATCCTAAAGAAGCATCAACAGACGATTGCTGGATTGTTGCTGTGCAAGAAGAATTAAATCAACTTGAACGTAACGATGTTTGGGAGTTAGTTGCCCGTCCTAATAATCAATCAGTTATAGGAACAAAATGGGTTTACAAAAATAAAGTAGATGAACAAGGTAATATAACTAGGAATAAAGCTAGACTAGTAGCACAAGGGTATAATCAAGAAGAAGGTATTGATTTTGAAGAAACTTTTGCTCCAATTGCAAAACTTGAAGCAATACGTATTCTATTAGCCTTCGCATGTTTTCACAATTTTAAACTTTATCAAATGGATGTTAAAAGTGCATTTTTAAATGGTTTTATAAAATAAAATGTATACGTTGAACAACCTCCTTTATTTATACATGAAAAATATCCGGATCATGTTTATAAATTAAAGAAAGCACTATATGGTCTTAAACAAGCACCTCGTGCTTGGTATGAAAGACTTAAAAGTTATTTACTAAATTCGGGATCTCAAATTGGAAAAGTAGATAAAACTCTTTTCATTAAAAATACTACTAAAGTATTCTAATAATTCAAATATATGTAGATGATATTATATTTTGTTCGACAAATGAAAACTTATGTGAAGAATTTTCAAATATAATGACTAAAGAGTTCAAAATGTCTCATATGGGAAAATTATCCTATTTTCTCGGACTTCAAATTAAACAATTAAAAAATGGAATTTTCATAAACCAAGAAAAATATTGTGCCAATCTAATTAAATGTTTCGGAATGGAAAACATTTCTACTAAACCTACTCCTATGAGTGCCACTACTCATCTCGATCGAGATGAAAATGGCAAAAGTGTAGACCAAAAATTGTTTAGAAGTATGATAGGCTCCTTACTTTACTTAACCGCTAGTAGACCAGACATAATGATGAGTGTATGTCTATGTGCACGTTATCAATCTAACCCTAAAGAATCACATTTACGAGCTATAAAACGAATTATGCGATATCTTAACTATACTAAAGATTTTGGTCTTTTCTATCCAAAAGAGTGTCCATTCGAATTAGTATCGTTTAGTGATGCTGATTTTGGTGGATCTCGAACAGATAGAAAAAGTACAAGTGGTACGTGCCATTTCATTGGAAAATCACTTGTATCTTGGTTTAGTAAGAAACAAAATTGTGTTTCCCTTTCCACGTATGAAGCGGAATATACATCAGCCGCCTTAGCATGTACTCAAGTAATCTATATGCAACAAACACTTAAAGATTTTAATATAAATTTAACAAATTCTACAATATATTGTGATAATACAAGTTCAATAAATTTATCTAAAAACCCCGTAAATCATTCTCGTACAATGCATATTGATATTCGTCACCATTTTCTGCGTGACAATATCGAAAAAGGAATCATAAATTTAGAACATATTTCTATCGAAAATCAGATTGCCGATATATTTACTAACCCTTTATTAGAAAATTCTTTTATAAAATTACGACGAAAGTTAGGAATAATTTCTTTTAAAGATGTTTTATAGCAAATAGTATAAAAATTATAAAACTCGGTCGACTAAACAACTCTGCCCTGTCGACTGAATCACAAAAACAAAAAATTTCAATTTATATGTTTCAATTCAGCTACATAATACATAATATATTAAAGGATGTCTTTAATCCATCTATTACTAACCAATTTTTTTTTTAACCAATGAAACAATGATTGGTTCTAAAACCTTATTAATTTACCACCACATTTTTCCTTAGCACTTTTATAATATATATATATACGATTAAACATATGTTATTTTCAAAAATTAAAAAGTTTGAAAATTCTATACAAAAATGTTTCTTCCAACAACTCATACTCTCCAATCAGCATCACCTCCTCAGTCGATAACTCACCTACATCACCAAAACTTCCTACGCTAACACCAAAGCATGAACCGGTTATAAATGGGAAAACTATCGAACTGGCTACACACCGGAATCGAAGAAGGCTAAACGTGGTCTTTTCATCTCACCTGATGCAAAAAGAAAGATTGATGAGATTCATCACTTTCAATAACAATAAATTGATCTTCAACAAGAATTATAATTTGAACAAAAAATAACGGCTAGACGATTAAACTTTCTTGAGCAAATCGGTTTACATTTTTGTAGTTCAAAGAAAAACGATGTGACTGAGCCCCTACCTTGACCAGTTAGTTCGTATGATCCATCTTCGTCATACCGTGCACCAGTCGATCCCGTGAATCCTTGGATGTCGCCAAAAACTCCTTAATATAGTCCAAATTCATGGGACAAAAACTATATGGCGAATGAAGGAAATAAACGCAAAAAGAAAAATAGTCCATCTCCAAAGAAATGATTATTTCGGTGGCCAAATCATGTTGTTGTATTGTAATATGTCTATACAATTGTAATCGTTTATTGAAATTTTTGCTTTAAAAATTTAGAACACCAAAAACTCAAGGTTCAGTCGACTGAACCTTTCTTCTCAGTCGACTGAACACAAGGCAGAAAACAATTATACAATAGTTCAGTCGACTAAAAACTTTGTTCAGTCGACTGAATTTAACACAAAAAATTTTTGGCCAAAAATTCAGTCGACTGAACAGACAATTCAGTCGACTGAACGTCGTTTCCCATGCTACTTTTTCCTTTTACCACCAATTCCTACCTTTACTTTTCACTTTTACCATTCCAAAAGCTCCTTCTTCACCATTATTCTTCAAAACCCTAGCCACCAATCTTCATAATTTTCAAAATCCCTCTCAAAACTCTCACAAAAATTGCTCCAAAAAGATCTAGGGCTTCAACTTCAACCTCCTCCGATCCAATTGACGCTCAAATTGCTCAATGGCTTTATGATGGAGTGGCGATCACACGGTGGAATAAAATGAAGAATTCTCAGATCTTTGAACACTCCTTCGTTGATTTTCAAAGTCTCCAAACATACAACATACAAGCCTTGATGGATCAAGCAGGTTTAACTTCTCTCTTAGACATAAAATGAAATGACCATGCAATCAATCACATTATGTCAAATTGTTCTATGCAAATCTCAACCTTGGACACCAAACTCCAAGAAATCCAAACGATAGTGTTTGAAGTATGGTGTGCGGCAAAAAGGTATGGTTCTCCCTAGACCAAATTGCACACATACTAGGATCTCCTAACATAGGAAGGAAGCTTGAAGAAATTGAATTTAATCCACATATCCGAGACAATATATATCATCAATTTTTGGATGATAACATCAACATCCGGGATATGAAGTCAACTTCCTTACGACCAAGAGCAAGACTTCTCCACAAAGCTCTTATACGAACAATCACTTCTCGAACGGGCTCATATGAAATTGTATACCCAAACAATTATAGAGCACTATATGCTATTTTGGGCAATATTCAAGTCAATTGGGTCCAATTAATTCTTGATGAATTTCTTACTTTCAATAATGGCAAAATGCGAACGATATATTTTGGAGAGTATATCATGCGACTTCTCTTCAACGTTGATACGCCCTTACCGGAGTCCGAAAATACCATGGTTCATCAAATTAATCATCGGACTATAAGCCTTATGCAACTCCTGGATAGACCTCCTCGCATTATATCTCTTGTCGAATGGGAAGCTAGACATCAACAACCACAACAACCTCCTCAAGCTCAACATGAAGAACGTTTCGACCAAGATGATGAAATTCGTATCATCGAACCAAGTTTTACTATCAATCAATGGTTAGGAATTTTACCAAGAAATCAACAAATTCTTGATAATCGCCTCAAGAAGGTAGACCACAAACTTGATAGAATTAAAGGGTTCTTCAATAAATCATGGGATGCCATCTCATGCACGACCTCCACTACTACTTCAACCTCCCGTGCAAGCGTCCGGCACCAACTTTCACATGGACGTCATTCGAAGAAAATCCAAGCAGCAGCACAAGTGGGAATAGCGGTAGTCAAGGTTGAAGAGCTTATAGACCACCCACAGGTGGACCCGTTATTCGCGAAACAAGGGGAGGGAGAGAAGCCTCATATGATTGGGATAAAGATGAATAACTCTCTTATGGTTTTTTATTTCAAAAACACTAATCAAAAGGCTTGTATAAATAGCCTTTTATGTTTCATACATGCTACATTCTATGTTTTATTTATTTATGCTACATTTTATGCTACATTCTATGCTTCATTCTATAGTCATGCATATTAGTGATTGTTTTGACAATATACTTCTGCGATTATTACTTCCTTTTTGTCAATGACAAAGGGGGAGAAATCTATGTTACTAACTTTGTTTTGTAGAAAAGATAGTGCATATATTCAGGGCAAGGAAATAATTACATCTCTACACATTTCGGTATTGTCATTAATCAAAAAGGGGGAGAATGTTGATACGCTATATTTTGATCAATAACAATGTGCTTTAACAATAAGGAAGAATGATGAAGACCGAAGATAGCATGAGTATGATTTAAATATAGGTCTTAGTTTAGATTTATTGTTAAAATCTATCCTCAAGAGTCTTGCACAAACACTAGTACACGTTTCATAAATTTCATCTTAGAATAAAAATTCACTGTGCAAAAATCAAAAGTTCAGTCGACTGAACAGGTATGCCCAGTCGACTGAACCTGTTACACAAATATAAACATGCACAGTTCCAGTCGACTGAATTTGTTCCTAAAAATTTTACTTTACATTTTTCAGTCGACTGAAAACCCTGCTCAGTCGTTTGAATTTAAGCCTGCGAATTTTTTCTGAAAGGACACCTTCTTCCTCCCAAGACTTGCAACCATTCTCCAATGGAAATGGAAGCATCTCTTGTTTGCATTTCTAGCCAACAAATACATCTCTTCTACACATATAAATACATGGTTCTAACATCTTAAATTCACGAATTCTCTTATGCTTTAATCTCACCACTTTCTTGAACATATTCTCTAAAAGTTCTCAAAGCAATCACCAATCTATTGCTTGAATCTCTGTTTTGTTTATAACACTCTTTTGATTCATAGCAATTCACATTTCCTAAATCTTCACAAACACATTGCATACTCTCGAGGATAAGATCGTAGGAACATTGTACTACATTCGACTCATTAGTGTTGACAAGAACACAACCAGTCGAATACTGTTTTTAATTGAGTTGAAGTCCTCTTCGGTAGTTGAGGCAAGAAATCCCGTTCGGTTGTTCGGGTAAGTTGTAAACCTACTCCTCCGGGTTAAGAGAGGGTTTTAGTTAATAGAATTCCTAAGTGAAGCTTAGGGACTGGACATAGGACTAGAGGTCCGAACCAGTATAAAATCCTGGTGTCTACCTTGCTTTTACTTACTTTATCTACCTAGACTATTCGGTTATTCCATATTACACGATCCTACCGCATAGCATCTTTCAGAGATAAATGAATATATCAAGTTAAATAAATTGAAAGAATATCCAGTTGTTTGAAGTCAAAAGTTTTACTTAAATGATATTAGATTTATTAAGTAAACATTTCAAATCTAAATAATAGCAATTGAATTTGATATATATGGAATTATTAAAGAGTTAGCTTTGAAATGGTAGAATATGTAAAGCTTTGAAATATATATAAATTGAAATGTTTTATTTGGATTTTTATCTATATTTGGAATTGATTTGTGAAGGTGAAGAAACTATTTTATTATATAAAGTAATTTATATTTAAACCATTTAAGTGGTGCGGTTATATTTCAAAGTTATGTAATTCAAAGTTTTATGTTTTGAAAGGCTATATTTCAAGGTTTGGTTTAGAAATATTTTAACTGTGAAAGTTATGGTTTTAGAAAAGGATATATTTGAAAAATATATCATATTGATTTGGTTTCTAAAAAGGGAAATGATATCGTAATTATATGGTTTTGGAATGAATATTACATCCCGGTTTTAAAGTATAAATTATTTTGAAATAATCACAGTGTTATAATAACGATTGGTTGTTGAAGAGACCGGGATCGGAAGTTGTCATACTCTCTGCCAACTCCGAAAACCACTTTAACAACCGTGTACGCGGTGGAAATACCAGAATGAAGTAGGATGGCGGCGGCGTTTCCTTTGAGGTAAATACGTGGACCCAACTCCCGTGAGTTGGCATAAGGTGGCTAAAACAGGAGCGATCGACGGGTTAATTGAGGTAGCACCTTTGATCGGACACATCCTTTCGATATTATACTTTGACTTTTGGATTGATTCAGTGGCCACTTTTGATTTTTATTTGGGGGTGTGGCTCGAGGTGGGCAGTAGCTGCGCGCTACGCGTTACCACCGACCCGAAAGCATAATTGGTATATCTACCCTATCGCGCCTTGTACGAGTTCGGATTTCTCCCGTAGCACGTGCAGTATCCTCTGGTAGCTTCCCGATCAGGAGGGACCATGATATTGGATGGACTACTGGGAATATTACGTGTTAAGGGCTATGTGGGTAACCCCTTAATGCTAAGAAAAAAAGGAAGTTTATTTTACTAATATACACTATTATAATAGCGAAATATTACTACATAGTAAATAGTTTAACGGATCCTTAGGAGATGTGAGTCCCAAGCATCTCTTGAGTTCCTGCACTCACATTAGACACTGGATAAGAGATGTCAAATCCCATAAACATCTCTGACGCCGTTACACTCATATTTATTTGGGTTAATTTAACTTACATAAGGTCTTTTTGTTCTGACTCGAGTGTTTTTTCTTTTCAATTCGCTCGGGTCAGTCCGAGCGTTTTAGGATTTGAAGATTTTATTCTGGAGGAAGAAGACGACGATTAGTAGTACTATTATCTACTATATTATTCCACTACACTATTGTATTCCACTGCATTATTGATATTATATGGTATGTATAACTCTGATATATATTGTAAGTATAATTAAATATTTTGAAAAACAGCTTCATGAAATGTATATTTGATTATTATATTTTTCCTTCCGCTATGAGATTCTGTTTTGTTTTTATTTCTTTCTTGGTTTTCTTATTTACCACATAACAATCCGCCCTTCCGTATGGTTTGAATTGGAACGTGTGTCGATTTAAAGCGTGCGAAAATGTGGGACGTTACAATGTGGTATCAGAGCTTTGGTTTGGCGATAAACCTTAGCTTTGTGGGGTCAGACTCTTTATTAATAGTGTAGTAATACCCTATGATGAGTCGCTGAGTGTATATATGAGAGAGCGTATTTGTTATGTTATAAAAATGTTTTAACATTGTGTTAATTTGTTCCGTTTTGTATTTATAAATTCTGGTTGATACATGGGACGCTATGACGTCAATAGGGATTTCTAAACACTTAATGGGACAGACCGACATAATATTTGGTTTTAAGATAGGTGAATGAAATAATTTTGCATATTTTATTTTTATATATAAATAATTTTTTTATGATATATATATTTGGTTGCAATATATTGGTTGTTAGGTAATGAAATTTATAAATAATAGTTGAAATAAGATTGAAAATAAAATAAATCAAATTGGAAATTTTAGAACTTAAGTTTCAAGGTTTTGAAAATTTCTTTCAAATGATGTTGGAATATAATAATAATATTTTAGAAGTATTTTATGATATAAATATTTCAATGTAATTTGAAAGAAATGTTTTAAAAGAAATTGGAAAAGAAATAAGTTCTTCACTTCCTCTCTGTCGTTGGAAAATAATTTCGGTGATGGCGGCCACATCATCGACATTCATTTTCGAGTTTCGAAGTGGGAAGGCCATTGTAGTAGTTTACTGTATATTTATTTTGATAAGAAAATGTAAATTTTAAATTGGATATATAAAGTGTAAGGATATGCATTTACCTATTATTTTAAAATAATTTGAAATTCAACGCGGTATTTAATTCTTAAGTTTCCATTAGCCAATTGTTCAATTGCTTTAGTGAAATGGAATTTAATTAATAGTTGGAACCATTAAATAAAAAAAATAAAAAAAGAGATTAAATGCTAAGTTATAAATAAAATTAAAGAAAGCTGAAATTTATAACTTATAAAACAAAAGATGTAATTATTGAACATTAAATTAAATTAAAAGATGGGATAAACTTGTATGATTTTCAATTGCATTCTTAAAAGCATATATATAAAACTTACCCAATAATAAAAGTTAAATGTTAATAAGAAAATGTAATAGATATTATAAAAGTAATAAACTTGAGGTAATGCAACTAATTAACGAAATTCTGTAATAAATAAGAGTTTGATGTTGTAATGGGTATAAACTTAAGTTATAATAGAAATCTTATTATAATAAATTATGATAGAAGGTAAATGTTGTAAGTAAGTAATTATAGACTTAAGTAAATGTTGAAGTTATTTATTTTGAAAATAACCAGAAAGATGAATACTGTAAATAAATGAAATTAAGTAGTA
Organism: Allium cepa; assembly: GCA_030765085.1. Classification (NCBI taxonomy): domain Eukaryota; kingdom Viridiplantae; phylum Streptophyta; class Magnoliopsida; order Asparagales; family Amaryllidaceae; genus Allium; species Allium cepa. The sequence goes on from CM060937.1 coordinate 382,577,164, forward strand.
AATAAATGAATTAATATGCGAAGAAATCGAATTTAAAAAAATGAAAATTGTAAGAAATAAATGCGAATTATAATAAATCATCATATGAATAAAACGAGAAATCAAACAACAAATGTATGAAATGAAATAAATAATTAATAAATTTGATTTATTGTTGGAATTGTTGTTGTTCGGTTTACGGTTGTTTGGGTAAGGATACTTTTAAATTGTTTGGCTGAATGAATGATCTATTTAGTTTTACCTAAGGCTGTTGAGTGAAGGGTACACTTAGTAGTTTATTTTTCATTCCGTACAATTTAAAGTTTTGAACCCGAACAGCTATTTGCTTGTTTGATAGGAATGAATGTTTGATTTATGTTGATTTTTATGATGGTTGTATGCCTTGTTGCTAGTGATTGATGTTTGTATTGATTTGTTTGTTACGGTTGAAACCACTTTAAATATTTCATTTTATATAATTGTTAACCTTTTTGGATTATATAAGTGAAATACAGGTTATGGAAGCAATTGCTACTGCTTTTGTCTTCATAATTAAGCGTTGATTGCCCAGCGAATAGGTACGTTTCTGGATTACGGTTTGTAGCGCCATTATATTATTATTTTCCCGTGTTGGGATATATATTATTTTGGAAACTATTTGTTGTATATTGCTATATTGATAATATATTTTCTCCTGAGCCTCTCCGTACAAAGGAGACTCTGCCAAAATTTTCCGTAAATTTTGGACTTAAAAAATATTTTGAAAATGTTTTCCAAACTTTATTAATTTGAGTATAAAAGGATTTAATGGTTATAAATTAGTATATTTTATCTAAATTAATTAATTTTGTAAATTTAATTGTTTATGAAGTTAATGTTTTGAATAAGATATATTGATTTCTAAATTCTTCTTTTCCTTTTTTTCCCTTTTCGGGGACGAAAAGTTTTGAGTGGGGGAGAGTGTAACGACCCGTGAATTTTGTTAATTAAATTTGTCATATTAATAAGATTTTGGAATTAAATTTATAAATAAATATAATTGTTACAATTTGTAATGAAGTAAATGTTAAGAATTAACCTATGAAATATTATATTGATTAAAATAGACTTAATTAAAAAGGTTGAATTGAATAAATCCTATTTATTGGAAACTAATTTATTGGTGTGCAAATTTATAAATGAGTTATTGCAAGAAATTGAAATTTGAATAGAATTCTAATGAATGAAAGTAGTGAAAAGATTATACCCGGATGTAATTGTATATGAGAAATAAAGGAAAGTATTAAATTAATTAATGTAATAAAACATTGTTAACAGTATTTGATTGTAAATTAAGGAAACGTGTTAATGCAAGTTAATATTTAACGAACTTGAATGAAGGTTACAATTTAAGTAAAATTCAAATATTATGACTTAGCTATAAATGGAATATAATAAGAACAAATGCAATTGTTGTATTTATGGTGAAATAATATATTGAGTTATTCGTAACCGAATGTACATTAATGCAATTATGTTAATGTAAGTTTATAACTAATTAATTTAGCACAATCCCAATTAATTGAAATAACCGTAAGGTCATAGTTTGTTGTATCTAGTAAATTTGAAAATTTAATTCGAATAAATGTAATGAAGTATTAGAAATGTTTATTGCTTCATAAGATAGTATAAAGAAATATAAACTTGTGATCTACGTATGAAATAATAACCAAAATAAGGGAAATAATGTTAATGTAAGTAAAGTTGTAACAAATTGGTTACTAAATCAAAATTTGGATATCAGTAATGTAATGTTTATGAGAATTAATGCAAGGGGTGAAGGTAGGTATGTAATAAATAAATAGAAACGGAAAAATTTTCATAAGTAATAAATTGGAAAAAAAGATTGGAACTAAGGTTTTGTTTTAAAACCTTAATTGATGTGTGTAATTAATAAGATTTCACATTTGAAACATAGTCATTAATACAAATAAAGAAAAGGGGCAATAGTGTAAACTTTAATCATTTACTCATTTATGTAATGCATTGAATTTGGTCTAAATCAAATTTCAACATTTGGTTGTTAATAATAGCTTATGAGTGAAATAAACGTTAAAGGGTAACAAGTATTGTAAGTTAACCTTTTAGACAAGTATATTAAATAATAACTCGTAAATCAATTGCAATAAATATAAACAAATTTTTACGTTAACGTTAATTTAAGTAAATTTTGAAAATAATGACAATTCCATTTATAATATGACTATTGGTTGAGGTAAAAATTGTAAATCAAGATTTATTGCTTTATTTGAATGAATTTAAAGTATAAAACCAAGTAAATAATTAATGGAGAATATAAATAATAATTAATGTACGTATTTGGTAAATACAGTAAAATTGGAATAAAATGTTATGCAATTGAAATAATGATGAAAATAGAAATGGAATAAAGCTTTATTAATTTATTGGAATTTAAAATTTATTGAAAGGATTTAATTGCAATTAAATGGATTTAATATTTAAAATGGGAATTTAGATGAAATGCGAGGATATTAATGTAAATAGTTTTGAATCCAATGTTAAATCCATCTATTTGACAATAATGAATGAAAAAATGATTTTTTAATTAAATTTTACAGAAATTTTGGAAATTTAATTTATAATTTCTGAATTTGAATGGAACTAAGGAAAATACTGAAATTGATAAGATAATCAACTTTAAATTGACTTTTAAATTGTTTAAAACATTGAAATTGATTGAGAAATATAAAAGTGATAAAATTTGTCAATTTTAAGATTGAAATTTAAAATTGGATTTAATTAATTAATTATTAATTTATTTAATTAATGGAAAAATAGCCATTTTGGCCACTGACTCGGATTTCGACGAAACCAGTTTCACCGGGTCCAAAACGATGAATTATTGTAGGGTTTCAAGTTTCGTAGCGATCGGGCTTGTCGTTTGATCGTACGGACTCGAAATGCCTTGAAATTTATGAAATTGAAATCAATTTGAAAATATTGATTTTAGCATAACTTCTGTATACGATGCAATTTGAACCTAAATCCTTTTCCACTACGTTTAAAATATTTTAAAACATCTGTTTTGATATATGGGTTGACCCAATTTTATTCCGGAGTCGAAACGGGCTTTTTGTGCCACTTTGTCGTTAGTGCGTATATTCAAACCGATCCATCTATTCTATTTCAATTGACCTATATATATCTTGTTATAAACCCTAGCAGCGTCTATTCCTCATTTCTATACGTATAGAAACTTCTGTGCTCCTCTTCCTCAATGGCTGCAAACCCTAGATCCAATTGCAAATTCAAAAATCAAATGAAAATTCAAACTCTACAAAAAAATTCAGAAAAAATATATATTGAAGCTCTCGATATACGCATCTTAAAACTGCAGTTTGTTTTTCGAATCGATTCATCGTTTGTCCATAATTTCAGAATCAATTCTCGACCGTTCATCGCGCGTCGATGAACGGTGTCGGATCGCAAAATCGTTTCTGGGTTTTGAAGAGAGGACGATGTGGAGCGCATCTATATGGTTTGTTCGTCGTTTTGATGGTCAGATTGCTCGCTAAAATTCGATCTAGGGTTCAATTTGATACGACGGCTGTTCAATTTCTAGGGCACGCGCGTCAGGGCGAGGCCGGGGAGGTGTAGCAGCAAACTCAGTGACGCGGTGGTACTAGCAGGGTGTAGCGACGGCGAAGTGAAGTGATGCTCGGTTTAGCGTGCGCGATGTCAAGTTGGAGATGGTTGCGTGAATTCTGTGTCTCATGCGTTGATGGGATGAAAGTTGAAGGGGATGACGTGGCAAATAGGTGAGTGTGTTCTCTTTTTCTTTTATTTTTATAATCGATTTAAATCTCATTTATTGACATAATTTTTGCATACGATATCCGTTTTACGCGCGGGTTCTTTGTTAGGATCGTATCTAAATTCCGAACTTTTTGGCGCTGGGTTGGATGAATTCTGAGACTGGTCAATTTTTGGGTTTAAATTGGATTTAAATTCAATTTAAATTCAAAAGGTGAGTGTTTTAACCCGCTCACAACTTCTAAAATTTCTTATGTTCGTTAAATTGATATATGATGTGATTTCAAATTTAATTATGGTTGTTTGGCATATTTTTAATCATTATCTCAGTTAATTTCATTTATTTAAATCAAATTTCTATTTAATTTATTCATTGCATTTAAACTGCTAGTTAAATTGTTAATTAATTATTCATTGCATATAAACTGCAGTTAAACTGTTATTCAATTTATTATTAAATATAAACTGCTATTTAATACCTGTTGTTTATTATCTGTTCTATATTGATGCTATTGATTGAATTTGATGATGATTGTGATAAATGGTTGATGATTGATATTGGATGAATGGATGTTGTATTTTATATTGTTATAAACTGCAATTTATTACGCATTTTCATTTCATTCAGGATTGCAGTTTGAAATGATATATAACCATAATTTTTATTTTAAATTATGGATTGAAATGATAAATATCCGTATCACTTGACCATAGGATAGAAAATTTTATACAGACGTCGTGGTCTATATATAGAAATATTTTGAAATGATTTTCTATGGTTTTGTAAAGAAATATATATGATTTTATGAGATATTGTTTCGGGTATTTGATAAAGGTTATTTTATATATGGTAAAATTCTTGGTTTAAGCTATGTATAAAATTGATTGATAAAATGAGTTTAATAATGGAGTTTAATTGTTTTATATTATATGGTTAAGTACCTTCTTAGGATATTGTATATACAGAGTTCAATGACTTATATGAAATATAAGTTGGGAAATAAATATGATATTGGTTTAAATTGAATTATTTGAAAATTGTACTTAAATAAAATTTGATTTGAAATATAAATAAAAATGGAGATTTTAAAGGGTATGATTCTTATAACTTGATTTGGTTTAAAGTGATTTAAATAAATATAAAGTTGAGATAAATGAATATATCAAGTTAAATAAATTGAAAGAATATCCAGTTGTTTGAAGTCAAAAGTTTTACTTAAATGATATTGGATTTATTAAGTAAACTTTTCAAATCTAAATAATAGCAATTGAATTTGATATATATGGAATTATTAAAGGTTAGCTTTGAAATGGTGGAATATGTAATGCTTTGAACTATATATAAATTGAAATGTTTTATTTGGATTTTTATCTATATTTGGATTTGATTTGTGAAGGTGAAGAAACTATTTTATTACATAAAGTAATTTATATTTAAACCATTTAAGTGGTGCGGTTATATTTTAAAGTTATGTAATTCAAAGTTTTATTTTTGAAAGGCTATATTTCAAGCGTTTGGTTTAGAAATATTAACTATGAAAAGTTATGGTTTTAGAAAAGGATATATTTGAAAAAGATATCATATTGATTTGGTTTTTAAAAAGGGAAATGATATCGTAATTATATGGTTTTGAAATGAATATTATATCCTGGTTTTTAAAGTATAAATTATTTTGAAATAACCGTGGTGTTATAATAACGATTGGTTGTTGAAGAGACCGGAATCGGAAGTTGTCATACTCTCTGCCAACTCCAAAAACCACTTTAACAACCGTGTACGTGGTGGAGATACCAGAATGAAGTAGAATGGTGGCGGCGTTTCCTTTGAGGTAAATACGTGGATCCAACTCCCGTGAGTTGGCATAAGGTGGCTATAACAGGAGCGATCGACGGGTTAATTGAGGTAGCACCTTTGATCGGACACATCCCTTTGATATTATACTTTGACTTTTGGATTGATTCGGTGGCCACTTTTGATTTTTATTTGGGGCTGTGGCTCGAGGTGGGCGGTAGCTGGGCGCTACGCGTTACCACCGACCCAGAAGCGTAATTGGTATATTTGCCCTGGCATTGCCTAGTTGTGCCTTGTCACCTACCCTATCGCGCCTTGTACGAGTTTGGATTTCTCCCGTAGCCCGTGTGGTATCCTCTGGTGGCTTCCCGATCAGGAGGGACCATGATATTGGATGGACTACTGGGACTATTACGTTTTAAGGGATATATGGGTAACCCCTTAATGCTAAGAAAAAAGGAAGTTTATTTTACTAATAGACACTATTATAATAGCAAAATATTACTAGATAGTAAATAGTTTAACGGATCCTTAGGAGATGTGAATCCCGGGCATCTCTTGACTTACTGCACTTATGTTAGACACTGGATAGGAGATGTCAAATCCCTCAAACATCTCCGACGTTGTTACGCTCATATTTATTTCAGTTAATTTAACTTACATAAGATCTTTTAGTTCTGACTCAAGTGTTTTGTCTTTTCAATTCGCTCGAGTCAGTCCGAGCGTTTCAGGATTTGAAGATTTTATTCTGGAGGAAGAAGACGACGATTAGTAGAATGATTATCTACTATATTATTCCACTACACTATTGTATTCCGCTGCATTATTGATATTCTATGGTATGTCTATCTCTGATATATATTGTAAGTATAATTAAATATTTTGAAAAACAACTTCATGAACTGTATATTTGATTATTATATTTTTCCTTCCGCTATGAGATTCTGGTTTTTTATTTCTTTCTTGGTTTTCTTATTTACCCCATAACAATCCGCCCTTCCGTATGGTTTGAATTGGCATGTGTGTCGATTTAAAGCGTGCGAAAAGGCAGGACGTTATAGGCTATGATTAATATTATACTTTTGAAAGGTTTTCTGCACTATGCACTAATAATAATATCAAATGGTACTCACGTATCAAACATTTTTGACCGTCATAAGGAGAAATCTCCTCCAAGAGTATTCTTGCACTATGTGTGTGGCGGGAGGCCTTATGGCAGTTTCATTTTCTAAAAATCATTACGGATTTCTTTAAAATTCTCTTGTTTTCTTTTCATAAAGGTAAACTATTTTTATTTGCTCATACCAGTCCCATGACTGATCTGGAGTTTATTGTTCCCTTTCTAAACGCTGCGTGCCCATAATTTTCCATACGGGCAGTCTAGAGTTGGATTTTTTCAAATAATCAAATAGTAGGAGTAGATTCAGTAGCCTTCAGTCTCTAGAAATCTTCTTCAGTTTTGGATGGCTAACCTTTCTTTGTACAACTTGACTGGGAGCTCGAGCTATTTCTGGATTGGTGCTTTGGAGATGGAGATTGCTGATATTGGAGTTCCTCCTTTGGAGTTCAAGTTTATGATATTGTTCCGCTGCCGTGTCTTGTATCTCTGATAGATATCGATATCACTTTTATCATTGTTGTATATCATTGGGTATTGTATTTATTGATGTTATATGATATATTCATTTTCTTCTGCTGTGTTATTTACTTAATATAAGCTCCGGCGAACCAGATTCGCGTTTAAATCTGTGGCATTCGAGTACAAGTGAAGTACGGGCGCTGATTTTCGAAGGTCGAGTCAGGGTCGTTGCAAAACTCATTCCATATTTCACAAGATACTCAGGTCAACAGATCTACGAAGATATACAGGGCATTGGTTAGTCCGAAGGGATAACTAACTGTTCGTAGAATATATCTGGACCCCACAGAATAGACAAATGGATCCAATTTTTCCACATACTAGGTACGGATTCCAAACTCAGGTCGGAATACCCCAAAGTTTACATAACTTGCCCCTCTTCGGACTTTTATCCACATAAGAAATTACAGTAGAATTTCAAATTTGGTTTTAATCAAAATCGATACAACCCAATTCAGCTTTATATTCTTGTTTACTAATCTATTTTAATTTTAAATTTTAAATTCTTTAACGTTTGAAACGAAAAGCTGATAACGAGAATGCGAATTAGGGACCTATCTATAACGATTCGTATTGCCACCATCACACCATAGCTCCTTCTGCAGTTTCCATGAAACTATCAAAGAATTGAAACTGGATCAAAGGAGACCGATAGAAAAGTTGTTTCCATTGTTGTTACAGGGTATTGACCATTTGTACTGGTACTTCCCTGTCCCCTATCTCGTCCTCTCCTTGAACTCATACTCACTATTAGTGGATGTAAGAAAATTTACTGAGGCATACAGACAGATATCTTAAGGATATACTCATTCTAGGGTATACTTTACCCTATCTCCAATGAGTTACCTAATGTGTTATACTTCTGAGCTAAAGTTCAACCATCAGCTCTGATACCACTTTGGACCCAAATTCCAGGGTTTGAAAATCGATACCCGTACTTCAATTGTACTCGAATGCCGTAGATTCAACCGATGAAATCCGACTCGTGGCGGAGGTTGTAACACATTAAGTATAACAACATAGCCGAAGAAAAATGAATATTATTATTGATACATAATAGATAAAATATATAATACAATATGATATAATAGGTCCATAGATATCAGAGATACAAGATAACAGTGGAAAATAAGTCCAAAAGAAAATATCTTCAGAAGTCCACAAGAGAGAAACTCCAATATATAGCGATTCCATTGCCAAAGCTCCAATACTAGAAAGACTCCAAAGCAAAGGCAAGAACTACCATCAATGCTGAAGTGAAGCAACTCGATCTCAATGTGATTTCCAATATCCAAAAGATTGAATGCTATCGAATCTACACCTGCAATTCAACTATCTAAAAAATCCAACTCTAGACTGCCCATATGGAAAATTGTAACGACCCAGAATTTTTATTAATTAAAATTTGAATATTTAATTAATTTTAAATATTAATAAGTGAAATTTATAAGTCGAATAAATTTTATTTCGATTTATTGGATTTAATTGGATAATTAAATCAATAATTTAATATGTTAAATTATGGAATAATTGAAAATTGGGTTAAATATGATTGAAAATGATTTGTAAAATTTTATTTTATCATATTGAAGTTAGAATGATATTATAAAACTTTTAAAATCGAATTTAGAGTTAATTTGTGAAAATTGAATATTTTAATATTTAATCGACTAGTGAAAATAGCCAATTTTTGAACAGTCTCAGAATTGAACGAAACCATTTCCATTGGATCCATAATAGTTAGTTATTACCGGATTTCAATTTTCGTATCAATCGGAGTTATCGTTTGAGCGTGGCAGCTCGAAACACATCGAATTATTTTTAATTTTAATTTGGCGAGTTAAAATAGCCATTTTTCAAAAAGTCTCAGATTTTGACGAAACCAGTTTCATCGGATCCGTAATGTGATATTATTGTAAGATTTCAAATTTTGTGTCAATTGGATTTACCGTTTGTCCGGTACAAATTAAAACGCCTAGAAAATCGTTTAAATCGGCTTAATTTAAATTGAACGTTTATTGCCATAACTCGCACAGATGTCCGAATTAGTGTAACGATCCTGATTTTTAAGACGAATTTAAATTTATAATTTAATTGAATTCTTGGATTAAATTATAGATTTATTTGAATTTTTCAATTTTGATTAGATATGTAATTTATTTATTTTATAAATGGGATTTGAAACTTATTTTAAATGAAATTGAATTGGAATTGAAATAAAGTGTTTAAGATAAAATAAAATAAAATATACGTTGTAAAGTTAATGTTGAAAAGGAAAATTAAATTAAATGTTTGAATAAGTAATAATAACAACATTGAATTCATTTATATTATAAAACATATTTAAATCAAGCAATGTAAAAGACATCTCGGTGAACAACATATTAAATTGAATGCAAAGTAATATTTACAAAACAAATAAAACATAAAACATTAAATACAAAAATAAACAAAACCAGAATATAAAAATCAAATGAGTTATTTTTATACAATACAAGTACATATGAGCAAACATAAACAAAGCTAGCATACAAAGTAAATAAAATAAACAAAATGATCTATGTGCATATACATACATATACAAATGCAGCCGAGCAAATACATGCAAGTAGAAAACAAATAAATAAAAATAATAACAACAAGTATGGAGAGGAAAGTATATATGTACAAGGCAATAAATGCCATACACCTCAACAATTAATGCAACATACTTCAGCCATGCCTATTATACAAAACAACTTGTATGTAAGATAGAATAAAAACTGTACTTGCCTACCTCATTTCCTCTGTAAACAATCTTCATATATACTTACACATCCATAAACTTTAGTTCATTCGTTCAAACAATTCAACAAAGAAAAAAAATATAAACATCATCATCTAAACTCCATAACTAATCATTCAAGTTCAAAGCAAAGCAGGGCTAAAAGGAAAAAATAAATATTGCAGCTTCCAAACAACAACTCTCTGTTCTTTCCTGGAAATCAGGTGAGCAAACTTTAAACTTTTTGAAACTTGATCTTCTTTAAGTCTATGCTGATGGATGAACATGACGATTTGAAAAGTTATGTTTTGTTTGGGTATACAAATTTTCAAACACTAAATGTATGCATGCAGGTCTGTATGCATCTGCATACCTCTGTTTGACAGGCTTGTGATCTCTCAAAATAATTTTTATTTACCCATCTAGATCATTATAAAATATGATGTGTATAAGGAAATTGATGATAATGATGTGATACAAATTTTAAAGATAAAATAAGAAAATTTAGTATGTATATTATCTGGAAAAAAAATTTCTATTTACAGTAACAAATCAAATGCAAAGATTCAATTCAATGTGAATATCAAGTATCAGATCAAAGATAAAGGTTTTCAAAATCAAATATGCAGTTTCAAACATAAAAAGGCAGCCCTATGTTCTTCAGTGGAAAATAAGTGAGTAAATATATTATCTTGAAGTTTAAAACTTGATGATTGATTTGTAGAAAATTTTGGTTTAGCTAGTATCTATTGTAAAGATGAGTTCTGTGATGAATTCTGCTTACTGGAAGTTGTATCTTGCTATGTTTTCAACATTTCAAGCTACAGAGCAGATGAAAGCTAATAAATTTAAAACAAAACTCCTTCATATAAATAGTTTAAACCTAGGAATTTAAGTTAATAAGTAGGTTTGAACTAATGTCAGAGCTTGGAACCTTGTTTGAAGGTTTACAGTGAGTTATAAATACTGGGTATTCATTTTTACAGTAAAAGGAAACACATGTTAAAATTCAAATAATTTATTTTGTTAATTCGAATTCATATCTTGATTTAACATACCAAAGTAAGATTTTTAAAACAGAAATGATAATTTTTCATTTTGTATTTCAAGTGCAATTTGTATTTGAACCAAAAATGCTTTTCTTTCAATTTCTGATGATCAAGAAAATTTTAGATGTTGAATTTTTGTTCAGAGCTTGCTTGATCCTCATCGATCCCAGGAAAAATCTAAAAAAAAAATATTTATTGCAAGAATTTTTTGAACGAGCTGTAATTAGGGTTTAAGGGATTTCTCGGGTCAATGGCAATAACGCGATCGCCGCGACGTCATCGTGGAACCGGAGTAGACCGGACTGGGGGAGAGGATGTGTGGGAAGGTGGAGCAGCCGTGGGAAGTGATCGCAAGTTCTCTGGTGGTCGGAGGTGGCCACGCGGAACGAAATTTGGCAGACAGGGTGATTACTGGAGGGGGGATAGATGGTTCGATTTTCGAATGCATTGTTAACTCGTGATGTTGAGGGTTCAGATTGGTTGCCGGGGTCATTAACGACTTGCTGAGGGTCGCGATGATGATCAAAGTCGATCAGAGGTCACGTGCACGTGCACGGTGGTGTAAGTTGTAGCAGTGTGGAGTTTGGGGTCGTCTCGAGTGACGTTCGAGAATCTGGGGAGTTGTTTCGAATTTTGATTTGGTGCGTGCGTGTGTTAATATGGGTGCTGCAGTTTCAAAAAAAAAAAATAATAATAATAAAATAAAATTAAAGGAAGAAGCAGGGAAGAAGAAAAAAGGAGAGAGGAGGAAGTGTTACAGGAAGAAGCAGGGGAAAAGAAAAAAAGGGAGAGAAGAGGAAGTGTACAGGAGGGGCTCGGGTAATTTTAGTGGGTAACTCGAAGCACGTGTCGAGCAAATCGTGATGGGGCTCGGGTATAGCGTGGTACAGGTTTCACAACCTGTTTCTGTTTAAACTTTAAAAAAAAAAAAAAGAATGAAAAGGGGGAGCTCGGGTGTTTCTCGGAGTTGAGATCGAGAATTTAGTTGATGGGCTCGGGTTTTCCTGTGTAAGCTGATAAGCTTTTTAAAAGCCAAAGGAAACCAGGTTTTAAAGTAAAAACAATACAAGTTTATATGAGTTTTAAATCGTTTATTAAAAGTGTTGTTTTGGAACTTTGAATGAATAAAATTTCTTAAGTGATTTTGTATAACAAAATCTATTTTTAAATTTAGGAAAAATTTAAAGAACATGATTAGGTAATTAATTTAAGAACTACCTAATTAAAGGTTAATTAGTTATGGAGTAAAGTGATTAAATCATTACTTAATTTATTGAATTAAGAAATTAAGGGTTTTAATTAAGGTTAAGGTAATTGAATTGGAAATTAATAATAGTTAACTTGAGTTAATTACATAAGAGAAGTAATTAATAAATTGTTAATGAAGATCATTAACAAAGATTATTTAATAATTAATAAAAAATTTATAATTAATTTAGATAAATTAATTTAATAATAATCATTTGGGAAATAGTTAAGTGTAATTACCTTATGGAAGTAATTAAGAAATTAATTAGTTATCGTAAATAATTAGTTAAGGGTTAATTATTAATTAAGAGTTAATTAATGACTAATAGAAGGATAATTTATAAAAAAATTTGTAATTAATTAATTTTTAATTTACCATGCCTAGTAAATTTATTCATAGAAAAAAAATCTGATTTAAATTAATCAGATAATTAAATTGACCCTATTTATGGATGTTTGGATTATATTGGATGATGAATTGTTTGATATCCCTGACATGTGATGCTTTGTGTTATATCCTGATTCGTATTGTGATCTGTAATATAATTAATTATCTGTGATGTAATTCATTACCTGTGATATGCATATCTGTGATCTGCGAATGAAGACAAGCGTTATAGTTTATATCGCTTATCGGATATATTGTTGTATTTGATCTATGGTGATTGAATGATGTTGCACTATTGTGCTAAACTCCTGGACCACACTATACACACACAAATATGGATTTCACGAGGAAATCGGTTAAGTCACAGGTTTTTAAATAAGTTTGAATTTGAATTTTTAACTCAAATATTTTGGAAATAAATTAAGTTTTAATGTGGAAAAGCTTTTTGAAAAGCTGTTTTAGGAATAAAAGTTGTTTTTGAATAACTAATAAAGATTTGGAATTTAAATAATCGGATTTAGATTGAAATTCAAAAGGAATCTGAAATTGAATTCTATATTCAGTATTTATGATTTAAAAAGGATTTTTACAAGTTATACGGGTTTAAACCATTTTTAAGCGTTGATTTGGAAATTTGAATTAACTCAAAGATTTTTAACTTGTATAAATAGAATCGGGGTTTTTCCAAAACAAAACTATTGTTTTTAAGTGATAAAAAGTTTCATATGAGTAATGAACTTCCAATTAATATTAAAGAGATTTCAAGTTTGAATCGAAAATGATTTTTCAAGTTATGAATGAATCTTCGGAAATAAGTTTTGAAAGCTATGAGATAAATCTTTGATTTAAAGATTTAAATGAGTTAGTCCAATTGAAACAGAAATTGTTTTGAAATCCGTAAATGAATCTTTGTGAAACTGAGTGAACTTTGTGAAATAAACCTTTTTGTTTAAAAGATTTGAAATGATAATTGGTTTAAACCATTTGAAAGAAAGTTTTGAATTATTAAGTTGTGACTTAATTGAAATCCCATTATCCATTTGTTTTTGAAATATCGTGCTCACTATTCGGTTTAACCGGGAAAGGACCTTTGGGTCGTATAACCCATTCCGAATATGTGATACGTCGTTATGGATAGCATTTGAAGACCGGTGGTGAAGACCGGGTATTTGCAAGAACGATAGTATGACCTATCGATTGTCTCTGCACTGAGTTGCAACGGTATAGAGACTCCCTAAGTGATGGGAAATCCGATCAGGATTGTGAATATCCGGATTTGCAAGGACTTCTTTGTAAGTGCCTTCGGTTCTGTTCGAACCCAGAACAGACTTGTATGGATTGTTATGTTTGACATTACAATTTGAGATATAAAGCAGATTTCTTTCAAATATATTCCTGTTGGTGGCGGAGAATTTATTCTCTTAGCTTAACACCCTTCTCTGAGACATACGAGCTCAGAGGTTATATAGTTGAAGTTATCAGCAATATATTCCCAATTTGGTAATGTGACATGCTGAGTGTTGCTGTAAATGATCATTGTGTTGATTATTGTGATAGGATCATTTGTTTGATCGTCTATCTTGGTGATCATTGTGTTGATCATTTGTTGACCCAAAGCATGACTTTTGTATAAAGTATGTTTTTGTGGACGAGACTTCGTCGAGCCTCACAGCCCGGAAAATGGTCGAAACAGGAAAAGATGCGGCAAAGTTTTCAGGGATCGCGTCCCTAGGATATGTCCTTTTCTTCTGGATAGGGGTAGTATCATGGTATGGAGCCCAGATACTTACTCATGTGATACACTATATCTATTACTGTGTGGTGTTGTTGGTACCGAGCGCTCGGATAAAGGTTGGTTACGACCGGGGATGGAATATCTGAGGTTGATACTCCCGGGCAAGGAGTGCACCGGCTTTGTGTTGGCAGAGATCCATTTGGGATGCTCAGGAATGTCCTTCCAGAGGCGTTCCATTTCGGGGTTTGGGAAGTTCCTTTGCCCGACCATTTGTTGGAAATCCATTCTTCAAATACGTACCTTGTACGGTTTTAGTTGTATAACCTGCCATGGAATGTAGCGGTAACCTGCTATTGAACATGGTAGCTATAGTAGGCATACGATAATGGTCGTATGTTGGCTAAGATTTATACCTTTACTTTCGAAATGATTTATACTACACTATGCACTAGTAATAATACCAAATGTTTCTTTTTAATGCGTATCAAGCATCTTTGACTATCATAAGGAGAAATCTCCTCCGATTCTGCGTTTGCATTGTGTGTGTGTGCGCGGGAGGCCTTATGGTAGTCTCATTTCTAAAAAGCATTGCGCATCTATTTTAAAATATTTCATTGTTTGTTTTTAAAGATAAACTGTTTTTGTTGCTCACACCAGTCCCACGACTGATCCGGAGTTTATTGTTTCTTTCCTAAACTCTGGGTGCTCAAAATTTTTCTACACGAGCAGTCTAGAGTTGGGTTTTTCAGATAGTCAGGTTTAGTAGATTATCTGGAGCTAATTCAGCCTTTGGATACGGACTGCACTTGCTTATCTTTTGGGGGTTCTCGCTATTTTGGATTGATGCCTTGGAGTACTCTTTTGAAGACTATTTTAGAATTATTTGTTCCGCTGCTAGATGTTGTCTATTTTTCTTTTTCGCTGCTATTTTATTGTATCATATCTCTGATGTATATTGATATCTATTGGATCATCTGTTGTGTCAGATATTGTATCAAAGCTGTATATCAATGTATTATTCTTTTATTCCGCTGTGTTAATTACTTAATGATTGTTATAAGCTCCGGCGAATCGGATTTGAACGATCGAATCTATGGCATTCGAATACGATTTGAAGTATGGATGTCAATTTTCGAGCGGGAAAAATCCTGTTCGTTACAACGTGGTATCAGAGCTAAGGTTGAACTTTAGCTCAGGAGTATAACACATTAAGTAGCTCATTAGAGATAGGGTGAAGTATCCCTAGAATGAGTATAACCAGTGAAACCAAAACCCAAATTTCTCAATCTATTTTCTTTATCTGATGTTATTCTCTAAGATATTTCGTCTGAATGCCTAATCGGATTTCTTACTATTACAGATAGTAAGAATGAGTGGAAGAAGAGGACGAAATAGGAGACAGGAAAGTACCACTTCAGCTGGTCAAAGCCCTGCAACGACAGATATTCCCATTCAATTTCAACCAAATTTGGCTGATTTATATCAAAGTTTTTCTAGACTTGGTGGAAAGCCATTCACTGGCAAAGAAACTGTTATCGAAGCACAAGCCTGGATTCGATTATGCGAAAGGATTTTCAAGGGATTAAAGTTAGAAGATGATCAGATACGATTGATGGCTTCTTGGCAACTCCAGGAAGAGGCGTTAGTTTGGTGGGAAACAATTACCATAGATTAGCCGGCGGATGAATTTACTTGGAATCGTTTCAAAGAAGTATTCGAACAGCGATATATGCCGTCTGCTGGTATCTCTAGAGTGTACCAGGAATTTATGGATTTGGAGCAAGGGAGTTTATCATTTGAAGAGTACTTAAACAAATTTATTGAGTTATCCCGATTTGGTCCAGAATTGGTGAATACACCATTGAAGAAGAATGAAAAGTTTATTCGGGGAATGAACAAGGAATTTCAGGAAAGGATGACTATTCATGTGAAGGAATCGTTTTCTGAATTAATTGATATGGGCTATCGATACGATGCTCTGGAAAAGCAAAAAGATCCGGAGGAGAATGAAGGTACAACTAATCTGAGTTGGAGGAAAAAGAAGTTTGGTGGAAAGAAACGGAGGAAGAATAAAGGAAAGAAGGATATACAGAAGCGAAAGGTGAAAGATGTTACTTGTTTCAACTGTTTCGAGAAAGGTCATTACGTGAACAAATGTAAGAATCCCAGGAAACAAGGACTGAGAGAGCCATTTATGAAGCCAGAACAGGAATGTAGAAAATGCTGTCATTGTCGCGAGCCGGGGCATAGGATTATGAATTGCTCAGCACTGAAGCAAATTCAAGCAGCGAGGGCCTGTGAAATCAAAGGTGATTCTTTAACCTCAAAAGTTAATCAAGGAAATGAAATTTTATAAGGTAACTATCTCATCTATAATTAAAATTGTTCGAAATTGTTCGACATGAGAACTACTCTTAGTTTATTTCTCAGCAAATCGTAAATGAGTAAAATCTTGAATCTAAGATTATAATCAAATCTATTTCTGTCTATTTCACTGGGTTTCGATATAATCTACGAACGGTTAGTTATCTCTTCGAACTAACCAATACACCTGTATACTTCGTAGATCAGGTAACCCAATTGATTCATAATTGATTGAGTTTGTTCTTGTATTTATTGTTGATATTCTGATTTGGTGAGCCAAATGCAGAATTGATGACCAGTTTGATCTGAAAGGATATTTCTCTATCTTTCATCTATCTTCGTTATCTTTCTCTGGCGAATTTCGAGGACGAAATTCTTTTAAGGGGGGAAGTCTGTAACGATCCTGATTTTTAAGACGAATTTAAATTTATAATTTAATTGAATTCTTGGATTAAATTATAGATTTATTTGAATTTTTCAATTTTGATTAGATATGTATATTTATTTATTTTATAAATGGGATTTGAAACTTATTTTAAATGAAATTGAATTGGAATTGAAATAAAGTGTTTAAGATAAAATAAAATAAAATATACGTTGTAAAGTTAATGTTGAAAAGGAAAATTAAATTAAAAGTTTGAATAAATAATAATAACAACATTGAATTCATTTATATTATAAAACATATTTAAATCAGGCAATGTAAAAGACATCTCGGTGAACAACATATTAAATTGAATGCAAAGTAATATTTACAAAACAAATAAAACATAAAACATTAAATACAAAAATAAACAAAACCAGAATATAAAAATCAAATGAGTTATTTTTATACAATACAAGTACATATGAGCAAACATAAACAAAGCTAGCATACAAAGTAAATAAAATAAACAAAATGATCTATGTGCATATACATACATATACAAATGCAGCCGAGCAAATACATGCAAGTAGAAAACAAATAAATAAAAATAATAACAACAAGTATGGAGAGGAAAGTATATATGTACAAGGCAATAAATGCCATACACCTCAACAATTAATGCAACATACTTCAGCCATGCCTATTATACAAAACAACTTGTATGTAAGATAGAATAAAAACTGTACTTGCCTACCTCCTTTCCTCTGTAAACAATCTTCATATATACTTACACATCCATAAACTTTAGTTCATTCGTTCAAACAATTCAACAAAGAAAAAAAATATAAACATCATCATCTAAACTCCATAACTAATCATTCAAGTTCAAAGCAAAGCAGGGCTAAAAGGAAAAAATAAATATTGCAGCTTCCAAACAACAACTCTCTGTTCTTTCCTGGAAATCAGGTGAGCAAACTTTAAACTTTTTGAAACTTGATCTTCTTTAAGTCTATGCTGATGGATGAACATGACGATTTGAAAAGTTATGTTTTGTTTGGGTATACAAATTTTCAAACACTAAATGTATGCATGCAGGTCTGTATGCATCTGCATACCTCTGTTTGACAGGCTTGTGATCTCTCAAAATAATTTTTATTTACCCATCTAGATCATTATAAAATATGATGTGTATAAGGAAATTGATGATAATGATGTGATACAAATTTTAAAGATAAAATAAGAAAATTTAGTATGTATATTATCTGGAAAAAAAATTTCTATTTACAGTAACAAATCAAATGCAAAGATTCAATTCAATGTGAATATCAAGTATCAGATCAAAGATAAAGGTTTTCAAAATCAAATATGCAGTTTCAAACATAAAAAGGCAGCCCTATGTTCTTCAGTGGAAAATAAGTGAGTAAATATATTATCTTGAAGTTTAAAACTTGATGATTGATTTGTAGAAAATTTTGGTTTAGCTAGTATCTATTGTAAAGATGAGTTCTGTGATGAATTCTGCTTACTGGAAGTTGTATCTTGCTATGTTTTCAACATTTCAAGCTACAGAGCAGATGAAAGCTAATAAATTTAAAACAAAACTCCTTCATATAAATAGTTTAAACCTAGGAATTTAAGTTAATAAGTAGGTTTGAACTAATGTCAGAGCTTGGAACCTTGTTTGAAGGTTTACAGTGAGTTATAAATACTGGGTATTCATTTTTACAGTAAAAGGAAACACATGTTAAAATTCAAATAATTTATTTTGTTAATTCGAATTCATATCTTGATTTAACATACCAAAGCAAGATTTTTAAAACAGAAATGATAATTTTTCATTTTGTATTTCAAGTGCAATTTGTATTTGAACCAAAAATGCTTTTCTTTCAATTTCTGATGATCAAGAAAATTTTAGATGTTGAATTTTTGTTCAGAGCTTGCTTGATCCTCATCGATCCCAGGAAAAATCTAAAAAAAAAAATATTTATTGCAAGAATTTTTTGAACGAGCTGTAATTAGGGTTTAAGGGATTTCTCGGGTCAATGGCAATAACGCGATCGCCGCGACGTCATCGTGGAACCGGAGTAGACCGGACTGGGGGAGAGGATGTGTGGGAAGGTGGAGCAGCCGTGGGAAGTGATCGCAAGTTCTCTGGTGGTCGGAGGTGGCCACGCGGAACGAAATTTGGCAGACAGGGTGATTACTGGAGGGGGGATAGATGGTTCGATTTTCGAATGCATTGTTAACTCGTGATGTTGAGGGTTCAGATTGGTTGCCGGGGTCATTAACGACTTGCTGAGGGTCGCGATGATGATCAAAGTCGATCAGAGGTCACGTGCACGTGCACGGTGGTGTAAGTTGTAGCAGTGTGGAGTTTGGGGTCGTCTCGAGTGACGTTCGAGAATCTGGGGAGTTGTTTCGAATTTTGATTTGGTGCGTGCGTGTGTTAATATGGGTGCTGCAGTTTCAAAAAAAATAATAATAATAATAATAAAAGAAAATTAAAGGAAGAAGCAGGGAAGAAGAAAAAAGGAGAGAGGAGGAAGTGTTACAAGAAGAAGCAGGGGAAAAGAAAAAAAGGGAGAGAAAAGGAAGTGTACAGGAGGGGCTCGGGTAATTTTAGTGGGTAACTCGAAGCATGTGTCGAGCAAATCGTGATGGGGCTCGGGTATAGCGTGGTACAGGTTTCACAACCTGTTTCTGTTTAAACTTTAAAATAAAAAAATATAAAAAGAATGAAAAGGGGGAGCTCGGGTGTTTCTCGGAGTTGAGATCGAGAATTTAGTTGATGGGCTCGGGTTTTCCTGTGTAAGCTAATAAGCTTTTTAAAATCCAAAGGAAACCAGGTTTTAAAGTAAAAACAATACAAGTTTATATGAGTTTTAAATCGTTTATTAAAAGTGTTGTTTTGGAACTTTGAATGAATAAAAGTTCTTAAGTGATTTTGTATAACAAAATCTATTTTTAAATTTAGGAAAAATTTAAAGAACATGATTAGGTAATTAATTTAAGAACTACCTAATTAAAGGTTAATTAGTTATGGAGTAAAGTGATTAAATCATTACTTAATTTATTGAATTAAGAAATTAAGGGTTTTAATTAAGGTTAAGGTAATTGAATTGGAAATTAATAATAGTTAACTTGAGTTAATTACATAAGAGAAGTAATTAATAAATTGTTAATGAAGATCATTAACAAAGATTATTTAATAATTAATAAAAAATTTATAATTAATTTAGATAAATTAATTTAATAATAATCATTTGGGAAATAGTTAAGTGTAATTACCTTATGGAAGTAATTAAGAAATTAATTAGTTATCGTAAATAATTAGTTATGGGTTAATTATTAATTAAGAGTTAATTAATGACTAATTGAAGGATAATTTATAAAAAAATTTGTAATTAATTAATTTTTAATTTACCATGCCTAGTAAATTTATTCATAGAAAAAAAAATCTGATTTAAATTAATCAGATAATTAAATTGACCCTATTTATGGATGTTTGGATTATATTGGATGATGAATTGTTTGATATCCCTGACATGTGATGCTTTGTGTTATATCCTGATTCGTATTGTGATCTGTAATATAATTAATTATCTGTGATGTAATTCATTACCTGTGATATGCATATCTGTGATCTGCGAATGAAGACAAGCGTTATAGTTTATATCGCTTATCGGATATATTGTTGTATTTGATCTATGGTGATTGAATGATGTTGCACTATTGTGCTAAACTCCTGGACCACACTATACACACACAAATATGGATTTCACGAGGAAATCGGTTAAGTCACAGGTTTTTAAATAAGTTTGAATTTGAATTTTTAACTCAAATATTTTGGAAATAAATTAAGTTTTAATGTGGAAAAGCTTTTTGAAAAGCTGTTTTAGGAATAAAAGTTGTTTTTGAATAACTAATAAAGATTTGGAATTTAAATAATCGGATTTAGATTGAAATTCAAAAGGAATCTGAAATTGAATTCTATATTCAGTATTTATGATTTAAAAAGGATTTTTACAAGTTATACGGGTTTAAACCATTTTTAAGCGTTGATTTGGAAATTTGAATTAACTCAAAGATTTTTAACTTGTATAAATAGAATCGGGGTTTTTCCAAAACAAAACTATTGTTTTTAAGTGATAAAAAGTTTCATATGAGTAATGAACTTCCAATTAATATTAAAGAGATTTCAAGTTTGAATCGAAAATGATTTTTCAAGTTATGAATGAATCTTCGGAAATAAGTTTTGAAAGCTATGAGATAAATCTTTGATTTAAAGATTTAAATGAGTTAGTCCAATTGAAACAGAAATTGTTTTGAAATCCGTAAATGAATCTTTGTGAAACTGAGTGAACTTTGTGAAATAAACCTTTTTGTTTAAAAGATTTGAAATGATAATTGGTTTAAACCATTTGAAAGAAAGTTTTGAATTATTAAGTTGTGACTTAATTGAAATCCCATTATCCATTTGTTTTTGAAATATCGTGCTCACTATTCGGTTTAACCGGGAAAGGACCTTTGGGTCGTATAACCCATTCCGAATATGTGATACGTCGTTATGGATAGCATTTGAAGACCGGTGGTGAAGACCGGGTATTTGCAAGAACGATAGTATGACCTATCGATTGTCTCTGCACTGAGTTGCAACGGTATAGAGACTCCCTAAGTGATGGGAAATCCGATCAGGATTGTGAATATCCGGATTTGCAAGGACTTCTTTGTAAGTGCCTTCGGTTCTGTTCGAACCCAGAACAGACTTGTATGGATTGTTATGTTTGACATTACAATTTGAGATATAAAGCAGATTTCTTTCAAATATATTCCTGTTGGTGGCGGAGAATTTATTCTCTTAGCTTAACACCCTTCTCTGAGACATACGAGCTCAGAGGTTATATAGTTGAAGTTATCAGCAATATATTCCCAATTTGGTAATGTGACATGCTGAGTGTTGCTGTAAATGATCATTGTGTTGATTATTGTGATAGGATCATTTGTTTGACCGTCTATCTTGGTGATCATTGTGTTGATCATTTGTTGACCCAAAGCATGACTTTTGTATAAAGTATGTTTTTGTGGACGAGACTTCGTCGAGCCTCACAGCCCGGAAAATGGTCGAAACAGGAAAAGATGCGGCAAAGTTTTCAGGGATCGCGTCCCTAGGATATGTCCTTTTCTTTTGGATAGGGGTAGTATCATGGTATGGAGCCCAGATACTTATTCATGTGATACACTATATCTATTACTGTGTGGTGTTGTTGGTACCGAGCGCTCGGATAAAGGTTGGTTACGACCGGGGATGGAATATCTGAGGTTGATACTCCTGGGCAGGGAGTGCACCGGCTTTGTGTTGGCAGAGATCCATTTGGGATGCTCAGGAATGTCCTTCCAGAGGCGTTCCATTTCGGGGTTTGGGAAGTTCCTTTGCCCGACCATTTGTTGGAAATCCATTCTTCAAATACGTACCTTGTACGGTTTTAGTTGTATAACCTGCCATGGAATGTAGCGGTAACCTGCTATTGAACATGGTAGCTATAGTAGGCATACGATAATGGTCGTATGTTGGCTAAGATTTATACCTTTACTTTCGAAATGATTTATACTACACTATGCACTAGTAATAATACCAAATGTTTCTTTTTAATGCGTATCAAGCATCTTTGACTATCATAAGGAGAAATCTCCTCCGATTCTGCGTTTGCATTGTGTGTGTGTGCGGGAGGCCTTATGGTAGTCTCATTTTTTAAAAAGCATTGCGCATCTATTTTAAAATATTTCATTGTTTGTTTTTAAAGATAAACTGTTTTTGTTGCTCACACCAGTCCCACGACTGATCCGGAGTTTACTGTTTCTTTCCTAAACTCTGGGTGCTCAAAATTTTTCTACACGAGCAGTCTAGAGTTGGGTTTTTCAGATAGTCAGGTTTAGTAGATTATCTGGAGCTAATTCAGCCTTTGGATACGGACTACACTTGCTTATCTTTTGGGGGTTCTCGCTATTTTGGATTGATGCCTTGGAGTACTCTTTTGAAGACTATTTTAGAATTATTTGTTCCGCTGCTAGATGTTGTCTATTTTTCTTTTCCGCTGCTATTTTATTGTATCATATCTCTGATGTATATTGATATCTATTGGATCATCTGTTGTGTCAGATATTGTATCAAAGCTGTATATCAATGTATTATTCTTTTATTCCGCTGTGTTAATTACTTAATGATTGTTATAAGCTCCGGCGAATCGGATTTGAACGATCGAATCTTTGGCATTCGAATACGATTTGAAGTATGGATGTCGATTTTCGAGCGGGAAAAATCCTGTTCGTTACAATTAGCTTCCGAAACCTATTCCATTGTGTCCGGAACGCGGGATAAACCCTAGAAACGCTGGTTACGGCGCGTGAATCGGAGTTCTGGAAAACCGGATGAATAGTGTTCGTTCAAAATTCTATAAATAGACCAACACCCTTCATAAATTAAAAAAAAAAAACTAAAACTCTAGCCGCCGTATGCAATTTCGAAGGCCAGAAACTCACGAATTTCATCCCTCAATCTCTCCCAATCCACTCAATGATTTCAAAAACTTCCAACATGAAAGATGTAGATCTAAGTGAGAGCTAAAGATCTATACGGTGATGATGGGTTATGGCGCGACGTAGAGGGAGCTAGGGGGTGCGTTCGTGGCCGTTCACTATCGTCGTGTGTGCCATAGAGGTAGCCGAGTTCAAAGAGGCTTTGGCCGAGCATGGAGTTGGTGATGCTCTTCGAAGTGGCAGCCTCCGATCGTTGTCAAAGTCAAAGATGAAATCGCGTTTTGGAACCCTAGTTTTAGGATTGGGTTTCGGCTATGTCTGTAGAACGCGTGAAGATGGAGAGTAGGGGAGAAGGTTGGAACGGCCCTGATGCTTCCATGATGGATCCTACGGCCAATAATTGTTTAGGTTTATAAATAATTTAGTTTTGTTGTAAATTAATATATAAAAAATTCGTGTAACTTCATAAATGCATAACTTTTTCATACGAGGTCGAAAACACGCGAAACCAGTTGCGTTGGAATCGTATGGACGAGCACTACGCGATGGAATTAGATTGGAGTCGTTTGGAGTTAGTGAGAATTTTGGGTAAAATTAAACGTCCGTTTAGTTTTATTCGAAATAAATCGCTAAAACGAAATTGAAATCAAGGTGAGAACTTCTCACTCAATCGAATCGGTTTCGATTTTATTTTAAATAGTTAGATTTAAAATATTTGAATGCATGTTCGAATGATGATTGTTATCTATTGATTGTTAAAATAGACATTATGCGCCGTTAGTAAGCGGATGTTATTTAATATAAACATATACCGCGAATATTTCATAAACAGTGAAATTGGTATTATATATAATAGCAATATATATATATTGGCATATGTATATACTGGAGTTATTTATTTCCCGCATTTTTTTTAGCGGATGAGACCCTATTGCGCCGTCTATTAAGCAGATAATATTTTAAATCCCATATACCGCGATAATTTCGTACTGGAGCGAAATTGGTATTGTGCTAATGTTTGTGGATGCAGGAAAACAGGTTGGAGGGATCCAACTGGATTCCTCAACAGTATTTATTTGATTATGGATATTTTGATATTCGTTGATTATCATATACGATATATGATATCGTTGTTGTCGTGATTGACTATTTGGTATGTAGCATCATTGGACCAAATTTTGGGATTTTAAAAGGATTTCAAAGTGATTTTTGAAAGAAAACGTTTATAAAATATTTTTGGAATTGATCCATTATAAATAAATAAACGTTATAATTTTAAGTTTATAAAAATTATGATTTTTGAGAAATATAGTTAAAGATTGATTTTTGAAAATATGGGATTAATGATTTTATAAAAGAATTTAATCGGGATTTTTGAAATTATTATAAAAAGTTGAAATATAGGATTTATAAAATTTGATTATTTTATAAATCAGAAATGATGAAATTATAAAGGAGATTAAAGATGTTTTAAAAGGACAATGATATAAATTGATTTATATAAAAGATTTATAAATTGATATTTATAAATTAAAATATTGGAATTATAAAACGAGTTTTTATAAGTGTTAGAATGAATTGTGAATGAATTTCATAAATGAATGAAATTTATAGAATTATAAACGGTGAAGTTATAAATGGAATTTTATAAGCAGTATGTTTATAAAATTTATAAGGTTGTTAAAAGAATGGTTTTGGATAAATAATTGAATCTTATAAGTTATAAGATTTATAATTATGAAGTTCAAAGGAATGATTTTTGCAAACGAATAAATTATAAGTGTTTAACTTATGATATGAACTTTTGTTTTATAATTGAGTTATAAATTGAATAGGTTAATAAAGGAATTTATAAAAGGAGTTGTTATAAAATAAATAGAAAAGGGATTTATAAACGTTGTTTTATAAATTCGCAAACGACTTATTTTGGTAAGTAAATTGTTGAAACCTATTAATGGAGTTATATTCACATTTTTGACTGTGAATAATCCTTTAAAATGAAATGTATAAAAGGATGAAATTTGTTAACGTAGTATATTCACGTTTTTGAATAGTGAATAATATGTTAAAGAAATTGTTTTGAATGTGATGTTTTAAATTGAATTAAAACGATCTAACGATGTTTTAAAATGTGTTGAGATTCGAAACCATAGATTTCAACATTCATTGTTGAAATAGACGTTTTCGAGAAATAAAAGGAAATGATGGACTATAACACTGTTGTTATAGTAAATGATTTCCGAAAGGAAATGTTTTGTATAGTATTGGGATTTATATATCTATTTTAATTTCGAATCCCTATACTAGTGATTTTGGGTTGTCGTAACGATGTTTTACGCAACATTCGTTTTAGCCCAAATAAATATGGTTAAGAGAATGATTTCCTTAAAGAATGAAATATATACTTAATTTAGATTGAAGTATATTGAATATTTTCCAAGTGTTGAAAATAAATGGATTGAGAATTACTTAATAAGTAAGTATGGAAATGTTTTCCAATATAAAGGGAATATTTTGAGAATTTATCTTTTTGAAGATAAATTGAAATGAATAATTGAAATCGTATATTCATAGATATTTTGAAATATAAATTCACTATGGAATTTATAAAAGAAAGGGGAACTTGGTTAAAAATAAATATTGATATATTTTTGAAGTGTGAAAATTTTATATCTTGTAAAGATATTTTGGAAAATGAATAATTTGGAAAATTATTTGGAATCTGGTAATGTGTGCATATCCATTGATAGTTCAATAACCGACTATCAATATTTACCTTTGAATGGGTATTTGATGTGATTTGTTTGAATTTGAATGCCACACTTATTTTTGAATAAGCGCTCACTATTCGGGTTAACCGGGAAAGGACCATGGGGTCGTATAACCCATTCCGAATATGTGATACGTCGTTATGAATTGCATTTGAAGACCGGTGTTGAAGACCGGATCTTTTTGAAAGCGAAAGGACAACTCGTCGATTGTCTTTGCACCGAGTAACTACGGTATAGAGACTCCCTATGTGATGGGAAGTCCGGACGTGATTAGAGATTATCCAGATTGCAAGGACTTCTTTGCAAGTGCCTTCGGTTTTGTTCGAGCCCGGAACAGACTTGTATGGATTGTATGTCTGACATTACAAATTGAGATATAAAGCAGATTTCTTTCAAATATATTTCTGTTGGTGGCGGAGAATTTATTCTTTTAGCTTAACACCCTTCTCTGAGACGTACGAGCTCAGAGGTTATGTAGTTGAATGTTATCAGCGATATATTCCCAATTTGGTAATGTGACATGCTGAGTGTTGCTGTGAAATGATCATTGTGTTGATTATTTGTGATAGGATCATTTATTTGATCGTCTATCCTGGTGATCATTTCTATGATCATTTGTTGGCCCAAAGCATGGCTTTTGTATAAAGTATGTTTTTGTGGACGTGACTTCGTCGAGCCTCACACCCCGGAATGGTCAAAACAGGAAAGATGCAGCAAGGTTATGAGGGGTAGCGCCCTTTAGGATATGTGCATTTCCTTCTGGAAAAGGGTGGTATCATGGTATGGAGCCCAGATACTTACTCATGTTGAAAACACTTTATGATTGTGTGAATTGATTGCGAGCGCTCGGTTGAAAGGTCCCAAAGGACCGGGGGATGGCATATTCGGTCAGTTGTTACTCAGTTAGGGGTAACCCGGCCTTGTGTTGGTAGAGATCCGGTTTGGTTCTCGGGGATGTCCATCCAGAGGCATTCTCATGTGGCAATGGGAAGTTCCTTGGCCTGATCATTCGTTGGAAATCCAATTCCCAATATGAAACCTTGTACGGTATTAGTTGTAGAACCTGCCATTTACTTATGGTGGTCACCACTGTTTAGATGGTAGCTATAGTAGGCATACGATAATGGTCGTATGTTGGCTAAGATTTATATTCTACTTTCGAAATAAATTTTTCCTACACTATGCACTAGTAATAATATCAAATGTCTTTTAAATGTGTATCAAGCATCTTTGACTATCATAAGGAGAAATCTCCTCCGATTCTGCGTTTGCATTGTGTGTTTGTGCGGGAGGCCTTATGGTAGTCTCATTTTTAAAAGCATTGCGAATTGACTTTAAAAAATATTCTTCTATTTTGATTTTAAAGATAAACAAACTGTTTTGAGTTCCCACACCAGTCACATGACTGACTCGGAGTTTATTGTTTTCCTTCCTAAACTCTGGGTGCCCACCAATTTCTACACGGGCAGTCAAGAGTAAAGGTTTATCAGGATATTCTGGAGTTGCTGGAGGCAAGCTGGATGGCATGGCGTATTACTAGTATATAGTATTTCTTTTTCCGCTGCACTGTTTGTTGTTGTTTGTTTGTTGTACACTCTGATGATATAATGTAATGAAATATGATGTAATGTAATAACTGATATAGTTCTTTGTTTAAAGATTATTCATTTATTTATTATATGTTGTTCCGCTGCGAATTGTGAGATTCTGATATTGTTCTGTTGTTCTGTTGTTTTCTATTTGTCCCGTCCTATTCTCTTTTCTCTGTTTTCTGTTTCTCTCTATTTTCTCTATCTTTTCTCTCTTCTTCTATCTTCTTCTTCTTCTTAAACCCTAATGGTTCGTATTTCTATTCATCTTGAGTTAATCTATGGAGATTAGTGTATATTCAAGGGGTACGGAAAAGCGGGCTATTACAAAAATTGTGCACGCCCAGAGTTTACATAGGGAACAATAAACTCCAGGTTAGTCGTGGGACTAGTATGAGCAAACAAAAATAGTTTCATTTTCCAAAAAGCATTGCAGATTTCTTTTAAAATCTTTTATTTTGATTTTGGTTAAAGAAAACTATTTTTGTTTGCTCATACCAGTCCCAAGACCGATCTGGAGTTTATTGTTCCCTATCTAAGCTCTGGGTGCCCATAATTTTCCATATGGGCAGTCTAAAGTTGGGTTTTTCAGATAGTTGAATAGTAGGTGTAGATTCGATAGCATTCAATCTCTGGATATTAGAAATCGCATTGGGATCGAGTTGCTTCACTTCAGCATTGATGGTGGTTCTCACTTTTGGTTTGGAGTCTTTCTAGTCTTGGAGCTTTGGCAATGCAGTCACTATATATTGGAGTATCTCTCTTGTGGACTTCTGAAGATATTATCTTTTGGAGCTATTTTTCGCTGTTATCTTGTATCTCTAATATCTATGGACCTGTTGTATCATATTGTATCAGATATTGTATCTATTATGTATCAATGATAATATTCATTTTTCTTCCGCTTTGTTGTTATACTTAATGTGTTATAAGCTCCGGCACGGGTCGGATTTCATCAGTTGAATCTACGGCATTCGAGTACAAGTGAAGTATGGGTGTCGATTTTCGAACGCTGAAATTTGGGTCGTGAAAAATACTATTTTGAATGGCCTTGTTCAAGTTTTTAGAGATCCCCCTTAATAACATTAGCTACTCATATTGGAAAGAATCTATAGACCAATCAACAAATCAATCAACACAATATAAAACATTTTTATATCACTAACAAATACGCGCTCTTATATATAATGTAATGACCCATTTTTCCATACTCGTTGAATCGATAATAAACCACACATGTTCAACTCAAATTGCATGAATAAGCGGATCATTAAAGGTAGAAAGAAAATAAAGACAGAACAAAATCTCACACGAATGGTATGACATATATTATTTCAATAATAATCTTTATAGCAGAAAATTTTAAAATACAATATCAGAGTCTAACCTAAAATTAGCGTGGATGGTTATAAACCCATGTCCTTACAAATGCTGAAAACGACAAAACAAATGCAATAGATGTAGCAAATAATAGAATATGTCCATACGATGATGAAGATCTCTAGCAATTCTCTGGAATCTCCAACTGTCTACAATTAAATCTGAAACTACTCGGATCTGACCCAAGTTTAAAAAATACCCGGATCAGGCTTGATAAATCGGCATGAGATACTTGAAATTTTAAATGTATAGATCATGACGATGTTACCAAAACCTTTAAAAAGAAGGGTAACTCATAAGACCATGCCAAAACATAAACACGGACGGGTTTTTTTCTTATGATAAACAAAAAACTTTTATACCAAAATAATTTGATAGTATCTTTAATGACATTCTTTTGGAAAACATCTTTCAAATAAGGTATCAATACCTGGACTAAGTCTAAGGGAATATATCAGGACTCGTCAATGGAATATACCGAACTGAA
The DNA here is from genome assembly GCA_030765085.1 of Allium cepa. NCBI lineage: Eukaryota > Viridiplantae > Streptophyta > Magnoliopsida > Asparagales > Amaryllidaceae > Allium > Allium cepa. The sequence continues at coordinate 382,607,063 of CM060937.1, forward strand.
TATATGATACTAAAAGAGCTAGCTGAAATGTTTGCAAGTCATTACGGCTATTTTGGGACTACAATCAAAACCGTAAATTTCTTATTGGGATTGGATTTCAAACATGATAGGGAACTAGTAGCCTTTTCTCCAATCCACGCATAACAAACATAGTTCTCGTGGTGCCTTAATCGCCTTTCTCAAGCTAGTCACTTGGAACTGTAATTGCCATACTACCATAGATAACCGCAGTTCCCTGCTTTTCTCAAGCTAACCACTTTATCAAAATGGGGCAATAAATGCCTTGAGGGACGTTTCTCCCAAGGGAATAACGTGTTGGACACCACCATACATACTCATTTATTCCGAATTTGTGTCTGTCATACCACGTAGTATTCGATATCATCTTCTAGGATGTGAGGCTGGTGAGGTTATGCTCAATTTCTTTAAAGCCGTGCTTTTCATACAAAACCACACTTTGATCGAAACAGGTTCCACTTTGAATGCACATTGTCATTCCATGTCACATGACTGATTTATAGAAAAGTATAACTTCCTGCGCTCGTATGTCTCAGAAAAAGGTGTTAAGCTAAAAGAAGTTGCCTTCTCCGTCACTAATTCATATACATTTATAGAAACCACTTAAGTGTGATTTAGAATACAATGTCAGACAAACGTCCATACAAGTTCGTTTTGGGACTGAACGAAGCCGAAGGCACTTTCCTCGGCCATTACTAGGCGAGAAGCCCTTGCAATCTGAAAAAATCTCCACAATGAGGAGACCACTACTATAAATATCTCTACAATGGAAGCGACCCAGAGCATGTCAACAAGCAGTCCTCACGCTATGAAGATCCTTGGTCTTCAATAATCATCATCTTCGACATGTCTTCACTTTCGAACGGATACATTATGTGACGCCCCACCTTTATACCCACGCTAGACAAGAACACTACGGAGTAATGCTGTCGACTAGCACGGAGAATAAGGCTGTTGAGGAGCGACCATCCGTGTAATTGCTTTACGCGAGCATCGATATGTCAGATAGTATAACATGCATTTCTTATCAAGAGGGAAATCCGACATACCGACACAAACTCAAAGATACTACACAGTGGCTATAATATCTTCAGAAACGAATATAGAAGTAAACATAACACAAATCAGTCACAAACAATTCATATCACAAAGGCGGAAATAGATATGAATATTACACATGAAAGTGTACATCAGAGTAGTGGTCAACAAGATCCACAATATCAAAAAGAATAGATACAAGTGCTAGACAAAAGAATAAGTATACATCATAGAGTCTGTATCTCAAATGTATACAACAAAAACTACTAAACTAAAGTAGTTAGCCAAAAGTCAGAAGATGGTTCCAGATAGGAAGCCATAAGAAAGTACCTGTAATGTCTCAGTCTGACCCGAGTATTATTTAATAAGAAAATAATAAACGGATCAGTCTAGCTATAAATATCAGATGAAATGATATATAATAAGAGATATGACTAAACGTATAATAATCACAATGCCAAGCTGTGATATATAAGTAATTGAAAATCAACAAGAGATTAATCAATATCACAAAATCTTCTCAAAGATAAAAAGGAATGTCATACTCCTAGTTTCATTCACCAAGCCACAATAAATGACATATATATCAATGCCAATCGTAAAAGTTGGTGAAACATAAATTCCAGAATTCAACACACAAAATCCAAAAATCACAATCAATGGGAACAACGACGTCGTACAGCGGGACATCCGATGAACCAAATCACAATCATAGGGAACAACGACGTCGTACAGCGTGACATCCGATGAACCAAATCACAATCAAAGGGAACAACGACGTCGTACAGCGAGACATCCGATGAACCAAATCACAATCAAAGGGAACAACGACGTCGTACAGCGGGACATCCGATGAACCAAATCACAATCAAAGGGAACAACGACGTCGTACAGCGGGACATCCGATGAACCAAATCACAATCAAAGGGAACAACGACGTCGTACAGCGGGACATCCGATGAACCAAATCACAATCAAAGAGAACAACGACGTCGTACAGCGGGACATCCGATGAACCAAGTCAAAAAGACATCGCACAATGCTAGTCTAAAACATAAAATGATCGTCATGATCAAAGAGAAGTGTCAATTACAGTAAGCTAGTAAATATATGAGCTTAGCTTCATGTCCCATAACCACTAGCTTAACTTAAATATTTACGAACAAATTGTAGATCTCCACTAGAAAATTGTCACAAGAAGTTCAATCGAACAAGTCCAAGAATTAACCAACAAAGTGAACGCAAGCGTTTCATACCACTTGTTTTACTAAGTCGTTTAATTAGATTTCTCATACGAGTGAGGTAAAGGTTTGTATATACTAATAGATTGGAAAACGGTTTAAGAAAAGATCTTTGTTATTGAAAATAGAGTTGAAATTGTTTGATGAAAGAGTTTTGATATTTACTACTAGTATAGAAAACCTTTATATTTTTAAAGTGACAAATCACAAAGAAGATTGTAAGAACAATCAATCAGTAAAATTCACATCCGAAGACGTGAATAAAATCCAAAGAAACCGATAAAGAATCCATCGAAATGGATATTCAAAAATCCCTAAAAAGGAGTCATCAAAGTCATCATAAATGATAACAACAAATAGGATCATCACGAATCGATTTAAATTGGAATTCTCAAGCGAATAGGCAAATAGGCAAAACACAGCAGTTTCAGACGTCTGAAACAAGTGGTTCAGACGTTTGAATCTGGAAATATAAAAATTTCCAGAGCACGATTCAGACGTCTGAATCAAGTGTTTCAGACGTCTGAAATAGGCACTTTTTAGCCTATTTCCTTTCTGGTTCCAAATGAACCAATTCAGACGTCCGAAACCATATATTCAGACGTCTGAATCTGGGAATAGAAATCTTCCCAGAACAATATTCAGAAGTCTGAAATTTACGTTCCAGACGTCTGAATCTGGGGTTCAGGGCATTCCCTGAACCTAGGCCAAAAATGGCCAAACGAATATCGGAAACGATCGAACGAGCAAATGGCGATGACTAAGGAATTACGTCGAACGACAACCCAGCCTAAACGGCTCTTCGATACGCCTCAAATATCAATGTCCAAATATCCATAATAGGATTTTCATAAATTAGACCAAAACACCAAAAATTGGAATATACACGAAATCGATCCAAACCAAAATCAATTGCACACGAATAAACGTTAGGAATTCATACCTAACAATCGAAGATAATTATAGACAAAGATGTGAGATAAAAATCTCACCTTTGAACCCAAATCAATGAAGGAGAAGCTTTTAAAACAAGCTAAGATCAATTCCTCTTCAATAACAACTCAAGAAGTTTCAATCTAAGCTTAAAAGAGAAACATTTCCTAAATTAGGTTTAGGAATTTTCTGAAATCAAAGAGAGAAAGAGTTGGAGAAGAAGAAGGAGATGCTTACAAATGGGTTCACTTGAGTTTGGAGCAAGAAGATGGATTTGCTAATGGAAACTAGGGCTTAGAAATTTCTATTTCCCATTCTCTTCCACCATTGTTGCTAAAGCTTGAGTGTTTTAAGCAAAGAGGAGAAGTTATGAAGAGAAGGGGGTTGGGCTGAGCTAATAAGGGTGCAGTCCAAACCAAAGTCATAAGCGAAAAAAAGTAGCAAAAATCAACTATCTCCAAACATATCGAAGGTTATACTCAAAAAGGTCGCAAACGACATTTTAAACTCAATGGGGGTGGTCTCGAGTCCCAATTCGACTGTTTGCAAAAAGTAGCTTTTCGGACCAAAATCCGACGAACGATAAAATATTTAAATACAAAATCGATAAATATGCGGGTTGTTACACATTAGTTCGAAGTGGTTTTCGGATAAGAATCGCCCAAATCCAACCCCGGTTTCTTCGTAGCCAGACTTCACTTTAAAAGATGCTAAGTCCATATGTGGATATCGATCATTAATCAATTACTTCATCTTTTATTTAAATCGAATATCTTTTTTAGATATATTCTTATCAACTTATTCCAATTTCTTTTCAATAATATATGGATTATTATGCCTCATTTATCAAATCATTTGGTTTATTTAAATCTTTCTTAAATCTTGGAATAATTCCAAATCATTTTCTCTTTTACTTAGAAAAACTTTTCCAAATCATTCTTTTAATCTTAATCAAAGATTTCTTATATTCAAGTTATAACTTTTAACTTAGGGAAAATATTCCTAAATCATTCATTAAATCATAATCAAAGATTTCCTTCTTAACTTCAAATCATAGTTTTGCAAATTGAATATTTTCATAACATGTTACTACTGCCACCTTAGATACGGTAAATTTCACCTCTAGGGACAATGGAAAGTAATCCTACATCATGAAGATCTTCGTCTTCAGTGATCTTTGTCTTCAATATGTTATATTTTGAAAATTAGTTTGAAGGGATTTTCGGATAGGAATCATCCAAATCCGATCCCGGTTTTTCGAATAGGAATCAACCAAATCTGATCCCTGTTCCTTCATGCTAATCATTGATAAAAATGATTATTGGAAGATTTGATGATTGATCTATGCTTTTCCTTTTATCATATATCTTCAATAGGAATAAATCTTTATAAAATATTCTTATAGTAAATATGGAATTATTATAGCCTTCCTTTGAAATTTATCGAATCATTTGATTTACTTAAATCCTTTTAAACTTGGAATAATTCCACTTTATTTTGCCTTTTATTTAGGAAAATTTTAATATAAATTTTACAGTATCCGGGCTTTCCCTTCGATCTGTTCTACCCTTCATCTAAAGGAGAAAACAAAGGCCAGCAAAGTTCAGGGCACTGGTTGCTCCAATTCTAACTTTAGTTACACACATTATTTTACCGTTTAGCTCTCACAGGCTGGATAAATGTACTAGTTGTTTTTGCATACTTAGTTATTAATCTACATTTTAGTAATGATTTATTAAACTTCCAAATCATCATTTAAAACACTTAATTATTCTTTTAGGAATATTTCTAAAAGATTTGAAAAAGTATTGTTAAGTTTAAATCCATAATTCATAATTTACTAAAAAGCATTGCAAAAATCTATATTCTACAAAACGACTTTTATATCATTTAGAAATCCATCCTTTCAAGTTAAATATCTTTTAAAACATTTCAAAATATCTTTAGAATTTATTTCATATTTTTAAAATATTTAAAATATCAATTTTGAACTTTGGTCACTTTACTGCAAAAGCACGATTTTTTTGGAAAACTGTTTTGGACATATTTAAAATATACAAGATGAGATCTTGATTTTCTTCCATTATTTATTTAAACATATTTGATTGTTTATAAAACATTTCTAACTCGTTATAAAAGTATTTCCAAAAGGTTTAAGCATTCCATATACACCCTTTCATTTTCGAAAGGAAAGTGATTTCCTTTGTGCTTATCGATGTGTATTAACGTGACTTGATAATACATTTTAACAATCATATCAAACAATCAATACTCAATGATAAAAGCATATATAAGCATCCATATCAATCATATCACAATATCAAACATGTATATATACATATATAGATGTTAAATAGAATTTCTCACCATAAACCAAATCGATAAACTTCCTACCAACATCTAATCAACCAATACTTCACTAGCTACTTCCTACTCCATTAAACACTAGCAAAAAACACCCTTTCCCTTCCAATAGTTTGGCCGAGGCTTGAGATGGAGGTTGGCTGAAAGGATAGAGAAGAAGTGGTAGGGCTTTGAACTTGAATTTCCAAGATTTAGATCCGAAAAATATGTTATCTTGTATCTAATTTTAGGCCCTCTAAATCTCAAAATTTAGAAAAGTTTTTAACTATAAACTTGTTAAAATCTTTACTCTTGAATATGAAAAAAAAGCATCATTTGAATCTAAGTTTTATTGAGAAAGATACGATAGAATGAAGAAGAGGTATTGTCGGATTGAAAAAAATGAAGCCCAAAAATGCACTTCAAAGAATTGAGTTTCTGGTATAGAAAACCTCAAAACTGGAAAAAGTGCTCAACAAAAAGGTTGTATCCACTAGAATTTCATATGATATGAAAAAAATTCTTAATTTGGATCTACTATGATCAAGTTATGATCAAAACAAAATGAGCTGTTCTCTATCTTAAAAACTGGGCCAGAGAATGCACTGCAAAGAAGTGGATTTTTGACATAGTTAATTTTAGAATCAGACAAAGTGATCAATTGGAAAGTTGTAGTCACTAGAAAGTACATGATTTAAAAAAAAATTGTATTTTTATTTGGTTTTGAAGAAGTTATGGCGGAGAGAAGAAGAGGTAAAATATGGAGAAAAGATGAGTTTGATTTGAAGAGAATGAACATTGATTTCTTTTGAATATTTTGCAAATACTTTTACATTATTTCTTTCTAATTTTTTCCTATGTCTTGGAAGCCATTAAAGAGGATAGGAAGAAGAAGCTTGAGAAAAGAAGAACAAGAAATGTGAATGAAAGTGAAAAAGGGTGTGGGAATTTATAGAAAAAGAAAGAAGTGGTAATTTACCAAAATAACCTCTTACCAAATTTATCAAACTAACATTACTTCAACCTAAAGCAAACTCTACTTTTTCAACACTTAACATCATCCTTTCACTTCTTATTTTATGTTTTAGTCACTTAAAGATTAAGTAAAGAAATGTAATTATTTTGTTGGATTTTGATGTGATTTGGACTTGATGTTTACTTTTGAATTTTCTTAAACATACTTAATTTTCTTAATGACATTCTAGAATTTTCTAATCTTATTTAGTAAAAGTGAACTTGATTAGTGTAACAACTCGTAATTTCGCTACTTCGAAAATGAGAGATTTCTTTTGTATTAAATTTAAAAAGGGTTTAAAACTTAAATAAATAAGTTATATATAATAGATAATAATAGAGAAATTATTTATTCCTATAGTTGACAATTTAAAAAGTATAAATTTGGATTTTAGAACAAATCAACAAATGTTAGGTTTTCTTAAAAATAAATAAATGCTTAAATAAAAAGGTCTAAATATCTATTGAAAAGGATAAATATTATTGAAAATATTTAATAAAGATAATAAAAGTATATTAAAAAATCTAAAAGTATTTAATAATCATTATACAAAAATAAGCAAATTTTGTCGCATTTTTTCAGTTTTACATACACTATAAAATTAGAGATTTCGATATTATTTAAATATAATTTAAAAATATAAAGAGATATATTTTAATTTATTTAAAGAAGTAAAAAAATTATTTTTAAATTTGGTTTACATAAATAAATAGTTTAACTAAAACGTCAAAATTTGGCTGTAAAACATTTTGTTGAAAATCAACGCTTTGTCGATTAACAGTTGTCGCAACGTCGTCGCACTTTTATTTACTTACATAGGAACATATATTCAAATAATATAGGTATTAGTTAATTCACTAATCAAGTTTACTTTTACTTAACATACTTAGAAAATTCTAGAATATAATTAAGAAAAAGTAAGCACAAAAAGACAAACATGTCATTTCAAAGCAAAAAGTAAACATCAAATCAAACCAAATATATTTTTTATATTCCTTACTTAATACTTAAGTGAAAATGACATATAGAAATGATTTGAAATGTGATGCTAAGTGTTGTATAAATAAGGTTGCTCAAAAAGTAAGTAATGGGTATTTTGGTCTTTTCATAAAATATTATTTTAATCCAAAAGTTTTTCTATAAATAGGCATCCACTTTCTCACTTTTTTACAAATCTTCTTCTTTCTTTTTCAAGCTTTCCTTCCACTCTTTAATGGCTTCTTTTCTCTTTCCTTACTAACTTTTCAAAACCATATCAAACAAATCAAAACTCCACCAAACTTTGCCAAAGACCTTAGAATATGACCAAAACATGGTTTAGCATCTAAGAAATGAAGAAATTATGGAGAATGGTGGAGAAATTACTGTAGCCGAGCCTTATGGATGTCTGAAAGGTGGTGGTCGAGCACTTTGAAGCATGGTGGTAGTGTTTATGTGATGATTTGGTGTAGTTAAGAGGATTTAGTGAAGCATTGTTGCATATGAATGTTGTTAGGAAGAATTGGTTAAGTTAAAGGGGAGTACTCATATTTTAAATTAATAATTCCTAAAAATATTTCAACTTAATTGCATAAAAAGTTTGGTATACATTGGTTGATATTAGATGATAACTTGGTTGTATTATGGTTGATTATATGACTGTGATATGGATGATAACTTGGTTTGATAATGATAAGAGATATGATTAGTAACTAACCATAGTTAATTAAATGAGATTAATCCATACAAATATGTATATGGAAATTATTTAGCCTCTTAATGATTTCAAAATTTTTAAAATGGTGGAAAATGATATTATAATAATATGATATTATAATATGAAATGAAATAAAAAATGAGTTTGAGACATAAAAATATTGTTTAAAATGAGTTTAAAATGATATAGAAATGTTTTATAAACATTTAAAAGTGTTTCCAAGAAATTTGAAAAGAAACTGAAAAACAAGTCAAAACTAGGCGCGTCACATAACGTTAGTTCGTGATTTCACGCCATAAAGTTTAATGGGTGTATAGAGTGGATTATTGCTCGTAATTCTCTAAGATAAGAATCTTCCAGCCTATTATATCCTACTTTTTCAAAAAAGAAAGAAGATCAAGATTTCATCGAGTTGATTTTGAAACGTGTCCAAAACAATTTTCTGAAAACATCGCGGTTTTGCAGCTCGGAATCCAAAATGAGATTTCTTTATAAATGATACTTTAATTGATTAAAAATATGAATAAATTTGATAAATCTATTAAAATGGTTTAAAAGAGATTTGAAATGGAAAATATGAATTTCTAAATATTAAAAAGTTGTTTAAATCAAATAAGCTTATAAAGCACTTTTCGTAGCATTTTTCTGCTGCCGTTTCTATGACTTTTTAAAAGAAGGTTTAAACGTAATGATATTTCATAGAATCAATTATGAATGTTTTTAAAAGGAAAATTAAGATTTTAAAAGATAATTTGGGATCTTATAATTAATTACAAAATAAAGCTAATAACTGAGTATGCGGAAACGACTATTGCATTTTTCCCGCTTGTGAGATCTGGAAAGATAAAACAAAGTGTTTAACTGAGGTTAGGGATGGAGCAACCAGTGCCCTAAACTTACATAGACGATGGTTTTTCTTTTAGGCGAGGGGTGTATAGATCGAAATGAAAGCCTGGATGCTGTAAAGATCATATTTAAGTTTTTTTCAAGACAAAAAAAGAAACAGATTCTTTGAATATTAATTAACCACTTAACATTTTTTATTCGGTGATTAGTATAAAGGAACCGAGATCGGATTTGGGTGATTCCTACCCGAAGAACCGGGATAGGATTTGACTGATTCCTATCCGAAAATCACTTCAAACTAATTTTCAAAATCCCATATGAACTTAACATTTTTTATTCGATGATTGATACGAAGAAACCGGGATCAGTTTTGGGTGATTCCTATCCGAAAAAACCAAGTTCGGATTTGGGTGATTCCTATCCGAAATACACTTCAAACAAATTTTCGAAATAAAACATACTAAAGAAAAAGATCATTGAAGACAAAGATCTTCATGATGTAGGATTACTTACCATAGTCCCTGGAGGTGAAATTTACCATATCTAAGGTGGCAGTAGTACTCTGTTATGAAAAGCTTCGATTTGCAAGAATATGATTTGAAGTTAAGAAAGAAATCCTTGATTAAGATTTAATAAATGATTTGGGAATATTTTCCTTAAGTTAAAATTTATAACTTGAACATAAGAAATCTTTGATTAATATTTAATGAATGATTTGTAAAAGTTTTCCTAAGTAAAAGAGAAAATGATTTGAAATTATTCCAGGATTTAAGAAAGGTTTAAATAAACCAAATGATTTGATAAATGAGGCTTAATGATTTCATGTACTCTTGAAAAGAAAATGGAATAAATTAATAAGGATAATCTAAGAAAGATATTTGATTTTAAATAAAAGATGAAGTAATTGATTGATGATTGATATCCACATATGAACTTAACATCTTCTTATCGATAATTTTCTTCGAAGGAACCAGAGTTGGATTTGGGTGATTCCTATCCGAGAACCACTTCGAACCAATGTATATGTTCGAAAATGAACACATGCTGAAGATGATGATTATTGAAGACCGTGGATCTTCATACCATAAGGACTACTTGTTGACATGCTTTGGGTCGCTCCGATTATAGAGTTATTTATAGCGGTGGTCTCCTCGTAGTGGAGATTTTGTCAGATTGCATGGGTTCGCCTAGTAATGGACGAGGAAAGTGCCTTCGGTTTCGTTCAGTCCTAGAACGAAATTGTATGGACGAATGTCCAACACTGCATTTCTGAGACACAACGTTTGACTTTTACAAATGTACATCTACTTGGTGGCGGAGAAGACAGCTTCTCTTAGCTCAACACCCTTCTTTGAGACATATGAGCTCAGAGGTCGTACGCTTTTGGAAGTCAAATAGTGATCTAAGGAATGGCAGTGTGGCATTCAAAGTGAAACATGTTATGATCAAAGCGTGTGTTACGACCCGGCTTTCTAAGCCCAGAAAACCGCTTCGTCTTGAAGAAAGAAAGGGGTGAGAAAATAGAAAAGATAGAGAAGAAAGAACAACAACATCAGAATCTCACAGCGGAACGAATAAATTATAATAATCACATAAGTGTTTACACAATATACAACATCAATCAGATTTATACAGACAATAGATTACATACTAGACAGTTATAAACACCTGTCTAGTTATACAACTCAATACACAAATCAACACAGAGATATCAACACAGCGGAACTATATGTGTATCTACAACGCTGAAGCCTCCTGCTCCATTGCTCCTCCAGTATTCATCAAAGCTAACATGAATCCCTTGGCTACCCGTAAAAATTTGGGTACCCGAGAGTTTATGAAAAACAAAAATAAACTCCGGGTCAGACATGGGTCTGGTATGAGTAACAGGTTAAAGTTGCTTAACTTTGAAAATCTTTTGAAAACAAAAGGTATCACGTAAGACTACCCACACATAAATATGGAAAAGTTTTTACCTTACGCTAACCAAAACATTTGATAGGAAATTCTATGATATTATAATAGGTCTAGGGTTTTCAAGTAAATAGAAAATAGCCGAAATTGTTACGTTCATTAAATTCCAGCTACTAGCCACAAAAGTGGGTAATACAATCAAAACCGTTGGCACTTATTGGATTGTGGATTCCATACAATGGCAGGGCTACTGGGGTACCGCCCGTCACATTACGTGGCCTAGATCAACGTACCGAGGATCACTCCCGACACCCTGCAACACAAGGCCGGAACCATTCCTTACTGAACAGTCCCGAACAAGATAACCCCGCAGATAGCCGTCGTTACTGCCCACTAAGCCGAAATAAAGGGACATCCAGACAGGGGAATATCCTTGTCCTGCTTGGGCATGACCCACCTAACCTTGCTGCACCTCCCCTGTTTTAGCCATTCTCGGTTGATGAGGCTTGAGGCTACGATTACCTTTAGAGAATACATTTCTTAGAATGCTCATCGCCCACCTGACGATGTGTTGAAAGCATTCAATCCATACAAGTTCGTTCCGGGTTCGAACGAAACCGAAGGCATTATCTCGTTACACTCATTTTGGAATCACCCTCAGAGTTAACGACGATAACCCTTGCATTCTGAACCTTCATCTTCACTTCAGATTCACGACCTATCGTTAATTTGGAATCGATGTGGTTTTCGGATGTTCCTAATGCGGAAACCCGATCCCGGTCTCATCGAAAACCAAAACGTGTCTTTTAAGGCCATGTTGTCTATTTAGTCTTAACAGTTCAATTCAATATCATCAATATACACATAGATAGATAATTCACAATATCACAATAGATAATCACATCATCACAAACATATAGCTCATATTATCATCAAAACAGATAATTAAATATCATCATACTTAAACCAAGCATCCATATCACATAGATATTACTCATATCATATCTGAGATCAGAATCAATCAATGAAATGTTAATATCATTCATCCATAAGCAATGATTTGTAATTATACCATTTGTAATTAATTTAAAATGAATTAAATTAACTACTTCTATTTCTAATTAATTTAAAGTAAATTAAATTAATTACTTCATCTATAAATCTTGCTTACACAACCATTAAATTAATTTAAATCAAATTAATTAATTAATCTCTAGATATTTATCTTGATTAAACACCTTTGATTAATCACCTTCTAATTACAACAAGTAATTAGTCTTTAATTAATTTCATTAATTAATTATCCTAAATCATTTATAGTAATTAACATTTAATTACTTCATTTATTGATTAATTAAATACAACTAATTACATTATCTTTAATTAATCACCACATTATTTATTATTTCTTAATTAAACTATTCTTAATTTCATCATTAATTACATTAATTAATGATCTCTAATTCATAATTAAATTACTTTGTTTAATTTAATTACATTAAGTGATTAATCCTTAATTAAACACAATTATTAATCACCTTGATTAATATCGACCAGTAATTAACTTCCCTTAATTACTTATTACCAAATTAATTATCCCATAATTAATTATCTCCATTTAATTAATCCCTTGATTAATTAGAAAAGTAATTATCCCAATTACTTCATTAACGCATCATTTTCACTAATTACATTCAGTAATTATATTAATTACTTCCTCAAGTAATTATGCTCCATTGAATACACTAAGTGATTATACAAATCAAATCATCAAATGACTTCTTAAATTAATTAAACTAAATTAATTAACTTAAATAAATCATTTTATCAAATTAATTACAAGAAGTAATTAATTTCTTAATTACTTTTATCAGGTAATTACACTTAACAATTTACAATAGATTATCTAATGAATCTAATTAATTGTCCAAAATTAATCACATATATTAATTAATTAATAATTCTTAATTAATTATCTTCATTAATTAATAACTTTCCTTAATCTACTTCTTATTTGATCTCTAATTATAAATTAATCTAAATTATTAATTTATAACTTAAATACATAAGTCATTTCTTAATTAACCTATCATTAAATTATTTTAAATATCTTAATTATCACTAAAATAATTCATTTCTTCATTTATGACTTTATTAATATTTAAGTATATTAGAACATTACATTTCAAATTCAAAATTTCATTTTGAATTTAAGATTCAAAATGACTCTTATTCAAACATTTATCAAATTTTAATTCAATTTAGAATCCTATAAATAATATTAACTACTCATATATGGACTTATATAGGAAAGGCCTTTAAAATTCAACTGCTTGAATCTTTATTTAAATTTCAATCTCCAAAAGTCATTCATATTTTAAAAACTGAATTAAACTTACAGATTTGAATTTGAAGTAACTTGAATCATCCATTAACCTTTGATTTAAAAACTTTAATTCAAACTTCCTGTCAACAACTTGAATTAAACTTGATTTTTCAAATCCAAATCTATTTTTAAATCCTTAAAATAGTTATTCAAAACTGAGTTTAACCGTAGAATTTAAATCATTGTTTAAATCAAATATTTCAGGTTTTAGTTTCTGTCAGGTTTTAAACCTGAACCTAACTTCAAACTATTAACATTTATTTCATTTCAAAAATAAATTCAGAAATATAAGATTTGAATTTAAACTTCGATCTGGATTTAACTTTCATTTGAATCTAACATCACACTAGTTTTACATTGATTATAACTAGCTTGCAGTTTAATTTGCTTTTAATTTTAGTTTAAATTTTTAAAACTACGGGCAGTTTTATGCTACCTGTAGCCAAAGTATTCAACCCGAGACCAGAGCAAATATGCTTCGGGTCAATAATGCCCTTGCTTCGAGACTCATGCACAAAAACTCGAGTACTCCCCGAGGCCTAAAATGCCAACATCTCAACTAAACAAAACATGGAAACAGCAGTGTAACAGGGTCATGCATTTGTCAAGACAGAGGCCATAGCATCACAACAAGCTTGAAAATCAGTCCCAACTGAGTGTAGTAGAGGGATGAAATACAAATCAAACTCAGTCAATGGTAGAATCACTGCAGACACTAGACAACAGAGACATGTTAAACAAAATTAAGTGGTCCAACCCATATACATCTCAGGTCAGTGCAAACTTCAAATGGGCATTACCAGGTTAGAGTGGCAACTGGGACAGCTCAACCAATCATGTGAGACAACCATTACAACAAGATCAATGCTCAAACAACTACACAATGTAAATGAAGACCACACACAAGTATACCCAGTCAAAAATATACGATCAGTAGCTACACAGTACACAAACAATACATGAAAGCAATGCTCTGGTTAAATGGAACAGCGGGTACAATCAATGATGCAAACAAATGAACAAACCAGGTTGAATAATCTTCCCAACCACACTGATCAGGTTTCACTAAGAATTGGATCAGTGGAATAGTAACCTAAGTTTTACAGTGACCTGTATTTATTTTTTAAAAAATTTGTTTAGAAAACTCAGGTCAACCTATGCCTAAAAATATAAAATAAATCAGTTTCAGAGATTATGATCTAACTGTTTTAACTTAAAACATGTTTAAATATTTAGTTTAGAATATACAACTTATATTGGCTTAACACTAAGCTCACACAATTAAATATATCTTGAGGAAACTGTTTTGAAATCAAACATTTGTATTAAGGAACTTGAACAGAGATCTTAAGCAATCAATAAACTGAAATAACACTTCCAGTTTCAATGTTCAGAGTATCATATATACATATATAACCTATTCACAGAGATATAAATAAACAACAAACTTATATTATTATTATTATTATTATTATTTTAAATTTTAGAAGATGAGTTACTCACAGAAAACAAGATGCAGTATTTCATTTTGCAAATGGCCAGAGAAAGGGGTATATGTAGATTCACACAATTATTTTAAGTATCCAAATGTTAGCTTGTAACAGATTAAACTTAAGAAATTCTTAAAAGTGTTACTCACCTTGCTTGTAAAAAAGAATGAACAGAGCATGCTTGCATGAAAATCTGGATCTAAAAAACTGGAAAGTGGTCTGCCTGCATTTCCTAAATCTTCCTTGCTTATCTTCAGTTGTAAATACTACTGAGTTTGTATAAATGGAATTGTTTGTTGTTATTTCTTAGTTTCAGGTTTTATATGTTTTTATGAACGAACTAAAATAAGATGTATATAAAGAAGTTTCAGGGGGGAAGGTGATAACTGGGTCAAGTGTATGCAAGTACACTGTATATTTTTGTTTTTATCAGGCATAATCTTTTAATTAAGGGTTGAAAGATTTTTTTTAAGCAATTTGAACAGATTTAAGTTGTGCTAGCATTTAATGCTTGAGTACTTATGTTCCTACATACTCTGATGTAATTAGATTCTTTTGACATTTGTCTTACCTGCATGTTTTAGCTTGCTTTACAAACTATTTTATATGCTGAACATACACAAGGATATTTCTACTTAGCTTTGTTTTGTTTTATCATTTTACTTTGTTTTACAATCTTGACTTATAGACAGAAAAATCATTATTTTGTCAGGTGATTTTTTTTTATTTGTTTTCATACTTATCTGAATCTTAGTCTATAAGCTACTTGCATTTTGTTTATTTATTTCTTTTACCAGCCCATACATTTACTTTGTCTTGCATTTCTTTACAGGTTGTATTCATGTGTATACAAAGCCTGATTATGTTACACTTATATTAAACAGGCATTTGTACTTTATACATATATATACTTGCCTGCCTAGCTTGCTTTTTATTACCTATGTACATATATACTTCTTTCTTTTACACTTGTTCTTACCTTTATATTTATTTTACTTATAGGTTACTTTTATTTTAAACTTAGCAACTAAATACTTATGTTGAGATTTACAAAGTATTATTTTGTTTTAACATTTTTGACAGACTTTATTTTAAATCTACAAATCATAGCTTCTTTCAACAATATACATATCTTAAATAACAACTTCTAAATATACAGTAAAACCCATTTTCAAAGATATTACAATATTGATATAGTTTAAATATAACTTATTATTAAATTAAAATAATTTATAAAAGAACTATTCTCTATAATATAAGTCACTTATTTTATCAAGCTATAAAACAAACAAAACCTTTTATTTAAATTAAAACTCTAGGCTAAAACCATTTTAAACAAATTAACTTTATCTTGAGTAATTTAAAATCATATGGTCATTTATTAAATAGCCTAATATTAAATTTCTAAATTATCAAAAATATTAGAATTAGAAAACATGTTTGTTTATTAAATTTAAAAACAAAACTTATCTATTTATAATATATACCAATATATACATATATGCATTATAATAGAAACAATTCAAATTAGCCTTTAAAAGATAAATTACCAGTTAATTATTTATTTAAAAGAAGATTATTAAATCAATTCAAATTATTATTAACAAATATTATTAAATCAATTTAATTTTTAATGTCGATTATTGAATTGATATTGCCCCAAATTTCTAGGATGTCACATTCCTTCCCCCTTAAAAGAATTTCGTCCCCGAAATTTAAAACAAAGGTAATTTAATAATCTAGTTAAAGATTTAGATTTTAAAACCCAAGCATATTTCTATCATGAGCTAACAACCATAGCAACCAATTCATCCAAACAAACAAATTTAACTATCTAGACAGAATTCTAGATAGAATTTTCTCAAGTTTTCCCAAGTATAAATACCGGGTTACTCGCTCTATAGAATCCAAACAAACAATACTACTAAGCTACAGAACTTTCACTCATCTAAATCCATAAAACAAGACAGGATATCAAACTACAGACAAGCCTGAATCAATAATCCAAAACTCCCTGAACTGCTGGTTCTAAAATCAAGATAGATCTTATACGTACTCCCTCAGAGATACGTGAAACACTCCGAATTCCAGTTATCCAAACTGACAATCCAATCCTGAAAACTAAACACTTATCCAAAATCAAATTCCTGACTTCGGAATCCAAATCCGTCCGTCTCTTATCCATAAAACCCTTCGGACGATCCTGGGCTTCCCTCATCCTTACTGATCAACTCAACACTTGCTGATGTCCTATAAATAGACTGGTCCAAAAATAATCCAACAAATAATTTTTCAAGATCAACCAAAACTCAGAACACAAACTCTATTTCAAACCAAAAGACAGAACTCACTTCTCTCATCCAGAAAAGATTAAACAGGTGCACTCCAAACTGGCCTCAGATCCTGAAAAATTTCCTGTAGAACTCTCCAATCCAAACAATGCAACATCCAATTGCTTCCAAACTAAAACAGCTACCACCATGCTTCCACTGTGCAACTCTGACTGAGCAGATGAAAATGATGAAGTTGAACACAGATTGGACAACACATTCCAAAAATAAAGTTCACAGATCAAAAAGAAAATTCTGAAGTTCCTCTAAAATCCGGGTTACTTTACCAAGCTCAAAAATCATCCTATTACTGAGCTGAACCATCAGTACCACTTCCGAAATCCCATCGATACCAAATTCAATCTTCAGATGCTGACCAAACTCTGACTTCCTGAAGACATCCAGAAAAATTCACAAGAGAATACTCAAACCATCGCAAGTCACTTTTGCAATTGATCCAGCCTAATTCCAAAGATACCGCTCTCTCTTTACCAATCAGAACATCTTACTCTTATGTGGCCAACCCATCGAAGAAATGGAACTACTCTGCTGCTTCTGAAGTTTCCTCAAGAAAAACCCCTAAGCCAAAAGACTTCCTAATCCAAAGCTCTTCGAGAAACTCGAACTCCAGCCAAACAGAAATATCCAGCTGAACACAGCCGCAACACCAAGCAGACACACTTCCTTGACTTGTTCCAAAGAAAACATCTTCGGAGACATCCATAGTCACTGTGCCTCATCACACAGCTATTGCACTTTGATGTATCAAGATATCATGACTTACTTCTGTCCATCCGACAGATCCAAACTCTAGCTCTTCCAAACTTACACTTCAAAAATGAACTCCGAATCTTAACAGATTTCCTTCAGAGATCGATGAAATCCTTATACCACTCAAAGCTTACTCGAGACGGTATTAAGTCTACAGTCTCGACAATTATACTTCCAACCTCAAACATTCAAACTCCAACCATTGGTAGTCGTGTTACACACACCACCATCCTATCTACCTTTATATCTTATATTGGAAAACCCGAACAGGTAACCCAACAATAGGTAGAAATAAGTAAATTTATATATATTAAAATTACAAATACGCTCTCTTAGGAAAGAAATCACTCAAGAGCCTAGGTATTCACTCAACCTAGCGCTCTGATACCAACTGTGACGACCCGGCTTTCTAAGCCCAGAAAACTGCTTCGTCTTGAAGAAAGAAAGGGGTGAGAAAATAGAAAAGATAGAGAAGAAAGAACAACAACATCAGAATCTCACAGCGGAACGAATAAATTATAATAATCACATAAGTATTTACATAATATACAACATCAATCAGAGTTATACAGACAATAGATGACATACTAAACAGTTATAAGCACCTGTCTAGTTATACAATTCAATACACAAATCAACACAGAGATATCAACACAGCGGAACTATATGTATATCTACAACGCTGAAGCCTCCTGCTCCATTGCTCCTCCAGTATTTGTCAAAGCTAACCTGAATCCCTTGGTTACCCGTAAAAATTTGGGTACCCGAGAGTTTATGAAAAACAAAAATAAACTCCGGGACAGACATGGGTCTGGTATGAGTAACAGGTTAAAGTTGCTTAACTTTGAAAATCTTTTGAAAACAAAAGGTATCACGTAAGACTCCCCACACATAAATATGGAAAAGTTTTTACCTTACGCTAACCAAAACATTTGATAGGAAATTGTATGATATTATAATAGGTCTAGGGTTTTCAAGTAAATAGAAAATAGCCGAAATTGTTACATTCATTAAATTCCAGCTACTAGCCACAAAAGTGGGTAATACAATCAAAACCGTTGGCACTTATTGGATTGTGGATTCCATACAATGGCAGGGTTACTGGGGTACCGCCCGTCACAGTACGTGGCCTAGATCAACGTACTGAGGATCACTCCCGACACCCTGCAACACAAGGCCGGAACCATTCCTTACTGAACAGTCCCGAACAAGATAATCCCGCAGATAGCCGTCGCTACTGCCCACTAAGCCGAAATAAAGGGACATCTAGACAGGGGAATATCCTTGTCCTGCTTGGGCATGACCCACCTAACCTTACTGCACCTCCCCTGTTTTAGCCATTCTCGGTTGATGAGGCTTGAGGCTACGATTACCTTTAGAGAATACATTTCTTAGAATGCTCATCGCCCACCTGACGATGTGTTGAAAGCATTCAATCCATACAAGTTCGTTCCGGGTTCGAACGAAACCGAAGGCATTATCTCGTTACACTCATTTTGGAATCACCCTCAGAGTTAACGACGATAACCCTTGCATTCTGAACCTTCATCTTCACTTCAGATTCACGACCTATCGTTAATTTGGAATCGATGTGGTTTTCGGATGTTCCTAATGCGGAAACCCGATCCCGGTCTCATCGAAAACCAAAACGTGTCTTTTAAGGCCATGTTGTCTATTTAGTCTTAACAGTTCAATTCAATATCATCAATATACACATAGATAGATAATTCACAATATCACAATAGATAATCACATCATCACAAACATATAGCTCATATTATCATCAAAACAGATAATTAAATATCATCATACTTAAACCAAGCATCCATATCACATAGATATTACTCATATCATATCTGAGATCAGAATCAATCAATGAAATGTTAATATCATTCATCCATAAGCAATGATTTATAATTATACCATTTGTAATTAATTTAAAATGAATTAAATTAACTACTTCTATTTCTAATTAATTTAAAGTAAATTAAATTAATTACTTCATCTATAAATCTTGCTTACACAACCATTAAATTAATTTAAATCAAATTAATTAATTAATCTCTAGATATTTATCTTGATTAAACACCTTTGATTAATCACCTTCTAATTACAACAAGTAATTAGTGTTTAATTAATTTCATTAATTAATTATCCTAAATCATTTATAGTAATTAACATTTAATTACTTCATTTATTGATTAATTAAATACAACTAATTACATTATCTTTAATTAATCACCACATTATTTATTATTTCTTAATTAACTATTCTTAATTTCATCATTAATTACATTAATTAATGATCTCTAATTCATAATTAAATTACTTTGTTTAATTTAATTACATTAAGTGATTAATCCTTAATTAAACACAATTATTAATCACCTTGATTAATATCGACCAGTAATTAACTTCCCTTAATTACTTATTACCAAATTAATTATCCCATAATTAATTATCTCCATTTAATTAATCCCTTGATTAATTAGAAAAGTAATTATCCCAATTACTTCATTAACGCATCATTTTCACTAATTACATTCAGTAATTATATTAATTACTTCCTCAAGTAATTATGCTCCATTGAATACACTAAGTGATTATACAAATCAAATCATCAAATGACTTCTTAAATTAATTAAACTAAATTAATTAACTTAAATAAATCATTTTATCAAATTAATTACAAGAAGTAATTAATTTCTTAATTACTTTTATCAGGTAATTACACTTAACAATTTACAATAGATTATCTAATGAATCTAATTAATTATCCAAAATTAATCACATATATTAATTAATTAATAATTCTTAATTAATTATCTTCATTAATTAATAACTTTCCTTAATCTACTTCTTATTTGATCTCTAATTATAAATTAATCTAAATTATTAATTTATAACTTAAATACATAAGTCATTTCTTAATTAACCTATCATTAAATTATTTTAAATATCTTAATTATCACTAAAATAATTCATTTCTTCATTTATGACTTTATTAATATTTAAGTATATTAGAACATTACATTTCAAATTCAAAATTTCATTTTGAATTTAAGATTCAAAATGACTCTTATTCAAACATTTATCAAATTTTAATTCAATTTAGAATCCTATAAATAATATTAACTACTCATATATGGACTTATATAGGAAAGGCCTTTAAAATTCAACTGCTTGAATCTTTATTTAAATTTCAATCTCCAAAAGTCATTCATATTTTAAAAACCGAATTAAACTTACAGATTTGAATTTGAAGTAACTTGAATCATCCATTAACCTTTGATTTAAAAACTTTGATTCAAACTTCCCGTCAACAACTTGAATTAAACTTGACTTTTCAAATCCAAATCTATTTTTAAATCCTTAAAATAGTTATTCAAAACTGAGTTTAACCATAGAATTTAAATCATTGTTTAAATCAAATATTTCAGGTTTTAGTTTCTGTCAGGTTTTAAACCTGAACCTAACTTCAAACTTTTAACATTTATTTCATTTCAAAAATAAATTCAGAAATATAAGATTTGAATTTAAACTTCAATCTGGATTTAACTTTCATTTGAATCTAACATCACACTAGTTTTACATTGATTATAACTAGCTTGCAGTTTAATTTGCTTTTAATTTTAGTTTAAATTTTTAAAACTACGGGCAGTTTTATGCTACCTGTAGCCAAAGTATTCAACCCGAGACCAGAGCAAATATGCTTCGGGTCAATAATGCCCTTGCTTCGAGACTCATGCACAAAAACTCGAGTACTCCCCGAGGCCTAAAATGCCAACATCTCAACTAAACAAAACATGGAAACAGCAGTGTAACAGGGTCATGCATTTGTCAAGACAAAGGCCATAGCATCACAACAAGCTTGGAAATCAGTCACAACTTAGTATGGTAGAGGGATGAAATACAAATCAAACTCGGTCAATGGTAGAATCACTGCAGACACCAGACAACAGAGACATGCTAAACAAAATTAAGTGGTCCAACCCATATACATCTCAGGTCAGTGCAAACTTCAAATGGGCATTACCAGGTTAGAGTGGCAACTGGGACAGCTCAACCAATCATGTGAGACAACCATTACAACAAGATCAATGCTCAAACTACTACACAATGTAAATGAAGACCACACACAAGTATACCCAGTCAAAAATATACGATCAGTAGCTACACAGTACACAGACAATACATGAAAGCAATGCTCTGGTTAAATGGAACAGCGGGTACAATCAATGATGCAAACAAATGAACAAACCAGGTTGAATAATCTTCCCAACCACACTGATCAGGTTTCACTAAGAATTGGATCAGTGGAATAATAACCTAAGTTTTACAGTGACCTATATTTATTTTTTAAAAAATTTGTTTAGAAAACTCAGGTCAACCTATGCCTAAAAATATAAAATAAATCAGTTTCAGAGATTATGATCTAACTGTTTTAACTTAAAACATGTTTAAATATTTAGTTTAGAATATACAACTTATATTGGTTTAACACTAAGCTCACACAATTAAATATATCTTGAGGAAACTGTTTTGAAATCAAACATTTGTATTAAGGAACTTGAACAGAGATCTTAAGCAATCAATAAACTGAAATAACACTTCCAGTTTCAATGTTCAGAGTATCATATATACATATATAACCTATTCACAGAGATATAAATAAACAACAAACTTATATTATTATTATTATTATTATTATTATTATTATTTTAAATTTTAGAAGATGAGTTACTCACAGAAAACAAGATGCAGTATTTCATTTTGCAAATGGCCAGAGAAAGGGGTATATGTAGATTCACACAATTATTTTAAGTATCCAAATGTTAGCTTGTAACAGATTAAACTTAAGAAATTCTTAAAAGTGTTACTCACCTTGCTTGTAAAAAAGAATGAACAGAGCATGCTTGCATGAAAATCTGGATCTAAAAAACTGGAAGGTGGTCTGCCTGCATTTCCTAAATCTTCCTTGCTTATCTTCAGTTGTAAATACTACTGAGTTTGTATAAATGGAATTGTTTGTTGTTATTTCTTAGTTTCAGGTTTTATATGTTTTTATGAACGAACTAAAATAAGATGTATATAAAGAAGTTTCAGAAGGGAAGGTGATAACTGGGTCAAGTGTATGCAAGTACACTGTATATTTTTGTTTTTATCAGGCATAATCTCTTAATTAAGGGTTGAAAGATTTTTTTTTAAGCAATTTGAACAGATTTAAGTTGTGCTAGCATTTAATGCTTGAGTACTTATGTTCCTACATACTCTGATGTAATTAGATTCTTTTGACATTTGTCTTACCTGCATGTTTTAGCTTGCTTTACAAACTATTTTATATGCTGAACATACACAAGGATATTTCTACTTAGCTTTGTTTTGTTTTATCATTTTACTTTGTTTTACAATCTTGACTTACAGACAGAAAAATCATTATTTTTTCAGGTGATTTTTTTTTATTTTTTTTCATACTTATCTGAATC
Source organism: Allium cepa (assembly GCA_030765085.1). NCBI lineage: Eukaryota > Viridiplantae > Streptophyta > Magnoliopsida > Asparagales > Amaryllidaceae > Allium > Allium cepa. Next base: position 382,630,570 of record CM060937.1, read on the forward strand.
TTAGTCTATAAGCTACTTGCATTTTGTTTATTTATTTCTTTTACCAGCCCATACATTTACTTTGTCTTGCATTTCTTTACAGGTTGTATTCATGTGTATACAAAGTCTGATTATGTTACACTTATATTAAACAGGCATTTGTACTTTATACATATATATACTTGCCTGCCTAGCTTGTTTTTATTACCTATGTACATATATACTTCTTTCTTTTACACTTGTTCTTACCTTTGTATTTATTTTACTTATAGGTTAGTTTTATTTTAAACTTAGCAACTAGATACTTATGTTGAGATTTACAAAGTATTATTTTGTTTTAACATTTTTGACAGACTTTATTTTAAATCTACAAATCATAGCTTCTTTCAACAATATACATATCTTAAATAACAACTTCTATTTATATAGTAAAACCCATTTTCAAAGATATTACAATATTGATATAGTTTAAATATAACTTATTATTAAATTAAAATAATTTATAAAAGAACTATTCTCTATAATATAAGTCACTTATTTTATCAAGCTATAAAACAAAACAAAACTTTTTATTTACTCTAGGCTAAAACCATTTTAAACAAATTAACTTTATCTTGAGTAATTTAAAATCATATGGTCATTTATTAAATAGCCTAATATTAAATTTCTAAATTATCAAAAATATTAGAATTAGAAAACATGTCTGTTTATTAAATTTAAAAACAAAACTTATCTATTTATAATATATACCAATATATACATATATACATTATAATAGAAACAATTTAAATTAGCCTTTAAAAGATAAATTACCAGTTAATTATTTATTTAAAAGAAGATTATTAAATAAATTCAAATTATTATTAACAAATATTATTAAATCAATTTAATTTTTAATGTCGATTATTGAATTGATATTGCCCCAAATTTCCGGGATGTCACAGCGTGGTTTTGTATAAAAAGCACGGCTTTGAAGAAATTGATCATAACATCGCGAGCCTCACACCCCGATTATGATGGGATTCTATATGATAAGCTGTATGCTCGCATTTTAGATAGTAGTGATTTGGGTCATCAGATTTTTGAGCCCTAGGTAAAGGATAATTCTGGGCCTCATGGTAGGGATGCGCAAAGTCCGAGTCCTTGGATGTTATTCTCATATTATATCCACTTTTAGCCATTTATGTTGTTGTATAATGGCGTCTGTGTCTTGGATGTAAGCCATGGATACAAATTTATCTTTCCACTATTTTTCTATCATCTTAGAAATCCATTTCCAATATGAGACTTACGGTTTTGATGGAATTTCCAAAATTGCTGTAATGACTTGCAAACATTTTAGCTACCCTTTTAGGTATCTTATATTCCGTTTTGTATATTCCGTTGACCTAGCCCGGATATATTACCTTAGACTTAGTCCAGATATTAGTACCTTATTTGAATAAGTTTATTTGAAAAGTGTTTTTAAAAGAATGTCATTAAAAATAGTATCAAGTATATTTTGGTATAAAAGTGTTTTGGTTATCATAAGGTAAGAACCCGTCTGTATTTATGGGTGGGCGTGGTCTTATGAGATACCCTTCTTTTCAAAGGTTTTGATAACATGGTCATCTTAAATTTCGAGTATCTCACACTAGTTTATCAAGCCTTATCCGGGTATTTTTAATACTCGGGTCAGGTCCGAGTAGTTTCAGGTTGAATTGAAGACGGTTGGAATTTCCAAATGAGAGATGGAGATCTTCATCATCGTATGGACGTATTCTATTATCCACTACATCTATTTCATATATTTTTTTTGTTAGCATTTGTAATGGCAGGTGTTATAACTATCCAGGCTGAATCTAGCTTAGACTCTAATATTGTATTTTAAAATTTTCCACTGTAAAGATTATTATTGAAGTAATATATATTATTCCATTGATGTGAGATTCTATTATGTCTTAATTTTCTTTCTACCCTTAATGATCCGTCTTTTTGTGCATTTGAGTTGGACATGTGTGGTTTATTGTCGATTCAAAGGGTATGGAAAAACGGACCATTACATTTGATATCGGAGCTGATAGTTAAGATAGAACCTTAGCTTTGTTGCGGTAAAGACTCATCAGAGATAGGGTTAGTAATACCCTAGGATGAGCGATTCATTAGAGATAGGGTTAGAACACCCTAGAATGAGTTTGAATGTATTATATATGAGTGCAAATTTGTTAGTGACTAATAATTATTTTGTATTGATTTATCTGTTAGTGATTTATGGATTCTGATCGATGCGCCTGATCACCGTTATCGATGTGGGTTAGTAAACATTTAAACAAGGCGAACCAACACACTGATTTTGAAAAATTGGTACAATAAGTATTATGTTTTGAATATAAAGTATATATTTTGAAAAGTTGTCTATTAGAAATGTGGATTAGAGAAATTTAAGTATGAACACCTTATGATTAGAATTTCACATTTTGACTATAAGATGTTTCATAAAGATAAAAGATAAGTAAGAAATCTGATAAGGTAATTAAGTTCTTTAATACTTATTCCAAAATAATAAATTAAGAAATGATAATGTTAAGTTACTATCATAAACTGATCAACTGTATGATACAAAGTTTAAGTACAAATAGCTTGTGAATTAAGTTTCACAATTTGACTGTAAGGTGTTTGATAATAAGATTTATTTAAGGAATGAACACATAAGATAAAAATGTATTTAAATGATTTTTTAAAAGAATAAAAGGATGAGAATTTAAATTCGAGCAAAATTTAAATGAAGTTAGCTAATATAAGATAAAATGAATTTATAAAATAGGTTTTATAAAGTAATCCCTAAAGGACTTTGAAAATGTATTATTTCAAATAAAAAGAGGTATTTTATGTTAATTAGTTCGATTGGCTCGAAAATAAACTAAAAATAGGCAAGAGATGTGTACGATAGTAAGCACTTCTCTTAAGTATTGTGATGACCCGCCCTTCTCGACCTCGAAAATCGACACAAAATACTCCACAGTATGATATGCCAACGATCAAGTGTCGGAAAAGACAGATTGTTGAGGACAAAGAAAGAAGGTAGAAGAAAGAAGGAACTAAACAATATCAGAATCTCACAGTCGCAGCGGAATAAAATATAATATATAATATCAGATCTTTACACAAATGAAAACTATATCTATTTTATACAATATCTCATCAGAGTATCTCAAACAACAACATTTACCAGTCAGACAATTTCATACAATCACAGCAGCGGATATATATACAAGTACGGATAATACGTCTTGGACTCCAGCTCCTCTCCTACTCCATAGCATTCCGTCCTGAACATATAATACTCGATCTGACCCGAGCATTATAATGAAATAACACCCAAGTCAGTTTGGAATACCAGATGATAATAATGCACCGAAATTGATTATCAAAGTTTCAAAAATCCTTTGAAAACAAAAGCATCTCGTAAGACCACGCCACAAATAAACATGTCGGGTTTTTACCATACGATAGCTAACACACTTTTCATAAAAATCCTCTAATATTATAATAGGGTCTATATACAAATACTTATAAAATAGCCGAAATTGTTACATCTATTAAATTCCAGCTACTAGCCACAGAGTGGATAATACAAATAAAACTCGTAAAAGGCTCTTAGGGAGAATGGATTTCCAACAATGACTAGGCACTGAGGTACCACCTGTCACAGTACTTGGTCTAGATCAGTGTACCGAGGACTATGCCCGATCCCCTACAACACAAGGCCCGAATTATCTCTTACAGGATAATCCTGAGTAAGATCACCCCACGGTTGGGATCAGCAACCGCACCACTAAGCCGAAATAAAAGGGACATCTAGACAAGAATGACCTTATCCGGAAATGGGTGCTGCCCACCAAGCCTTGCTGCATATCCCATGATTTTCAGTCATTCCCGGTTGATGAGGCTTGAGGATACGCGTTACCTTTTAGAACGTTTCACTTAGAATGCCCATCGCCCACTTTACGATGTTCCGAAAGCATTCATCCATACAAGTCTGTCCCGGGTTCGAACGGAACCGAAGGCACTACTCCTACTATATCCATTTTGGAAATATCCTCAGGATTAGGAGCGACTAGCCCTTACACTTCACTGCTCCATCTTCGACTCCGAACTTGTTTCCTACGAAAACGTACAAACTGGATCGAAGTGATTTTTGAGAAATAAATCTCGATCTCAGTCTCTTCGAAACGATCAACGCATTTGTCCAATATTGATAGTCGGGGATTTAACTATCAATTAACATTCACAAACATCCATCACACAATAAATAATTCCCACATTATTTATTTTCCTCAAAAATACCTTGTGAAATATAAATCCATTTCAAAATCCCTTTGAAACACTTTTAAAACCCAATTTTATCATGGAATAGATTCCCAAATCTTTACTTCCTCTGAAAACATCCAAGTACCAATATTTAAGGTTTAAAATAATTTAAATACTTTATTCTTGAAAATACATCAAAACATTCATATTAAAACTTCCTACATATTGATTTAAAATATATATCCTTTAGAAATATCTTGAATAAAACTGCTAAATAAAATATAAACTATTATCTTTTAAAATAAAGTTAAGTCATACTAGATTTTAAAATCAAAGCTATGAAATTTTATACAAGTTTCAAATAAAACTTTAACTATTTATCTTTAAAATATAACTATTTTACAAACATAAATATTAATAATATTCCTTTAAAACATAATACCATTTGTCACTTGGATAATTATTACTATAACTAATTAGTAAATATTTACTTTTGAAATCTTTGCAACCTATATAAGGATTTTCTTAAACATTCCTTTGAAATAATATTTAAAACCTTTATTTTTTACTTAGAAATCTACTTAAACGTACTTGGCTTCAGGGAAATACACTTCCGTTTAGAATAACCCAAGGAATTCTTTTTATCAATCCAACCGATTTACCCAATTCAATTTTACGTTCGTTCCGTAAAATTCCTTTCCACACTTTAAAATAAGCTCCTTTTATTTTTTTAAGACATTGCTATTTCCTGGAAATCATCTTCAAACATATGTTTAAAAATATTTAAAATACAGCTTCTAGAGATTATTTAATTGAAAATAATACTTAAGGAAATATGTAAGGATTTCCTAAGTACTTTAAATAAAATTTAAATTTTAAAATAATGTTATTAAATCAAATATTTATATTATAATTTCCTTTTGAAAACTTAATACTGCTTTATTTTTTTAAAATAATTAAATACCATAATTACTTAATCAAATATTTTCTTTCACTTAAAAACAATTTAAAATAATATTTCTCTCTAAAAATATTCTAAACATATTTAAACTACAAATTTATAATTTGACAGCTTTCTTAAAAACAAAATAAAATTTCCAGGAGAAAGCACACTTTCCATTCTTTAAAATATATCTCGCTGTTATTTTTAACAATTCTCAATTCCCCTTTTAAACCACAAATTCAAACACTTCATATTTTCAAACAATCACTTGAATTTAATTCTTTTTTTTATTCTTTATTTAAAAATTTCTTTAATTTTCCTTTAAACCCAATTTATTTATATTTAAATTTCCAGGTTGTATTCACTAAATTAAAGCACAACACACTTAAATTTCCAATTTATCTATCACAGTAACAAACAGAGCATAGCATAACAGGATCTAAAACAATTTTATCACGGAATATAAATGGGATATATTACAGAATATAAATAAATTTCCATTTGTGAGGGATCCAGTTGGATCCCTCCAACCTGTTTTCCCTGTATCCACAGATATTAGCACAACAATATATATCAATTCAATTTGATAATAATTATCATATTCAACCGATCAAGCAATCGTTTAGATATTGACTATTTAAATTAACCAGTATTCCATATGTGAGTGAGTTAAACTCACCTTGGGTTTTCGACGAGTGTTCAAATTTAAATTAAATCGAATGGCGTTCGATTTAACCTAAATTTTTTTACTTGCTTGGAACGATTCCAGCATTGCTCCACTGCGTCGTACGTGTCTCTGCAATTCCGGCGTCGTCGGTTTCATCGAAATCTGACAACGTATGCTCGAGTTACGAATTTTAAACGTTGCTACAGGCTTGCTCGAATCCAAACTCACGAATTAGGGTTGAACGGCGCACCATTCTCGATCACCAAGGCCACAATCAGCCACCACCGCAACAACGGTCTTCGAGAGCTCCACCCATGCCCCTAACCCTGTCGAACTCACGCATCCCTATAGCATGCGATTCGCGTGCGAACCGAAGACGAACGGCGCCAGAAAACTTCGCCATCGACAAGCGATAAACCATCACGACCGTCCACTTCGTAGAGCACGACGAGCTCTTCGACTTTCCTTTAGGAAGTTTTCGAAATTGTCGCATGGATTGATTGAAAATTGAGGAAGAAGAGTGAGCGTTCTCAGCCATTAAAAGATTTAAAGGCGACCCGAGAATTCCAATTAGGGTTTGGCTTGAACGCATATATATATACACACACACACATACATATATATATATATATGTATGTATGTATATATATATGTATGTATATATATATGTATATATGTATGTGTATGTATGTATGTGTGTGTATATATATATATATATACACATACGTATAACCCCTATATTTTATTATTAAATTCATTTTAAAGTAACTTATTCTAACGATCTCCAAATCACACTTGCCGCCTGGCGTTCCTAAGGTTTTATCTACGTTCCAAACACAATGGAACATGTTTCGGAGGCTAATTTGGTCGTACGCATGAGTTACGGAAATAAACGATCAATTTTAAATTAAATCGATTAAAATATTTTTATGTGTTTTAAGCTGTCGGGGTCAAACGACAACTCTGATTGCTACGAAAATTGAAATCCGATAATAACTCACTATTACGGATCCAATGGAACTAGTTTCGTCGAATTCCGAGACTGTGCCTCGCAAGGCTATTTTAACTCGTCGATTATTTCGAACGATTTTCAAATTCGTCAAAATCACTTAAAATTTCACTTTTAAACTTTACTAACTTAATAATAAATCATATAGGATCTATATTCACATTAGAAATCATTCTGATTAATTTCGAACCAAAATCTAATTATTTGCATTATTATATTATTAAATTTCATTATTAAATTAATATAAAATTTCAAATTCAACCTATCGACTTTTAATTCCATCCAATGGCCCAATATTAAAATTCAAATCCAAATAGACTTAAAATAAAATTTAGAATCTATTTATATTTATTTACACCCAGATTCACCAATTATCCCAATTCTTATATTAAGCTATTATTATTCAAATCTCAATTAAATTACCGTATATAAAGTTTTAACCAATTTTATTAATTTAACCAAAGTCTTTTATTTCAAAATTCAAATTATAACACATATTCAACATTTAAAATGAATTAAATGTTCAAATCTAGCGACCTAAAATTCCGAGTCGTTCCATTCCTCCCCCCTTATAAAAATTTCGTCCCCGAAATTTGCTAAGGTAGAAGAATGTTCCAAATTCAATAACAAAATCTACTTAGCGAAAATCTCAATTTCACTTTGCCTAAATTCATTAGTTTCAATTCAAAACTACTATCCCAAAATCCCTTTTTAATTAAATTTTAATTTGAAATCAATTTTTCGTTAACAAAACATTTCAAAAAAAATTCAAAAATTTTCCAACTCCCAAAATTTTCGAAGAATTTTGGCAGAGTCTCCTTTGTACAGAGGAGCTTTTGCAATATCACAATAGATATAAATATATATACATTGATCCACACGGTCGGAAAAACCAAAAACAGTTCATTTTCCTATTTTTGTTGCATAGGCGTACCTTTATTAGCATTTTTATAGCAAGCAGCTAAATAATATTGCATATACGCACTCCAACTCTATCTGCTGCCTCCTGTACCTGTACTTACTTAGGCAAACACATCAGTTTTTCAGTAAAGATGAAAATTTATTAACATTTTACTCATTTAAACTAATCAAACACATCAATTTCATAGTTTAACTAAGCAAACTTCAGAATTCAACATGTTAACCATATTTTATCAGCAATTTAAAGATTTCAATCACCATTTAATATTTCCTGACTAATCTAACTCCATTTTATTTCACTTAAATTTATTTACATTCAAGTTTACTATTCTCAATCCATATTCACATAAATATGATTAACATGTGCTTCACTAGCCACAATCTATTTCAATTCAATTCCAAATTGATTCATAATCAAATTCTTATTTTCAATTTGAAGCATTTGCATTCTTTTATGATCCATTTTCATGCATATGCAAAAGTCACTTAATAAAATTTCAATCCATTTCCAATTGATTCAAAAACCCATTTCTTTTGCTTCTTTAAACCAACTCAATTCCCAATACAACAAAACGACCAATTCTTATGCAAATTTTCATGTCATTCAAGCAAATAACCATGTCTTAAGCTTATAACCACTTCAAATTAATTCCAACTCAACTATATTAATTTCTTTCCATTCTGAATTATTTACAGCCCAAACATTCTTGCTTTATCACAATTATTGAATTAAATCTCTAATCTTACATTTCCAATTCATTATCCATATAGGTTTATATTAATATCATTCAGTTCTGGGTTATATACAACTCATATATTCTTATTTCATCATAATAATTAATTAAAATTCATTTCACTTGCATTTTAATTCTATTATCTTAACAAATTTACCGCAGACCACATATAAAGCTCAACCACAATCAATTTTTTTCAATTTGCTTAAGTTCTTTCAATTTCACAAAATTTCCATTTCTTCTTATTTCAAATTTTAATTTATTTTAATTTGATTTTCATCCAATCAGATTCCAATTCATTTACAAATTTTAATTCAATTTGTTATTTATTCAATCCATTTGAAATTTTAATTCATCTCCTCGATTCATTCTGAATTTTGTTAATAATATGACCACTTTAAATTATTCCCCTCATTTGAATTTATTTATAATTCAAACCATCACTATTATAATCTAATTCCATTATTCATTCACACTCTTAGCTTTTTATTGCCAAAATCAAATCCCATACTCGAACTGGGTTTTTATTTCCCTTTTCAAAATTTTCTTAACAAACCACCAAAATTTCATCCATGCCAATACAAATTCCATTTATTTAGTTTACACTAAATTCATCTTCAAGATTTTCTTTATTTAATTTAGCTTACGCTAAATTCATACTCAAACAATTTCTTTGAAATTAGTTGATTGAGAATTTAATTTATTAATTGTCGTTCTTACTTAATCGAAATTAAATTTTCTTTCAATTCAATTCTTTTCCAAAGTAAATTCAAGTCCACCTAAGTTTTTATTTAGCCAACTTGAGTTCATTTCATTTATTTTACTATTTTAAATAAAATTTAATTATATTCAAAATTATTTTTGACACGACTGGATTTTGATTTTAATTCAACCCAAATTCAACTCCATTTCATTTAATCGAAGTTAAATCCAATTCAATCCAATTTTAGTTCTCCATATACAAGTTCAAAACTTATTTACTAACCAAAGTTCATTCACATCCTTTATATTTTATATTTTCTTCATCTTATTTCAATTCACATTTCGTTTGAGATAAAGTTTGAATTCACCATACCATTCAACTATTTCCCATTTGTGATTATAATTCCATTTTCTATTTATAAGTTCACCAACTTATTTACTTAAAAGTTTATATTGCTCATTTTAATCCATTTACATCTTATAATCACAATTTCAAATTTTATATATATGTATCTCTGAATCCTTAAGGATACAAATTTTCTTTTACCTTCATCCTTTGCAAATTTTAAATCCACAATTTCAGATTATAAGTAAAATATTTAATAGCTTGTTGGTATAATTCTTTACTCAATGACCCACAATTACAAAGTCCTTTTACCTTTCAATTTAAACCCAAATCAGTTTAATTCTTAGCCCAATTTATTTAAATTATCCCAAGTTAAATTCAAATTTTATATTTACTTCAATATATTTGATTCACTTCCATTTACTCAAGTTAAATTTTAATTCCAAGATTATAATTTCTTTTCTTCCTTATTAATATCAACTTCACTTAATAAGTTCAATAGTTGACCCATTTTAGCCTTCACATTATTTAAATAGAATTTTCCAAAATTCAATTATCCAGTTTTATCTCAAAACCATTTGAAAAAATAATCAACTCATACCTACTTCGTATATTAAATCAAACTTCCCGATTTCTAAAACAATCTGTTTTTACCAAAGCAATTTCCTTTTTTTTAAACTTCTAAAACAACTTGTATCTCAAACAAGTCCAACAGATATCATAATCATTCAAATGGTAGCAATCCATCACTTTAGAAACTCGAAAATGAATTCTGATGATGTGGCCATCATCATCAGGATTATTTTCCAGCGATTGAAGTGAGTTCAGTGCTTCCTTACTTTCCCAAATTCATTTCGAAACAATTCTCATTCAAAAGTACTTCCCAAAATAATACTCCATCATTGCCTTCAAATCTTTGAAAAAAATTTCAAACACTCCCAAACAATCAAATATATATATATAATAATCTCAGAAAATTATTCTTTTTATATCAAATATAATTTTGGGTAAAATTATTTCATTTACCCACTTTAAAAACAATACTATGTCAGTTTATCTTGTTTAAGAGTTTAGAAACCCCTGTCGATACGGTTGTACTTTCCGTACCGACCAGAATTCATAAACACTCAACCGATAAGTCAACACGCTATAAAAACAATTTTATATTCACTAACAAGTACGCTCTCATATCTATTAATACACTCAACTCATTATAGAGTACTATTGACTCTGTTTAATTAGTAATTTCCCCACCAAAGCCTAGGTTGTCGCCAACCTAAGCTCTGATACCAAGTTTGACGACCCGCCCTTCTCGACCTCGAAAATCGACAAAAAATACTCCACAGTATGATATGTCGACGATCAAGTGCCGAAAAAGACGGATTTTTAACGAAAAAGAAAGAAGGTAGAAGAAAGAAGGAACTAAAAAATATCAGAATCTCACAGTCGCGGCGGAATAAAATATAATATATAATATCAGATCTTTACGCAAATGAAAACTATATCTGTTTTATACAATATATCATCAGAGTATCTCAAAAAACAACATTTACCAGTTAGACAATTTCATACAATCACAGCAGCGGATATATATACAAGTACGGATAATACGTCTCGGACTCCAGCTCCTCTCCTGCTCCATAGCATCCCGTCCTGAACATATAATACTCGGTCTGACCCGAGCATTATAATGAAATAACACCCAAGTCAGCCTAGAATACCTGCTGATACTAACGAACCAAAATTTATTATTAAAGTTTCAAAAATCCTTTGAAAACAAAAGCATCTTGTAAGACCACGCCATAAATAAACATGTCAGGTTTTTACCTTACGATAGCTAAAACAATTTTTATAGAAATCCTCTGATATTATAATAGGCTCTATATACAAATACTTATAAAATAGCCGAAATTGTAACATCTATTAAATTCCATCTACTAGACACAGAGTGGGTAATACAAACAAAACTCGTAAAAGGCTCGTAGGGAGAATGGATTTCCAACAATGACTAGGCACTGGGGTACCACCTGTCACAGTACCTGGTCTAGATCGGTGTGCCGAGGACCATGCCCGATCCCCTGCAACACAAGGCCCGGATTATCCCTTACTGTATAATCCCGAGTAAGATCACCTCGCGGTTGGGATCAGCAACCGCATCACTAAGCCGAAATAAAAGGGACATCTAGACAGGAATGACATTACCCGAAAATGGGTGCTGCACACCAAGCCTTGCTGCATATCCCTTGGTTTTCAGTCATTCCCGGTTGATGAGGCTTGAGGCTAAGCGTTGCCTTTTAGAATGTTTCACTTAGAATGCCCATCGCCCACCTGATGATGTTCCGAAAGCATTCATCCATACAAGTCCGTCCCGGGTTCGAAAGGAACCGAAGGCACTACTCCTACTACATCCATTTTGAAAATATCCTCAGGATTAGTAGCGACTAGCCCTTGCACTTCACTGCTCCATCTTCGACTCTGAACTCGTTTCCCACGAAAAAGTACAAATCGGATCGAAGTGGTTTTCGAGAAATAAATCTCTATCCCAGTCTCTTCGAAACGATCAACGCATTTGTCCAATATTGATAGACGAGGATTTAACTATCTATTAACATTCACAAACATCCATCAGACAATAAATAATTCCCACGTTATTTATTTTCCTCAAAAATATCTTGCGAGCTATAAATCCATTTCAAAATCCCTTTGAAACACTTTTCAAACCCAATTTTCTCATGGAATAGATTCCCAAACCTTTACTTCCTCTGAAAACATCCAAGTACCAATATTTAAGGTTTAAAATAATTTAAATACTTTACTCTTGAAAATACATTAAAACATTCATATTTAAACTTCCTACATATTGATTTAAAAAATATATATCCTTTAGAAATATCTTGAATAAAACTGCTAAATAAAATATAAACTATTATCATTTAAAATAAAGTTAGGTCATTTAGATTTTAAAATCAAAGCTATAAAATTTTATACAAGTTTCAAATAAAACTTTAACTATTTATCTTTAAATATAACCATTTTACAAACATAAATATTAATAATATTCCTTTAAACCATAATTTCATTTGTCACTTGGATAATTATAACTATAACTAATTAGTAAATATTTACTTTTGAAATCTTTGCAACCAACATAAGGATATTCTTAAACATTCCTTCGAAATCAAATTAAAAACCTTTATCTTTTACTTAGAAATCTACTTAAACGTACTTGGCTTCAGGGAAATACACTTTCGTTTAGAATAACCCAAGGAATTCTTTTTATCAATCCAACCTGATTTACCTAATTCAATTTTACGTACATTACGTAAAATTCCTTTCCATACTTTAAAATAAACTCCTTTTATTTTTGAAGACATTGCTATTTCCTGGAAATCATCTTCAAACATATGTTTAAAATATTTAAAATACAGCTTCTAGAAATTATTTAATGGAAAATAATACTTAAGGAAATATGTAGGGATTTCCTAAGTACTTTAAATAAAATTTAACTTTTAAAATAAAGTTATTAAATTAAATATTTATATTATAATTTCCTTTTGAAAACTTAATACTACTTTACTTTTTAAAAATAATTAAATACCATAATTACTTAATCAAATATTTGCTTTCACTTAAAAACAATTTAAAATAATATTTCTTTCTAAAAATATTCTAAAGATATTTAAACTGCAAATTTATAATTGAAAGCTTTCTTAAAAACAAAGTTAAATTTCCAGGAGAAAGCACACTTTCCATTCTTTAAAATATATCTCGCTATTATTTTTAACAATTCTCAATTCCCCTTTTAAACCACAAATTCAAACACTTTATATTTTCAACCAATCACTTGAATTGAATTCTTTTTTTTTAATTCTTTATTAAGAATTTCATTGATTTTCCTTTAAACCCAATTTATTTATATTTAAATTTCCACGTTGTATTCATTAAATCAGAGCACAACACAATTAAATTTCCAATTTACCTATCATAGTAACAAACAGAGCATAGCATAACAGGATCTAAAACAATTTTATCACGGAATATAAATGTGATATATTACAGAATATAAATAAATTTCTATTTGTGAGGGATCCAGTTGGATCCCTCCAACCTGTTTTCCCTGCATCCACAGATATTAGCACAACAATATATATCGATTCAATTTGATAATAATTATCATATTCAACCAATCAAGCAATCGTTGGGATATTGACTATTTAAATTAACCAGTATTCCGGATGTGAGTGAGTTAAACTGACCTTGGGTTTTCGACGAGCGTTCAAATTTGAATTAAATCGAACGGCGATTTAACCTAAATTTTTTACTTGCTAGAAATGATTCCAGAATTGCTCTACTACGTCGTATGTGTCTATGCGATTCCGGCGTTGCCAGTTTCGTTCTGACAACGTATGCTCGAGTTACGAATTTCTAAACGTTAGAATATAATTTATATAAACAATTTTCTATTTATTAATTTATTAATCTATACCGTGATAAAAAACAAGGCCGAAGTCATCTCCTTCTCCCACTATGTTGCTACAGGCTTGCTCGAACCCAAACTCACGAATTAGGGTTGAACGCCGCACCATCCTCGATCACCAAGGCCACGATCGGCCACCAACGCAACAATGTTCTTCGAGAGCTCCACCCACGCCCCTAACCCTTTCGAACTTGCGCATCCCTGTAGCATGCGGTTCACGTGAACCGAAGATGAACGGCACCAGAAAACTTCGCCATCGACAAGCGATAAACCATCACGACCGTCCATTTCGTAGAGCTCGATGAGCTCTACGAATTTCCTTTAGGAAGTTTTCGAAATCGTCGCATGGTTTGATTGAAAATTGAGGAAGAAGACTGAGCGTTCTCGGCTATTAAAAGATTTAGAGGCAGCCCGAGAATTCCAATTAGGGTTTGGCTTAAACGCGCGCGCGTGTGTGTGTGTATATATATATATATATATATATATATATACATACGTATAACCCCTATATTTTATCATTAAATTCATTTTAAAGCAACTTATTCTAACGATCTCCAAATCACACGTGCCGCCTGGCGTTCCTTAGGTTTTACCTACGTTCCGAACACAATGGAACATGTTTCAAAGGCTAATTTGGTCGTACGCACGAGTTACGGAAATAAACAATCAATTTTAAATTAAATCGATCAAAATATTTCTTTGCGTTTTAAGCTGCCGGGTTCAAATGACAACTTCGATTGCTACAAAAATTGAAATCCAATAACAACTAACTATTACGGATCCAATGGAACTGGTTTCATCGAACTCCAAGACTGTGCCAAGGAAGGCTATTTTAAATCGTCGATTATTTCGAGCGATTTTCAAACTCGTCGAAACCGCTTAAAATTTCACTTTTAAACTTTACTAACTTCATAATAAATCATATAAGATTTATATTCTCATTCGAAATCATTCTGATTCATTTCGAACCAAAATCTAATTATTTGCATTATTAAATT
The DNA here is from genome assembly GCA_030765085.1 of Allium cepa. NCBI lineage: Eukaryota > Viridiplantae > Streptophyta > Magnoliopsida > Asparagales > Amaryllidaceae > Allium > Allium cepa. The sequence goes on from CM060937.1 coordinate 382,645,636, forward strand.
ATTAAATTTCATTATTATATTAATATAAAATTCCAAATTCAACCTATCGACTTTTAATTCCATCCAATGGCCCAATATTAAAATTCAAATCGACTTAAAATAAAATTTAGAATCTATTTTATATTTATTTACACTCAGATTCACCAATTATCCCAATTCTAATATTATGCTATTATTATTCAAATCTCAATTAAATTACCATATATAAAGTTTTAACCAATTTTATTAATTTAACCAAAGTCTTTTATTTCAAAATTCAAATTATAACACATATTCAACATTTAAAATGAATTAAATGTTCAAATCTAGCGACCTAAAATTCGGGGTCGTTACAAGTATTAGTCTTCTTCTTAAGAGGATATATGGTACTAATTGTAGTACCCGGTTCCTTGGATTGTTTTGGAGTTACTCGATTTATATAATTTTCTTAAGTTAAAGAAATAACGTGAATAATTGATTAGTAATCTTTATGAAAGATTTTAAGCCAAAGATAAATTTGAATCACTGATTGAAAAGATAAAACAATATTCTCGACGTTTTGGACAGTCGAAAATTTCTAAATCACTCCAAACTCAGAGCTAAGAAATTTATGAAAACTTTTGATAAAAGATTGTGAAATACTTTGAGTGAATGAAATAAGATAAGAATAATTTATAAATCTGATTTATAAAGCAAAAAAAGGTTTAAGAGTTAAAAGTATGAGGATTTAGATACGGGTGGTTTCAAAATTTATTTTTCAAAGCTAGAAAATTAATACCGGTAAAGAAAAAAGTTTTATAACTTATGAATTTAAGATAATAGTAATTACAACAAAGTCTAAATTCTTTAGATAGACTGATTTAAGTAAAACCAATTTGAAATTTGGGATTTGTATATAATCTTAGGATGTAAAGGTATATCATACAAATATAGATTTAAGTCATGAACTATTAAGCAAAATAATGACTCCTCAAAAAGGTAATTATAACCTATAAAATGTTTTATTAATGATTTCCAGCAATAATTAAGGATTTGGATTTAAGTCTTTAAAATGTGATTGATTTACATAAGTTATTAGATGTAAATTGGATTTATGATACCATAAATCTAGTTATAATTTATGGTATCATAACATTCATAACACGTATACATAAGTTTTTCATATACAAGTTGTCTAACAAATCATTTGAATTTCAGGAGAGGTTTATCAAAACACTACGAAGGAAAATCACAGTCGTTTACATCACTATCGAGCGTGAAGAGTTGGAGGATCTAATCAAAACTGAAAACCCATCAAATAAGAAGATCAAAGCATTGAAAAATAATAGTTGGAGTATGATCAATTCATCCATAATTATAAAGAAGAAAAGCTCTAAAGGATCAGTAAGCTCTTCGTTAGGAAACTTGAAGAGGAATGATAGTTTTTTCAGAGGCAAACCATGTGAATGCAAATAAAAAAATAACATAAATTGGATACAATTAAAGCAAGCACATCGCACTAACATAACAGGAAATGATTAGAATATAAGTAAAATTTATAAAAAAATAGCTCGAACATAATCATATAAAATCAATTATTCCAGTTAGGATTTATTCCAATTAGGGTTAAATCGACTATTCCAATTAGGGTGTACGTAGAAATTCGTATAGAATATCCATACATAATCATATAAAATCCAGTAGACTCATAAAATCGGTTTATAAAATTTCATACCTAATCCGCTAGGAGAGATCTGTGAAGGGCTACCGCGACGATATGGATAGGAGTAGAATAAAGGACGTCTATCGTAACAATGATAACGAAGCAAGGTGGATTTTGTTGGAGGGTGAGGTAGATTTTGCTGGATCGAAAAGGAAAGCGTGAGGAGAAAAGTTTCTAAATAATGAAGAGGAAGGGAAACGTAACAGTAGACAAAAAAATTCATGAAATATTTTTTACTTTACGCGGGTGCAAAGCGGGAACGTGAAATCTTTTTATCTGCATTTATATTTTTTAGGGAAATACTTTTCGGTTGCATTTAGAAAGAAACGCCACAAATTTTTGCAACTATAAATGGTTTTTCTTGTAGTGATAAATAATATAAGTGTTAAAGGGAATATACTGAGTTAAAAGATTGTGGGAAATTTTTTTTATAAAGATAAATTATCTTTTGAGTGAAAAATGGTTTCTTTAGAATATTTTCCTTTAATAAAAATATTAGAAAATAAATATTTCAAGGAATTATATAAAGAAGCACCCTTTTAAAATGTTTGAACTTAAGATAAAAGTTTATGAAAAGTTTTTGAAAGTTAATGAATACATATGTTATATGTAGATCATCTCATCACACAACTTTGATCTAAGATTCGAGTACAGAACTTTGAGGCATTTACACTGGTCCAAAAAGGATTTATCACTCGATTCTTAATGACGAACATTGATAAGGATTTTTGGTTAGGTACTTTAGTTTTCTATCATAGTTGAGAGCCATGCTAGGGAAGCAAAGAGCGAGATTAAAGTTCGCACTAGAGGATCAGGAGATCGATAATAGTTCGGAAATAAAGTTGCATATTTGAATAGGAGATCGAATAAGATATTTCAAACGGATGATCTGTGTATATTATGCGGAATTAAGTTTGAAGATAAATGTTTTGAGCAAATTTTTGTTTTGGGTAATTTCGAGGAAGAAATTTAAGTAGGGAAGAATGTAACAACCCATAACTTCGCTAATTCGAAAATGAGAGATTTCGTTTGTTTTAAATTTAAAAAGGTTTAAAACTTAAATAAACAAGTTATGTATAATAGATAATAATAGAAAAAATATTTATTCTTATAGTTTATAATTTAATAAGTATAAATTTGGATTTTAGAACAAATCAACAAATTTACGTTTTGTTAAAAATAAATAAACGCTAAAATAAATAGGTTTAAATATTTATTTAAAAAGATAAATCTTATTGAAAAAATTGAGTAAATATAATAAAAGTATATTCAAATATTTAAAAATATGTTAATAATTGTTTTACAAAATAACCAAATTTTGTCGCATTTTGTCAGTTTTACACACTTTAAAATTAGAGATTTTGATATTATTTAAATATGACTTCAAAATGTAAAGAGACATATTTTAATCTATTTAAAGAATTAAAAAGTCCATTTTTAAATTTGGTTTACATAAATAAATAGTTTAACTAAAACGTCAAAATGTGACCGTAAAATATTTTGTCAAAAATCAACGTTTCGTCGATTTAAAGTTGTCGCAACATCGTCGCACCTTTATTTTCTTATATAGAAACATATATTCAAATAGTGTAAGTATTAATTAAGTCACTAATCAAGTTTACTTTCACTAAACATACTTAAAAAATTCTAAAATATAATTAAGAAAAAGTAAGCATAAAAAGACAAACATGTCATTTCAAAGCAAAATGCAAACATCAAATCAAACCAAACATAATTATTATATACCTTACCTAATACTTAAGTGAAAATTACATAAAGTAATGATTTAAAATGTGATGTTAAGTGTTGAAAAAATAAGGTTTCTTAAAAAGTAAGTAAAGGGCATTTTGGTCTTTTTACAAAATATTATTTTAATCCAAAACTTTTTCTATAAATAAGCATCAACTTTCTTACTTTTTTACACTTCTTCTTCCTTTTTAAGCTTTTCTTCCCCACTTTAATGGCTTCTTCTTCCCTCTTTTCCTTACTAACTTTTCAAAACCGTATCAAACAAAGTCAAAACTCCACCAAATTTTGCCAAAGACCTCATAATATCAACCAAATATGGTTTGGCACCTAAGAAGTGAAGAAATGATGGAGGATGGTTGAGAACCTGCTGTGGCGGAGCCTTATGGATGTTTGAGAGGTGGTGGTCGAGCACTTTGAAGCATGGTGGTAGAGTTTACGTGATGGTTTGGTGTAGTTAAGAGGATTTTGTGAAGCGTTGTTGCATATGAATGTTGGTGGAAAGAATTAGTTAAGTTAAAGGTGAGTGCTCATATTTTGAGTTAATAATTCCAAAAATTATTTCAATTTAATTACATAAAAAGTTTGGTATATGTTGGTTGATATTAGATGATAACTTCGTTTGATAATGATAAGAGATATGATTAGTAATTAATCATAGTTAATTAAATAAGGTAAATCCATAGTAATATGTGTGCGGCAATTATTTAGCATCTTAATGATTTCAAAACATCTAAAAAGATTGAAAATGATATTATAATAATATGATTTATAATATGAAACGAAATGAAAAATGAGTTTGAAATATAAAAATATTGTTTAAAATGGGTTTAAAGTTATTTAGAAATGTTTTATAAACATTTAAAAGTGTTTCCAAGAAGTTTGAAAAAAACTGAAAAACAAGTCAAAACTAGGCGCGTCGCGTAACGGTAGTTAGCGATTTCGCGCCATAAAAGTTCAATAAGTATATAAAGTGGAATATAGCATGGAATTCTCTGAAATAAGAATTTTCCAGTCTATTATATCCATAGTTTTCCAATGAAAAAGTAAATTAAGATTTCATCAAGTAGTTTCATATGTGCAAAACAATTTTCTAAAAACATCATGGTTTTGTGGTTCGAAATCCAAAATGTGATTTCTTTATAAATGATATTTTTAATTGATTAAAAATATGAAATAAATTTGGTAAATCTATTAAAATGGTTTAAATGAGATTTAGAATGGAAAATATGAAATTTCAAATATTAAAAAGTTGTTTAAATCAAATAAGCTTATAAAGCACATTTCGCAGTACTTTTTTGCTGCCATTTCTACGACTTTTTAAAAGAAGATTTAAACGTAACGATATTTCATAGAATCAATTATGAATGTTTTCAAAAGAAAAATTAAGAGTTCAAAAGATAATTTGGAATCTTATAATTAATTCCAAAATAAAGCTATCAACTAAGTATGAGGAAACGATTAGTGCATTTGCCCCACCTGTGAGATTTGGTAAGATAAAAAAGGTGCTTAACTAAGGTTAAGGATGGAGCAACTAGTGCCCTGAACTTATCTGGCTTATATTTCCTCTTTTTAGGCGAGGGGTAGAATAGATCGAAAGGAAAATCCAGATGATCTAAAAGATCATATTTAAGTTTTTTTCAAGTTAAAAGAAAAGAAACAATTTTTTTGAATGTTAATTAACCACTTAACATCTTTTATTCGGTGATTGGTATGAAGGAATCGGGATCGGATTTGGGTTATTCCTATCCGAAAAATCGGGATCGGGTTTGGGTGACTCCTATCCGAAAATCACTTCAAACTAATTTTCGAAATCCCATATGAACTTAACATTTTTTATTCGATGATTGGTACGAAGGAACAGGGATCGGGTTTGGGTGATTCATATCTGAAAAAACCGAGATCGGATTTGGATGATTCCTATCAGAAAACCCTTCAAACTAATTTTCGAAATAAACATATTGAAGACAAAGATCTTCATGTTGTAGTATTACTTGCCATTAGTCTTTGGAGGTGAAATTTACCATATCTAAGGTGGTGGTGGTACTCTGTTATGAAAAGCTTTGGTTTGCAAGAATATGATTTGAAGTTAAGAAATGAATCTTTGATTAAGATTTAATAAATGATTTGGGAATATTATCCCTAAGTTAAAAGTTATAACTTGAATATAAGAAATCATTGATTAATATTTAATGAATGATTTGGAGAGTTTTCCTAAGTAAAAGAGAAAATGATTTGGAATTATTCCAGGATTTAAGAAAGGGTTAAATCAACCAAATGATTTGATAAATGAGGCTTAATGATTCCATATACTCTTGAAATGAAAATGGAATAAATTGAAAAGGATAAATCTAAGAAAGATGTATGATTTAAATAAAAGATGAAGTAATTGATTGATGATTGCTACATATGAACTTAACATCTTCTTATCGATAATTGGCTTCGGAGGAACCGAAGTTGGATTTGGGTGATTTCTATCTGAAAACCACTTTGAACCAATGTATAAGTTCGAAATGAAGACATATTGAAGATGATGATTATTGAAGACCGTGAATCTTTATAGCATAAGAACTGCTTGTTGACATGCTTTGGGTCGCTCCCATTATAGAGTATTTATAGCGGTGATATTCTCGTAGTGGAGATTTTTTTGGATTACAAGGGCTCGCCTAGTAATAGACGATGAAAGTGCCTTCGGTTTCGTTCAGTCCCAGAACGAATTAGTATAAACGAATGTCCGACATTGCATTTCTAAGACATAACGTTTGAGTTTTACAAATGTGCATCTGCTTGGTGGCGGAGAATACAACTTCTCTTAGCTTAACATCCTTCTTTGAGACATACGAGCTCAGAGGTCATATGCTTTTGGGAGTCAAATAGTGATCCAAGGAATGGCAGTGTGGCATTCAAAGTGGAACATGTTATGATCAAAGTGTGGTTTTATATGAAAAGTGTGTCTTTGAATAAATTAATCGTAGCATCGCGAGCCTCACACCCCGATTATGATGGGATTCTATGTGGTCATATGTATGCTCGCATTTCGGATAGTAGTGATTTGGGTCATCGAATGTTCTGAGCCCTAAGTAAAAGATACGTCTGGGCCTCATAGTAGGGATGCGCGAAGTCCGAGTCCTTGGATGTTATTCGCAGATGGTATCCACTTTTAGCCATTTATGTTGTTGTATAATGGCGTCTGAGTCTTGGATGTAAGCCGTGAATACAAATTGATCTTTCCACTATTTTTCTATCATGTTAGAAATCAAATTCCAATACAAGATTTACGGTTTTGATGGTATTCCAAAAATTGTTGTAATGACTTGCAAACATTTCAGCTACCACTTGAGTTATCTTATATTCCGTGTGGTATATTCCATTGACCTAGTCCAGATATATTAACTTAGACTTAGTCCTGATATTGATACCTTATTTGAATAAGTTTATTTGAAAAGTGTTTTTAAAAGAATGTCATTAAAAATAATATCAAGTATATTTTCGTATAAAAAAATTTGGTTATCATAAGGTATGAACCCGTCCGTATTTATGGGTCGGCGTGGTCTTATGAGATACCCTTCTTTTCAAATGTTTTCATAACATGGTCATTTTAAATTTCGAGCACCTCACGCTAGTTTATCAAGCCTGATTTGGGTATTTTTAATACTCGGGTCGGATCCGAGTAGTTTCAGGTTGAATTGAAGATGGTTGGAGTTTCCAGAGGAGAGCTGGAGATCTTCATCATTATATGGACGTATTCTATTATCCGCTACATCTATTTCATTTGTTTTGTTGTTTGTTAGCATATGAATCGGCAGGTGTTCTAACTGTCCAGGATGAATCTAGGTTAGACTCTGATATTGTATTCTAAAATTTTCCACTGTAAAGATTATTATTGAAATAATATATATTATTCCATTCGTGTGAGATTTGTTCTGTCTTTATTTTCTTTCTACCCTTAATATCCGTCTTTTTGCGCAATTTGAGTTGGACATGTGTGGTTTATTGTCAATTCAAAGAGTACAGAAAAACAGGCCATTACAATTAGTAAATTAATTAATACTTACACCATTTGAATATATGTTCCTATATAAGAAAATAAAGGTGCGACAAGTTTTAGTCGACAAAACGTTGATTTTCGATAAAATGTTTTTCGGACACATTTTGATGTTTAGTTAAACTATTTATTTATGTAAACCAAATTTAAAAATATATTTGTATGATGTTATTTAAAAATATAAACACTTATAAATAAACTAAAATAATTTATTTAACCATTGAAACATACTTTTCTAAAATCAGCATTTTGTCTCTTTTGTCGACATAGGTAAATGTTACTATTTTTATGTACACTTCTCTCTCCAGATCCTATCTAATATTATTTGAATCATATAACCTTACCTATTTTATATTTAAAATTATCTTAAATTTAATTTTTAAGAGTGGTCAAATTCTAGGTCGTTACATTCTCCCATACTTGAAAGAATTTCGTCCTCGAAATTACCCCGAACCTAAAACTCAAAAGAGTTTGCCTAAAACATTTATCTTTAAACTTATTTCCATATAATATACACAGATCATCTGTATGAAATATCTTATTTGGTCTCCTATTCGAATACACAACTTTATTTCCAAACTAGTATCGATCCCCCGACCTTTTAGTGCGGACTCCTTTAAGACTTCTAGATCAGAACCTTTGCCTTCTTTGCATAGTTCTCAACAATAATAGAAAACTCAAGTATCCAACCATAAACCTTCATCAATGTTCACCATCAAGAATCGAGTGATAAAAAATTTTCGGACCAGCGTAAACACCTTAAAGTTCAGACTCAAATCTTAGATCAAAATTGTGTTATCAGATGATCCACATATAACATATGTATTTTTTAACCTTCAAAACTTTCATAGAAACTTTATCTTAAGTTTAAACATTTTATAAAGGTGCTTCTTTATAATCCCTTTAATTATTTATTTTCAAATATTTTTATTAAGGAAAAATATTCCAAAGAAACCATATTTCACTCAAAAGATGATTTATCTGTATTATAATTCCCACAATCCTTTAACTTAGTATATTTCCTTTAACACTAATATTATTTATGAATCATTTCGTAAATCTATTACTTAAGTTTATTTTACTTATAATTTATGCAATTCAATCACATTTTAAAGACTTAAGTCAAAGTTGTTAATTAATGTTGGAATTCATTAATAAAACATTTTCCAGGTTATAATTACCTTTTTGAGGAGTCGTTATTTTACTTAATAGTTCATGATTTAAATCTATCATTGTATGATATACCTTTACATCCTAAGAGTATATAAAAATTCCAAATTTCAATTTGGTTTTACTTAAATCCATCTGTCTAACAAATTTAGGCTTTGTTGTAATTTACTATTATCTCAAATTCATAAGTTATAAAACTTATTTCTTATTTAATACTATTATTAGTTTTCTAGCTTTAAAAAACAAATTTTAAAACCACCCATACCTAAATCCACATACTCTTAATCTTTTTTTCCTTTACAAATCAGATTTATAAATCATCCTTATCTTATTTCATTTACTCAAATTATTTCACAACCTTTTATTAATTTCTTTGCTCTGAGTTAGGTATGATTCGGAAATTTTCGACTAACCAAAATCGTCGAAAATTACGCATTATTTTAGCAATTAGCGATCGCAATTTAGTTCAAACACTTTTATAAAGATTACTAATCAATGATTCACATTATTTCTTTAACATAAGAAAATTATATAGATCGAGTAACTCCAAAACAATCCAAGGAACTGCATACTACCAATAGTATCATATATCCTCTTAACAAGAAGAGTAATACTTAAGAGAAGTGCTTACCATCCGAACACATCACTTGCCCATTTTTAATTTATTTTCGAACCAATCGAATTAGTTGTCATAAAATATCTCTTTTTATTTGAAATATTACCATCTTCAAAATCCTTTAGAGATTACTTAACAAAACCTATTTTATAAATTCATTTATCTTATATTAATTAACTTTATTTAAATTACCACAATTCTTTTACTCGAATTTAAATTCTTATTCCTTTTATATTTTTCATTTTACATAATCATTTCTATTATTTAAATACATTTTTATCTTATATGTTCATTCCTTAAACAAATTTTATTATCAAATACCTTATAGTCAAATCGTGAAACTTAATTCACAAGGTATTAGTGCTTAAACTTTTAAATCAAACAATTGATCAATTTATGATAGTTAACTTAACATTATCATTTCTTAATTTACTATTTTGGAATAAGCACTAAAGATCTCCATTACCTTATCAAATATCTTACTTATCGATTACTTTCTGAAACATCTTATAGTCAAACTGTGAAATTCTAATCATAATATGTTCATATTTAAATTTCACTAATCTTGTTTTCTAACTGTACAACTTTTCAAAATATATACTTCATATTAAAAATATAATCCTAGGTAAAATTATTTTACTTACCAAATTTTTCAAAATCAATGTGTCAGTTTGCCTTATTTAAATGTTTAGGAACGCTCATCGATAACGGTGATCAGGCGCATCGATCAGAATCCATAAATCACTCAATAGATAAATCAACACAAAAAAATTTATTAGTCACTAACAAATACGCATTCATATATAATACACTCAAACTCATTCTAGAGTTTTACTAATGCTATCTCTAATGAGTCACTCATCCTAGGGTATTACTAACCCTATCTCTAATGAGTCTTTACCCCACCAACGCCAATGTTCTCACTTAACCTTCAGCTCTGATACCAAATGTAATGGCCTATTTTTCCATACCCTTTGAATCGATAATAAACCACACATGTCCAACTCAAATTTCACGAATAAGCAGATCATTAAGGGTAGAAAGAAAGACGGAACAGAATCTCACACGAATGGAATAACATATGTTATTTCAATAATAATCTTTATAGTGGAAAATTTTAAAATACAATATCATAGTCTAACCTAGATTCAGCCTGGATAGTTATAAACCCATGTCCTTACAAATGCTGAAAACAACAAAATAAATGCAATATATGCAGTGGATAATAGAATACGTCCATACGATGATGAAGATCTCCAGCTCTCCTTTGGAAACTCCAACCTTCTCCAATTAAACCTGAAACTACTCAAATCTGAACCGAGTATTAAAAATACCCGAATCAAGATTGATAAATCAGCGTGAGATACTCAAAATTTTAAATATATAGATCATGATGATGTTATCAAAACCTTTGAAAAGAAGGGTATCTCATAAGATCATGTCCAAACATAAACATGGACGGGTTTTTTCCTTATGATAACCAAACACTTTTATACCAAAATAATTTATAGTATCTTTAATTACATTCTTTTGGAAAACATCTTTCAAATAAACTTATTCAAATAAGGTATCAATAACCGGACTAAGTCTAAGGGAATATATCCGGACTAGGTCAGCGGAATATACCGAATGAATATATGATACTAAAAGGGGCAGCTAAAATGTTTGCAAATCATTACAGCTATTTTGGGACTACAATAAAAACCGAAAATCTCGTATTGGGATTGAATTTCCAGCATGGTAGGGAACTAGTGGCCTTTTCTACAATAGATAATTTAGATAAATTTGAACATAAATCCAACAAAGGTATCTTTATCGGATATTCTAATAGAAGTAAAGCATTTAGAGTTTATAATTTAATAACTAACACTACTGAAGAAACAATGCATGCATCTTTTGATGAAAATTTTAAAGATACTGTACAAATAGAAGATGGAGAAGATTTTGTAACTTTAAATAATGAACCTAATGAAACTAATTGTGAAATCATTCAACCTAATAAAAGAATTAGGTTATTAAAAGATCATCCTGTAGAAAATATACTAGGAAATATTGTATCTATAGTTAAAACAAGAAATCAACTAAATAGTATGAGTATGTAGCTTTTATATCAACTATTGAACCTAAAAATCCAAAGGAAGCATCATCTGATGATTCATGGATTCTTGCTATGCAAGAAGAATTAAATCAGTTCACCAGAAATGATGTGTGGGAACTTGTTCCTAGACCCGAGGATAAAAGTATAATTGGAACAAAATGGGTTTATAAAAATAAAATGAATGAACTTAGTGAGGTCGTGAGAAATAAATCTTGTTCAGTCACGCAAGGTTATTGTTAAGAAGAAGGAATTGATCATGACGAAACCTTTGCACCCGTAGCAAGACTAGAAGCTATTAGGATTCCATGCATAACAAACATAGTTCCCACGATGCCTTAATCGCCTTTCTCAAGCTAGCCACTTGGAATTGTACTTGCCATGATACCACTGATAACCTTTAGTTCTCTGCTTTTCTCACGATAACCACTTTCTCAAAATGTGGCAATAAATGCCTTGAGGGACATTTCCCCCAAAGGGCCTAACGTATTGGACACCACCATACATACTCACTTATTTCGAATTTGTGTCTGTCCGACCACATAGTATCCCATATCATCTTCCGAGATGTGAGGCTGGTGAGGCTACGCTCAATTTCTTCAAAGCCATGTTTTCATACAAAACCACGCTTTGATCATAACACGTTCCACTTTGAATGCCACATTGTCATTACACGTTATATGACTGATTTCGAGAAAAGTATAACTTCCTGAGCTCATATGTCTCGGAAACGGGTGTTGAGCTAAAAGTATTTTTCATCTCCACCACCAACTGATATATATTTATAGAAACCACTCAAATACGATTTAGAATACAATGTCAGACAAACATCCATAGAAGTTCTTTCTAGGACTGAACGAAACTGAAGGCACTTTCCTCGGCCATCACTAGGTGAGAAGCCCTTGCAATACGAAAAAATCTCCACGGACCACTACTATAAATAACTATATAATGGGAGCGACCTAAAGCATGTCAACAAACAGTCCTCGCGCTATAAAGATCCTCGGTCTTCAATAATTATCATCTTCAACATGTCTTCACTTTCCAATGTATATATTAGCTAAAAGTGGTTTTTGGATAGGAATCGCCCAAATCCGACCCTGGTTCCTTCGAAGCCAATCATTGCTTTAAAAGATGTTAAGTTCATATGTGGATATCAATCATCAATCAATTACTTCATCTTTTATTTAAATCAAATATGTTCCTTAGATATATTCTTTTCAATTTATTCCATTTTCTTTGCAAGAGTATATGGAATCATTAAGCCTCATTTATCAAATCATTTGGTTTATTTAAACCTTTTGTAAATCCTGGAATAATTCCAAATTTTCTCTTTTATTTAGGAAATTTTTTTCATATCATTCTTTTAAACTTAATCAAATATTTCTTATATTCAAGCTATAAAAATATTCCCAAGCCATTCATTAAATCTTAATCAAAGATTTCCTTCTTAACTTCAAATCATATTCTTGCAAATCGAAGATTTTTATAACAGAGTACTACTGCCACCTTAGATATAGTAAATTTCACATCCTGCGACTAATAGCAAGTAATCCTACATCATGAAGATCTTCGTCTTCAATGATCTTTGTCTTCAATATTTTTTATTTCAAAAATTAGTTTGAAGGGATTTTCGGATAGGAATCACTCAAATCGAATTATGGTTCCTTCGTGCTAATCAATGATAAAAATGATTATTGAAAGATTTGATGATTGATCTACACATTTCCTTTTATCAAATATCTTTGATAGATATAGATCTTTATAAAATATTCTTCTAGTAAATATGGAACCATTAGATCCTTCCTTTGAAATTTATCGAATCATTTGATTTACTTAAATCTTTTTGAACTTGGAATAATTCCATTTTATTTCACCTTTTATTTAGGAAAACTTTAATATAAACTTTAAAGTATCCGGGCTTTTCCTTCGATCTGTTCCACCCCTCATCTAAAAGAGAAAACAAGGGCCATGTAAGTTTAGGGCACTGGTTGCTCTATTCCCAACCTTAGTTACACACCTTGTTTTACCGTTTAGCTCTCGCAGGCGGAAAAAATCTACTAGTCGTTTTCACATACTCTGTTATTAATCTTCATTTTAGAAATTATTTATTAAACTTTCAAATCATCATTTAAAACACTTAATTATTCTTTTAAAAACATTTCTAAAAAATTTGAAAATGTATTGTTACGTTTAAATCCATAATTCTTAGGTTATTAAAATGCGTTGCTAAAATGATGCAAAAATCTATATTATTCAAAATGATTTTTATATCATTTAGAAATCCATACTTTCAAATTAAATATTTTTTTAAAACATTTTAAATTATTTGTAGATTTATTTCATATTTTTAAAATATTTAAAATATCAATATTAAACTTTAGTCTTTTTACTGCAAAAGTGAAATTTTTTTGGAAATTTGTTTTGGACATATTTAAAATATACAAGATGAAATCTTGATTTTCTTCCTTTATATCTTTAAACATATTTAAATGTTTATAAAACAGTTCTAACTCATTTTAAAACTATCCAAAAGGTTTAAGCATTTCATATATACCATTTCATTTTCGAAAGTAAAATAATTTCCTTTGTGTTTATCCACATGTATTAACGTGACTTGGTAAAGCAACTTAACAATCATATTAAACAATCAATATTCGATGATAAAAGCAGATATAATGTAACGAACTCTAATTTTTGACAATTAAAATTATTAAATTAAATAAGTTTTGGAGTTTGATGTTGTGAAAAAAATATTTAATAATAAGATAATAATTAGAATGAAATGTGATGGTGTTAATTTAAGATAATATAACTACTTTAAATGCAATTCCATTAATTGAAATGATTAAAAAGTTATAATTAGTTATAGATTGTAAATTAATTGTAATAATTTGTGTATCAATTGATAACTGGATTAAAAGAGTAATTAATAATTTTAAATGTTGTATTAACTAATGAAATAATGTGTAATAAATTGTAATTGGATAGAATTAGTATTGTGTAAGTTGGCATAACATTTGGTTGTAAATAATAACTAATAAATGTGATCAAAAGTAAATGGTGACAATTATTATATGTACCTATTTATTTAGTCTGTTGAATTAATTGGAAATCAATTGCAATTAAATGTAATTAAATATTATGTTAATGGAAATTAAGATGAAATTGGAGAATGTTAATGTAATAAGATATAAAACAAAGTTAATTATGCCCATAGAGTAATGATTGATTGAATAAAAAGATTGAAACCAAAGTAAATCAATTTATTGGAATTAAATTATATTAATTAGATTTAATTGCATTTGAAATTGAACATTGTAATTAGTGCAGCATTTAACACTGAATTGATATGCAAATTTGTTTTAAATTATTGTAAACGGCTAAGTAATCAAAATTGATGAAAATTGTTGGTTATCAAATTTGAAACTAAAAGGTGATTTAATTAATATAATATTAATTTATTTAATTAATGTGAAAATAGTCATTTTGGCCATTGTCTCGGATTTCAACGAAACTAGTTTCATCGGATCCATAACGGTGAATTATTGTAGGATTTCAAGTTTCGTAGCGATCGGACTAGTTGTTAGATCATACGGACTCGAAACGCCTAGAAATTAATTTAACTGAAATCAATTTGAAATAAGCTGATTTTAAGCTAACTTCTTTATATGATGGAATTAGGACTTGAAATATATTCCATTCAATTTTAAAACAGCAAAAATATTTTTTTTGATATATGGGATGACCCACTTTCGTTTTGGAAGAAAACGGGGCTTTTGGGTCACTATTGTCGTTTGTAATAATTGGATACATGTTTATTTTCTTATCGGGCTTTGTCAATATAAATAGTCTTGTTTTCCCAAAACCCAAGAAGTCATTTTTCTTATTCTATACGTACAAGTTCATCTGTTTGTTCTCCTTCTCAAATGGCAGAAACCCAAATTTCTAGATTCAATTGTAAATCAAAATCAAATCGATAAATTAAAACTCCTCAAACTATATCATATTATATATCGATTCGAAACTCTCGACGAGCGCAACTCAAATCTGTAGCTTGTTTTTGCAATCAGATTCCGGTTTGTCTAGTATTGCCCAAATCATTCTCGACGAGCGCAACTCAGCTCGCCAACCTATGTTGGTTGTTTGAGATGTTGACGGTCGAATCATTGCATTCACTAGGTTTTAAAAAGGTGGGGCAGCGACTGTTTTGGTATGGTCACGATCGAGATGAAAAGAGGAGCGCGTGGGGTCAGGCGAGCTCGTGGAAGGTCGGCAGCGAAGTCCGGGGGCTGCGATGGCCGACAGCGGGGTGGGGCTTTCAATCGACGGGACGCGGCTGGTGTTCCTGTACGCAGGAGATGGAGTAGGGTTCTCCTGAGGAACCAGATGATAGAGTGACATGTCAGCGAGGTATTGGGTGCTACATTATATTTTTTTCAAATTTCAATTTTAATTTACAAATGTTCTAATGTTAATAACTTTTGCATGCGAGCTCTGATTCACGCACAGTTTGTTTCACTGGGATCGTATCGAAATTCAGACATTATGACACTTGTTTGGACGTATTTTGAGGCCGTTCAAATTTGGGTCCTATTTTGGGTTTCAAATCGGTTAAAATCAAAGGTGAGTGTTTTGACCCACTCACAACTACTAAATTATCTTATGTTGGTTAAATAAAATTTATGATGTGATTAGAAGTTCACCGATTGCTGTTCGGAATATTTAAATCATCATTCCAGTTAATTTGAATTTATTTTGAATTTAATTGCCATTTAATTCAATTTTGAATTTAAATTTCAAGTTAAATACTTGTTAATGATAATCATTTACTCGTTGAAACTTATTGGTTGAATTGAATGATGATTGTGATGGATGTTTGATTGTTGATATTCGATGACTGGATGTTATATTTTATATTGTTATAACACTGCAAGTTCTAATGGGTTGAAATGATATATACCCGAAAGATCTATAGATTAGGGAAAATTGTTATGGGTTGAAATGATAGACTCGAATGATTTTGTGGATTTTGAATTTAACTGGGGATTGCGGATTGAAATGATATATATCCGTTAATTAAAATATTTACGGATTGAAATGATAAATATCTGTATCATTTGATCATAGGGTAGAAAATTATATATGGACACCGGATTGGTTAAATTAAATGATTTTAATTCTTAAATTTTGAATTCAGTTAAATTATAATTCGAAATAAAATTTGGTTTATATAAACAGAATTATTTTCGAAATTCCAAGTTTTAGATGTTGAAATGGAATTGATTTAATGAATTGTTTAAAGAATTAAATGGCAGTTTCAAAATTGGATTTTAAAGAATAAATGAAATTTATCGAAATTGAGTTATTGAAATTATTTGAAAACAAATTGGAAATCTATTTAATCTGAAGTGGTTTAAATTGATAATCCGAACATGGACTTTAAATTAATATTGATTAAAGGGTTAAATGAGAACTTGAATTCGAAACGAATTTTAGTTAGTTGATTTGGAAAAAAAACTGGACATGGTCCGGATGTATTGAAATAAAAGAAATGGCTTAATGTTGATATTAATTTAAATTTAATTATTTTAATATCAACTGTTTAAAGATTTATTATTTTAGAAAAAACCCTAATTTCTAAGATTTTCAACTATTAAACTATTTTAACCTATTATAAACAATATTAAACTATTTTAACCTATATTTAAACCGTTTAAAGTATTTAAAGTATTTTAAACTATTTTAAAGTATTTGAAACCAATTTAAAGTATTTTAAAGTATTTAAACTATTTTTAATATTATAAACTATTTTAATCTATTTTCAACTATTAAAACCAGTTAAACTATATTTAAAGTATTTTAACCATTTAAAATCTAATTTAACTATTTTAAAATTATGTTAAACTATTTAAACTATTTTAAAATTTCAGATTGGGTAAGATTCAAGTGTTTATATTTAAATCCTTTATTTAAAGAAAATTTGGTTAAATGAAGTTATAATCTAAGTTGGAAATTGAAATGATATTTTCTAGAGAATCAATATATTTGAGTAAATATGATGATATTGAAAAGAGGATTTAATCTATATTTTCGATATGGTTTTGAAAGTGAATATGATTTCGAAAGTGATATGGTTTAAATTGAATATGATTGTAATGATCCTGATTTTTGGGTCAAATTTAAATTTGTAAATAATTTAATTTTTGAAATTAAATTTTGAATTTATTTGGTATTTTCAAAAAAATTAAACAGATATTTGTTTGTTCATTAATATAAATGTATATAAATATGATTTTTAAATAGAATTTCTATTTGGAAATTTAGAAATAAATATTTTGAATAATATATTAATTATAAATTTAATGGTGAATTAAATTAAAAATTTCCTAAACAAATAAAAATGTATTTTTGTATGTAAAAATAAATGTGAATAAATGTGATATTTCAAAGATAAATAGGATATGTGTTTATTTGAATTTGATTAGAAATTTAAAATAAATAGATGATGATGGAATATAGAAATATATAAATAAAAGAAAGGGTTTAAAAATATAAATTAAATAAAATTTTAAAAATGGGTTTAAAACAAAGTTATAAATAAATTCAAGTAAAGGATTTAAACATAAAAATCTTTATTGTGACATTTGTAAAAAAATAAGATTATGCAATTAACAGATGCAAGATTTGTGGCAACATTAATTTACAAGTGTTAGTAAAATTTAACAAGTGGCATTAATCATTCTCAAATTGGATTAAAATTTTATAAAAATATATATCGGAGAGAAATCGGGCTTCATTCCTTTCTTTACAAAGTTTTATCAAAAATAAAAGCTGAAACAAGAACAGGATCAAGTAAATCAAAATTTATCAAGCAAGCATTCCAAAGATCAACTCAAAACAAAACCTGAAAACAAAGTAAAGTTCAAACTCAACCTGGATTAAAGAAAGTTCTTCAAACCTAAGCAAGTTTCAAAAGATTCAAAATAAGTAAATAACTTCATAATCTTGACCCTGGAAAGAAAACCGAAGGCATAAACCTGATTCAATGTCCAGAGCAAAGCAATTCAAACAAAAAGGATTCAACACAGTAAATTGTAAACCTGGAAATTAGAGCTAGATCAAACAACAAGAGCAAGTTCAAATCAAAATTTAACTAAGAAATATCAAGCATCAGATAAGAGATCAAAGTTCAAACTCAGATTCATTTTCCAGGTTCTCTGATCTGCAACTCCAGGTGAGCAAACTCCCTTATATATGCTTATATTCTTTGACATTGTAATGGATGCTTGAAGTATGATCTGGGATGTTTCTTAAAGTGAAATTATGTTTGTATATACATATAAATATGTATATATGCTTGTGTATGTCTAGGTTACAGACAAAAACATTCTTGTTCGAGGATTACAAAGTAAACCTATCTCTAAAATCCAAATCTCTCTCTCTCTCTGTTTTTCTTTAAGGATTAGAATCTAAACAAAAAATTGTTTGTCAAACATATTTTAAGTTTTAAAAACAAATTATAGAAAAAAAATTAAGTTTTCTCTGGAAAATATGAAAATACAAATAAAACAAAATATAAGTTGAAAATCCAACCATAATGATCTTTGATTTCAAATATATCAATTGAAAGGATTTAGAAAATAATGATTTTTGAAAGTTAAATCAAATTTTTTAAGAAAGCATTCATTGAGTAATGCAAAGATGAACAGATTTGAGTTTTTTTTGTAATTTCTAGTGATCGGCGACATAGTTCATCTCGAAATTTTGAATGAAGCTCGCTGGGAGGTAAGGTAGCTTGAGAAAAATGCTTAGTAAATTTTCTGATCATCATGGAATGGGGACGAGATCGATTTAGGGTTTAACAACCCAATTTTTCCAACGACGTATATGGGGGAGATTCGTCGTCATTGGGGAGATTCAAGTCATCGGACTTGGGAGGATAGATGGAGGGAACTGCGGTGGTGATCTAGTGGGATGGCGTGAGTTCAGTCGGTTTGAGTTGACGTGGCAAGGCGGATTTAGATGGCAGGGTTAGTTTCTAGTATTGGTTAGGAAACTCGTTTTTGATCGACGATGAGTTTGAATGATCTCAGTGCTCGGGGGCTTAGGGGAGTCATCGACGATGTACTGGCAACGGCATGGATGATCAGAATAGCTCCGATCATATGTGCACGTGTGCATGGTTCCTCTGTGTTAGTCCTTGAGAAGATGGTTTTGATGACAACAACCTTAGAATAAGATTATAAAATATAAATACTAACATTATAGTTTAGATATATATGTATATGCAGGATTTAACCATGCAGGTAATAAGAATGAAGACTGTACAGTATAGAGATTCAAGACTAAAGATATCAAGATTGAAGACTCATGAGTATCAAGATTATCAAGAGTTCAAAATTTCAATAATAAGTAATTTAGTTAGGAATTTTGTTAAAACTACTAGAAAAGCACTGGCTCTTAAAATCCAATTTATTCATGAAATGGAATCCACTTCGAGCCTATTAAGGAGATGGAACCCTAAGTAGGATGGAACCTACGAAAAATCTAGTGGAACATTGTTTTGTATCCATTAACTTTTATTCAAATGTTTTTACAAAATTATATCTTGTTTTCAAAATGATTTCAAAATCTTCCTTTTAAAAGAATCAAAAGCATTTATCCTGGTTTTAAAATACTTTTAGCCTCAAAAATAATCTTTATCTTTAAAATAAAATTATCCTTGGTTTTAAACTATCTTTTAATAATAATATATTTAACTTTTAAGATTATACTTAGATTTAAACATAAAATTATAGTAAAATTTTATATATATTATTCTCTATACCTAATTATGTATTTTAACTATAGTTAAGCATATTTATAAAGTTTAAAATAGTTTTAATACAAGATAGAAGTTATTTTTCAAAGAAAAATAAATTACCAAAAATATCATAGGCCTGTCGACAACCCCAATATACCCTTGTCGATAAGGTGGCAGTTTATTTCAAAGAATTGAATTTCAAAGGAAGTGTCTATTTGTCATATCCTTTCACGAATGGATATGGCTGTTGTTCTACTATAAATAGGGGCAGTTTTAAACGAAATTATATACATATTTCTCTGATTTCACTTCTCTTCTTCTTCCACATTTCTTTATATATATTTTTACCATTACTCTGTCGAAATCACTATTGAATCTAACTAGATCATTTCTGGTTTGATTCTCTATCACTATCTCAACAAGATCTCAGTGCTATTCAGAGTTATAGGCTTCTTTGTAATTGAGTGAGAAAAGGTGTGATTGTAGCCTGTGAAATATATCAAGCGACAAAAGGTGTGATTGTAGCCTGTGAAATCAATTGGGTGAACCTGTTGCCCGTAAAATCAAGTATCTCTACCCAAAGGATTGTGAATCTGGAGTGGTGTACCTCGTGGCCTTGAAATCGAGGGTGTAACTGTTAAAATTGAGTTTAAAAGAAATTCATACTTATGTGCGGGACTGGATGTAGGGTAACTCCGTACCAGTATAAAATTCGGTGTGTTCTTTCCTTTATTGCTTTTACTTTATTTCTGCATCTATGTTTGATTCTGTGATCAATCTGTCTCTGAATATTGCATACATTTGTGTTCATATTAACATAAACTCAAAAAGATTTAGTATTTCCTTAAAACACTATTCACCCCCCCCCCCTCCGGTGTTAATTCAAGCCTTACGATCCGTAATCCGCATTTCTCACATTTGTTATCAGACCAAGGTTTTCAAAGTTTAGTGTTATGATTTTTGAAAAAGCTTTTAAAATGGATATGTTTAAAAAACTTGTTAATGCTAGTTTAGAAATATTCAGATCATCATTGTCTCTTGAGTCTGCATATAATCAGTATTCAAATTCAAGTTGTCTACCAAAATTATATGATGTGCAGGAAACATTCTTTATGGGTGTTGAGGAATCAATCCACAATGGAAAATTTGAGCAGATCAAAAAGAATAAATGGATACTCGATAATGGATGCTCTAGACACATGACTGGTAATCCGGGTATGCTGAATGATATAATATACAAAGACGGAGGACTGGTTAACTTTGGAGACAACTCAAAAGGATATGTGATCGGCATCGGCGAAGTCGGTAACTCTGAAACTCCTATTATTACTAATGTTTTGCTAGTTAAGAATCTGAAACATAATCTGCTAAGTATTAGTCAACTTTGCGATAAAGGATATAAGATTAAATTTGAAAATGATAAGTGTCACATTGAAGATAATAATTCAACCATAATATTTGAGGGAATTAGGAAAAAGAATATTTATATTCTTAGTATGAAAGTTTCAAATGATAACCTGTGTCTTTTGGCAAATACAAGTGACCCTTGGATTTGGCATAAGAGATTTAGGCATTTGAATTTCAAACTCTTATCTAGACTGTCAAAGCATGATCTTGTAAGAGGTCTCCCTAAAATGAACTTTAAAGTAGATAGTTTATGTGACGCATGTCAATTAGGAAAACTTAGACAAAGTTCCTTTAAATTAAAAGATACGATTTCAACCTCAAAACCTCTTGAATTACTTCACCTTGATTTATTTGGTCCATCTCAAATCCTGTCAATAAATCATAGTAAATATGTTTTTGCAATTGTGGATGATTATTCTAGATTTACATGGATGATATTTTTGAAACATAAGAGTGATACTTTTGAATGTTTTAAGAACTTTACAAAAAGGATTCAAAATCAACTTTCTTTAAAAATTATAACCATCCGTAGTGATCACGGTGGTGAATTTGAAAATGAAAAGTTTGAGGAATTCTGCAATAAAAAGGAAATAACTCATAATTTTTCATTTCAAGAACTCCACAACAAAACGGAGTAGTAGAACATAAAAATAGGACGATTCAAGAGTGTGTGAGTACTATGCTTTTAGATAGTAAATTACCAAAGTATTTTTGGGCAGAAGCAGTTGCTATTGCCTGTTATATTTTAAATAGAATTTTAATTAGACTTTTAACTGATAAGACATCTTATGAACTTCTTCACACAAATAAACCTAACATATCTTATTTTAGAATTTTGGAAGTAAACGTTTTATTTTAAATACAAAAGGTAATTTAAATAAATTTGATCCTAAATCCGACAAAGGTATCTTTATCGGATATTGTAATAGAAGTAAAACATACAAGTGTTTAATTTAAGAACTAACACCATCGAAGGAACAATGCATGTTTCGTTCGATGAAAGTCTCATAAATTTTGAAGATACAAATGATGAAGAGGATTTAATCACTCAAAATCAAGAGTCAACTGAAACTAATAATGAAATTAATCATCCTAATAAAAAGATTAAACTTTTAAAAGATCATCCTATAGAAAATATACTTGGAGATATGCAATCTGTTGTTAAAACTAGAAATCAACTAAGTAAATGAGAAATGTAGCATTTACATCAACTATTGAACCCAAAAATCCAAAAGAACATCAACTGATGATTTATGGATTTTGGCTATGCAAGAAGAACTAAATCAATTCACTAGAAATGATGTTTGGAAACTTGTTCCTAGACCTTAAAATAGAACTATAATTGGAACTAAATGGGTTTATAAAAATAAAATGAATGAACAAGGAGAGGTTGTTAGAAATAAAGCCTGGTTAGTCGCTCAAGGTTATTGTCAAGAAGAAGGAAAAGATTTTGATCGAACCTTTGCTCTCGTAGAAAGATTAGAAGCCATTAGGATTCTACTTGCTTTCGCAAATGATAATAATTTCAAATTATATCAAATGGATGTTAAAAGTGCATTTTTAAATGGATTTGTAAAAGAGGAAGTATATGTTGAACAATCGCCACTTTTTGAAAATGAAAAATTACCGAATAATGTTTACAAATTTAAGAAAGCTCTATATGGTCTAAAACAAGCTCCTAGAGCCTGGGATGATAGACTAAGATCTTACTTATTACAATCAAACTTTGAAATTGGTAAAGTGGATAATACTCTTTTTATTAAAAGAAATAAAAATGATATCAACTAGTACAAGTTTATGTAGATGATACCATTTTCGGATCAACTAATTTTGAAACGAATAAACAATTTTCTGAAATAATGAAAAAAGAGTTTGAGATGATTCATATAGGTGAATTAAACTTCTTTCTAGAATTGCAAATAAAATAATTAGATAATGATATGTTTATTAGTCAAGAAAATATGCTAAAGACCTAGTTAGTAAAATTGGTTTGACTACTGCAAGTGGAAAACCCACTCCCATGGCAACTAATGAGTACCTAAGTAAAGAAGATCTCTCGAAAGATGTAGATCAAAAATTATATAAAGCAATGATTGGATCACTGCTCTATATCACTGCTAGTAGACCTGATATCATGCATAGTGTTTGTCTCTGTGCAAGTCATCAATCCCAATCTAAATAGACCCACTTAAAAGCTGTAAAACGTATCATAAGATATGTTAAACACACCTTTGATTATGGCTTATTTCATCCTAAAAATGATTCTTTTGAATTAATATATTACTGTGATGCTGATTATGCTGGTTGTAAATCAGACCGAAAAAGTACAAGTGGAACATGTCACTTTTTGGGGCATTCTCTGATATCCTGGTTTAGTAAAAAGCAAAACACAGTTTCTTTATCAACAACTGAAACAGAGTATATCTTTGCTGCTTTGGCCTATTCTCAAGTAATATATATGCAATAAACTTTAAAAGATTTTGGTTTAAATATCTCAAAATCACCAATTTATTGTGATAACACTAGTGCAATAAATTTATCCAAAAATACTACTCATCATGCTCGAACTAAACATATTGATATCAGACATCATTTTCTCAGAGATAATATAAGTAAGGAAGTAATTACTCTCGATTATATCAATTCCGAGAACCAAATCGCTGATATCTTAACAAAACCCTTAAATGAATCTATATTTACTAAATTAACAAGAGAATTAGGTATTAGTTCAATAACTAAAATATAGAGTATAAATAACAAAGTATAATTAAAAATTAAATTAAAATAAATCAAATAGCAAAAATAGCAAGTACCATGTCGACAACCCTCCCATACCCTGTTGATATGTAACGATTTTTTTTACTTTTGAAATTTTCCCACCAAAATTCAAATAAGTGGTCACATATTCTTCTTATTTCGAAATTTTGTTCATTCTTTCTGTCCTTTCTCTGATCTATCTTCTAAAAACAATTAAACAATGGCCTCCTCTTCCAAATCAAACAAAAATTCAACATTTTCGTTCCTTCTCCTTCTACTGGACCATTTCAACGAACTACGCTTGCACGAGTGATAAAAATAGAGGATTCCTTGAAGGATGCACTGTAACTAATGACTGAAATTCAAGTAGTGCAACTCAGATTGGCCAAAGAAAAGGAACGGCAAGGCAAAATCCTTAGAAATTTGCATACGTTTCTAATGGACAATCATGCTAATCAATCTTGATTGATGAAGAATCTTCAGGAGATCAAGTGCAAGAGGACAGCGAGGAAGAAGAAGAAGAATCCTTCATGGAACATGCTGAAGATGACGACAAAGTTGTTTGTGTTGGCGAAGTGTGCTTTGGCAAGGATGGCAATCTAGTCGAACAACGTGGAAATTTCTGTTTCCGCTGCCCAAATTGCTCGATTCATAGATCTCCCATTTTCAAGGACACACATTAGTTTATTTTCTCTCTTTCTTATTGTTATATTATCTTACTTTCGTCTTCTATGCAAATGTAAATATAACAATATATAATTAATAAATAATTTGTTTTCTTATATTTGATTTCTCGCATTACCACTATTATAAGTATTATCATATATGCATTCTTAGTTAGGATAGTTAGTAATTAAGAACTAAGCTTTAGTGTTAGAATTAAATGATGATTATTTATGATAAATGATTATTTATGATAACACTATCATTATAATCACATGTCATATAGTATCAGAATAAGGGGGAGTTATATAGTTTGGAATTAGTTTTGTTGATGACAATGGGGGAGAAGTATAAATAGGATAGTTAGGCATAGATTAAGGGGGAGTTATTTATTTTAGGGGGAGTCATTAGGGCAGAAGTTAATTATTTAATCATTAAATAATTAACCTTTAATTATTTAATTATCCTTAATTAATCACATAAATAAATTAACCTGAAGTTAATTACATGAATTAATTAATCCTTAATCAATTACATTAATTAATCATCCCCTAATTAATTAATCAACCTTTAATTAATTAACCTGTAATTACAAATTAACTTTTAGTTAATTATACTTTAATCACTTGATTAATAAACCTTAATCATAAATTAATTATCCTTAATTACTTTCATTAAGTAATTACCTTTAAGTAATTAACTACCCTTAATTACTTACATTAATTAATATTAATTAATTATCCTTTAATATAATTACACAAAGTAACTACCTCTTAATTAAGTAATAATCTTTTATTAATTACATTAAGTAATTTTATTTAATTAATCTTCATTATGTAATTTCCCTTTAATTACTTATCATTAATTAATCACCCTTTAATTAAGTAATTAACCGATAAACAATTGATTAACTAACCTTTAACTAATCACATAAATTAATCAACCATTAATTTATTAAGTAATTATCATCATCTTTTAAATTATTGACATGAAGAAATTACTCAAGACCCTAATAAATCAAAGAAAAATCATTTATCTTAATTTATCACTTAATTACAATATTTAAATCTCATTTAAATAAACCTTTAAAATAAATTATCATTATCATAAAATTTAACTTAAAACTTTTAAGTTAACTAATGATTTAAAATATCATTTTAAGTAAACCATTTATCCATTTAATTAATTTCTTAATTAAGCTACTTAATTAAAAATAGGCTTAAGAATTAATTAATGAAAGCATATATATATGTATATATATATAATTTAGAATATTTCAAACTTGATTAACTAAAATAATTTAAATTTAAAGCCTTTAATTAAATCCATAAATAAACACATATTATATAAAATATTTAGTTTAACAAAATTTGTTAAAACTTGATTTAAACTTTTTAAAACTTGTGTAAATTTTAAAATTTTACAACGGTTATCCTGAACCCGAGTCAAACCCGAATTAAACCTGATAACACACGCGAGTTACTTCTTCTGCTTCATTGCTTTGAGTCAAACAAGAATTCATCCCGAGACCAACCCGAACAACTTCCCTTCCTCCCCATATTCACAAAAAACCCAAATACCACTGATACTCGTGCACGTGTACAGTCGTACGGCGACGCTCTGATCAACGCTGCTACCTCCAGTTTATCGACAACGACCTTGCTGACGAGCTCAATCACATAGAACCTCGAAACTCTGACGAATTAGAAATCGAGTAATCTTGACAACCACCTGGAACAGACAGTTTATCCAAGAACTACCTCGTATTCTCCGGCCACTATACAACTCGCTACTCTAACCCAAGCTTCACCAGTGACCTACACATCGATTCCCCCTCCTGCGGTCGACTTCGATCCCTCGACGTTAACGAACCAGCCTCGAAAACTCATGTCGACCTATCTGCCTATTAAACCCTACATCAACGTCGATACGCCACCACGGTGGTCTGAAAATTCACTAAGAATTATTCCCATGATCGATGACCGTCACCCTACCTTCAGCCACAAACACGACTCCCAAACCTTTGCCGATCACCAGAGATTGACGGAAATGCCATTCCCGTTCAACTCGCAAATTCGTATCAACCCCAATCTTAAAAATCGTGATACTATTGTTAAAAATCATTATTTTCTAATACGAATCTGGTTATGTAATCAAATCATGAAATTAAAATGTTCGATTTTTCTGTTTTTTCAAAGGTTACACTACAACGTATTATTTTTGGAATATCTACTGAATATTTTCATTTGCAATTATTTTTGAAAATGAGATTTCATTATTATCATCATTTTCTTTTTTAAAGATAGCCTAATATTTATTGTACAAAGAGAAATTGAATTTCTAGAACTTGATTTCAACATGTAACTAAGAACAAAGCCTATTTTCATAAACACAGACATGCACATCATATATACAAGAGAGTTCAACTATTTCAAGTTTTAAAAACATCCATACACATCACTTTTCACAACTTAACTTCAAGCATTAATCACAGGTATCAAGATTTAAAACAATTTTAAGTCTAATGGGTTAATTTGCTCACCTCGAATGGTTGTACAGAGAAGCAAAGCCTGGAATATTTTGAGCATTGGAAATAGATTTTGATTTACTAGCTTGATGATGATCTGAACCTATTTGAGTTGATTCTTTGATATTTTTGCTTTGCTCTTTAATAGGAATTGATCTTCTTTCAGGTTTGAGCTTTATCTTAGCTTCAGTATTTTTTAGATGATCTTTGCTTTGTTAAAACAATGCCTGATTGCTTGAGGTTTAAGATGATCTGCTATTTTGAATTTGATTTTCTTTGTGTTGAATTGATTCTTTGAATTACTTTCTTGATTAAGTTGTTCTGATCAGGTTTTGAATCAAGTTGAAGCTTGATATTGAATTGCTTTCAGGTTTTAAGATTATTGTTTTGATTGCTTTACTTTTTATTTCCTGGTTTTGATCTTTCCAGGTTTGAGGTTTTCGAATTATGAAAGAAAATGAGAGTAAAAGTATGGATGTGTATATATATAACTTTCTTCCCTTTATTTATTAATTTCAAAAATAAAAAGAAAATAAAACCAAGCATGACACTTGTTATTACATGATATTATAATTCTTAACTTGTATTTTCAAGTGGTATTATGCTTACACATATTTAATAAGACGAAAAGATGATTACACTTGTCTTTTTCATGTATTTAATATTTCAAATATATTTTTATGTAATTTTCTATCTATATTTCCTTTTATAACTATTTATATATGTATATTTCTTTCACAAATATTTATATTAAAGAAATTGATTTTAAAACTAATTATACTTTAATAAATAAACACATATATGTATATTATAAAATATAGAATTTAGCTTTAAACAACTTTTGAAAACTATTTATATCAAATTCAAAATATAACTTTCAAATCACATATTGTAATTGAAAAACAAATTATTTTTTAATTTTGAAATATAGAGCATTTAAATCCAATTTATCAAAAGATATTTGTTTTTGAAATTTCAAAATTAAAATTTTATTTACCATATGTACATATTTATTTCTAAACTCAGATTCTATTCACAATCTAATTAAAACAAATACATATTTTGTTTACTGGATAATTTTCAAATTAATTCACATTTTAATCCAAAAAATTATATTAATTTCTAATTTAAACTTGGTTCAAAAATGGGATCGTTACAAAAACTCGTTGTATTTGAAGACAGAGAGCAGAGTTATTTCTTCGAACTTGATGTCTGATTTGGATCTACTACTTGTTGCTTGATTTAGTTGAGTTGATTCGAGTCTAGCCTTGCTTTAGTTTGAAATCTGGGTGAGGTTGTTGTTGGTAGCCCCAAAATTGGTCGCTAGCACCCAAATATAAATGAAAGCACCAACTAACAGTCACAGATAACAGATAGAGTATATGTAGAGAGTAATAATGTGAAGAACGATCAAAACTAAAAAGAAAGCAGTAAAAACACAGAATTTATAGTGGTTCGGCTGACTCCGGCCTACGTCCACTCCAGAAATTTCTTTTAAGATGGTAAAGTAGCCCCAGACTTAGAAAATAGAAAATCAGATAGCCTAAAGAAGATCCCCTTTCTGAACCCTCTCATGCTATATTTAAAGGCAAATCCCAGGTTACCGAACTTCCTTAGCAGTCCGGGCCCATTAAGGACATAGCCGAGCCAACATCCTTCACCATGGTACGAGTGACTTCCATGCCGAACGACTTCCATGCCGAACAACTTCCATGCCGAGCGACTTCCAAGCCGAGCGACCTCCATGCCAAACGACTTCCATGCCGAGCGATTTCCATGCCGAACAACTTGCATGACGAGCGACTTCCATGCTGAGCGACTTTCATGCCGAATGACTTCCGTGCTGAAAGACTTCCATGCCCAACGACTTCCATGCAGAGCGATTTCCATGCCGAGCGACTTCCATGTCGAGCTACTTTCATACTGAGCGACTTCCATGTCGAACGACTTCTATGCCGAATGACTTAAACCTACCGCATTCCAGTCTTGACAAACGAGTAGTCAATTTAGTTAAATCTTCCTGTTTACGGCCTTGCCAAAAGGCGGGATAACACTTCGCCCCCCAAAACATGCCTTTTGGTAAAAGGCGTGTTTTGAATGGCTTGGAATCCAATATCGTGAGTCCCTATTTTATTAATAGCTATAGTATACATGATCAAATTCGTGGCTGTTCGAAGCTGAATCGATATTCATTTCCACTTATGGAAGTCAAGAATTAAATTCTGCATCCTCTCTGGACTGTCGATGGTCACTTTGGACCCTTGCCAACTCCATTCCAAACTCGACGATCGAATAGAAAGATCCTGTTGCGCTCCGACATTGCTTTCTATCCCTTGCACTCTGACCCCAGCGAGGGCATATAGCGATGTCTTGGTCTTTTTAGACCGATCATAGCCTCTCCGGGCTCTTACCGGATCCCATCCTGTCACTCTCCGGTGAATGGGAAATGGCGTCGAATGAGCTGATCCTGTTGCTCTCTGGCGAAGCGGCAACACCCCCTGCACTCCGGTCCAGTGTCCCTAAACAGTAAGTGATGTCATGGCCTAAATCCTAAGTCGATCATAGCCACTCCGGGCTCTTACTAGATCCCATACCGTCACTCTCCAGTAAACGGGAAACAGCATTGAGTGAGCCGATCTTGTCGCTCTTCGGCGAAGTAGCGTCACTACTTGCACTCCAATTCAGTGTCCCTGAACATTAAGCGATGTCATGATCCTCCTGGACCGATGTCAACCACTCTGGGCTCTTACTGTATCCCATTCGGTCACTCTCTGGTGAAGAGGAAACAGCGTTAAGTGAGTTGATCCTATCGCTTTCCGGCGAAGCAACTCACTTCTTGCACTCCGGACCCCGTCTCTCCAAGTAGGGTCATAAAGCAATTAATTTCAAATTGACTTCCAATATTCATTTTTTAACTCTCCGGTCAAAGTTTTATTTTATGAAATTCAAGTTCATTTATTAAATTAAAATTCCAAATGTTCAATCACTAACAAAGGAAAAATCTAGATACTTCCCCTCTGAGAAGAGCAGTCTATTACTATCTCAGAGCATGCCTGGGGATCTCTCCGATTCCCTCGCATTGTAAGTAGAATAGCTATTTTATTTATAAATCAAAACCTAAGAATCTTATGTAATCGACTAGAGTTCAAGTCTTGAACTTTGCCCATGCCATCATGATCAATTGATAACGAGTCATGATCCCGATCCAGGATTAGTTCTGTTGGGTGCAGGCGGTAGCTGCTCAGGTCATACGGCTGCTGTCTGATTTCTCACGTACTTTGGCAATCTTCCATTTCTAACATGCTCTTCCACCTCATCCTTCAAATGGCGGCATTTGCCAGTAGCATGCCCTTCCAGCTCGTGGAATAGGCAATACTTTCCGCTTTTACATTCACGCTGCGTGGGATCTCTCCTGGGTGGTTTTCGATAGGAGAGGTGCCCTCGAGTTTCCGTGTAAATCCGTTCCCAGTTTGCCGTCAAGTCAGCGTATTGTTTGAATCTTGGTTCTCGAAATTTCTTCCGTCTGTCAGGACAATCGTATCTGTCATCCTGCTTTCGCTTTCCTTTGTTTATTCCAGTCCGTTCCTTGGAGGTTCCTTCGCCTTGCACGGCGTTTGTTCCTCGCCTTTCGACGTGTGAATCCTCTAGCCGAATGATCCTTTCAGCTTCACGGTAGAATTCTCCAAGGTCTTGTGGTGGATATCTTTCCAAAGAATCCTTAACTCTGTGCCTTCCGCAACACCTGCTACTGCCGCCATCAAAATCATCGATGGATCCGGGCGATCTACTAAAGCCACCGTTGAATTGAATCGCAATAGAAAATCTCTTATTGACTCTCCGGTCCTCTGCTTCATTGTGGCTAAGGTCATAACACTCTTGGGTCGCATCATGTGGACCCTAAACTGTCTCATGAAGTGTTCCACTAGCTCATCCCATGTTCTGATTGATCCATTCTCTAGCTGCCTGACCGAAGCATAGCCAAGTCTATTAGATATAGAGGGAAGCATCTTGCCATCACTTCCTCGGATGCCCCTAGCACTTCCATATGCCCAATATAACTGGTAATATGCATGGTTGGGTCTGATTTCCCATCATAAGGATCCAGCATGGGTAAATTGAACTTTTGAGGAATCCTTGCATTTCTGATATTCGGAGTGAATGGACTCCGACTAACTTCCTCTAAGCCTCCGCTTGACAATCCTCTTCTCATAATCTTTCTTATTAATCTAGCCATCCACCCGCCTCCATCTAGGGGTAGCCCCCTGTTTGCATCTCTACCTTGTCCCCCATGTCCTAGGGGGTACTCCGGGTAGTACTATTCATGTTGGTCATTTACGTTCATGTTGGTCCCTGCTTGGTGAGATTCATTCAACGCTCTCCTAGTATCCAATCCTGAAGGTCTTCCCCCGAGCCTTTGCTGATTTCCTTCAACCTCTCCAGTCTGGTTCTGGTGTTGACCACCAAAAACTTCTACAGCTTTGGTTCCTTGTTCTGCAATGCCAACAGCCGCAGTTGGTCCATTCCCATGACTTTGTGCTCCAACATGTCCAACCTATCG
This sequence comes from Allium cepa, assembly GCA_030765085.1. Classification (NCBI taxonomy): domain Eukaryota; kingdom Viridiplantae; phylum Streptophyta; class Magnoliopsida; order Asparagales; family Amaryllidaceae; genus Allium; species Allium cepa. The sequence continues at coordinate 382,677,707 of CM060937.1, forward strand.
AAGTAGGTTCTGTATCATGTCTTCCTGCCTTCTTAGCATCGTCTCCATCTCGTCCCTCGTGATATAGATGGATGCTTAACCTGCCCCATCTCCAGAGGAGGCCTCTTGACTTCCCTCTTGATTGCTTCTTTCTATCACTTGCTTCCTTGTTTATGGCATAGCCATTGCTTTCTTGAATCCAAGTTTCAGAATCCCTGAGTGTTTGCTTTCTCAGTGAAAGCACAAAATGTTAGTCCCAAAATTGGTCACTAACACCCAAATGTAAATGAAAGCACAACTAACAGTCACAGATAACAGATAGAGTATATGTAGAGAGTAATAATGTGAAAAAAGGTCAAAATTAAAAAGAAAGTGGTAAAAACACAAAATTTATAGTGGTTCGGCTGACTTCGGCCTACGTCCACTCTAGAAATTTCTTTTTTATTGTTGTAACAATCGATTACAGTTACAAAATGGTAAAGTAGCCTCAATCTTAGAAAATAGAAAGTCAGAGAGTCAAAAGAAGATCCCCTTTCTGAACCCTCTCATGTTGTATTTATAGGCAAATCCCAAGTTACCAGGCTTCCTTAGCAGTCCGGGCCCACTAGGGCCATAGCCGAGCCAACATCCTTCACCATGGTACGAGCGACTTCCATGCCGAATGACTTTCATGCCGAGCGACTTCCATGTCGAGCGACTTCCAAGCCGAGCGACTTCCATGTCGAGCGACTTCCAAGCCGAGCGACCTCCATGCCGAAACACTTCCATGCCGAAGGACTTCCATGCCGAGCGACTTCCATGCCGAGCGACTTTCATGCCGAGCGACTTCCATGCCGAACGACTTCCATGCCGAGCGACTTCCATGTCGAGCTACTTCCATGCCAAGCGACTTCCATGCCGAACGACTTCCACGCCGAACGACTTAAACCTACCACATTCCAGTCTTGACAAACGAGTAGTCAATTTAGTTAAATCCGCATGCTTACGGCCTTGCCAAAAGGTGGGATAACAGCTGTTTGGTTTTCTTTTATTTGATTTTGGTTTCGTTTGATAAATGAATAATGAAAGGAGAAGAGATTGAGAAAGATAATATCCAGCTTAGTTTCTCTAACACCTTATTACTTATATTCAATTTAAAGATAAACTAATGCCACTTGTTAATGCATGTTACTCTAAGCTTACACATGTCGAAATAATTATATATATACGCACTAAATTTATTTCATGTATGTTTTAAAGAAAATATATTAACCTTTATTAAATCCTATTTTAAACTTAAACTTATATATATTATAAATTGTTAAATATTATCTTTAGTGTTTAAAAATACAAAATTTAACTTCAACTAGCTTTTGAAAATTATTATATTGAATTCAAATCAATGCTTCCAAATCACAATATATATATACACACACACATAAATATATACACATATATACTTATATACTTGTATATGTGTACACTTATAATTTTCAACATTATAAAATTTGCATATATCTATTTATATATATATAATCTTAAATTAAATAGTGAAATATATTATTCATTTATCCAGAGAATTTTTTTTCAACATTTATTATAGTTTCCAATCTATATATATATATATCCAGATACTTATCAGAAAATAACAGATTTTCAAAAAATCCAGGTTATCGCACTCCTCCCCCCTTTGAATCTTTTCGTCCCCGAAAAGGAACGAAGCCATAATTTATTAAAATGCTTATTATCAGCTTAAATTGCTCTTTGAACAATTTTAACTATAAACCCTTTTTATTTAATTTTTTTAAAATACTTTAAAATCTACATAATACTATCAAAATAGCTTATAAGAATACTTTTTATAACTCGATGCCTCAACAAGTCCATCCTCGTTCTTACAGAAATTCGGTCATACGTTGATCAGGCGTAGGACTGAAAATCTATAAGTACTTGGTAAACTCGTTTTCAACGCCTAGTGAAAATACTTGAAAAATATTTTTCGAAAACTTTTGTGAAAATATAGAAAACATTTTTGAAAATATAGAAACATTTTTGGTGAGAATGCTCTGGAAATCATCACCCCCTCCGTGGTCGTAGTTAACCCAATGGTTACATTGCCATCCTGGCAAAATCCATAAATAACTGTAGGCACTCTACGCCTCTCGATTGTGCCATAAAACCCGCTACAGCTCGCAGCTACAACTAAGATTACGTCACCATTACAGCAAAAATCCATGTAACTGTAGGCATCAGCACCCTCGAATTTCGCTGCCAAATGAAACTTCACCACTCCTACATAGATTGCAGACTACGTTAGTCGAATCCCAATGTAGCCTGTAGGCTCTCACTACCTCACGACTTTCGCTATGTCTTCATAGATTGCAGTCTACCGATGTTACGTTGCCATCACGGCAAAATCAAACATAGACCATTTGCTCTCACGGCCACACGACTTCCACTATGATCCGCAGTAGATCGCAGTGACATCGAGTTATACTGTCCCTACAGGCATCAGCGCCCTTGACTTTCGCTACCCATACATAATCCTCAGGAACTTCAGTTTGTCCGGACTTCCTCCCAGGATCCAATTTGGAGCCTCCCCCTTAGAGATCAAGGCAGAACCACCCCGTGGATCTCCTATGAAGTTCATTTCATGGGAGCGCCTTTTTTCCTAGAGCCAATCTCAAAAATATTTTATACTATACACATATAGTATCTTCAAATCATACCCTTTATGATTCACATAAAAATCTCCTTTACACAAAATCGATATCTCAAATCGATAGTTCCAAACTTGGCTTTCCAAATTCCCAAAATTGATTTTCCAAAAATCAAAAGTCTTTCCAAAATCCATAGGTTCCAAAACCTTTTCCCAAAATCATTCTCATAAAATCATATATATATATATATATATATATATATATAATCTTGAAAAATCTTGGATCACTTATATAAATTCCTTTTTTTTATACTTCAAATCTTTTCAAAAATCTTTTCTTCTGGCTATAGATTCAACAAAGGGGAGTTTATCATATGACACAAAAATATATAACTTTAGCTATGCCTAATTAAATATTCAAGTTTGATTTCCTTTAAAAAGTTATTTGCCATATCAATTACTTTTCATAAAGTGAATTTCAAAAGATATCCAACTTCCACTTTTATTCATCATATATTTTTCAAAATATACTTTCCTATTTCAAAAATCATTTTTATCTTTCAAAATTTCCATCATTAAGCACGTACAATGTATATATATATCATCCGTATACAATATCAAATCTGATCGCTCACTCGATCACACAATTCCACTTCCGAACTAGTATTGTCCACTCGACTTCCTAGTACGGACTCGGATTTGGTTTCTTGATCAGAAAATGTCATTCTCCTGCATATCCCTAACTATGACAGAGAATTTCCAGAACCAATCAAAAAAATCCATATCCAAGGTTCACCGTCGAAAATCGAGTGAAAAATCCCTACTCGGATTAATAAACTATCTCGAAATTTTGTGCTTGAATCTGGATCAAATCACTATGCGAATAGAATAATATACATACATCTTACATATTTATCTTCATTGATTATTAGCTAAATCAATTTTCTTTTTATTCACCTTCATTTTGATTCTATTCACAATTGCCTCCATTTCCATTTGGGTTATTACTTCAATTATAAATAGTGTGCACTTTGACCAACTTGAATTTAGAAAATAGCGTGAAAGGTTTAAAATAAATAAGTGGTTGAAAAATAGTTATTAGTTATAAAATAGTTTTATAATAGTTAAGTAGTTATAAAATAGTTAATACATGTAGAATAGTTAGATAGTTGCAAAATAGTTGTAAAATAGTAATTAGTTTGTAAGTAGTTGTAAAATAGTGATTAGTTTGTAAAACAGATGTAAAATAGTAATTATTTTTCAAAATAATTGTAAAATAAGTATAAGATAGTTTAGGTTTAAAAAGAAAGGTTGTACAGTAAATAGCTAAGAAAAATAGATTTAAAACAGTCTATATTAAAATAGCTTATTTGAAAAATAGTTCAGAGCCAAACTGTTCAATTCCCCAATCTCCATTTCCAATCAATTTCCAATTTGCACTTCCATTTAAATTGATTCAATTTCAATTTAACTTGAATTAACTTTAATTCTTGTCCCAAATTCAAATCAATTCCCATTTGAATTCAAACTTATTCAACTTAAATCTCCTTCCAATTAATTCAATTAAAATTTCAATTTGAATTTATCTCCATTTCAAATCTCAACTTTAATCCATCTCGAATTACATAAATTCAAGTTAAATATTTAAATGTTGATTTAATCCCTTATACCAAATTATCCTTTACTTTAAATTAACAACTTAAATCTTTAAACCATTCAATTCTAAGTCCAAATTTCAAAATTCCATTTTAAATCACCTTTACTTAACTTATTTCAAAGTTCAAATAAGAGTTTCAAAACTTTTTTTTAAACAATTTAATCTTCAGAATCCAATCTATTATCCAATTTTAAGTTCTAACCTTAGAACCAATTCTTAAATAATTTTAGTTTGCAAGTTCATTTTAAACATTTGAATCTTAAGTTCAAGGTGATTTCATTTCCTAAATTTCCAATTTATTCCTAAGAATATAAATCATTTAAATAATTTTAATTAAAGTTTCACTTTCATTTAATTTCAGTAATGGATATATTACTTCAATCCATTCCTTAATTCATTTAAAACAATCCAATTCATAATTTCGTAAATTATTAATAACAATAGGATGATATCAGGTTAAGTTAAGGTTAATAAACATCCAAATTATCCAAACATCCGTCCATAGCATCCATTACCCATTTCCAAATTTCCAACCCGTTTTGAGATCGCACCTAACTCCCATTTCAAATTTTAAACTTAAAAATATTCCCACTTATAGTTCAAAAACTTATTTCACTTTGGGTTATTACATCACATTTCAGGGAAAATTCAAAATTCAATACCTAATGTTTACTTCTAATCAACTTGTTAGTATGTATATTCCACATATATACATATTCATTTCTTTTGCACCCTAAGACATATTTCCAATTTTAAACCATCTTTGGTTTTAATTCAAAACAAATTTATTTTAAATTTTCAAACAACCCTTATTTTGAAAATAAGATTACATTCAAAAATATTCTGAATAATATTATTTATTATTTCTTTTAACATTTTGAAAACAATATCAAATGTTTCTGGACTTAGAATTTAAATCTTCACAATTTAAATCTTTTTTCAATTTATAAGCCATACTTGTCTAATTTGTTACTTCCTTAAAAATCTCATTCTACTTTATCATCGTTTATTAAGAAAATATCCTTTATTAAGATACAATACCCAATCTATAATAGTTATCATATCTACAAATCATACACATCATATATTCCATAATCATTTACTGGAAAATCAAACCAACTTATTTCAATACTTGTGAAAATTATTTTTCTTTTAAATTTATATTCAGTATGAATCCACTTTAAACTCAACTTATCTTCATAGTTAATCCATACCCAAACTTTTACCTATTACCATTTAATTTTTATTATCTTATTCTGCCCATAACCAATTATCTTAGTATATATAATAATTAGAAAATTTTTGTTTTATATATCAAAATATAAGTTATACAAGAATCATTTATTTTTAAAATAATTTTAAAATCTTTATATAAGAAAATAACAAGTACACTCTTATATATATAATACACTCAACTCATCCTATGGTACTATTGACCCTATCCATAATGGGTAAACCCACCAGAGCCAAGGTTATCGCTTAACCTTTAGCTCTAATACCAACTGTAACGACCCAAAATTTTCAACCCCAAAAATTCGACACTAATACGTTCACTGTAGAAGTGCCGAGCAATCGAACGCCGGAAATCCAAGATTGTTAGGGTAAAGAAGAAAAGAGGTAGAAGAAGAATAGAAAACAAAACATAGAATCTCACATTTCGCAACGGATCAAAATATAATTTCAAAAAATAGTATTTATATAAAGAAAAGCTCTGTCTATCACTTTATATACAATACATCAGAGTAAAACCATACACACATAAATAAGACAGTTAAAATTTACTTGTCCGAGAAAACAACCACAATACACAGTGGAATACTCCATACGTTCCTACCATCCAGCTCGCCACCTGAACTCCAGAACGTCCTAACCTGAAAATCTATAATACTCGTTCTGACCCGAGCATTACATTAAAGTAACACCCGGGTCAGGCTGGAAACCGACGTGAGTAAATCCAAATAATTTGAAATATTAAGCTATAAAATCCCGGGGTAACCATACCTCACTACGAGTTCTCAACTTGCTATAGTCAATTACTTATTACAGAACAATTTATCTAAGAACCATTACTTACTTTATTTCATTCCAGCCTATTTGATTTTACAAATCAAATCCATAAAGAATTATTGTAGATTACTAATCGAAGTGGTTTCGGGTATTTACTGATACCCGACCTCGGTTTCTTTGAAACCAATGCCATCTTTAATCCGAGATGTTTAAGTAAACACAATTTGAAGGTGTCACATCTACACGGCAATTCATCATCCATAGATAACCTACATTATCATAGTTCAACCCAAAAATCTCATAGCATAGAGCATCACAAACTATCAATCTAGGGATTATTATCAATTCAGACATACTATACAATTTAATCATCCATAAGAAAGATTGATTAGTTATATAATTCCTAATCAATTTAATTTAATCACCAAATAAATTAAATCAATTACTTTTAAATCCTTCTTAATGAAAATTAATTATAAACCATGTATTATTATTATTTATTTATTTAATGAAATAATTAAGCATCCCTTAATTATTCACATTAATTAATTATCCTTAAATTACTTACATTAATTATCCTTAAATTACTTAAGTTAATTAATTAATCTTTAATTACTTACATTAAGTAATTATCCTTTAATTCCTTAAGACCTTAATCAATTATTACTTAAATCTTATTTAAATTAAATGCTTGAAATTAATTTATACAAAATCAATTGAGATCTTAAATGTAGGTATATGTGTATGTGTATGTGTATGTATATGTATGTGTGTATACGTGTATGTAGATGTATTACAGGTGGAAGTAGAAATTTGGAGGATGGAAAAAAAAACAAAGCATTTAGGATCTGTCAACACATTCAGGTATCTATAAGTTAGATCATGTGCTCAGTGCTCTTAAAAGATGGAAAACCAATAGAATTCACTTATAAACCAGGACCTATATGTTAAATCAATAGTTTGTCTAGTCTTCTAGATCAAGTAATAAGTACATTTCCAAACTGTCAAATGTATGGAGACCCACATTTATCGATAAATATATGATTTTCTACTTGCTAGAATAAATGATTAAAAGTCCTATGTCTTATACAGTTCTCCTTAATTTGCAAGTTTTGGACAAAATTTTGCCTTTGAAACTTATGTATGTTGGAGACATGGTTTTTCTTCTTTTAAACCTTATCAAAAACAGAGAAATGGGTGTACACTGATATTCCTCCATATTCCTAATATCTGAATATAATATAGAACTCCAATATTTATGCCAGTAATAAAATTAAGTAGATTGTGTCATCTGAAACTTATTTTCTTTAGAACTAAAATGAATGCTCGACTTTTAGAGAGTTTTGTAAATCTAAGCATACCTTTACATATTAGGAACAAAGATTATTAATATGAGGATCAAGCAAATCAAAGATTAAACCATAATCAAACTTCATCAAAGAGATATCAAGAAAGGGAATCAAAGTGTGGAATACATAATATATTTTCAGTCAGTAAAATACGAAAAGATCTTAAATCAAAGCATTTCCCATTACTGACCGGTGAATTACATTTGACTGACCAGTGAGTTACAAAAATGAGTCTGTAATATCCCATTATCCAAAAATAGTGAGTCAAATTTCATTAACTAATGTAGATTTAATAAAAATATGCGCCTAACTCACTGGTTTGTAATATGTACTCAAGTGCATAACTAATGTAATTTATGTGCTGCCTTTCAGTGCATAGCTTATCTAATTATTGTGCAATAAGACGATAGTTTCAGCTTCCAAAACATCAAAAAAATAGGAAAAAGAATGCGTATTGCCAAAGAACAGAAGAAAATGAAATGTTAGGATGTTAAATGACTCGGGCAACACTATTAAAAGAGAAACAAGTACAAAAGAAAGAAAGAGAGAAAGAAAAGTGACAGGGCAAATCAAATTTGTCAGTGGCTATATGATTTGATTTTATAAACCATATTTTGCATCAAAACTGCATTCCAACCTACATAATTGCATGATGCACATCATTATCAAAACACAAATTTAAGTAAAACAAAATTTATGGAATTGCCATTAATCATGTAACTTCCAAAACTCATTAATCCATATATTTAAAAAATGAGATCAAATTTTAAATTGATAAGATTCATATGCTAATAACAGTCCATCACCTTCGAAAAATCAAACATGCGTCATGATTTCAATTAAAATTTGTCAATTAAAATAATGGAACTTCATGCTAGCACTGTAATGCAAGTGAACTTTAAGTTTAAACTTTAAACTGCAATTCAATTCAATGCTAATTACAGGACTACTAGATTTTTATATGAATACAAAGGTGTAATCCATTTATCTTAGTGGAAATTCTTACCCAAAAGAAACTCTAATTTCAACAACCACGAATCGGCTATTATTGCAAACAAATTACACAATTCATGTTCATGCAAGCAATCGTCCAACTAAATAAAAAATCACCCAATCAGCATAGAAACCACTATCTAATTCTTCACGGTCAACTAAATTGGAACCAGATCTACAATCGTTAGTCTCGAAACTCAAAATATTGGTAAAAATAAAATTGCGTGGAAAAAACTCACTGTATTTGAAGACAGAGAGCAGAGTTATTTCCTGGAACTTGATGTTTGATTTGGATCTAGTACTTGTTGCTAGATTTAGTTGAGTTGATCCGAGCCTAGCCTTGCTTTAGTTTGAAATCTGGGTGAGGTTGTTGTTTGGGTTTCTTTTATTTGATTCTGGTTTCGTTTGATAAATGAATAATGAAAGGAGAAGAGATTGAGAAAGAAAATACCCAGCTTGGTTTCTCTAACACCTTATTACTTATATTCAATTTAAAGAGAAACCAATGCCACTTGTTAATGCATGTTACTCTAAGCTTACACATGTTGAAATAAATTTTATTTTATTTTTGTTTTTTTATTTTTTTTATATATACAAACTAAATTTATTTCATGTATATTTAAAGAAAATGTATTAACCTTTATTAAATCCTATTTTAAACTTAAACTATTATATATATTAAATTATTAAATATTATCTTTAGTGTTTAAAAGTACAGAATTTAACTTCAATTAGTCTTTGAAAATTAATATATTGAATTCAAATCAATGCTTCCAAATCATAATACACACACACACACACATATATATATATATACTTATATACTTGTATATGTGTACACTTATAATTTTCAACATTATAAAATTTGTGTATATCTATTTATACATATATATATATATATATATATATATATTATCTTAAATTAAATAATGAAATATATTATTCATTTATCCAGAGATTTATTTTTTTCAACATTTATTATAGTTTCCAATCTCTATTTATATGTACGTGTGTGTGTGTGTGTGTGTATCCAGATACTTATCAGAATGTTATTTTCTTAACATACAAATTGGTATTTAATAAGTTTAATTCTATTAATTACCAACTAACAGATGTCCAAAAAATCCGGGTTATCACACTATTTATAACCATTTAAACTATTCTCTAAATTTTCAGACTAAGAAAAAGGAAGTGTTATTTTCGAAATTCATTCGTTTAAGAGCAAATATGATGAAATAATGAAATGAGCTAAGTTGGGATTTAAAATGTTGTAATAAATTGAAATGATGATTTGAAGTAAGAATTTAACCTGTCTGGAAATATGAATTTTGGAAAAAATTGCGATTTTGGAAACGATATGATTTTTAAAATGGATATAATTTGAAAACGAATATGATTTGAAAGTGAATATGATTTAGAAGTGAATATGATTTCAAAAGTATTATGGTATTGAGAATATGATATTTTGATATAAATTGTGAATTGAAAATTGAAATGTAAAAGAACCATCCGGTGTATAATTAAGTGATTGGTTGTTAAAGAGACCGGGATTGGATATTGTCATACTCTCTACCAATATCGAAAACCACTTTAACAACTGTGTACATGGTGGAGATTTCAGAAATGAAGTATGATGATTTGGTGAACGATTTCTGTATGAGGTATGACGTGACACTGACTCCCGTGAGTCAGCTTAGATGTGACTAAAATCAAGAGCCATGTCGGGCCAAGTGAGGTCATTCCTCCGATCGGGCACACTTCTCCGATATTATATTCTGATTTGTGATTGTTTTGGTGGCCAACCTTCGATTTTGATTTGGGAGTGCGTCCGAGGTAGTGGTAGTAGCTGCTATGCATTACCACCAGTCCAGATTCGCAAACAATATATTTACCCTGGCATTTCCTCGTGTGGTGTTTACATGCTCTAGCATGCCTTCTACGCGTTTGGTTCGTGTCGTACCTATGGAGTGCTCCCTGATAGCCCACTTGCGAGTGGAGTTTACAGTATCTATATAGACTACGGCATTATATAAAATGTCTTAAGGGGGATATGGGTAACACCTTAACGCTATTTTAATACTTTACTTTACTATAGACACTATTATAATAGTGTATTTTACTACATAGTAGACAGTTTAACGGATCCTAAGGAGATGTGAATCCTGAACATCTCCTAAGTTACTACACTCACGGTAAACTCTGGATAGGAGATGTCAAATCCCATAAACACCTATGATGTCGTTCCACTCATATTTGTTACCGTTGATTTAACTTACATAAGTTTTGACTCAAGTTTTTTGTCTTTTCAATTCGCTTGGGTCAGCCTAAGCATTTAAAGATTTGAAGACCTTATTTCTGGGGGACGAAGACAAAGATTTTATTATAATTACTTACTGTATTATTCCACTGCATTATACTGTTCCGCTGCATTGTTATTTGTTTATTCTCTGGTATATGGAACTCTGATATGTGTTGTATAAGTATAATCAAATGTTTTGTAAAATAGCTTCATAAACTGTTTATTTGATTGTTATATTTTGTCATTCCGCTGCAAGATTCTATTTGTGTTTTATTTCTCTGCTTTTTCTTATTCATCCCAGTAACAATCCGTCTTTCTATATGGTTTGAGTTGACATGTGTGTCTACTTAAAACATACAGAAAGGCGGGATGTTACAGTTGGTATCAGAGCTTTGGTTTAGCGAAAACCTTAGCTTTGTAGGGTCTGACTCTTTATTAATAGGACAGCAATACCCTACGATGAGTCGTTGAGTGTATATACATGAGAGAGCATATTTGTTAGTGTTATACAAGGTTTTTATATTGTGTTAATTTGTTTCATTTTGTATTTATAAATTTTGGTTGGTGCATAGGACGTTATGGCATCGGTAGGGATTTCTAAACACTTAATAGGACTGACCGACACAATATTTGTTTTGAAATATAGGTAAATGAAATAATTTTGCCTATTATATATTTTGTAATTAAAATAATAGTTTTATAAATGATATATTTGGTTGTAATATATTTATTTGTTAGGTAGTAAAAATTTGTAAATATTGATTGGAAACAAGATCTGAAAATAAAATAAATGAAAATTGGAAATTTAGAACTTAAGTTCCGGGGTTTTGAAAATTTCTTTCAAATGATTTTAGAATATAATAATAATAATGTTTAGAAATTTTTTCTGATATAAATATTTCAATATGATTTGAAAAGAATTGTTTTAAAGAAATTTTGAAAAGAAATAAGTTCAGTGCTCTCCTCTCTGTCGCTATAAAATAATTTCGGTGAAGAGTGCACGTATCATCGACGTTCATTTTCCAGTTTCAAAGTGGGAAGACTGTTGTATAATTTTACTGCGCAATTGTTTTTATAAATTAATCTAGATTTTTCTAAACATGATTCGATATATATATAAGATATGATTATATATACTGTTTTAAAATGATTTGAAATGGAACCTGGGCATTTAGTTCTTAAATTTCTATAAATTAGAGATCTTAATTAATGAAATGGAATTTAACTAATTAATAATTGGGACCTCTAAATGAATTAGAGATTAAATTCTAGGTAATAAATGAAATTTGTAACCTATAAAACAAAGGACATGATTATTGAATATTAAGTTATTTAAAAGAATGAGATAAACTTGTCTAACTTTAAATTACATTCTTCAGGACATATATATAACTTACCAATTATAAAAGTTGAAATGCTAAAAGAATATGTAATGGAATATTATACAAGTAAAGCTTAAAGTAATGAAAGTATTTAATGAATTGCTTTTGTAAAATAAGAATTTGATATTATAGTAGTTATAAACTTAAGTTATAACTAAAATGTTACTATAATAAAATGTGATAGAAAGGAATTATTGCAGGTAAGTAATTATAAACTTAAGTAAATAAATTGATATGCTAAGTAATTGAATTGAACATGAATACTATAAATAAATGAATGTAAATAAATGAAATTAAGTACTAATGAATGAATGAATATGATGCAACAAAAAGAAGCTGACATGATATGAATAAATGAAAATAAATAATTGTAAGTGGTAAATGAATATAAATGAAACATCACTGAATGAATGAAAAAAAATGAATGAACAACAAATCTTGTAAAAGGAAATTAATAAGATAAACTTAAGTAATGGTAGAATCTGTTGTTTGTTTAGTTTATGGATTGTTGGGAAAGGATACTCCTGATTGTGTTGGATGTATGAATAAATATATTGATTTTTATCTAAGATTGTTGAGTAGATGATATACTTAGTAGTTTATTTGACATTCGATGTGATTAAACGTGTCTTAACCCGAACAAACTATTTGTTTCGGTTGATATGGATGGGTAATTGATTTGTATTGATTTCATATGATGATTGTATGATGTGGTTGAAAGTGATTGTTGCTTTATATTGATATGTTTGTTAGTGGTTGAAACAACTTTAAATATTTAAATTTTATATAATTATTAACTTTTTTGGATTATATAAGTGAAATACGGGTTATGGAAGCACTTGCTACTGCTTTTGGTTTCATAATTTAAGCTTGTTTGCCCGACAAATAGGTATGTTATCGGATTATGGTTTTCTAGCGATATTATACTGTTTTTCCCGCTGTTGGAATATATTATTTTGAAAGTTTATGATATATATTGTTTTATTTATATTATAATTTCTCCCGAGCCTCTCTGTATAAAGGAGACTCTGTCGAAATTTTTTGTAAATTTTGGACTTAGAAAATTTTAAAAATGTTTTCCAAATTTTATTAGTTTGAGTATAAAAGGATTTAATGGGTATAAATTGGTGTAATTTATTTAAATTATTTAATTTTGTAAATTTATTTGTTTATAAATTTCATATTTTGAATAAAATATATGGATTTCTAAATTCCTTCTTTCCCTTTTTTTCTTTTCGGAGACGAAAAGTTTTGAGTGGGGGAGAGCGTAACGATCGTAAATTTTCAATAATTAAATTTGTTAATTTAATCAGATTTTGATAATTTAAAATTGAAAGAAATAAAAATTAGTGAAATGTTAATGAAAATAATAACTAGAATGAATTGCAACAGTATTAATGTAAGCTAATTATTTAAAATTGAATATAATTCCAATAAGTGAAATAATGTAAATGTTATACTTGGTTATAAATTGAAATGTAAGAAAACAAATGTAAATATTTAATTAGCTAATGAAATAATAATATAGTTAATGGTAGTTGAACAAAATCAGTATTATATAAGAATTGTAACATTTATGTGTAAATAATGAATTTATAAGTGTGATTTAAAGTCAATAGTAACAATTAATATACGTTACCTATTTAATTAGCCTATATTTTAAATTTGAAGCCAATTGCAATAAATGTAATTAAGTATTACGTTAATGTAAATTTAGGTAATATTTGGTAATAATGTAAATTTTGTTCATAGAATAATAATGGATTTGATAAAAATAATGAAATCAAGATGAATAAATAAATTGGGAGTATAAACTTTAATAAATATGTGCATTAATTTATAGTGGGACATAGAAGGCAATCAATAATTTAAAGGTTGATTTATTAATAAAATAATGTGAATTGGATGGAAATAGATTAAGTGTAGTGTAATGAGAGCTGTTGTGATAATTGTTTGTAAAGAATTGACTTACAAATGTTATAAAATGTATAATGGTGACAATTGGTGTTGTTACCAATTTAACTATCAATTTCAAGTGAATGTAATTAAATGTTGCATTAATGGTAATTAATACAATAATGGGAATTGTGAATGTAATAAAATAAATAGAAATGTAAATGTATTCATAAAGTAATAATTGTGTTAACAAAAGAATGAAGCTGAAATAATTAATTGGGACTTCAAATTTTAATTAATGTGTACATTTGACAAAATTTCAATATAAGTGGAAATATAGTAGTTAATACAATTAAAGATGGAAATTGGAGCATACTAATGTAATAGCAAACAAACAACTATTAACTAGGTTAATTGAGTAATAATGGATTGAGTATAAAGGTTGAAAAATCAAATTAATGCAATTAATTGATATTTAATTTTAATAAATTGAATTTGATTACAGGGAAATTGAACACAGCAATTAGTGTTATAATCAACATTGAATTGTCATATAAACTTGTATTAAGTCATGGCAAAAGTTCAAGTGATTAAAAAGGATGAATTGGTTAGTTTGTAAATATTGAATAAAAAGGTGATTAATTAATTTAATATTAATATATTTAATTGATAGGAAATGATTATTCTACTTCTCATTACATTCATTTAGTCCATTTTAAAACTTAACCAATTGAAATTAATGCAATTGAAAATTTTCAATTAATAGGGGAGAGAGAATACTAATTGTGAATTAACAGGTGCAAATAAAAGCAGCTTATGTTTTGTGAAAATATAAGGCAGTTTGATTTAATGACAAGAACATTAACATCAAATAAAATACATGTTTTATTTGTGAAAATATAAGGCAGTTTGATTTAATTTCATTAAAATAAAAAATATAAAGATTGATTTTAAAGAAAGAAATATATGCTTATTTGAACTGTGTTTTAGTTTACGGACTGATTACAAGAATAGGAAAATAATCTATTTCAGTAAGTTATTTATTACTCTTGTGTATAAACAACAAATTTATAAATGTATTTAAATAAATAATTTTTCTATTTTTTCATCCATTTTAGTTGTCTGTTTTAAAGTTTAACTTTGTAAGTAACTGCAATAAATGTAATTCAAATGTTTCAATTAAAAGGAAAGAAAACGTTGATTGGAATTAATAGATTTGAAAGAAACACATGTTTTGTGTTAAACAAAAGGGTGTTTTAATGGAAATAAAAGATCATTTTGAGAAAACCAAATTGAACTTTTTCATTCTTAAGGTAAGTATAAAAATTTTATTATGTGTAAATAAAAACCTAAATGCGTGCAAATTTGAATACTATTTGAGTTAGTGAAGTTAATTTGGTTACATTTTAAAAAAATTGAATTTCAAAAGGTTGTGCGACGTACATGGTCCCTTTATTTATTTTATTATTAATTGTTGCATGAACGTTTTAAAATAGTTACCTTATTATTAATACTTGATCCGTTTATTTATCCTTCTGTTTAATACCTGAGCCTATACTTTTAGGTTGTATTTAATTCTTACCACCTCATTTTCACGTATACAAAATTTTACTTTCGTTTGCAAACTTTTCCATTCCTACGTACATTTCTTTATGCATTATTAATGCCTGAAGCTTTAAAAATAAAATGTGACATTTATTTTTGTCCCTCGACCTTCATTCCCTAATTATAAATAACCTATAGCTTATTTTTTTCTTCTACATTTTGTTTCTCCTGACACCTCATATTCAAAAGCTCTTATTCTTGAAAATTCAAAAGCATTCTTTCAGAAAACATGATTTTTTTTTTTCATTTTTCGTACACTTCATGTCCTCATCTTAGTTGTTCTTCAATCTTCCCCTCAAGCCTCATCTTAAGAAAAACGTAAGTATTAAAATTTGTTTATTCATATATATTTTTAAGCGTACTAATTTTTATTTTAATAAAAAAATTTATAACATGAATATCTTTTGCATATAAACTTTGATTCACGCACGATTTCTTCTGTTGGATTCATATTTAAATACCAGACAACATGAAATTGATTTAGTTGAATTTGGAGATTGTTGAGTTTTGTGCTTTTGTTTGGATTTTTATTGGCTAAAATCAATGGTGAGTGTTTTAACCCACTCACAACTTCTAAAATTTCTTATATTTGTTAAAATAATTTATGATGCGATTAGGAAATTAATTATGACTGTCTGATATTTAAATTTTCATCCCTGTTAATTTGTTTCCTTTCGAATTAAATTGTTATTTAATTTATTTTGAAATTAAATTTCCACTTGAATAACTGTTTTTGCAAATAAGTTAACTGGTATTTATTTGGTTGATTTGGATAATAATTATGATGGATGTTGATTGTTGATATTGGATGATCGGATGTTATGTTAATATATATATATATATATATATATGCATATACTGTTATCACCCTGCAAGTTCCTTTATATTATTATTTGAAAAGGTTATGGGTTGAAATGATAGACTCGAACGATTTTATGAATTTTTATATTTATTCGGGATTGCGGTTTGAAATGATACACAACCGTAAAATTTTAAATTGCGTATTGAAATGATAAATATCCGTATCACTTGACCCTAAGGTACAGAATTATATACGGACACCGGATTGGTTAAATTAAATGATTTTAAAATCCTTAATTTTTGAATAGGATTAAATGATACTTTAAAGTAAAATTTGGTTTATATAAATTGAAGTATTTTTGGAAAATCAAGTTTATGTTGAAAAGGGAAATTTGGTTTGTTGATTTGGAAGTTGAAATTGGTCTAAATGTGTTGAAATGAAATGAATAGTTTAATTAGATATAAATTCCAAACTTATATTTTAATATAAACTATTTTAAAAGAATATATTATTTTAAAATTTCTAATTATTCAGATTTTTCAAATTTATTAAACTATTTAACTAATTTTAACTATATAAAATTATTTTGATCTATTTTAAACCATTTTAATTTATTTAAATATAATTAATCTATTTTAAAGCTATTTAATCTATTTTAATTATACTTAATCTAATTTAATTCCATTTAACTATCTTAAATCAGTTTAAAAGTATTTTTAACCTATAATTAGACTATTTATAACCATTTAAACTACTCTCTAAATTTTCAGACTAAGAAAAAGTAAGTGTTATATTAAAAATTCATTCGTTTAAGAGCAAATATGATGAAATGATCTAAGTTGGGATTTAAAATGTTGTAATAAATTGAAAAGATGATTTGAAGTAAGAATTTAACCTGTTTGGAAATATGAATTTTGGAAGAAACTATGATTTTGGAAACGATATGATTTTTAAAGTGGATATGATTTGAAAATGAATATGATTTGAAAGCGAATATGATTTAGAAGTGAATATGATTTCGAAAGTATTATGGTTTTGAGAATATGATATTTTGATATAAATTGTGAATTGACTATTGAGATGTAAAAGAACCATATAGTGTGTAATAAGCGATTGGTTGTTAAAGAGACCGGGATCGGATATTGTCATACTCTCTGCCAATACTGAAAACCACTTTAACAACTGTGTACGTGGTGGAGATTCCAGAATTGAAGTAAGATGGTTTGGTGAACGATTTTTATATGAGGCATGACGTGACTCTGACTCCTGTAACTCAGCTTAGATGTGACTAAAATCGAGAGCCATGACGGACCAAGTAAGGTCATTCCTCTGATCGGGCACACTTCTTCGATATTATATTCTAATTTGTGATTGTTTTGGTGGCCACCCTTCGATTTTGATTTGGGAGTGTGTCCGAGGTGGGCGGTAGTAGCTGCTATGCGTTACCACCAGTCCAGATCCACAAACGGTATATTGACCTTGGCATTTCCTCTTGTGCCGTGTTCACATGCCCTAGCACGCCTTCTACAAGTTTGTTTTATGTCCTACCTATGGAGTGCTCCCTGATAGCTCACTTGCGAGTGGAGTTTGCAGTATCTGTATAGACTACAACATTACATAAAATGTGTTAAGGGGGATATGGGTAATGCCTTAATGCTGTTTTAATACTTTACTTTACTATAGACACTATTATAATAGCGTCTTTTATTACATAGCAGATAGTTTAACGGATCCTTAGGAGATGTGAATCCCGAACATCTCCTAAGTTACTACACTCACGATAAACACTGGATGGGAGATGTCAAATCCCGTAAACATCTCTGATGTCGTTCCACTCATATTTCTCACCGTTGATTTAACTTACATAAGATCTTTTAGTTCTGACTCGAGTGTTTTGCCTTTTCAATTTGCTCGGGTGAGCCTGAGCATTTCAGGATTTGAAGACCTTATTTCTCGAGGATGAAGACGAAGATTTTATTATTATTACTTACTGTATTATTCCACTGCATCATACTGTTCCGCTGCATTGTTATTTATTTATTCTCTGGTATGTGTAACTCTGATCTGTGTTGTATAAGTATAATCAAATGTTTTGGAAAACAGCTTCATGAACTGTTTATTTGATTATTATATTTTGTCATTCCGCAGCAAGATTCTGTTTGTTTTTTCTTTCTCTATTTTTTTATTCACCCCCATAACAATCCGCCCTTTTGTATGGTTTAAGTTGGCACATGTTTCTGCTTAAAACGTACAAAATGGTGGGATGTTACAATAACACTTATATGCGATAGTATATGAATCAAATATCCATGGTCTTTTGTTGCTTTAAGAGTTCGAAACTCATAGAATGAAATACAGGGTCTTGAATAAACGTATAAGCAACCAAATTACGGACATATTAAGTAGTTGTACAATCAGGTGCTTGCATTGATGTCAAAACTTTAACATGCAATAAGCATTATCAGTAAGTATATTTTATATTATTTTTAATTCAGTTCGATTGTATATCTTAATTGGTAAATGTACTATCAATCGTATTAAGTGTAAGAAAATTCATTATAGATAATTATAAAATTATATAGCATATGTTTATACAATATTAGAAAGGTTAAATGTTATCATTTCATTTTTCTAATAAGGCTTCCACTAGTCTTTTATATTTCACCAAGCACTAAGAAAAACATAGAAGTCTTTTGACTTTAGTAGTAGGTATTAGTGTAGAATCAATTTCACCCTAAAGGGGGGTGAATAGGATGATGTTATCAATTATAAAGATTTAATGCGGAAGTATATAAAATAATTTCAACACTGATATAGAATAATAGTAGCACGGATAATAGTAGAATAATAAATGCAGAAATAGAACAACACAGATTTATCTAGCTTCGGCAAAACTCTGCCTACGTGTTGCCCCCAAGGTTTCTACTAGAAATTAAGTAGTCAGACGCTTACACACGTAAACTCGCGACACCCGTTATCAACTAACCTAACTCTACGCTCAAAACTCTGCCACAACTCAGCCACTGAGTTGCGAATTCTCGAAATACACCACCGTAGTTTGTCCCCTAGTCACACGAATAAAAATTACAAAAGTTTAAAAGAGAAAATACAAATTAAAGAAACAATTTAAAAAACAAAAACCCTAATTTTAAACTAAAGCCCAATTAATAATATAAAGAATCCAGCCCAACTAAAAATGAATCCCTGTTAATTTTTATATTGTCTTCGGCCAGATTCCTTTGAGAACAAAAATGGAAACTTTGCTCGTTCGTTCCTCTCTGAAAAATAAGGGTTCCTAAAATTCGAAGGCATCGACCTCAGTTTCTCGATCGAATATATGATTTACCATTCCAAGCTTTGTCGATCTAGTGTTTCTTCACTTTGCACACGGCTGCTCCTTCTCGATCGAGTTCGGTATGATTTGGTATGTGATTTTATGCTCTTCGCTTTATAGATTAGCTTGCTTGAACTTGATGATCCTCATGCCGATGATGTTTACAGTTTAAATAGGGTTTGATCCCCTATAATTTCGTTCATATATTTTATACGAATTCGTCTGATAATTTTAAACTTAGCCGTATGATTGTGATTGAATGTTGGCAATTATACTTGACTTGTTCAATTCATATATTTTTTGATAGCTGATTCACACGGCTTCGATTATGAACTGTTCGACTTCCTTGGCCACCACGTTTTTTATTCTGGTTTGAAACTACTGCTTTGAATACTCTAGCATTGAATTTGATTCCATTTTGACTTCGGCCTTGACTTTGTTTATGTGATGATATTTAAGACACTTCTATTTTGTTCGAAACTGCTACTTGACTTTGGTCAATTGAAATAATTTCTAGACTATGGTATGTCTGTTCATCCCTGTAGCATACTTGACTTGTACCTTATTTTGTTCTATATTGCATGATAGACTCTGGTAGTTACATGTACATATATTTATACATTCACTGACTCCATCTGTTTGGAATTTTTGTTTTATTTTGAATTGCTCTGCGCTTTTACATGAGTTCATATTATTATTGCTTTGAGTCATGTAAAATTATGGTTTGTATATGACAATTCAATTTGTGTTTGCACTGTTCATTCGAGTCTGGTCTCTGTGTTGATGTTGTTTCAACTCCACCGTCGAGTCTTGTTCTTGACTGTATGCATATTGCTGTTTATCATGTATACTTGATGTTGATTTGGGTCTGGTCTTTGATGTTGAGGCTGCTGCACTATTGGTTGTTCCATTTTCTTTTTGACTTTTTATATTTGAGCATGTTGCATTCTTGGTTCACCTGAACTCTAAACTTGTAGTTGATTCCATATGCTTGCATTCATAATTCATGCCTTTTGAAACTGCTTTGAGTCATCTGCACTATGCACTTTGTTGCACTGTATACTCCAGTGTGCTTTTGTGTCTTTGATCATAGCATTCATGTGTACATTTGGATTTTCTAGTCTGCACTTGTGTTGAATCTAGCTTATAGCTCGGGTTTGACCTTGTGTGACTTTATTTGTATTTCACTTGAGTTGAACCCGGCTTTTGATTTGGGTTTGACCTTATGCTCACCTATCCCTGTAATTTTATCAAGTGTATATCGACGTGCACGGCCTTGTGGCATGTACAGTGATACACTATGCATGTCACAAGCCGTTCGTGTATGATGAATTCAAAAATGAATATGATGACGAACAACCCAAATAACCGAGGCAAATAATATTTTCAAAATATACATTTTATTTTACATTGCAAAAATATTTCATTTTCAATTTTATTGCGTAAGTGTGTATTTTTGCAGAAAGCTTGGATGCTGGATTCGATCTGGAATAGAGTTGAAGATAAATACGAGTGAATGAGTGATATGTAGTGTGGACATTTGTAAATGAAAATTTGTGATGTAATCAAAATTGTATTGTTTGAAAATTGTGTATATATTTGAAAATTGTCTATATAGTGAGAGCTCAGATTTTTACTATTCAAAATTGTAATAAATATTTGTTTCAATAAAATATTTGTTTGAATTTAAATTCTGTGTTATTTATTTTATTCAGCAAACATTTATTAAGTATGTGAAAAATAAAATAGTACATTACCAAATAAATTTAAATGAATATACATATATATGTTTATTATCATCAAACAAAAATCAAATACTTGCATATTCAACAATCTCCCTTATTTGATGATAACAAACATATATTTAAGATTTTGAATTTATTAAAAATATTTGATTACTCAATTTTCTCCCCCTATTTGAATGCTCCTTCTCTACACAAAGCTCAGCCTTCACATATGCATGGAAATAAATAAAGATATGCAAATGAACCTAGATGCATATAAGAATAATATGTGACCTTTATTTGCCAAAATCTTAACTTTTCTCTCCCCCTTTGTTATCAGCAAAAGAGTAATAGTGTTAGAAAAATAGAGAAAAAGTGATGGACATTAATACTACATTAATACTTAATCGAGTATAAATATTAAATTCCAATAAAAAGTCAAACAAAAATCGTAATACTCTTTTAGACGCATATTCCACTTTAGAATGGTAGGGTTGATGTCGGTATACAAAACCATATAGTTGTTTTTATTTGTGGTATATTTATATCAGGAATTTGAATATTTACTAACCATGCATAACAGTTAGGACATTAAATGAGATTAGTAGTAATCCCAATATTTTATAAAAAAATGAATTCAAGTATCTTCTAACCACGCATAACCATGAGGACTTTTAAATAGGACTAGAATCAACTTGTCTATTTAATAACCAATTTTGATATGCGTTCCATACATGCATAAACGTGAGGACTTTTAAATGAGCATGGAAGCACATTATCAAAAATCCTAAGTAATTCACACATGCATAACCGTAAGGACTTTTAAATGAGAGTGAATAATTTGGATGTTTTTATTGCTAAAAATATAATAGAATGAAGAACGAAAAATTTCTCATTTACAATACCACATATTGACATACTATATTGGATTTTGATGAGTGATCGTCGATAGAAATATGATAGAAATAGAAATGGTTGTTGATTCATGGGTTTTGATTCATGACACAAGCTTCAGAGATCATAAGACGAACTACAAAGAGAATACTATACAAAGGCGACAAAAAGAGAATAAAAGTAAATTGTGCACTACAAAGGAGACAAGACTACCATCCAGATATTAGTATTAATATTTTATTATATTGAGTCTTAGAATATTGTTAAAATCATTCCTCAAGAATCATCATTCACATTCAAATAAACTTGCTTGCATATTTTAATCAAAATCAAGTTTACAAAAAATGCATGGAGCAGGGATCGAACCCAGGTCACTAGTTTGAAAGGCAAGTACTCTAACCAAATGAGCTACTACTGTTTTTGTTTAACAATAGGTCGGCTGACCGACCAGTATCTTCGGTCGACCGACCCTGTAGTAGGTGCACAGGTACTCTCTGTTTTTGTACACGATTTCAAACTCAGCTGACCGGCCAGTTTTTCCGGTCGACCGACCTGCATATAACGGCTAGTTTTCTGAAGAGTTGCGATTGTTTCATGAAGAGATATGTCCCTCAATTCAAGAGATGTGGACACAACTTTTGATTGAAACTCTTCATGAAAGATTGTAACTATTCTACAACTATATAAACATGTTCAAATCACTTCTATAATTACCGATTCTTGTATATAATTCTGAAATCTATTCTCTATTTATTTCTGCAAATAAAAGCATTCATTCTCATTCAATATCTCTAGAATCTCTGAATTAAATTATATACTTCGATTCTACGAGATTATCTTCCTTCTAAATCTTCACATACACTACATATTCTTGAGGATTTGATTATAGGAAATTGTACTATCAAAAGACAATCTGTGTTATTCAGAACACACTCGTCAACAAAGTATTTGTATTAAGTTGAAGTCCTCTTCGGCTGTTGAGGCGGAAAAATTCCTGTTCGGCTGCTCAGGTGTGATATACCTATTCCTCCGGGTTAAGTGAGGGGTTTAGTTTAAATCCAGAGGATAGTCTGGGACTGGACGTAGAACGGGAAGTTCGAACCAGTATAAAAATTCCTGGTGTGCTTACTTTAATTTTTATTTTACTGCTATTATCAGTTTCCGCATTTATATACCATATTACACGAACCTTAGTACTACACGTTCACTTTCAATGGTCATGGAATATTTACCAACAAAAAGTTTTTATAACTCTTGTTTAAATTTCTAAAGAAATTTTCTAATTATATTTTCTCAAGTTATAATATATGATTAATATCAACACTCATCACTTTTTCAATACTATTTATCTTTTCGATAATCAGTAGGGAGTCAGATTATTCAATGTAGTCATTTAAGATCAAATCTAAAAATAATTATAAAATCAAATTTTCTAAGATGACTAATCAGAAATAAGGTCAACAAAAATGATTTTCTTGAAGGGGTTTTATAAGAAAAATGTCTGCTATTTGAAAATTAGTTGAAATGAAAAATATGCAGATATTTTCTGTGATGCAGCTAATGAATATCTCAAAAAAAATCACGTCCCACAAGTAAAATTTCTATCAACTACATTACTGCATCTGAATTTTCCTTTCACTCGAATTTATCATCAGTTGGATTTGATAGACTAAACCGTGAAGTGTTTAACACAATATCTTAAAAACAGCTTTTAAGTGAAATTCTATTAGATTTGAATTGGAGCCGCACCAATAAACAAACAGTGACCATAGTGTCAGATCAACAATTATATGCACGTGTATCATGAGTAATCATTGACCAATAAAACATCATTAATCCAAACAAATTTATATGAACTAGTTCAAAGATGATAAATGATTGGTCAACATTTTTGCTCAAATCAAAATCGAAAACAAGTACAAGTCAAATAAGAACATGTCAAATAAGAATACATCGGAGTCAAAATCAACATTTATTTTACTATCACATAACTGGCTGAAATAAATCGGATTATGGTGCAGATTATCACATTTAATAAATTGTTTAAGATTAATGTACAGTTGCCTATTTACTTTTGTCGATAATATTTCATTGTTGCCCATTGTGATTCTGCCACCTTTGTACTAGGCTAAGCAACTTTTATTAGTCGCACATTGTGTGTCTCGAACAGCTAGAATCCAGATAACACTGTTGTTGTTGCTTAGCCTACCACCACGCCTACACGAGAGAAGATTTTTGTGACTTATTTGTTTTTATAGGTCCATTGTTGTTAGTGCAACAGATTTTGAAAAATAATTTTTTGGAGATCCTAGACAATTTATATATGTTCCTTTCGGCACCCAGATTGTTTAACTTTAAGGGATTTTATATTCGTGCCTTTTGGAACCCAAATTAGAATAGGTTGCATGTGTTCGGGTCTATACCAGCAATTTTTTTGATTGTGTCCAAATTTTCTACAAATTGTGCACATGGAATTGACATGATTAATTTTGTTTCTATCAAGTTCAGATTGATTATATCCAAGTCTTTGTCTATCTGTATTAACAGTTTGATTTTCTAATAGCATATTTAACGATCTTTTTCCTTTTGAAAAATTTTCTAAAGTTGTAGACTGTCACGACCCGATTTTTCGACGTCCGAAAATCGACATCAATACGTCCACTGTATTAAATGCCGAACAATCGAATGCAGGAAAACCAGTCCGTAAGGGAAAGAAGAAGGAGGTAGAAGAAGAAATAGAAAATAATATCAGAATCTCACAATCATAGCGGAACAATATATAATAGATAAATGATTGAATCTTTATACAAAAGAACTGTATCTGGTATATACATTACATCATCAGAGTACAACAAAATTCAAAGCACACAACTGGACAGTTATCATAACATGTCCTCACAAAAGCTGACTATGCAGTTAACCATTCACAGCGAAATATACATCAAATACGTATGATACGTCTCGCCATCCAGCTCGTCTCCTGAGCTTCACAGCATCCCTTCCTGAATCTGTACTCTATAATACTCAGTCTGACCCGAGCATTATAATAAAATAACACCCGAGTCAGTCTGGAAAACCAGCGTGAGAAAACACACTCAATTAGTTTATTAAAGTTATCAAAATCCTCTGAAATCAAAGGTATCTCGTAAGACCAGGCCACAAATAAACATGCTGGGTTTTTACCTTACGATAACTAAACCACTTTATATCAAATCTGTCTGATATCATAATAGTGTCTATTGAAAGTAAAATAGAATCTAGCTGAAATGCTTCCATCTCACATTCCAACAATAGTTGGGCACAATCAAAACCGTACAGGCGCTTATTAGAGATTGAATTCCATACAATGGCAGGGATACAGGGGTACCGCCCGTCACAATACGTGCTCTAGATCAACATACCGAGGATCCACCCTGATCCTCTACTACACAAGACTGGAGCTACCCCTTATTGGATAGTCCGAATAAGATCACCCTGTGGTTGGGATCAGCAACCGCCCACACAGCCGAATAAAAAGGGACATCTAGAAAGGGATGACCTTACCCTAATTGAGTGCTAGCCATTTAACCTTATTGCACCTTCCCTGTTTTAGCCATTCCCGGTTGATGAGGCTCGAGGCTATGCATTACCTTTTTAGAAAAATTCATTCAAAATGCTCACCGTCCCTTTGACGATGTTTTTATAGCTTTCGTCCATACAAGTCCGTTCCCGATCCGAATGGAACCGAAGGCACTACTCCTACTACATCCATTTTGGAATCACTCTCAGGATTAGTAGCGATTAGCCCTTGCACTTCACTGCTCCATCTTCCACTCCAAGCTCTTGTCTTCCTCACAAAAACGTTCAAACCGGATCGAAGTGGTTTTCGGGAAATAAATCTCGATCCCGATCTCTTGAAACGATCAGCGCATTGGCCAATGTTGTTAGTCGGTTATTTAACTATCATATAACATCCACAAACAAACATCAAGCCATAATAATTTTCCAAATTATTTATTTCAAAATATCTTCGCAAGATATTTTCTACACTTCAACCCATTTAAAACAGTTTTCAAATCACTTTCTCTCTCACGGATTAAATTTCCAAACAATTGTTTATTTCCACTGAAAATGCCAAATCATATTGAATTAAGATTTTTAAACAAACTAAATCCCTTTATCCAAAAATATATACTTAAAACATTTTATAATAAAACTACTTAAAAACACTTCTTCAAAATAATAGTTATGAAATTCTATAAAAATTCTCCAAGTAAACCTTTAGCCAAGACTACCTTTAAAATAAAAGTCATTTTGTAAAATATAAACAATTTACCTTTAAATCATAATACCAATTTAATAATTAACTACTAAACTTAACTAAATAAATATTTACTTTTTAAATCTTAAAACTCTAAGTAACAATTTCACAAAGAACATTCTTTTAAAACACTTTAAAACTTAAAAATTTATACTTAAAAATTTGCTTCAAAAACATACTTGGCTTGTTCAGGAAAATACACTTCCCATTTCAATATAGTCAATTTAATCAGTTATTAAATTCTTCTCGATTTATCCCAATTTAATTTACGTCCCAAACCCGTAAATTCCTTTTAACACTTTAAAAATAAAACCACTTTTTACTTTTAAAACACATTTACCATCTCCTTATAAAAAATCCACCGTGAATTTATACTTCCAAATATCTACTTTACTTCACTTTATAAACCCAGTTTATAAATTCCATAGTCTCATCCTTTTTTTTAAAACACAGTTTTAAAAACTAAATATATTTCCAAATCGATTTCCGAAATTTACTCCATTTTAAAATAAATTCCTTTACTTACTCAATTTTATTTCAAAATCCATTAATTTCAGATTTTACTTCTTTATTATGATTTACAATCTTATTTAAACTGAAATACCAATTTCATACTTTTTCCCAAAATTCTTCTTTATCTCTCCTAAACTATATTTAAATATTGAATTTAAAAATAAATCCTTTATTTCTTTAAATAGTATCACTTAAGTATAAAAAATCATTTATTCCCATTTATTTAAAAATCTTCTTTTCCATACTCGGAATTTATTTATTAGAATTTAAAAATCAAATTTTTATTCTTTCCAAAATTCATTCCGATTTCACTATATTTATTTTACTTAGAATTCCCTCTTCTATTTTCTTTTAAAATCAAATCCTCATATTTTTATATCTTAATATACCTAAAATATATTCAATCAAACCATAGAATTCAATATTTCAATTCCCAATATAATCTATCAAAGATTATTAAATAAATCGTATAACAGAATATGAAATAAATTCAACATTTTTGAGGAATCCAGTTGGATTCCTCCAGCATGTTTCCCTACATCCACAGATGTTAGCACAATAATAATACCAATCCCACTTCGAGGGGGATATCGCGGTATAAAGGGTCATCCGCTATTATGTCGGGCGCATAGTGTCTCATTCGCTATATAATGCGGCAAATCAATCACTCCAATATATATATATATATACTACTATATATTGCATCACATCCAATCTGATAATAAATCATCAATTCAAGAAAAAAACCAATAATTTAAATTTAACTATTTAAATTTAAAAGGCAATCCAGATGAGTGAGATTAACTCACCTTTGATTTTTGTTTTGCAGTCCGATCCTAACCGGCTTGTTTCTCCATGATTTTAGACCATGTATAAACATTGTATGATTTATTAATATTTGAACTAACCGAATAGTCTATTAACATTTAATAATGTAATTTAAACTAATTTTCCTTTCAATAATTTTTAGTAACCAAAATAATTAAATATGTTAGTATAACAAATTAATCACCAAAATACATTGTTTTAAAAATAAGCTAGTAAGTTCGAAATGTACATATGTATATCTTTTTATTTTCTTATCTTATTTCTGAAGCTACACACACTAAAAATAACCTGTATAGATTTAAAAATCTGTTTCTTTTTTGTAAAAACGCAACAATAATTTACTTTACTGTGTGTATATATTTACATATATATATATATATATTCATACTTTGAAGAAAATGGATTGGTTTATAGAACTTACTGTTAATTATTATTATTTTTACCCTACATGCATATATAACTTTCTCTGTTTAAAAACATATCTATTACATTTAAATTAAAAACAGAAATCTTATACCATCACTGCCCAACCCTTCCATCGCGGCCCTCATTGACATCCTCTTGCCTGCATGCGACACCTCGCCATCGCGAAGCCTAGCCCGATCGCGCGAACTTCTCCGTCGAAGTCGAAATTGACTTTGATTCTTCCTGCCACCGCCATCTACTTGACAATAGCCTGCCCTACTATACGCGACGTCGAACATTGTAACAACTTCGAGCCTCCCCAGATCTTCCACTCGATCCCACGAATGATTCGCGAAACAAAGCTCACAATTGAAGATGCCTCCCTCCTTTTGCTCGAAAATTTGAGAAAAGAGGAGCAACACTTAAATAGAATTTTGAACTATAATTTGTTTCCGTTCAATTTCATGCTGAATAGAATAGAGTGAAAGATGCGATTTTTAACTGAAGAAGGGGAAAAATTCAGACGACTTCTCCCCCCTTTGATTTGTTCAGCCGTCTACTTTTTTTTCTTTCGAAGGATAGATTCATATTATTTTTTTTAGGACACGCATGTCCTCAGGGAAGACACATGTTGCATGTGGTCAACAGTGAATTTTTTTTGAAGTAGAATTAAAACAGCACTGATAGGAATGCAGATTTGAATGTTGATATATAATATATTAAATTTTAATTCAAATTCAAATTATCTCGATTAACGTGGCTTAAAAACACGAACCGCTATAGAGGCGTGCCGCTAGGCATTTATAATGTTAAACCCATATTAAGAACACAATGGAAAAGGTTTCGAGCCCTAATTTGATCGTATGCAGAAGGTAGCTTTTTGGATCCAGTTATTTTATTGAATTTTCGATATAAATTTCAGCGCGTTTATATACCGTACTGCCACATGACAACTCCAAATGTTACGAAAATTGAAATCCAATAATAAAACACTATTATGGATCCATTGAAATTGGTTTTGTCGAAATCCGAGACTGTGCCTCGGAAGGCTATTTTCAAATATCAATTTAAACGATATATTTTTAAAACTGAACATAATACTTTCAAACTCAAATTTAAAACTTCTATTATCTCCAATATAATAAATATAAATTTTCCAAGCCTTTGAAATATTTTTAACCAGCTTAAAAACCAAGACCAATATTTTAACCAATTTTCAATTATTAAATTCAATAATTTAATTGCCAAATAAACTATGATATTTAAAATTCAAGTTAAACTGACTTTTAAATATTTAAAATTAGTTAAATATTCCAATTCCAAATATCTAAAAATCCCGGGTCATCACATTCCTCTCCCTTAAAAGAACTTCATTCCTGAAATTGCTAGTTAAGAAGAATGATCCAGAATCCGTTAACTATTTCCCAATCCAAATAGTTTTAACAACTTTCCCAACACAATCTTTTTACTAAAGACGTATTATTACTTTTACTAACTTTCCAAACTCATACATAACTTCCAAAAAATATCACTTACTCAACCATTCAAATTATAATTCAAATTCCAATTTAAATTATCAAAATTTTCTCAAAATTTTTCTAACTCTCTAAATTTTCAAAAAAATTCGCCAGCGTCTCCTTTGCGCGGCTAGATCAGTACTACTACAAAATACCTCTACGAACCTCCAAATTTCAAAAGAAAACAAAAACCAAGTGGCTGGACCAGAAGATTATCAAATTTCATATGGCAATTTAACTACATACCTTTTGTCGGGCAATTTCTAATTTATCTCTGAAATCCAAAACACCAATTTTCGTTTGCTTTTAAAACACCTGTATCCTACTCAAAAATCATATCGATCACCCATCCAAAATCAATTTATTCACTTCTTCTCAAAATTTTCAAAATTTTCTATACCTAAGCCCGTACGACGTACATATATCATCCATACGCAATATCAAATCCGATCGCTCACTCGATCGCACAATTTCACTTTCGAACTAGTATCGTCCACCCGACTCCCTAATGCGGACCCAGATCTGGTTTCTTGATCAGAAACCATCATCCTCCTTACATAGTCATAACTATGATAGAGAATATCCAGAATCAACCAAACATCCATATCCAGGGTTCGCCGTCGAAAATCGAGTGAAAAATCCGAACTAGGATCGATATAACTACCTCGAGATTTTGTGCTCGAATCTGGATCAAATCGCTATACGAATAAAATAATATATGTACATCCTATGTATTTATCCCAACTGATTATTAGCTATATAAATTTTATTCACATTCATTTCTATACTCCTATTCTCAATTATCCCATTTCACACTTTACTTAATCTTCATTCAAATATTAACTTAGAATATTTTCCAATACCAAATTTTACTTAAGAATCTCTCCATCCATTTCTTAAGTTCAATATGAATATTTCATGCACATAAATATTTATTTTCACTTTACCACTTAAGCTTTCACACCTATTTTTATTTAGCTTAAATTTCAATTCCATTCCAAATTCAATCTATCTTCAATTCTCAATTTATTTCTAAGTCAAATTTAATATTGAATTTCATTCACCTTATCTCAAACCCATATTTAACTTATCATTTAATTAGTCCACTTACTAATTTATTTTAAATCTCAATGAACTTTATTTCCAAACTCTTATTACTCTTAGTCCACTTTGAATTAATTCTACAACTTCGTTTTACTTTACAGAATTTTAATTAAATATCATCCCATTTCAATTTCAATTTGTTTTCTTACCCACTTAAATCAATTAGTTTTCTTACTAATTTTATTTTCAATCCTTCGTTTTATTAAGTATAACTTGACAAATTTTCCACTTCACTTTATTTGACACAATTCAAATTGGGTTTCAATATTCATTTCCAATTCCATTTAATTACAAATGTAAATTCATGTTCATTCACAAATTTATTTCCAATTAATAAATTTTATTTCAATAACCATTTCACTTAGTTTACCTAGAATTTTTCCTTAAAATTTAATTTATTTAACTTAATTCAATTACCTTACAATTAAATTCGAATTTTAAACTTCTATAAGTTTCCAACATATTTACATTCCATTCACTTATCCCTTTATTTTACTTCATTTAATTGGTTTACCTACCATTTTATTTTATGGTCATACTTACTTTTATTTACTTTTTACAAGTTAAATTTGATTTTAACTGCTAACCCACTTTTTGGTCAAAACTGGAATATCAACAAAATGGCAAGGAATGATGGACATCGGGATTGGAGATCAATTGAAAGCAAGGTTACAATCGAGGACGTCAAAATTTGGTTGATCTCCGATCGGGACGAAATTGATTGGAGATGATGATAAGGATTAGGAACGGCTATGTTTCAAATTTCAGTTTAATCAGAGTTCGTATGAAGGAGATATGATCGATGCAAGGTAGAAAGAATATACCATTCGAACCCATCAGCACGATGGTTCGAATTGATCAGGGGTTGCGTTCGTATCGATACCGTTCGTGTCGATACCATTTCGAATCGATGCCGTTCGTATCGATTGGCGTGGGTTCGACTCAGTGAAGTTCGCGTCAGGTGTTGGTTCGACTCGATAGTGATTGAATCGGTCGAGTTACTGGTTCGACTCGATAGGCTCGTATCGATCAGATAGAAAGGCTAGATGGATCTCGATCCGATAGCAACAAACCTAGAGTGGTAGCAAGCATGTGGAGGTTCTTCGAATCGATGTGCTTCGTATTGATCAGGATGGGTGCAGATGGCGCATTTCGACTCCATGCCTTTTGCAAATCTCCTTCGTATCCATCAGGTAAGAGCTTCGTTCGTATCCATCAGGTGAGGTCTCGTTCGTATCCATCCTTCATGACCACTTCTTATCGATGTCCCCCATACTCGTTTCGAATCGATCAGCTCACATGGGATCGATACGGAATGAACTCCTAGAATCGATGCGAAGAGAGACACGAGTTAATGGATGCGAGCATGCCGTTGTGAAGTTATGGATATGGACGAAGCATAAAACATGGATGCAAGCCCACGTCTCCAGGAGGGAAGCGTTCAACTCGGCGCATCAAGTGGAGTCAACACGCCGCATGATTCGAATCGACCCGGGAAGGTAGCGCCACGTCATTGCGCGCGTGTGCTTTAGATGGAGTCGAAGGTGATGGATTCGAACTGGTGGGTTCGAAGACGGCAGCCAGTGAGAAACCCAAATTCGAACCGATCATATCTCCTACACCGATGATCCAAATGCAATAAAATTTTCACAGCAGCTTGCGTGCAAGGTAAGGAATGTTCCTGACAAGTTTCAGCTCCATTGGATCATTTCTTGATGGAATCGAAATCACCTCGTATCGATCACAGATCGAGTCGAAACTTGGTGGGGTCGGTCGCGTGGGCCCACTCACATGCCAGAAAAAGTCTCCTGAAGTTTGAGCGAGATCTGAGCCTCCTACGCCTATAAATAGCACCCTGAAGCCTATAGAGAAAGGATCTTTTGGCTATTGAACGTCCAGACTCTACCGAATTCATTTCCACACTTCGATACTGCTATTGTACTAGAAATTCTTCATATTTACTGCTGTAATCATTTGTAATCATCAAGGATAATCAATAAAAGGATAAAACTTTGGAGTGGACGTAGGCCGGAGATAGCCGAACTACTATAAAACTTGTGTCTTTGTTCATTATTTCTGAATTACTGTTTGATACTTGTTGAGATCTGTTATTTGTGTTTGAATATCATTGGTTTGTGTTCATACACTGGTGCTTTCACGGTATCTGGGGTTTGTGACCAATTTTGGCGCAAACACTTTGGTGCTTTCACTGGGAAGGACTAGCACCCGCTACATCGGATTTAAAGTTCAGATTTGAAGAGTTTGAAAAGTTTGGACTTGAGGACAATGACAAGGCAAAATAGTAGAAGGCAAAGGGTTGAGAGAAGCCAACAGGAAGGAAGTCAACAAGCATCCTCCGGAGCTGGGGAAGGACAGGCTTCGATCTACATAACCCGAGATAAGATGGAAGCTATGGCAAATTCATTGCAGGAGAGATAGTTGAAAAGTCAACAGGAAATGATGCAGACTTTCTTTGAACAGATGAGAGCTGTAGGGACGCAGAACTTAGGAACAGCTACAGCAGCTGTGGATGCAGGACAAGGGACTAGGGTTGTGGAACCCAATGAAGGACAAGGTACGGAGCCAGAAGGCAATCAACAAGACCTTGGGGGCAGGCCCATAGGATCTAACACAGGAGGGCCTTTGGAAGGAGTTCAACAGGCCAGGACTAACATTGCTGCCAGTGAGCCCCATGAAGAGTATGTGCCGGAGTTTCCCCGGGAGCATGGGGGCAACTCCTAACAGATAATACTGGATTAGTGGAGATTATTAAAAGAACTGTGCGAGGTGGTTTGACTAACAGAGACTTAGAGGGAGTGAACAGGAGTCCGTTCGCTTGGGAAATAAGGATGGCTCATAATCCACGTAAGTTCAAGCTACCTAGCATGGAGGTATATGATGGCAAAGCAGATCCAACTGATCACTTGATGAGGTACACCAGACACATGTAGGTGTTGGGGGCATCGGAGGAAGTAATGGCACGATGCTTTCCATTATATTTGACAGACCTAGCTGCAATGTGGTTTAGGCGGCTGGGAGAAGGGTCTATCAGGACTTGGAGGGAATTGGTGGAAAAGTTTTTGGGACAGTTTTGGGGTTCACGTCAAGAGGCCGAAGAATGTGATGATATTGACATCGGTAAAGCAAAGGATGGATGAATCGCTTAGAGCTTTTCTAACTCGATTCAGTGCGGCAGTTGCTTCGGTGGATCGGCCCGATCCATCGATGGTTTTAATGGCAGCAGTATCAGGAGTCAGGGAGGATTCGGATTTCAAGGTATCTCTGATACGAGATCCCCCGCAGGATCTCGTCGAATTCTTTCACGAAGCAGAGAGGTTCCTTCGGCAGGAAGATGCGAGTATGGATCTAAAGTTGAAAAAGGTTAATGCAACTGAGGGTGGAGGACCATCTAGCAAAGGTTCGGATAAAGACAAAGGAAAAAGGAAGTTAGATGATGATTCTAGAAAAGAAAGAAGGCGATGGAAGGATCCGAAGTTTTCCACATACACAGGATTAAACGAGACGCTGGAGCGGATATATCAGGATACTCGGAATCGCCTTCCCTACAGAAGGCCAGTTAGGAGGGAACCATCAGAACGGGAGAGTACATCAGGAGGGCATTGCCTCTTCCATGATTTGGATGGACACGACACCAACAGTTGCAGGCATTTAAAGGATATAATCGAGGAGCATGTCAGGAAGGGACTGTTGCCACAATATGTCGGAACTTGGAATGCAACGGCGGAGTAGGAGCAACCACCGCCTACCTCAAGCCACGATCGTGGGAGGCCCAGGAATGATGATCGATTGATCATCCATTGACCAGGATAATACGAAATAAGTAGCAAACTACTGGCAAGCAACCAAGTCATTTACACATGTACGGGGACGGAGATAGCCCCTAGGCATGCTCTAAATGATGATAAACTGCAATGCTATGGTTTATGAAATTTATCTTTTGCTTTTGGATTGGACACTGCTTTTCTTTTTGGATTTTGGTTTTGGAGTTTGGATTGAGCTCCTGGTTTTTCTTGTTTTTTGATTTGGATTTTCCTTAGGATAATTGTTTTCGGTTTTGGATGCTGGTTTGGATTTCTGGTTTTCTGGTTTTGATTTGGATTTTGGATTGGATTTTTATCTGGTTTTTGATAAACGGTCGTCGGGTATGGATTATGCCTGGCAAGGGGTGAGTCACTTTGCCCAAACGTGGTAAACTGACTCATTCAGGTCGTCGAGTATGGACTATGCTCGACAAGGGTCCGGAGTGACCAGGATTCGGCCTAGGACTTAGGCCATGTATTATCAATTATTATTTTCAGGTTGTTGAGTATGGACTATGCTCAACAAGGGTCCGGAGAGACCAGGATTCGGCATAGGACTTAAGCCATGGCTTTGTACAATGTCCAGGGACACTGGACCATGGTCGTCAGGTGTGGATTGCGCTTGGCAAGAAGCCGGAGAGGTTAGCTCAACGTCCAGGGACACTGGACCACGGTCTTCAGGTGTTGATTGTGCTTGGCAAGAACCCGGAGAGGTTAGCTCAACGTCCAGGGACACTGGACCACGGTCGTCAGGTGTGGATTGTGCTTGGCAAGAACCCGGAGAGGTTATGGATTCGGATATCGACCTAGAGAGGCCCTGGATTCGATTATTGCCTATTGGGTAAGGATGGATTAGGACTCGGTTGTCGAGTTCGGATGGATAAGGGATTAGCTAAGGATTTGGTTATTAGATTGGGAATTGGGCATCGACTCGGAGCAGTCAAGGATGACATACTCTGGCGATATGGCTGTGGGCTTTGGATATTGGAATCGGAACTATTCAAAACACGCCTTCCTATCAAAAGGCATGTTTCGGGGGGCAAAGTGCTATCCCACTTTTTGGTCAAAACTGGAATATCAACAAATTGGCAAGGAATGATGGACATTGGGATTGGAGATCAATTGAAAGCAAGGCTACAATCGATGACGTCAAAATTTGGTTGATCTCCGATCGGGACGAAATTGATTGCAGATGGTGATAAGGATTAGGAAAGGCTATGTTTCAAATTTCAGGTTAATCGGAGTTCGTATGAAGGAGATATGATCGATGCAAGGTAGAAAGAACATACCATTCGAACCCATCGGCACGATGGTTCGAATCGATCACGGGTTGCGTTCGTATCGATACCGTTCGTGTCGATACCATTTCGAATCGATGCCGTTCGTATCGATTGGCGCGGGTTCGACTTAGTGAAGTTCACGTCAGGTGTTGGTTCGACTCGATAGTGTTTAAATCAGTCGAGTTACTGGTTCGACTCGATAGGCTCGTATCGATCAGATAGAAAGGCTAGATGGATCTCGATCCGATGGCAACAAACCCAGAGTGGTAGCAAGCATGCGGAGGTTCTTCGAATCGATGTGCTTCGTATCGATCAGGATGGGTGCAGATGGCGCATTTCTACTCCATGCCTTTTGCAAATCTCCTTCGTATCCATCGGGTAAGAGCTTCGTTCGTATCCATCAGGTGAGGTCTCGTTCGTATCCATCCTTCACGACCACTTCTTATCAATGTCCCCCATACTCGTTTCGAATCGATCAGCTCACATGGGATCGATACGGAATGAACTCCTGGAATCGATGCGAAGAGAGACACGAGTTAATGGATGTAAGCATGCCGTTGTGAAGTTATGGATATGGACGAAGCATAAAACATGGATGCAAGCCCACGTCTCCAGGAGGGAAGCGTTCAACTCGGCGCATCAAGTGGAGTGAACACGCCGCATAATTCGAATCGACCCGGGAAGGTAGCACCACGTCATTGCGCGCGCGTGCTTCAGATGGAGTCGAAGGTGATGGATTCGAACTGGTGGGTTCGAAGACGGCAGCCAATGAGAAACCCAAATTCGAACCGATCATATCTCCTACACCGATGATCCAAATGCAATGAAATTTTCACAGCAGCTTGCGTGCAAGGTAAGGAATGTTCCTGCCAAGTTTCAGCTCGATTGGATCATTTCTTGATGGATTCGAAATCACTTCGTATCGATCACAAATCGAGTCGAAACTTGGTGGGGTCGGTCGCGTGGGCCCACTCACGTGCTAGAAAAAGTCTCCCGAAGTTTGAGCGAGATCTGAGCCTCCTATGCCTATAAATAGCACCCTGAAGCCTACAGAGAAAGGATCTTTTGGCTATTGAACGTCCAGACTCTGCCGGATTCATTTCTACACTTCGATACTGCTATTGTACTAGAAATTCTTCATATTTACTGCTGTAATCATCTGTAATCATCAAGGATAATCAATAAAAGGATAAAACTTTCGAGTGGACGTAGGCCGGAGATAGCCGAACCACTATAAAACTTGTGTCTTTGTTCATTATTTCTGAATTACTGTTTGATACTTGTTGATATCTGTTATTTGTGTTTGAATATCATTGGTTTGTGTTCATACACTGGTGCTTTCACGGTATCTGGGGTTTGTGACCAATTTTGGCGCAAACACTAACAATTTCAAATTTTATAAGTTCCCATACTCATTTATATTTCCTAAACATTTTAATTAAACTCCCAGAGTTTTTAAACAATTACCTTTGTATTTCAAAAATCATTTTTGAAACCAACTATATCCAAAATTCTTTGGTATACCAATTTATTTCTTTGAATTTCGAAACCAAACCCAAGTTTGCAAACTTCAATTTTAAAACATTTTGGTAGCAATTCCTCTCTTAGAAACTCAAAAATGAACATCGATGATGTTGTAGTCATCACCAAAGTTATTTTCCAGCGACCAAAGTGAGTTCAATGCTTTTAATCTTTTAAAAATATTTTCAAATATTTTCAATTCCAAATCTCACCAGATTTCAAATCCAATTCAAAAATATTTCCAAATAATATTACTATTATTCCTCCAAAGCCTTTTGAAAATTATTTTCAACTCAAAGGAAATTAAATTTCCCAAAATTTTAAATTTCAAATCCTTTCAACTCATATTCAAATATTACTCTAGCATTTCATTTCATTTTCAATTATAAACCACATTTATAATTCACATTTGCAAATCTCATTATGTTATATGAATTCTTTTCTTATCTTTTTGGTTATAATATTATTTCCTTATTTCAATTTTCACACAACATTGACAATAATTTAATATTATCATTTCCTAACAACCAAGCAACCATATATACAATTATAATAATTTTCAAAAATTATTTCTTTTATATATAAAAATAATTTAGGCAAAATTATTTCATTTACCCCTTTTATAACAAAATTATGTTGAACTGTTCGATTCAAGTGTTTAGAGATAACTATCAATAACGTTAATTACTCGTATTGACCAGAATCCATAAGCCACTCAACAAACCAATCAACACGGTATAAAGCAATTTTTATATTCACTAACAAATACACACTCTAATCTATTAATACACTCAACTTATTCTAGAGTACCTATGAACTCTATTTCTAATGAGTAATCCCCACCAGAGCCAAGGTTTTCGCTTAACCTTCAGCTCTGATACCAAATGTCACGACCCGATTTTTCGACGCTCAAAAATCGACATCAATACGTCCATTGTATTAAATGTCGAACAATCGAATGTCGGAAAACCAGTCTGTAAGGGAAAGAAGAAGGAGGTAGAAGAAGAAATAGAAAACAATATTAGAATCTCACAATCGCAGCGGAACAATATATAATAGATAAATGACTGAATCTTTATACAAAAGAACTATATCTGATATATACATTACATTATCATAGTACAACAAATTTCACAGCACACAACTGGACAGTTATCATAACATGTCCTCGCAAAAGCTGACTATGCAGTTAACCATTCATAGCGCAATATACATCAAATACGTGTGATACGACTCACCATCCAGCTCGTCTCCTGAGCTTTACAGCATCCCTTCCTGAATATGTACTTTATAATACTCGGTCTGACCCGAGCATTATAATAAAATAACATCCGAGTCGGTCTGGAAAACCAGCGTGAGAAAACACACTCAATTGGTTTGTTAAAGTTTTCAAAATCCTTTGAAATCAAAGGTATCTTGTAAGACCACGCCACAAATAAACATGTCGGGTTTTTACCTTACGATAACCAAAACACTTTATATAAAATCCGTTTGATATTATAATAGTGTCTATTGAAAGTAAAATAGAATCTAGCGGAAATGCTTGCATCTCACGTTCCAGCAATAGTTGGACACAATCAAAACCGTACAGGCGCTTATTGGAGATTGGATTCCATACAATGGCAGGGCTACTAGTGTACCGTCCGTCATAGCACGTGGCCTAGATCAACGTACTGAGGATCCACCCTAATCCCCTGTACATAAGACCGGAGCTACCCCTTACTGGATAGTCCGAACAAGATTACCCCGTGGTTGGGATCAGCAACCGCACAGCCGAATAAAAAGGGACATCTAGACAAGGATGACCTTACCCTAATTGGTTGCTAGCCATTTAGCCTTGCTGCACCTCACCTGTTTTAGTCATTCCTGGTTGATGAGGCTCAAGGCTATACGCTACCTTTTTAGCACATATTCACTTAGAATGCTCACCGTCCCCTTAACAATGTTCTGATAGCATTCGTCCATACAAGTCCATTTCCGGTCCGAACGGAACCGAAGGCACCACTACTACTACATCCATTTTGGAATCATCCTCGGGATTAGTAGCAATTACCCCTTGCACTTCACTGCTCCATCTTTAACTCCAAGCTCTTGTCTTCCTCACGAAAACGTTCAAACTGGATCGAAGGGGTTTTCGAGAAATAGATCCCAATCCCAGTATCTTCGTAACGATCAGCGCATTGACCAATATTGATAGTCGGTTATTTAGCTATCATTTAACATCCACAAACAAAAATCAAGCCTTAATAATTTTCCAAATTATTTATTTTAAAATATCTTTGCAATATATTTTCTACACTTCAACCCTTTGAAAATAGTTTTCAAATCACTTTCTCTCTCACGGAATAAATTTCCAAACAATTGTTTATTTCCACTGAAAACGCCAAATCTTATTGAATTAAGATTTTTAAACAAACTAAATCCCTTTATCCAAAAATACATACTTAAAACATTTTATAATAAAACTACTTAAAAACACTTTTTCAAAATAATAGTTACGAAATTCAATAAAAATTCTTCAAGTAAACCTTCAACCAAAACTTCCTTTAAAATAAAAGTCATTTTGTAAAATATAAATAATTTACCTTCAAATCATAATACCAATTTAATAATTAACTACTAAACTTAACTAAATAAATATTTACATTTCAAAATCTTAAAACTCTAAGTAATAATTTCACAAAGAACATTCTTTTAAAACACTTTAAAACTTTAAATTCTATCCTTAAAAATTTGCTTTGAAAACATACTTGGCTTTTTCAGGAAAATACACTTCCCATTCCAATATAGTCCATTAATCGGTTATTAAATCCTTCTCGATTTATCCCAATTTAATTTACGTCCCAAACCCGTAAATTCCATTTAACACTTTAAAGTTAAAACCACTTTTTATTTTTAAAACACATTTCCCATCTCCTTATAAACTCTCACCGTGAATTTATACTTCCAAATATCTACCGATATCTTACTTCACTTTATAAACCGAATTTATAAATTCCATAGTCTCATCCTTTTTTAAAAAAACACGGTTTCAAA
Source organism: Allium cepa (assembly GCA_030765085.1). NCBI lineage: Eukaryota > Viridiplantae > Streptophyta > Magnoliopsida > Asparagales > Amaryllidaceae > Allium > Allium cepa. Next base: position 382,718,591 of record CM060937.1, read on the forward strand.
AACTAAATCAATTTTCAAATCGGTTTTCGATATTTACTCCATTTTAAAATAAATTACTTTACTTACTCAATTTCTATTTCAAAATCATTAATTTTAGATTTTACTTCTTTATTATGATTTACAATCTTATTCAAACTGAAATACCAATTTCATACTTTTTCCCAAAATTCTTCTTTATCTCTCCCAAACTATATTTAAATCTTGAATTTAAAAATAAATCCTTTATTACTTTAAATAATATCACTTAAGTTTAAAAAATCATTTATTCCCATTTATTCAAAAATCTTCTTTTCCATACTCAGAATTTATTGATTAGAATTTAAAAATTAACTTTTTATCCTTTTCCAAATTCATTCCAATTTCACTATATTTATTTTACTTAGAATTCCCTCTTCTATTTTCCTTTAAAATCAAATCCTCATATTTTTGATATCTCAATATACCCAAAATATATTCAGTCAAACCATAGCATTCAATATTTCAATTCCTAATATAATCAATATAATCTATCATAGATTATTAAATAAATCATATCACAGGATATGAAATAAATTCAACATTTTTGAGGAATCTGGTTGGATTCCTCCAACCTATTTCCCTACGTCCATAAATGTTAGCATAATATAATAGTACCAATCCCACTTTGAGGGGGATATCATGGTATAAAGGGTCATCCGCTATTATGTGGGGAGCATAGTGTCTCATTCGCTATATAATGCGGGAAATCAATCGCTCTAATATATATATATATATATATATATATATATATATATATATATATATATCACATCCAGTCTGATGATAAATCATCACTTCAACAAATTAACCAATAGTTTAAATTAACTATTTAAATTTAAAAGGTAATCCAAATGAGTGAGATTAACTCACCTTTGATTTTTATTTTGCAATCTGATCCAAACCGGCATGTTTCTCCACGATTTTAGACCTTGTATAAACATTGCATGATTTATTAATATTTGAACTAACCAAACAGTCTATTAACATTTAATAATGTAATTTAAACTAATTTTCCTTTTAGTAACCAAAATAATTAAATATGTTAATAAAACAAATTAACCACCAAAATACATTGTTTTAAAAATAAGCTAGTAAGTTTAAAATGTACATACGTATATATTTTTATTTTCTCATCTTATTTTTGAAACTACACACACTAAAAATAACCTGTATAGATTTAAAAATCTGTTTCTTTTCCGTAAAAACACAATAGTAATTTACTTTACTGTGTATATATATCTACATATATATATAAATTCATACTTTGAAGAAAATTTATTGTTTTATAAAACTTACTGTTAACTAAAAAAATTTCTACCCTACATGCATATATACTTTCTCTGTTTAAAAACGTATCTATTACATTTAAATTAAAAATAGAAATCTTATACCTTCACTGCCCAACCCTTCCATCGCGGCCTTCACTGACATCCTCTTGCTTGCATGCGACACCTCGCCATCGTGAAGCCTAGCTCGATCGCGTGAACTTCTCTGTCGAAGTCGAAATTGACTTCGATTTTTCCTGCCACCGCCATCTACTTGACAACAGCCTGCCCTACTATACGCGACATCAAATGTCATAATGACTTCTAGCCTCCCCAGATCTGCCGCTCGACCCCGCGAACGATTCGCGAAATAAAGCTCACAATTGAAGACGCCTCCCTCCTTTTGCTCGAAAATTTGAGAAAAGAGGAGCAGCACTCAAATAGAATTTTGAACTATAATTTGTTTCCGTTCAATTTCATGCTGAATAGAATAGAGTGAAAGATGTGATTTTTAACTGAAGAAGGGGAAAATTCAGACGACTTCTCCCCCCTTTGATTTGTTCGGCCATCTACTTTTTTTTCTTTCGAACGGTAGATTTATATTATTTTTTTAAACACGCATGTCCTCTGGGAAGACACGCGTTGGATGTGGTCAACAGTGAATTTTTTTGAAGTAGAATTGAAACAGTACTGATGGGAATGCAGATTTGAATGTCGATATATAATGTATTAAATTTTAATTCAAATTCAAATTGTCTCGATTAACGTAGCTTAAAAACGCGAACCTCTATCGAGGCATTCCACTAGGCGTTTATAATGTTAAACCCTTATTACGAACACGATGGAAAAGGTTTCGAGTCCTAATTCAATCGTATGGAGAAGATAGCTTTCTGGACCCGGTTATTTTATTGAATTTTCGATATAAATTTCAGCGCGTTTATATACAGTACGGCCACATGACAACTCCAAACATTACGAAAATTGAAATCCAATAATAAAGTATTATGGATCTAATGGAACAGGTTTCGTTGAAATCTGAGACTGTTCCTTGGCAGGCTATTTTAAATATCAATTTAAACGATGTATTTTTAAAACTGAACAAAAAACTTTCAAACTCAAATTTAAAACTTCTATTATCTCAAGCATAATAAATATAAATTTTCCAAGCCTTTGAAATATTTTTAACCAGCTTAAAAACCAAGATCTACTATTTTAACCAATTTCCAATTATTAATTCAATAATTTAATTGCCAAATAAATAGTGATATTTGAAATTCAAGTTAAATTAACTTTCAAATACTTAAAATTAATTAAATATTCCAATTTCAAATATCCAAAAATCCTGGATCGTCACGTACGAAATTGTTAGACTTGTGTTTTGAGGGATACATTTTCATTTAATAATTGTATGCACTTTTTAAATTCTTTTCTGGTATTTTCACTCTGTTTCATAATCAGAATTTCATTTTCAAGTGATTTAATTTTAATTTCTGATTTTTTATTTTCTTCTTCAAGTGATGGACACTTATCACACTTAGGGATCTTGCTTTGATAGTTTTAACTAATTGATCAAGCTGTTTATTTAAATCTATCAAAGTATCTCTTTGTGATTCAATTTTAATGTATTTCTCCCTAAGTCATTCGAAATAGCCATTTATTTCATGGAAATATATAAGTAATTCTAAGTGAGTGAGTTTTGATACCTCGCTTGGCTCATTATCATCATCGCTATCAATTATATCACCTTGAAGGCATAGATCTACTTTTTCACTCCCACTGCTGGTGCTTTTATAATCATCATCGTTTTTATTCCACATGGTTGTAAAACTTCTTCTTTTTGATTTCTTTTCTTGGCTGTGTTGATTCTGAGGACAATTGGACTTGATGTGACTGGGTTTGTTGAACCTATGACAGATGATCTCCTGCTCCTTTGGGTTGTCTAGTGCTTTGATTATTCTTCTTTTCAATTATTGATTTAGAGCTTGGATCTCCGTATTTGTGATTCCACCTTTTGAATTTCTTTATTAATAGTGTCAGCTCAGCTGCTCCATCATCATCATCACTTTCAGTTGTTCCTTTGAGAGCTATTGATTTCTTTCAGTATCCCGTCTTCACACTCTTCCTTAAATTTCATCTCTAGCTCATAAGTAGTGAGATTTCCGATGAGTTCTTTGACTTTAATTTGCTTCAAATCCTTTAATTCTTAAGTAGCTGTAATTTTCGCTTCAAATCTTCGTGGATGGACTCTGAGGATTTTTCGGACTATTTCTAACTCTGTGTATGATTTTTCGAGAGCTTTTGATTTGTATATCACATTGGAAAGTCATCCGTACATCTCTTTGACATTTTCTTCCTTGGACATCGTAAAATTCTCATATTCGCTATTTAGCATGGCAAGGCGAGATTCTTTGAGTTGAGATGTTCCTTCGTGAGTCATTTCAAGTGTGTTCCATATTTCCAATGCAGTTAAACAATGTGAGACACGATTAAATTTGATTTGATACAATGAACAAATAATAGAATTCATAGCTTTAGCATTAGCATTACGTAGTCTATTTTCTAGATCTGTCCATTAATCTATCGGTTTATCTATTTCCTGATTATTTACAACTATAGTTGGTGCTCTATAACCTGTCTCAGCAATATTCCAAGCATCAATGTTTTCGGAAAAAATTTCGTTCTATTTTTTCAGTAAGCATATTCACCATTGAACATTGGTGGTCTAACTATGGACTGACCCTCGGCAAAAGCATTATTAAAAGAAGCCATTTGAAAAATTCAAAATTTTAAAATAGAAGTTGGTTTTTGAAAAATCAAATTTTTAAAAACAAAAATGGCTTTTGTTCCTTGCTGTGATACCACTTGTAGGGTTGATTTCACCGTAGAGGGGGGTGAATAGGGTGATACTATCAATTATAAAAATTTAATGCGGAAGTATATAAAATAATTTCAACATAGATATAGAACAATAGCAACACGGATAATAGCTGAATAATAAATGCAGAAATAGAACAACACAGATTTACCCAGCTTTGGAAAAACCCTGCCTACGTGCTGCCCCTAAGGTTTCTACTAAAAATTAATTAGTCAGACGCTTACGCATGTAGACTCGTGACATTCGCTATTGACTAACCTAACTCTATGCTCAAAACCCTGCCACAACTCAGCTACTGAGTCGCGAATTCTTGAACTACACCACGTAGTTCATCCTCTAGTCACACAACTAGAAATTACAAAAGTTTAAAAGAGAAAATACAAATTAAAAAAAATAAAGAACAAAAACGCTAATTTTAAACTATAGCCCAATTAATAATATAAAGAATCCGGCCTAACTCAAAATGAATCCCTATTAATTTTTATATTGTCTTCGGCCCGATTCCTTTGAGAACACAAATGGCAGCTTTGCTCGTTCGTTCTTTTCCGAAAAATTAGGGTTCCTGAAATTCAAAGGCGCCGACCTCAGTTACTCGATCGAATATATGATTTATCGTTCTTACCTTTGTCGATCGAGTGTTTCTTCACTTTGCATAAGGCTGCTCCTATCGATCGAGTTTGATATGATTTGGTATGTGATTTTATGCTCTTTGCTTTACAGATTAGCTTGTTTGAACTCGATGATCCTCATGCCGATGATGTTTACAGTTTAAATGGGGTTCGATCCCCTATAATTTCATTCGTATATTTTATACGAATTCGTCTGATAATTTTAAGCTTAGCCGTATGATTGTGATTGAATGTTGGCGATTGTACTTGACTTCTTCAATTCGTATATTTTCTGATAGCTTGATTCACACGGCTTCTTTTTTTAACTGTTCTACTTCTTTGGCCGCTACAGTTTTGATTCTGGTTTGAAATTGCTGCTTTGAATTCTCCGGCATCGAATTTGATTCCATTTTGACTTCGGCCTTGACTTTGTTTATGTGATGATATTTAAGACACTTCTGTCTTTGTTCAAAACTGCTACATGACTTTGGTCGATTGAAATGAATTCTGGATTTTAGCATGTCTGTTCATCCCTGTAGCATACTCGACTTGTACCTTATTTTATTTGTTGTTGCATGATGGACTCTGGTAGTTACATATACATATGTTTATACATTCTCTGACTCCATCTGTTTGGAATTTTTTTTGTTTTATTTTGAGTTGGCCTGCACTTCTACATGAGTTCATATTGTTATTCCTTTGAGTCATGTAAACTTATGGTTTGAATATGACACTTCAATTTGTATCCGCACTATTTATTCGAGTTTGGTCTCTGTGTTGATGTTGCTTCAACTCCACTATCGAGTCTTGTGCTTGACCAAAAGCATATTGTTGTTTATCATGTATACTTGATGTTGATTTGGGTCTAGTCTTTGATGTTGAGGCTGTTGCACTATTGCTTGTTCCATTTTCTTTTCGACTTTTTATATTTGAGCATGTTGCTGTCTTGGTTCACCGGAACTATAAACTTGTAGTTGATTCCATATGCTTGCATTCATACTTCATGCCTTTTGAAACTGCTTTGAGTCTTCTGCACTATGCACTTTGTTGCACTATATATTCCAATGTGCCTTGGTGTCTTTAATCATAGCATTCATGTGTACATTTGGATTTTCTGGTCTGCACTTGTGTTGAATCCAGCTTATAGCTTAGGTTTGAAATTGTGTGACTTTATTTGAATTTTACTTGAGTTGAACCCGGCTTTTGATTTGGGTTTGACCTTATGCTCACATGTCCCCGTAATTTTATCAAGTGTATATCGATGTGCACGGGCTTGTGGCTTGTACAGTGATACACTGTGCATGTCACAAGTTGTTCGTGTATGATGAGTTCAAAAATGAATATGATGACGAACAACCCAAATAACTGAGGCAAATAATATTTTCAAAATATATATTTTATTTTACATTGCAAAAATATTTCATTTTCAATTTACTACGTCAGTTTGTATTTTTGCAGATAGCTCAGATGCTGGATTCAATCTAGAATAGAGCTAAAGATAAATACGAGTGAATGAGTGATATGTAACGAGGACATTTGTAAATGAAAAATTGCGATGTAATCAAAATTGTATTGTTTGAAAATTGTGTATATATTTGAAAATTGTGTATATAGTGAGAGCTCAAATTTATACTATTCAAAATTACAATAAATATTTATTTGAATAAAATATTTGTTTGAATTTAAATTCTGTATTATTTATGTTAATTAGCAAATATTTATTAATTATGTGAAAAATAAAATAGTACATTACCAAATACATTTAAATGAATATATATATATATATATATATGTTTATTATCATCAAACAAAAATCATATATTTGCATATTCAATAATTAGGACTCGTATGTCTTGGGATTCTGACCTTGAGGAAAGCTCAACAAATAATAGACCTGCATACAATTGGTAACTCCTCATCATCTTTATCACATACAACTCCTAACCTATGCTTCCATGTCCTAATCTCACCTTACATTGGGGAAAGCCCAACAAGTAAAGTAGGACTATTCACTTGGATCTATCATTTCGTGATGACCTAAGTATAATGCACGTACCTTGAGGAAAACTCAACAAATACGTGCAATTATCTTACCTCATCGATTCAATATATCAATAGTACCACACATAACATCTCTAGCTTAAGTAAAAATCAACAACAAAAGAGTATGTAAGTAATTTTTTAATATATAAATGATAAGTGACAAGTTTGTACTAAAGATTCATAATCCTTAATATATTAAGTCGAGTGATATTGACTTATGGAATAATGTAGTTCTTATGAAATACCCTCGTGATTCGAGTGGGACACATCTGAAATCATAGTATACATATTATACATATGTATTTATTCCTCAAATCTATTTAAGGTTTCTTAATGTTTCTCCTTTAATTTATACACTCATATAAGTTCCATTATTATATAACTTTTATATTTAATTAACTTATACAATAATCTTATGCATAACATTATATTAACTAAATATTATTTATTTAATTTTAATTAATTAATTAACTTATTAATTCTTTAGTTTATTTTATATTAGTATTCCAATACAACTTTTATATTGGATATACCTACTATAACCTTCATAGTGTATGCTATAACCCTTACAATATAGAAATATATCTTTTATATGTGTATTTTTATTTAAATAATTAACCTTTAATTAATTTTTTCAATTAATTAACCTTTAATTTCATTATGTAATTAATTAATTTTAATTAAATTATATTAATTTCAAAATTTATCTTATACACATGCATGTATACTTTTGTTACTTAAACACTTTAAAATAACATAACATATATCAAAATATATAATACATGCATATAAGAATTAATTAATTAACTCATTTAATTAATTTAGTAATAAATTTTAAACTTTGAAATTAATATTTAAATACTTTTGAACATTTTGAAATTTTCATTACCTTTTCAAACATTTTGAAAATTAATGTTATATTGCAATCTTTAATAATAAATGTTTTTATTTTAAATTTAAAATCTTGTCTTGATTTTCAAAACTATTTTGAAAATTAGCTCAAGGCTCAATTCAAATTGGATCTTTTCTATTAGGGGCAAACTATGGGCTCACTTTATCTTTTAGGCCAGGTAGTAACCAAGAAGGACAGGGTAATTGATTATCTAATTCCAATCCTAGACATTACCTTTCTAGACATGTACTAAGTGGGAAAAATTAATTAGTCGGCTCTAACTTGACTAATTTAGATTGCATAGGCTATTAAGCTTTGATACCATTGTTGGAACTGGGCCAGCCTACAATGGAAGAAATTGGTGAATTTCAAAAAATTTACCATTTTGGATCTATGTTGGGCCTATGAAATCTAAATTTTCTTTTAAATAAGATCTTCATTTTATTTGATTGGTCTAAAAAGATATGAATTCGATATTTGCATAAATTAGAATATATAAAATAGACTCTTATTTATTCATTTATATGTGACAGTTGCTTGTTAAATTTAATTTAGAGAAGGAAATCTTTCATTTTCTTCTATTAATAGATTCAATTAGCGAGAGGATGTATGGTTGTAATTAGAGAGAGATAACTTTTCATTCCTTTCCTATAATTAAATTAAATAATTTATTAAATGACATAATGATACTTATATAAATCAGAATATATATGATCATATATATGTATTTGTATGTGAATGTTATTTGTTAAATTTAATTTAAGAAGGAAACCTTTTATTTCATCCTCTTAACTTATTCAATTAATGTGGGGATGCATGGTTTAATTAGAGAGAGAAATTTTTTTCACTTCTTTCCTTCTAATTAAATTGAATAATTATAAAATGACATTATTGACCAAAATATACATAGCAAATCTTGAGGATACACCTAAATATACTCTAAGTGTATATGTTGTAAGTGCAACATACTATACTGTGTACATAGATGATATTTCCATTATATGTGCCTTTATTATCCATAGTATTATTTAAAATACAATATACATTTATATACAATTTACTTATACATATAAATGTGTTAATATTAAGTTTCATAATTTATTAAGTTTCATAATTTTATAAGTTTAAAATTAAAAACAACAAGCTAGTTTAAAAATTATAAGGTTTCAAGATTAAAATTAGGTTTTACATAAAAGTCCATCATATAAGTCTTAAGTTAAATAAATACACACACACATATGTATATAAATCATTGTAAATAATGTTTAAAATGAATACAACAGCATTTTTTTTAAATTTATGATTTAGCATATGCTTTATATAAAGTAATAACTTAAAGTCTAAATCTAATTTAAAAGGAAATCCAAGAGTTTGTGATATTTTACACAAAGGTTTAATTATGTTTATAAAGAATTTTATTTTGAACTTTTAACATAAATATGCAAAAACCGAAAGATTGTATTTAAATAACAAACACAAAACATATATACAAACATTAATAAACTACATATGTTTTATTTGAATCGATAATAGAATTATTTCATTAATTAAAACATAGATTCCAAATCAAAGAAGATTTTCCTTTTTAAACAGAAACAATAAAATAAATAGGAAAAGTTGGACATATATGTGTATATTGTAAGGTTTCAGATCTAAACTACATAGGAAATTTGAATAATTAATTAAATATGGAATCATATAATGTAGATCTAATGATGACAATATAAATAGGTAAGCAATCAAATGTATCTTAAAACGGATCCAGATCAAAATAACATGATGAACATATACCATCAATTAAGATGGAACAAAAGGAGAACCAATCTGTGTGATCAAACAAACAAAGCACTCAGATAAGATGAAATATGCGATGGATCCAAATTATATAAACAAGGTGAATGATGAGAAGTTATTACCTTGAGACATTGCCAAGAGAATGCACCATAAATGAAGAAATCTCCTTAGAAATCCAATATCCACACCTAATCCTTGGAAGAGATGGATGGACCATTTTTGTTTTATTTGATTTGATGTTTTTTATTTGGGGTTGAAAATTTTTGGAAATTCATTTTTTTTTTTTGTCGTGAAAGGTTAGGAGGAGAGAGGAAAAGAAAATGAAAATGAGAAAGAATAAGTTGTCTATAGAGAAAAAATTAGACGGTATGTTTAATTTAAAAGAATGAAACATTTCTCGTTCTTTAATTAAAACATCCCTAATAAATTCCCTTGGCTATCTCTATTCATCCTCTCTCTTCACATCGTATGGTTAAAATTACATGCCATCAAATGAAATAAAATTTCCATAATCATTACATGAAATTATCTTTTATTTAAATTACATTGCTATCCTATATGAATGCGTGAAAATATAACTTTTATAAATGCAACTAAATAATTACAAACAACTTCCAAACATCAACTCAATTAAATATTGATTAATTTTTATTAAATATTAATTTATTTAATCAATTTAAATCATTTTATAAATTAAATAAATCATGTGATTTTTGGAGATTTCATCACTATAATTGTGCAACTTAAAGGTGTAAATTAAGTCAGCAATTAATATTGAACTATTCGAATATTAACATTCACGGGTCACCTTAGCTAATGGTGTGACATTTTGACTGAGTTTATGGCTTGCATATCTTTAGGTAAAATCCAATTCTATTTATTATAAGTGATACTCGATAGTGACAATTACTTACACCATTCTCTTTATCAAAACTATATCACTTTGGACTTATGGAATTTGGTAATGGTCAAAATTCCAATATCATCTGCATTCAACTTTATAGTCCAAACACAAATTCCATGTTTCAACAATAAAATTTATTATTAATCGAACTGCTCTAGCCAGAGACATTGAATTTGAGTTGACATCAGTGGACCGTGATACTAGCCTCATATAACTGAGGAAGACAAATTCTCTCTTGAATAGTGTTTCACTTCCAATGCTTCCACTTGACCTAACTGCAGTCGTTTAATGGACACAGTGAACATAAACAGTATTCTCAAGTTAAGAGAATTTTGTAAATTAGTTGCATCGGTATTTTCCGTTTGGCCTTAGTTATATTAACCAACAAAATTTATCACGCGTTTCATTCCATAGTTATACAATAAATATCAACACGTAATCCCTTGGTGCCTCCAGCAGCCGTGAGTACAATGCCCAACATTTGGAGAGGTTTGTGTACTCTAGTCTCAATGGATGTATCGGTATCCATTTGTGATACATCTTGAATAGAAATATTTAAAATGGTATATTTATTTTCATTGTGAAAAATTGCTCACGGTTACAACACTTTGTAACTACTATTACAAAACATATCATTTATGGATTTTCTGTTAAATATACTTTTAATTAAATTAAATAATTAATATAACACATTATATCAAGTATATAATAGAAATAAATACCTTTTATTTTGAATAAGATTGATTATCAAGTCAGGTAAATGTAACAAATTATATAATTCCCCTTGGGCATACCCAAAACTCTCTCAAGATTCTTTTTAACATTTGAGAAAATTCTATTTTTCGACATCGATAATAAATGCATGGTTTCTCTATGCGAGAATTTTTATTAAACATTCTAATATGTCATGCTGTTTAGGCTTTGTTAATTCCGTTTCACCCTTCATAATCATTTTTATCTTTGGATCATATCCAAATCTATTATACAACCAATAATTTCTAAAATAAATTCCTTTTTCATAAACTTAGCATTTATTAAACCAATAATTATTTCTCACTGCAATGGAATAAGTGTTCATAATCATTTCATAGATTGCCTTATATGTGTACTAAAATGATTTTAGTTTGGGTTAACAAACTCATATGTTCATAACAAAAATTGGTTAATCAATATTGATCAGCTCCAAACTCCTTTGGGTTGATCTATACAAGACCCCTCATGAGCAAATATTACATGTAGCCTTTTGACTCACAGAACCTGCCAACTCCTTAACCTAGGATATGTTGGGGTTTCTTATCAACTACTATCTTGTGGTCTTATAAACTATGTTTTGGATGAAATTAAGTCTAGATTATGTTCTTACTCTTAAATACACGACCTCATATAAAGAAATTACTCAAATTCACTCATCATCAATCATACTTTATCCAATAAAGACCAGTTACTCCTTACTAATACATCGTTACGTATCATTGGGAGTTGTGACCTTTGAAATTGAATATTATTTTTTTTATGTACTTTTGGAACCCTTTCTAATATACTCACTTACTCGACCAAACCGAGTTCACTTATTTTCTTCGCATATTATGTTTTTTACTTTCATTTTATATTAAAAAAATTATCGTAAATGCAATACTAATGTATCAAATTATAACATTCCAGAATTTTGAACATTTTATATTTATATATCATAATTATTTAAACATTTAAAGCTTAGATTTAATGTGAATGAAAATGATTTTGAAAGCTTACTTAAATTCTTTTTAAATAATAAATGGTGATGGTAATCTTTTAGTTTATAATTAAAGCAATTAAACTTGAACGCGTGAAATTATCATTCCATGGTACTGTCTCGGATTTTGACGAAAATAGTATTATTAGAGTAGGAATAATGAGTTGTTATATGCCGATGAGCTTTATGGTGATCAGACGTGTTGTGAGGTCGTGCATGATCGAAACGCATAGAGATTAATTTTAGAAATCAAATATAATAAAAATATTACTATATATACCACTTAACTCTTAAACCCTCTTTACTATTTTCCCTTTTTCATTTTTCCTTCTCAAAATTAGCCGCCACCATTTTGTCTTCAATCAATTAAATCCAAATCTTAAGGCAACGGAACTGAATGATTTTCGATTCATTGAACTCGTATGAGTGAGAGCTTCGAGTGAATGTGTGATTTGGAGGGTGCGGCGTTGTTTGGTGATGCTCGACTTTGGTTAGCCAAAACTAGGGTTACTGTGTGTGGGAGATGGAGGAGATTTTAGATGAAGTGGAGGGCATGGACGAACTTCTCTTGGCAACGAGCACATATCGACATTGACGAGGGAAGCTCCAGCGTTAGGGTGAAAAGCGACTATGCTTTGTCATTTATAGGGTTTCTAGGTTACGGGGATCGGCAAGGCTTTGGAGGTGACTTCGAACATGGCATTGGTCTCTGTGCGTGAAAGAAAGTTGAATAGTGGTAGTTTGGAGATTTCAGGTGGGTTTTGGTAGAATGCGACCTGCATGGTCGAAGGAGGTGGTGTTGGGTCGGATTTTGATTTAGAGGATCGAGTATGGTAAGTTGGTGATCATCGCGGAGAGCATAAGAAGAGTGGCGCGTAGGAGTTAATAGTGCATTGATTCTTGAAGTGTAGAGGAAGAATTTGGGTGGAGAAGTATCGGCCATGGTTTCGTGCATATCAGGAGTATCAATGCAACGATAAGGAATCAAAAAAGGGTAGAAGGAATTATATGGTAATTACTTGATAATTAATTTAATTAGTTAATATATTAATAAAAACTCTTATATAAATCATATCTTATGCATACGAGGTCCAATCGAGACACCATCTTCGATGTTACACTAGTAGCGGAATTCTCAACAACTTGGACTGGTTTGGGCTTAAGTGAGTTTACTCACGATTTGGTTTCTACATTGTTGTGATAATTGTTTGTGCAAAATATAAATTAAAATTGATAACAATGCAAGTTATTATTGTTGGACCCCTCGTTGCTTTTGAAAGCAAATGACAACAATATATGTAGTATAATCTCTTTTTTAATTCTCTATAACATGTATCGTGGCCCAGATTTTTTTACATGTTTGATATTATTGTTGTTGATAAAGTTGAAAATTATTTACATATAAATTGTCCAAATGTGAGTATATTGTGAAATTATATATATCGTATGGTTTTATATACATGTTTGGTTGTGTTTGACCTAAAGGAATTGGTTTAGAAAGTTATAGAAATTGGAAAGTGAAGTGGCATAATTCTGTATAGCAAAAAGGTCGCTATAGATGCACTTCAAAAATTCTTTTTTAATAAATTATAAAATGGTTGGATATTTTAGATATTCTAAAATATTTTAAAGGAGTTTGTAAATGGTATTAAAGTATTTTGGAAAGGAAGTTTAAAGTTTGAATATGATTTAGTAAACATTTATGAATGGTTTAAGGGTTTTAAATTATAAAACTTGATGTATGGTTTTTGAATAAATTATAAAATATATATATTAAGTAATATTTTGAGTAAGTGTTTTAAACCATATTATAAGCATTTTAAAGTGTAATTTATGGTGATATCACTTTATGGAAAGTACTTAGCCCTATCTTAAAATAGAAGATTTGTGATAACTATATGAGATTTAAAATCAAGAGATTTACATAGGGAGTTTTATAAATAAATTTATAGATTTATAAAAGGAGTTTTATAAATAAATTTAGAGATTTATAAAAGGAGTTTTATATATAGAAAGGAGATTTGTAAAAGGAGTTTGTAAGTATAAAAGTGGTTTTGGGTTTACAATAATGACTTTTGAGCAACAATTTTTTCACCCATTTAATTATACTTTTAAAAAGTAATATAATCTTCAAAGAGGTTTTAAAGATAATGACTAACTGTGGAGTGTTTTGGGTTTGTAGTAAATGGTGTTTTAGTAATATTTGTTTTTAACCTCTTTGATTATATTTTTAAAATAAGTAAATCTCGTTAATAATTTGTGAATATACTTATATTGTGAATATAGGTATATGAATACTTTTTGAAGTATTAAAAAGTATAGAAATGAATAGCGAATTTTTAATTAAAAAGTGAAGTTCAAACTAATAAATGAATTTTTATTAATAGAAAAGTTTTAAAGGAGATTAAATTGGGAGGTTTAATTAAAAAGACTTTAATTCAAATGTGAAGTTTAATTAATGAATGAATTTTTATTAGATAACAATTAATTTTACTAATAAATGAGGTTTTTAATTAATAAAGGAAGATTAATTAAAAAAGGGATTAGAAGTCGTTTATATGACTTGATCGTGCTTTTTGTATGTTAATCATACTTGTGTGATCACTTGCTTATGGAAAACATACATGACTTAGTTTCTCTTATATAATTATTCTCACTTATTGTTGAAATTGACCAAATACAATTCTACAAATATTTAGAAGAAACACGAGAATTATATAGTACAGTTATCTTTGGTGATGCTATACACTACACACAAGCTCATTTTGCTCTTCTGGACAAATGATAAGTAAATTTGTCCGCTTAAATGGTAAGGAGTTAATCTCTGCTCTTATGTACTTTTTGTTTATTTCCCACAAAACTGGAGTTGAATTTACTGGAAATTGATCGATTGGTTTTGGAGTGCTCGGGTAAGCAAGGGGTGTGCTTATATGAGATGACTTGAAAAACTATAAACACTCCAACACCATATATGTGTTCTATGATTTGGAAGACATTCATGATTGGTTCAAGATGCTGAAATCTATATGGAGATTCGATATCTGTTTGAGATGCTCAAACACTTGTATTTGTTCATGATCTATTCAGGATGTGGGAATCCATATATGATTCTGAAATCTATTGAGCTATGGGAATCCATGTGTGGATTCAAGATCTGTTCGAATTGGGGACTCATGTGTCGAGGTATATTCAAGTGGTGACTCATGTGTTGGAATACCAACGAATATGACCTAAACTAGAGATAGGATGCATAGACCAGGGGTTTAGCTAACCCAAAGGGTGCAGTCAACTCTACCCTAAAGTTTCCTATAGTTATGCATGTATGAGCAATGCACTCGGCCTTAGTGGCCAGCTATATTTTTCCTATGGTACTTCAGCTAGGGATGTACGATGCTTCGGGAGGATATCTCCAATCCTTGTGCGGAGGATCGTTCTTGAGGTACCAGGGCACCTCAGTGGAATCCTACACAATTAGCGATCGCGCTTAGCGGTTTTAATTGTATACGTATTATTCTTGTGACGTACACTCACATGCATCACAGCTAGTGATTTGTTTATATTTCACTCCATAGATATTATTATAATACCATTGGATTTTCTATAGAAATAGTTTGGTAATTGTAAGGTAAAAGCCCATTCGGGTTTATTTGTAACACGGTCTTATGAGATAACTTCATGTTTGAAGGCTTTTATACATATAATAATCCATATGATTTGAGTTTCTCACGCTAGTTTACCAGACTGATTTGGCTGTTATTTTCTTATAATGCTCGGGTTAGCCTGAGTATTTCCAAATTTAGCTATGGTTCGTTAGAGCTCTTGTAGAGGAGCTAGATGATTTCCTATCGTATTTTTTTTATCACGTTACTTATTTTGTATATATTGACTATTGTAAGGACAGGTTCTAGGCTGATGATACTTCAGTTTACTCTGATTGATATATGTATATTAAAGTTTTCTTTTCGGAAAGAACTCTTGAGTATTATATATTATCATTCATATATGAGATTTTGATATTATGTTCTTCTTTTCGGTTCTGTTTCATTCTCTTTTATTTTACCCTAACGTTCTGTATTTTCGACATTTGGGTGCTCGAAATGTGAATACCGTGGATTTATTAGTATGGACATTCGGGGGTCGAAAGTCCATTCATTATTTTGGTATCAGAGCTGAAGGTTATGCAAGAACCTTAGCTTTGGTGGGCTATAACTCATTAAGAGATAGTGTAACAACCCAGAATTTTGAACAATTTAAAAATGAAAATATTTAATTAATTTTAAATATTTGAATGATGGTTTAAATTGAGTTCCTAATATAACTATGAATTGGCGATTAAATTTTAGAATTTAATTTATTTAAAGTTGAATAAAATATGAATTTGACTTTGGAGTTTGAAATTGAATATTGAATTTGTATTTTAAATTCAAACTAATGACTTAGAAAAAATAACTTGGATACAAGAATTATTATTTGTGTAAATTTATAAATGGATGGTTAGTTTAATAACATTTTCTTTAGCTTAAAATAAAAAGGAATAAAATTTTAATCAATATAAAATAAATAGAGAAATACATGTAGTTAAAAATTCAAACAACAAAATTTACAAAACAAAGTAAAGAAAATATATACAAAACAAATTGAATTTAAAAATAAAAATATAATAATATATTTAAAAAAAAGAAGATTACACTGCCTTACCTTATCACCTTGATCCACGCCGTTACACATGCCATAACTCACGCACCCTTCCTTTCATAAGCATGGCCGAAGTCTTCTTCAAATCATACCCAAAAAAAATCAAACGAAACAAAAAAAAATGGCGGCCAGTTCTCGTCTTCACGAATTAGGGTTTTCGTGAAATTAATGGTCGCCGACTTCAAATGTTCGATGCTCGTCTCTGGTGATGCTGAAGGCCGCTTGATGTGTTCGCTTTTGCTTCGATTCCATTTCGTGCTCTTCAGAAAATAAGGTGAGTAATTTTTATTACTCACATCTACTTAAACTTCATATATATGTGATTTGGTGATTTCCAGGGTTTTGAATTCTTTGATTTTCAGTCAGATACAAATGTTTTGATGTTTCTCTGACTTTATCGAGTCGTATAAATTTATGAAATTATGGCTTTGATGATTTTTTTAACTGCGTTTTGGTTTCTGATGATTTATGATGTTGATTTGGTTCCTGCTGCACCTGACTTGTAACTGAATCTTTATTTCACTAGTTAACTACTGCCTCTCTGCCTAGTTCAACTTGATGTTGCTCTGTTGAGTTTTGTTCGAATACATGTAACACTTGAGTCTATTGAGTTGAGCATCCACCGTGTTGGTTCACTGTTGTAGCTGCTGCACATCACTGCATTTCCACCACTTCTGTATCTCATTTGGTATTGTCTCGAATTTGATACTGTCTAGCACTTCAAAGTATACTTTTGAAGTCTGCATCTGTTAGTGGTTCTCTGTCTTGCTCAAAAGTGATACTTTTATTTAAGTCTTCAGGTATGCTTGTTGGTCTGGTTCATCGTGTAGTCTTCTTCAAACTGTCTGTGATGATCAATAAGTGAGTAAACATTCTAACTAAAACTTGAGTGGTTAGTTATCTGTTGCTTGAAAAAAATTGCTGTGATAATGATGCCTTGCATGAATAGATAGAAGTATATAAAATCTGAGTATATGAATTTGAATGGCATTGCATGTGAATGAGTGGCCAAGCTTGTGTTTGATTTCCCTGGAAACATTTGTTTCCATGTCTTTGTCTTCCTGTAACATTTTAGTTACAGTGATATCTAAAATCTCTCTTCCCATTTCCTTTGGAAAAGAAAAAAAATGAATCACTTCTGTTGTTGACTTTAAACCTCAGTTTTTGATACTGAACTCATCACTGGTGCATTTAAATAGGAAGCTGGGCATGATTATGCATCTTTGCACGTTTGGTTGCATTTGTACACTTGGCCGAAACTGGCCCTTGATGTCATTTTGAACGGTTGCACTTTTTGTCCACTTCTGTGTGTCACCTGCTAGTTAATAAACTGCCCACTACATGTGGTGTGGGTTGGTGCAGTTGCATTTTGCGTCACTTCTACTTTGTTAACTCCAGTTAGATTGTGCACTGTTGGTTCACGTTGCATATATTTGCATGCATGTCCATCATGTAGTTCATTACGGGTTAGTGGTTGGCTTTGGCTAGTTGAAAATTTTTTTTTTGCGAGTTTGTGAAACCTGTAGCTGGAATGTGATACACCTATTTACACACATAAACACATGTGCTATACTTGTTCACATAACAGCAATATACTCGAGTCTGATATTTTGAAGTTTGCACAGTCCATATTCAGGTTGTACTTTTCCTGTAGCACACATGTGCTCACCTCATTTTGCCAGCTGCCTTGACTTTGTACGCTCCATATTTGTCACTTTGCTTTGAGTTTGGTCACGCATCTATGCTTGTTATTTGTCCCTGCCCCTGATGTCATGGAAAGTTGGCCGTACATATTGCCTTTATGTTGTTTTGAAATGGACATATAGCCATGCTGTAGTGGCGAGGCAGTGCACGCGTGCGTGCACTGCAGCCACACAGTATTTATTTTAATTGATATTTCTTTTGCTTTTGATTCATTGATTTCTTTGCGTATTTCATATACAGTATTGGCGAGGCCGTGCACGCGTGCGTGTACGGCAGCCAATCAGTTTGATTTTTCTTTAAGTAACTTTTCAATTATTTGAATTGATTTGATTTAAAATGATGACTTTGCTGTTAACTGCCGTTTAGGCAAATTTTGATGTTTTCTAAATTATCTTCATAAATAATTCCTTCATCTATCTTCGTTGATAATTTGAAACTACTGATTTATTGTTCAACACTGATAAGTGTTATATTTACTGTTATCTGATTTCTTGTTAAAGGATCGGATAGGTAAATTTATATTTGACTGTCGTCTAATTGTGATTATTATTGCCTCTATGCACTAATAACTGAGTTTGAATTAGACTGACCTGTGTATTATTTTCTTTTGAACGTAATACTCGGGTCGGACCGAGTATTTTACAGCTTGAAGATTTTCAGGCCGCGAAGTTAGAGAGAGTTGGGGAAATTGCTTCACTTTAGCTTTTCGGAAAAAAATTGTACGTGTAAAAGATATATTCCGCTGTATAAAAAATTTAATGCATTGTGTAAACTTTGATATATGTAAGAAAATTCATTTAATGTGAAATATTATGATTATTCTGTGATTCTGTGGCTGTTTCTGTTTAAACTCTATAAACTAAATAACAATCCGTCATTTTGAAGGTCTCAAGTTGGTTTAATTACCGACTGGGGACGGTCAGAACGGCGGGTCGTTACAAAAGTGGTATCAGAGCTTTGGTTTACACAAAGCTCAGTTTATGATGTTTAATATGAATAGTTACTAGAATCACTTTTGAAGAAAATGTTTTTCGAATCTAAAGAAGTATGAAATTGTTTTGTTTGAAAATAAAAGGTATTTTGAAAATTCAAATCTTTTTCGTAAATTCCCCTCTCTAAATTTAGGTTTCCGATAGTTTCTCATTCGAAAACAATTATCGAATTATTGAGATTTATGAAAAATAAAATATAAGTGAAGTGAATTAATGAATTTGTTTAAATCAAATATTTTGAATATCTCCAAAGTGAAAATTGTGAAATAAAATGACGTGTCAATTTAGTTATAGCCAACGGGATAATTAAACTATAACTTGGGAATTTGATTCTGAATTCTTTTGAAAATTGATTTCAAATGTTTTGAAGAATGATTTAGTAAATAAATGGATTATAAGTATTTAACTTATAATATGGATTTTGATATATAACTGAGTTATATAGATTGAATCAAATTAATGAAGGAGATTTATAAATCGAAGTTTTATAAATAGAAATATAATTTGTAAAGATTATTTATAAATTCGAAACCAATTGAATTTGATAAATGAAACATAGAAGTTATTAAAAGAGATATATTCGTGATTTTCGACAGCGAATTATCCTTTAAGTTAAATATTGTGATAGTAAATGTTGGTTGGGAATTTTATCCACGATTTTGGACAGTGGATAATCTTTTAAATAAAAAGTGTAGAAACACTGAATTGATTTAAATAAGTATATTCACGATTTTGGACAGTGAATATATTATTGAATAAAATGGATATGTTTTAGGGAAGTGATATTATGAAAATGGTTAATGTGGAAATATAAATTTAATGGAACCAAGTCGATGAATGACTTACTAAAGAACTAGTTGATTATTTTTGAAATAGAAAGCAAATGCAAAATTCAAATGAGATTTAGATTTCAAATTTGAAGTTGTCAACATGATAATCCATTATAGGTTTAATAAATTCAGTGATGAATTTGAATTTAAACGTGCGGAAAATTAAGTTAAGTGAAAAACTTAATATTGAAAAGTTTGAAATTGATTTAAAATTAATATTGTGAAAAGTATGAGGAATTCAAACTATGAATTAAGTTGAAGTTGAAATTGAAAAAGTTAATGGTTTTAAAGATGTTTTAAAATGCATTAAGTATCGAATACATAGATTCCAACATTCATTGTTGAAATAAGCGTTTTCGAGAAATAAGGAAATGGTGGACTATAACACTGTTGTTATAGTAAATGGTTTCCGAAAGGAAATGTTGTTTATAGTATTGGGATTTATATATCTATCTTAAATTTCGAATCCCTATACTAGTGATTTTTGAGTTGTTGTAACAATGTTTTACGCAACATTCGTTTTCACTCAAATAAATGTGTTTAAAAGAACGCCTTCCTTAAAGAATGGAATATATACTTAATTTTGATTCAAGTATATTGAATATTTTCCGTGTTGAAAATAAATGAACTTGTGAATTACTTATTATTAAATAAGTATGGAAATGTTTTCCAATATGAAATGAAAGGTTTGAAATTTTATCTTTTAAAGATAAATTGAAAAAAATGAATATTTGAAATTTGTTTCAAATGGTTAAGTTGGAAAATTATATATCTTGTAAAGATATTTTTGGGAAATTTGAACGATCGGTTCAACTTGAATATTTTCCAAAAAGATTGAATCTTGAGTTAAATTGAGTTTAACTTTGACGTCAAAAACAATATAAGTTGAGCTTTGAATTTTGGATAATCGATTTGGATTGTATGTCTAGCATAGTGAATTGATGACACAGCAATTGATCTCTATTAAATATATATCTGTTGGTGGCGGAGAATTTATTCTTTTAGCTTAACACCCTTCTCTGAGACGTACGAGCTTAGAGGTTATATATCGATAGACACCAATTATGTGTTGAGAATTGACGATGTAACGTGAAATCCAAATCGAATGTGAAGTCGATAATGAATTGGATTATGAATGAGAATTGGGTTTGAGATAACCTTAAATTTTCAAATCGATTTAGAGGAAAATTTTAAATGAAATGAAAAATTTTGGAATCCTCTATTTGTTAGGATGTGAATTGAGTTTTCGTAACTTATATATGTGAATGTAATAATTCGAAAACTATCAGTTTGGAAAGTCATTATTGTGAAAAGTCCTATGCAAGTTTGCATAGGTATGATATGTACGAAATGTGAAATGAAGTACTATATGTATATGACATATGTTTTCTAAAACTGAGGATATGGAAATGTACCTTCCATTTATTATTTGTGAAGGTGATTGGAACTCGGTGGAGTGTCCATCGGAAATCGTAGCTACGTAGAATTTCCATTAGTGGAATGTCCATTGGGACTGGAATCCCCCACGATGGATCATCGTGTTGGGATTATGTGAATTGATGCTGGCGTAATTCGTGGGGCGTGATGCCTACAGTTACAAGCGATTCCACTGGGATAGTGGCGCAACCACCGTGTAAACTGCGATCTAGAGGCCGAAGCGTATTTTGAGGATCGAGATGCCTACGGTCACGAGCGATTCTACTGGGATAGTAGCGTAACCGCCGTGTGAACCGCGATCTATGGCAACAACCATGGCGAAATTCAAGAGAGATGTGAAATCTACAGTTACAAGCGATTCTACTGGGATAGTAGCGTAACCGCCGGGTAAACTGTGATCCATGGGGGAACGTGCTTTCCATATCCATTTTTAAAAGAATTTTTAAAAAGTATTTTCACTGGGAGTTGAAACAAGTATATTTAGTACTTGGAGATTTTTAGACTTGCGTCTGGCCAGCGTATGCCTAATGTCTGTGAGAACGAAGATGGACTCGTTAAACTTCGAGTTAGCAAGTATTTTCAAAATTTTGAATAGCAAATCAATAGTCTGAAATTAGAATTACATATTTCTAACCTAATGAATTAAGGATGAAGATTTTTAAAATATCTTGAAAGCACACAGCTTTGGAAAAGATATGATATGTAAATATCTAGCATGAAGAATTTCAAGTTTAAAATCTGAGTTTTGTAAGTCAAAATTTTTTTTTGGGAAAAGACTTTTGCGTCTTGTTTGTAGAAATCGATGAATAAAGCTAGTGAAATAAAATAAATGGAATGAATCCTATATTTATTTGTGAGTTTGGAACTTGGCAAAATTTTGTAGGGTATAAATACCGGTGAGATTTTAACAATCGTTTTTCCTAACTTATAATTTCGGGACGAAATTCTTTTAAGGGGGGAAGATTGTAACAACCCAAAATTTTGAACAATTTAAAAATGAAAATATTTAATTAATTTTAAATATTTGAATGATGGTTTAAATTGAATTCCCAATATAACTATGAATTGGCGATTAAATTTTAGAATTTAATTTATTTAAAGTTGAATAAAATTTGAATTTGACTTTGGAGTTTGAAATTGAATATTGAATTTGTATTTTAAATTCAAACTAATGACTTAGAAAAAATAACTTGGATACAAGAATTTTATTTGTGTAAATTTATAAATGGATGGTTAGTTTAATAACATTTTCTTTAGCTTAAAATAAAAAGGAATAAAATTTTAATCAATATAAAATAAATAGAGAAATACACATAGTTAAAAATTCAAACAACAAAATTTACAAAACAAAGTAAAGAAAATATATACAAAACAAATTGAATTTAAAAATAAAAATATAATATTATATATAAAAAAAAAAAGAGTACACTGCCTTACCTTATCACCTTGATCCACGCCGTTACACACGCCATAACTCACGCACCCTTCCTTTCATAAGCATGGCCGAAGTCTTCTTCAAATCATACAAAAAAAAATCAAACGAAACAAAAAAAAAATGGCGGCCAGTTCTCGTCTTCACGAATTAGGGTTTTCGTGAAATTAATGGTCGCCGACTTCAAATGTTCGATGCTCGTCTCTGGTGATGCTGACGGCCGCTTGATGTGTTCGCTTTTGCTTCGATTCCATTTCGTGCTCTTCAGAAAATAAGGTGAGTAATTTTTATTACTCACATCTACTTAAACTTCATATATATGTGATTTGGTGATTTCCAAGGTTTTGAATTCTTTGATTTTCAGTCAGATACAAATGTTTTGATGTTTCTCTGACTTTATCGAGTCGTATAAATTTATGAAATTATGGCTTTGATGATTTTTTTTAACTGCGTTTTGGTTTTTGATGATTTATGATGTTGATTTGGTTCCTGCTGCACCTGACTTGTAACTGAATCTTTATTTCACTAGTTAACTACTGCCTCTCTGACTAGTTCAACTTGATGTTGCTCTGTTGAGTTTTGTTCGAATACATGTAACACTTGAGTCTATTGAGTTGAGCATCCACCGTGTTGGTTCACTGTTATAGCTGCTGCACATCACTGCATTTCCACCACTTCTGTATCTCATTTGGTATTGTCTCGAATTTGATACTGTCTGGCACTTCAAAGTATACTTTTGAAGTCTGCATCTGTTAGTGGTTCTCTGTCTTGTTCAAAAGTGATACTTTTATTTAAGTCTTCAGGTATGCTTGTTGGTCTGGTTCATCGTGTAGTCTTCTTCAAACTGTCTGTGATGATCAATAAGTGAGTAAACATTCTAACTAAAACTTGAGTGGTTAGTTATCTGTTGCTTGAAAAAAATTGCTGTGATAATGATGCCTTGCATGAATAGATAGAAGTATAAAAAATCTGAGTATATGAATTTGAATGGCATTGCATGTGAATGATTGGCCAAGCTTGTGTTTGATTTCCCTGTAAACATTTGTTTCCATGTCTTTGTCTTCCTGTAACATTTTAGTTACAATGATATCTAAAATCTCTCTTCCTATTTCCTTTGGAAAAGAAAAAAAATGAATCACTTCTGTTGTTGACTTTAAACCTCAGTTTTTGATACTGAACTCATCACTGGTGCATTTAAATAGGAAGCTGGGCATGATTATGCATCTTTGCACGTTTGGTTGCATTTGTACACTTGGCCGAAACTGGCCCTTGATGTCATTTTGAACTATTGCACTTTTTGTCCACTGCCGTGTGTCACCTGCTAGTTAATAAACTGCCCACTACATGTGGTGTGGGTTGGTGCAGTTGCATTTTGCGTCACTTCTACTTTGTTAACTCCAGTTAGATTGTGCACTGTTGGTTCACGTTGCATATATTTGCATCCATGTCCATCATGTAGTTCATTACGGGTTAGTGGTTGGCTTTGGCTAGTTGAAATTTTTTTTTGCGAGTTTGTGAAACCTGTAGCTGGAACTTGTGATACACCTATTTACACACATAAACCCATGTGCTATACTTGTTCGGATAACAGCAATATACTCGAGTCTGATATTTTGAAGTTTGCACAGTCCATATTCAGGTTGTACTTTTCCTGTAGCACACATGTGCTCACCTCATTTTGCCAGCTGCCTTGACTTTGTACGCCCCATATTTGTCACTTTGCTTTGAGTTTGGTCACGCATCTATGCTTGTTATTTGTCCCTGCCCCTGATGTCATGGAAAGTTGGCCGTACATATTGCCTTTATGTTGTTTTGAAATGGACATATACCCATGCTGTAGTGGCGAGGCAGTGCACGCGTGCGTGCACTGCAGCCACACAGTATTTATTTTAATTGATATTTCTTTTGCTTTTGATTCATTGATTTCTTTGCGTATTTCATATACAGTATTGGCGAGGCCGTGCACGCGTGCGTGTACGGCAGCCAATCAGTTTGATTTTTCTTTAAGTAACTTTTCAATTATTTGAATTGATTTGATTTAAAATGATGACTTTGCTGTTAACTGCCGTTTAGGCAAATTTTGATGTTTTCTAAATTATCTTCATAAATAATTCCTTCATCTATCTTCGTTGATAATTTGAAACTACTGATTTATTGTTCAACACTGATAAGTGTTATATTTACCGTTATCTGATTTCTTGTTAAAGGATCGGATAGGTAAATTTATATTTGACTGTCGTCTAATTGTGATTATTATTGCCTCTATGCACTAATAACTGAGTTTGAATTAGACTGACCTGTGTATTATTTTCTTTTGAACGTAATACTCGGGTCGGACCGAGTATTTTACAGCTTGAAGATTTTCAGGCCGCGAAGTTAGAGAGAGTTGGGGAAATTGCTTCACTTTAGCTTTTCGGAAAAAAATTGTACGTGTAAAAGATATATTCCGCTGTATAAAAAATTTAATGCATTGTGTAAACTCTGATATATGTAAGAAAATTCATTTAATGTGAAATATTATGATTATTCTGTGATTCTGTGGCTGTTTCTGTTTAAACTCTATAAACTGAATAACAATCCGTCATTTTGAAGGTCTCAAGTTGGTTTAATTACCGACTGGGGACGGTCAGAACGGCGGGTCGTTATAGATAGGGTAATGGAATGTCTTATTATGAGTTGAGTGCATTATATATATAAGAGTGTGTTTTTTTATTGTTATTGGAAATAATTTGTATTGTGTTGATTATTCTGTTGTGTGGTTTATGGATTCTGGTCAATACGTATTGCTAACTTTGTTGATATGGATCTCAAAACACTTGAACAAGACAAGCTAATACAGTATTGTTTTTTAAATTGGTAAATGGAATAATTTTATCTAGTATTATATTTTATACATAAACGAATAATTTTTAGAATTAATATAGTTATTTATGATGTGTTTTTTGCTAGCAAATGATAATGCTCAATTATTATCGTTTATTATTTGATTAGCAATGCTTGGCTGGATTATGAGCATTGATTATTTTTTGTTGATGTATAAGTAGTTTACCTTTTTCACTACATGGGTTAGGTAGACAGTAACTTATGGGAATATTGAAACAAACACCTTATGGATTAAGTTTCATGGTTTGACAATATGGCATTCATTGATAATGTTGAGTTAAAATTTAATTTTAATAAAAGTTATTTATTATAATGTAAAAAATGATATACATTTGTGAACTGATTTTATATATAAAAGTGACTTTATATAAATATTGTTTATAATATGACAAGGATTTGAATAGAGAATTCAACAATTTAAATTCCTGTGTTTTTAGAAATTGTTTTTCAAAGTTTGTGAAGAGAAAATAATACTAGAATTTTTTGAAAGTAAATATTTGAGAATTTGGTTTATGAAATTGATATAATGGTACTTAGTAATATTTATGAATTATTTGATACCATTTAGGAAATGATTTCGATTAAGTTCGAAAGATACGATTTAGAAGTGCTGAACCCACTTCTGTCGTTGGAAAATAATTCTAGTGATAACTGCAGAATCATTAACGTTCATTTTTTAGTTCCAAAGTAGGGGATGCTACTATAGTAGCTATTCTACAAAGTTTTTAATAAAACATATTTTTATTAAATACCGAAGTATGATTTGATATACAAAAATTTGTAAGTATATATTATTATTTCAGAATAATTTAAAACGAAAACCTAGTGTTTAGTTCTTATGTTTTCTATTAAATTATATTATGGACTCATGTATCCTATGCATAAAGGTTGTGTATCTCATTATGGTATGTTGTTTGGTAATTTTCATTTGTTGAAATAAAATGGAATTTTCAACGATTTTGAACGATTGAAAACTCTCGAATTAGCGAGAACATGAAGCTAAGTAATTTGATAGAAACATAAAAACTAAGTTTTGTAACTTAGGATGTAGTGGAGTATTACACGAGTGTGAACTTAAGCTATATAATGTTTAATAACTTGAAGTAAAATTTTGTGAATTGGTTCATAAGTGATTTTAGTATTACATAAGAAATACTATAATTGATAATGAATGTGAACTAAAATGACAAGGGATTGGTATATTTAAGAAACCAAGTGAATAAAGTATGTAAATTTTATACGGATCATTTTATTCACATGACAGTTATTGATTTAGGACTTAGTACATGATTTCGAGGTAATTCACACCGATCCAAGCTAGGATTTTTCACTCGATTCTTGATAGCGTACACTCAATGCGGATTTTTGATATGATATTGAAGTTTTCTATCATATGCATGGCTATGTATGGAGAATGGAGATTTCTAATCAAGGAACCAGGTCGGAGCCCGCATTAGAGAGGTCAAGTGAGGTATACTAGTTCGGAAGTGAATTTTATATGATCGAGCTAGTGATCAAATTTGATATTGCATATGGACGGTCTATGTATATCATACGAGCTTTAACGATAATTGTATACTATGTGTGTTGGCTTATGGAGAGTTTGGGAATGACTCTTCAAATTGTTCTGAGGTAGCATGAATAATCGACTAAGTATTAACCTGGGGATGTTGAGCGTAAGGTACGCTTAGTGGGTTGTTGTAGATCCTTATGCGATAAGAAGTCTTTGAACCTAGGCGAACCTAAACTATGGTTGCTAGTGACTGCAGTACTTTGTAGTATTGTTATATGATTGTTTTTTGGTTGCTAATGATTGCAATACCATTAGGCGTTGATGTGTGATTGTTGCATGTGTTAGTATTTCAAGGACGAAATATTCTATGGGGAAAGAATGTAACGACCTGAAATTGTGAACGTTTTATATTTAAATATCATAATTATTTAAATATTTAAATTTTAGATTTAATGCGAATAAAAATAATTTCGAAAGCTTATTTAAATTCTTTTTAAAATAATAAATGGTGATGATAAATTTTTAATTTTAACTAAAATTATTAAACTTGTTTTAATAATAATTATTTTTAATCAATGCATGAATTATCATTTCGGTGCACTATCTGGGATTTTGATAAAACTAGTGTCATTGGAGTCGAAATAGTGAGTTGTTATACACAGACGAGTTTGTGGCGATCATACGTGCTGTGTGTTTGTGCGAGTTCAAAACGCATAGCGATTAATTTCAAAAATTAAATATAATAAAATCTTCACCATAAATACCCCTTAACTCATAAACCCTCTTCATTATTTTCCCTTCTACATTATTCCTTATCAAAATCAGTCGCCGCCATTTTTTTTCTTCAGTCAGTTATATCTGAAGCTAGATGCTACAAAATCGAACGATTTTGGATTCGTTGAACTCATATGAGTGGGAGCTTTGTGTAGGTGTGTGAGTTGGAGGGTGTGGCATTGTTCGGTGATGCTCAACTTTGGTAGCCAAAACTAGGGTCGTTGTTAATAGGAGATAAAGGAGGTTTTAGGCAAAGTTGCATGCCTGGACGAACTTCTCTTGGCAAGCAGCATTTATCGACGTCGACGAGGGGATGGGTGTTGGGGTTGAAAAGCGATTGTGCTTTGTCATTTATGGGGTTTCTAGGTCACGCTGATCGGCATGGCTTTGGAGGTGACATCGAGCATGGCACTGAACGTTGCGTATGAAGGGAACTCGAATGGCGGTGGTTTGGAGTTTTCAGGTGGGCTGAGGTAGAATGCGACTTATACGATCGAAGGAGGTAGTGTCAGGTCAGATTTTGATTTGGGGTATCGAGTGTGGCAAGTTAGTGATCAACATGAAGAGCATGAGGAGAGTGGCATGTAGGAATTGACGGTGCATTGATTCGTTAAGCATGGAGGGAGAATTTGGGTAGAGAAGTTTCGGTCATGGTTTCATGCATATCAGGAGTATCAGCGTAGTGATACAACATTAAAAAAGGGGAAAAGGAATTATATGGTAATTAGTTGAGTTAATTAATTAATAAATAATTAATCCAAAATTTTATGTAAATCATATCTTGTTCATACGAGGCCCAATCGAGACATTGTCTTCGTCGTAAACACTTGTAGCGGAATTCTTGATGACTTGGATTGGTTTAGGCTTGGGTGAGTTTACTCACTAGTTGATTTGTATATTGTTGTGATAATTGTTTGTTATGCAAAATATAAATTAAAATTGATAACAATTTATTATTGTTGGACCCCTCGTTGCTTTTGAAAGCATATGACAACAATATATGTATTATAATCTCTCTTTTAATTCTCTATAATATGTGTCATGGCTAAGACTTGTTTACATGTTTGAATTATTATTTTTGATAAAGTTGGAAATTGTTTATGAATAGTTGAAGCAAAATTGTCGCTATAAACATACTTTGGAAATCCCATGTAATTAACACTTGTTAAATTGGTTAAATGTGAATATATTGTGAAAATGTATATGTTGTATGGTTTTATAAACATGTTTGGTTGTATTTGTCCTAAAGGAATTGGTTTGGAAAGTAATAGAAATTGGGAAGTGAAGTGGCATTATTCAATATAGCGAAAAGTTTTTTATAGATACACTTCAAAAATTCTGTTTTAATAACGTATAAAATAGTTGGATATTTTAGATATTTTCTAAAATATTTCTAAGGAGTTTGTAAATAATATTAAAGTATTTTGGAAAGGAGGTTTGAAGTTGGAATATGATTTTATAATCATTTTTGAATGGTTTAAGGGGTTTAAATTATAAAACTTGATTTATGATTTTTAAATAAATTATAAAATAGATATTTTTTGTAATAGTTTGAGTAAATGTTTTAAAGCATATTATAAGAATTTTAAAGAGTAATTTATAGTGGTATATGGAATGATCATTTTATAGAAAGTATTTAGTCCTATTTTGAAATAGAATATTTGTGATAGATATATGAGATTTAAAATCAAGAGATTTATAGAAGGAGTTCTATAAATAAATTTATAGGTTTATAAAATGAGTTTTATAAATAAATTTAAAGATTTATAAAAGGAATTTTATAAATAAAAAGGAGATTTATAAAAGGAGTATGTAAGTATAAAAGTGATCTTGGGTTTACAGCAATGCAATAATTGTTTTTAACCCATTGAATTATACATTTAAAAAGTAATATAATCTCTAAATATGGTTTTAAAGATAATGATTAACTATGAAGTGTTTTGGGTTTGTAGTAAATGGTGTTCTAGTAACATTTGTTTTTAACATCTTTGGTTATATTTTTAAAATAAGTAAATCTCGTTAATGATTTGTGAATATACTTATATTGTGAAGATAAGTGTATGAATACTTTTTTGAAGTATTAAAAAGAGTAGAAATGAATAGTGAAGTTTTAATTTAAAAGTAAAGTTTAGATTAATAAATGAAGTTTTATTTATAGAGAAGTTTTAAAGGAGTTTAAATTGAGAAGTTTAATTAAAAGGACTTTAATTAGTGAAGTTTAATTAATGAAAGAAGTTTTATTAGATAAAAAGGCGTTTTACTAATAAATGAGGTTTTTTAATTAATAAAGGAATATTAATTAAAAAAAGGATTAGAAGTCGTTTATATGATTTGATCGTGCTTTGTGTGTGTTAACCATACTTGCGTGATTACTTGCTTATGGAAAGTATATGGGACTTAGTTTCACTCATGCGATTATTCTCATTTATTTTTGAAATTGACCAAATATAACTCTGCAGTTATCTTCGGTGATGTTATATTGTATGCATAAACTCATTTTTCTCTTCTAGGAGAAATGATAAAAAAAGTTGTCTGGTTAAATGGTTAGGAGGTGATCTCCGCTCTTATGTATTACCTATTTATTTTCCATAGAACTGGAGTTGAGTTTATCGAAAATCGATCGATTGGTTTTGGAGAGCCTAGTTAGTGGGCGAGTATACTTATATGAGACGACTTAAAACAGTAACAACTCCAAAACTATATACTTATATGAGACGAAAATCTATGGAGAGATTCGATACATATTTGATATGCTCGAATAAATGTAGTTGTTTTTTCTATTCAGGATGTGGGAATCCATATATGGTTTTGAAATCTGTTGAAATATGAGAATTCAAGTGTGCTCCGAGATCTGTTTCGAGTTGAGGACTCATGTGTCGAGATCTGTTAAGTAGTGACTCATGTGCTTGAGCATCGGATGTAGCCTCACTAGCAGATATGACTAAAACTAGAAATAGGGTGCATAGGCCAGGGTTTTAGCTAACCCAAAGGGTGCAGTCGACTATACCCTAGAGTTTCCAATAGTTATGCATGCGTGAGCGGTGCACTCGGCCTTGGTGGCCAGCTATGTATTTCATGTGGTACATTAGCTATGGATATATGATGCTTTGGGTGGATATCTCTGATCCTTGTGCTAGAGGACGACTCTCAAGGCACTGAAGACATCTCCTTAGAATCCTACACAATTAGTGAATGCACCTTAGTGGCTTTCATAATATACTTATTATTGTTGTGATGTACACTAACATGCATCATAGCTAGTGGTTTATTTATATTTCACTACCTAGAAATTATTATAATATCATTGGATTTTCTAACAGAAATAGTTTGGTTATCGTAAGATAGAAGTCCGTCTGTGTTTATTTGCAACATGGTTTTACAAGATACCTTTATGTTTGAAAGGTTTTATAAATATAATAATCCATATGATTTGATTTTCTCATATTGGTTTACCTGTCTGATTCGAGTGTTATTTTCTTATAATGCTCGGGTCAGCCCAAGTATTTCTTGATTTAGCCATGGTTCATTAGAGCTCTTGGAGAGGAACTGGATGATTTCCTACCGTATTTATTTTTGGTTGCACTACTTGTTTTGTATCTATCGACATTTGTGAGGACAGGTTGTTATAACTGTATAGGATGAAGATAGGTTAGTTTACTCTGATTGATGTATGTATATTTAAGTTTCCTTTTTGCAAAGATTTATTGAGATATTATACATTATTATTCTGCATGTGAAATTTTGATATTATGTTCTCTTTCTAGTTCAGTTTCATTTTCTTTTATTTTACCCTAATGTTCTGTCTTTCCAGCATTTGGGTGCTCAGCACGTGAATACCGTGAATGTATTAGCATTGACACTTGGGGGTCGAAAAGCCCGTTCATTCCACAAATACACATATTCATTTCACAAATACACATGTATGTTTCTATGATAATTCATTTATGAATTAAATAAGGTAAGTGGATCCATTTGGTATCATTAAGTTTCGACTACATACATCTTTATGTATCAATCTGAAGAGTTTACCAACTCTTATGCCACTCCCATTGAATAGGTGCATTTCCCCTAACCATTTGAGATACAATTCATCAGTATCATGTGATTCACAATTATATGATTAAAGAATTACTTCTCAAAACTATGGTTTAGTCAACAATTCCAAGATAATTGTAAAAGTTTCAGATACTTCTGTATTTTCTAATGCATCATTGTGTTAAAAAAATAGTATCGTAGAATTATTTTATAATGAATATTAATAATATTCATATCAAAATTGAACTATACCTATTTCCATTCAACTCTTAAAATAGTTATTATTTTATATATATACTATTTGGTATATTTAAGAAAATAATTTTCTGTAACTTGATGAGTCTACCAAGAAGTGTTATATGGCATGCTTCAATTATTTCAGCCATTACTGTAATAGTGTACGAAATATGAAGCTCCATTCAACCACTTGTTATGAAATTTTATTTCATACATTGTAACTAATTTACAATCAATGGTAAATATCATAAACTCAAAGAACTAGCTTTCATAGAAAATAAATTTCTATATGAAAATACATTGAAATAGAAATCACATGCCACGATCCGAGAATTCGAACACTTCATCTTCGAATATCGTAATGTTTGAAATATAATCAAGCGTTATAAATATGATTTTATAACCTTGTTAGACATCATTTAACTAATAGATAACGATAAGAATCTGGTTTTTGAAAATTGTTTGCAAAAATATATTCTTCGAAGAAAAGTCGATAATATGGACCGAAAATCGGTTAATCAGTAAAAGCTTTTTGATCGATATAAGTTGTAGTGACCCGCAGTTTCGTACCCCTTGAGTTGATAATAATTTTTACTCGTTCAAGCCAAAGTGTACGAAAGAGCGAATAACTAGGGTAAAAGAAGAAAGAGGTAGAAGAAGAAGAAGAAGAAGAAGAAAAACATCAGAATCTCACAATCGCAGCGGAATAAAGTATAATATATAATAACAACTTTTAAATACAAAGAAACATGTACTTTTATGTATACGTACCATTATCAGAGTACAACAATCATCCATTTATTTAGACAGCTTAATACTTTTCCTTACACAGTGGAAATAAAAATCAAGCACGAAGATACGTTTATGTCATCCAACTCGTCTTCTGAGCTCCATAGCATCCTATCCTGGATCCGCTCAACTCGGTCTAACCCGAGCATCATAATAAGACAACACCCAAGTCAGTCTGGAAAACCAGCGTGAGAAAGCCACACTTAATTGGATTATTATATTTTCTAAAATCCTTTAAAAACAAAGGTATCTCATAAGACCATGCCATAAATAAATATGTCGGGTTTTTACCTTACGATAACCAAAACATTTTTATCAAATCCATATAATAGTGTCTATAGAAAGTAAATAAAATCTAGATGAAATGCTTGCATCTCACGTTCCAGCAATAGTTGGACACAATCAAAACCGTACGGGCACTTATTGGAGAACGGGTTTCATACAATGGCAGGGCTACTAGGGTACCGCCCATCACAGTGCCTAGTCTAGATCAGCATATCAATTACCACTCTAGACAGGGGAAATCTTACCCTAATTGGGTGCTACCCACTTAGCCTTGCTACACCTCCCTGTTTTAGCCATTCTCGGTTGATGAGGCATGAAGCTAAGCGTTGCCTTTTCAAGAACACATTCACCAAAAATGCTCATCGTCCTCCAATGACGATGGTCTAATAACATTCGTCCATACAAGTTGTCCTTGGTTTGGACAAACCGAATCACCATCCTCATCAACTTCACGGTCTTCATTCGCTACGTTCAAACCAGATCAAAGTGGTTTTTGGAAATCTGATCCCGGTCTCTTCGAAACGATCAACGCATTGGCCAATATTGAAAGTCGGTTATTTAACTATCAAATAACATTCTCAAGCAACCATCAGACCCTCAATAATTTTCCAAATAATTTATTTCAAAATATCTACACGATATATTATTTCCATACTTCAATGTTTTGAAAATAGTTTTCAAATCCCTTTTATTCTCACGGAACAAATTCCAACACTTGCTTAATACTTAGCATATTTTTCCCACTTTATTAATTACTCAATACGTGGAAAATATTCCTTATTATTTCCTATTTCTTTTCTCAACAATCATTTACAACTTAATTTGTAAATTCCAACTCGTTTCACATGAATTGTATAAATTTTAGAACTCCTTGGTTAATTTCCTTTAATATATCCAAAGCTGTTTATGCTTGTTTAAAATTCCAGTTTCACTTCTCCTTCTTTTTATTTCATCTTCTGCAGTTTACTTAACTTATGCTTAGAAATCTATTTAAGTTTCCATAATATCACTATAAGATCTTCCCTCTAAAATCTTAAAACTTAGCTTCCCATCTCAAGAGGATTTATCATTGAATTTAAAACATTTAAAAATATATATACCTTTAAAATAAGAATAATGGTTTATTTTCAAAATAAGGCTTAAGGTAAAACTAAATATGAACATAAAAATTCATATCCAGTTACTAACAAATTTACAACGCTGATTATACAATTAGAACTCATTTTAATAAATATTGGGTATTGTAAAATTAACTTTTGGAATATTCTAAATTCAAATAATAGTTTAAGGTTAGTTACATTCTCATTTAAAAAAAATTCTATTTACTCAACAAAAGTATATTTTTAGAAAATCCAATATTCACCAATTCAATTCATAAATTCCTCTTGATTCGTATCACGTCGACTATGTCCAAATTAATCACCATTTCTCTTATTTTAAATATATTCCACTATTTCTTTCATAACAATTTCCATTTCCTGACATAAGTTCTCACCATCAACTTATATTTTATATATCCACTAATATCATTCCATCTTAATTATAAACCCCGTTTATAAATTTATAAATTCCTTTGAGCTTCCCATTTATTTTAACAAAACAAATTCTATTTATAATTCCATTTTATAATCTTCCCTTAATAAAACTCCATTTTATTTCAAACCTATTTTAATTATCGATTCTAATTCTCTTCCAAAATCTTCCAAATATCTTTCAAGTCCTTAATATATAATCTTATTTAAAATCTCTATTTAACCCAATTTTTTTTAAATATAACCAAGTTAATTTATATATTTCTCGTTCCACTTAATTTTCTTTACAAAATTACCGATTTCAGTTCAAACATTTTCGTTCAAAATCTTTCCTTTTATTTGCTTCAAATTATTTATTTATAGTATTTAAAAATACCAAATTCAATTTCCATGCTATTATAGTTTTTATTAAATTCAATATACATAGAAACCATAGCAATTTATCCATCATATCATATCATTATATATATGAACAGTAAACATTTTTGAGGAATCTAGTTGGACTCCAACCCGTTTTTCCCTGCATCCACAGATACTAGTCAACAATTAAAAATACCAATCCTACTTCAAAAGGTATATCGCGGTATATAGGGTCATCCGCTATTATGCGGGGTGCATAGGGTTTCATCCGCTATATAATGCAGGAATATCAATCACTCCAATATTAATATATATACCACTATATATATATATAGTCATCCAATAGATAAATCATAATTTATCAATCAACATCCAATGATTTAAATTTAAACATTTAAATTTTAAAAGAGGTAATCCAAATGAGTGAGAAAATCTCACCTTTATTTTATCTGCAACCCATTTCCATTCCCGCTTGTTTTCTTCTCGATTTTAGATCTTATACAAACATTTATATGGTTTATTAATATTTGAAATAACCAAAAAATTATTACCATTTAACAATCTAATTAACTAATGATTTAATTATAAACTAATAATTTGATTTTGAACTAATTTTCCTATAATAAATAATTCTTAGTAACTAAAATAATTAAATAAGTTTATTAAACAAATTCATCACCTGAATACATTTTTCTAAAATAAACAGTAGGTTAGGCATGTATGTATATATATATATTTTTTTTCTAGATATATTTAAATTTATAAATTTCTTTTCTGTAAATAACAAAATAGCAATTTTCTTTACTGTATATATATACATACAAATGTATATGTACATCTTTAAATTGAAAAATAATTGACATATATGCCTTACTGTACACCTACATACATACATACATACATACATATATTACTAAAACTTACTATACCTCACTGCCATTTTTTTCTGTACACATATACATAAATTTTGAATTGAAAAACAGCATATACCTCATCATCGTTCGCTCGACTAACCTCTCGTCGCCACCATCGACCAGCCTCGCGAATGACTCCACCTCAAAACTTCATGTGCATCCCCATTGTTTGCCAGAGCAGCTCAAACCTCCATTAACACGATGCCGCAAGTCTGAACACAACCTCCCCTTTCCATTACTTCGCGCGCGCATAATAGAGCATCGCCGACTCCCTCACCGTCATGCCTCCTCTCCACTAATGCCACGCCTCGCCGTGTTTTTAGGTCTCGAGCTTGAGCTTCCCCAACGGCGATGTCGCGACACATTTTTTCTTCTGTCGTCGTCGATTTGATTTTCAAATTGAAGAGGATTGGGAAAAATGGTACGTGATTTTGACAGAGGAGTGAATGTTAATTTTGAACTGGATTTCGAATTTGGAGAGGGAAGCAGTCTCGTTTGGTATTTTATTTTGAACGCAAGGAAATGAGGAAAGAAAGGAATTGAATCCCTTTTTGAATTCGGCCATAGTTTTTCACTGATGTTTTAGTATTAGATTTTGAACGAGAAGGAAAACGACAGTACGCGATGTTAATAAGGGAAGTTGTCGGCCTTGAACGTGGGATATGAAGAAATGGTTATTGATGAGAAAGGATAAAGGTCTAATGGTGAAAGAAACTAGGCTGAGGGGAATACAAATTTGAATATGGAAATATATATAAATATATATAATATTATTTAAATATAAATTGTCTCGAATACGTAGCTTAAAATCCTGACCCCCTATCGAGGCATGCCGCTAGGCATTCATAATATTATACCCCTATTTCGAACGCAATGGAAAAGGTTTCTAATTCGATCGTATGGAGAAGATAGCCTTTGAACCTAATTATTACATTGAATTTCCAATATAAATTTCAACGCGTTTACATACCGTACGACCACACGATAACTCCAAAAGCTACGAAATTTGAAATCCGATAATAATGCAATATTATGGATCCAATGAAACTGGTTTCGTCGAATTCCAAGACAATGCCTCGGAAGACTATTTTTAAATGTCAACTTATACGATATATTTTTAAAACTAAACAGATCACCTCCAAATTCAATTTTAAAAGTTGCATTGTCTTCGGTATTATTACTATAAATTTTACAAGCCTTTAAATTATTTTTATTATGCTTAAAACTCCAGATTCACTATTTTACCCAATTTTTAATTATTAAATCCAAAAGTTGAATTGTCTAATAAATCGCTATATTTAAATTCCGAATCTATTTTATAAATAAAAATCAAACCTTTCAGACTAAAAATCAATTTATGATTCAAATTCGATATTTAAAACCGCTTAAATATTCCAAATTCAACGTTGAAAAATCTGGATCGTTACATAAGTTGTTCGAACTCTTGTGCACTTTTCGAACGATCAATTGAATACATTAGCAACTAATTAACACACACCACTTCATAAAGCTTGGAACATTCTAGAAGCTTCTACCAAGATAAGAGATATTATTATGAGAGGGTTATAACGGTAATTAGCATAAAGGAGAACTGATGGGAGGTAAGTCTTCCATGGCATGATTGGGGTTGAAGGCAAGCTTAAGCAACACCAAATGGAGCCTAGAGGCATACCCTTAGGAATAAATCACAAATTCACAAAGCAAATACAAGCTTCTTTAATGGCTTCTTCTTCTTATTCTTTAAAGAAAATTGGTTGCAAATAAAATCCAAATCAACTTAAATTTGGAGTAAAGCTTTGGAAGAATGTTACAACACATCATACCTATTTAGATCTTGAAATTTGGAAACTAAACTTCCCCCACTTGGATTAGCCATGAGCAATTGGAGGGTGGTGGAGGCAAAAGCAAGTGAAAAGAGGAGAAAGGAGGAAGAAGAAAGTGATTACAAGGTTGGGTTTGGACTTGGGTTCTTCGATCTTGGTTGTTTGTGGGTTAAAGATGAGTTAACACACCTCATTGAATGGAATATATATATATATATATATATGTGTGTGTGTGTGTGTGTGTGTGTGTGTTGTGTTTTGATTGTGTTTAAGTTTTTGAGTTGTTATTGGCATTGTTGAAAACATTAGTTTGATTCTTATTTTGGAAACAAGATGCATATGTGATCCATGTCTATGGACTTGGAACTTGAACAAGATTGTATGATTTATGATAAGATATTGGAACAAAGCATGTAGATTATAGACAGAATTTGATTTAGATCGGACTCGGATTTCAAAGTGCACTTATAGCGATAATAGTGATGGATGTACTTAGGAATTGTCTAGTATTTGACGATTTCAATGGAATTTGTAAAGGGATCTTTAGGGGTTTCTCACTGTATGTATAATGTTGTATGCATATATGTGTGTGTGTCTGTTTATTGCTATTAAAATCTTGGGTAGTAAAAATTAAGTAACATCTCCAAAAGTGGTCAAAACTTTACTTGTGCAAAACTGCACCTTTTAGACTTAATTTTTTGACTTCAAAGGTTTAAAAAGAAATTTAAATTTAAGTATTTAGTTTCATTCTTTTTACAAGTGTTTACTAACTCATATTAGAGTATTTCAAAAGTAGTTTGAGATATTTTTGAATTTCTAATAATTAGTTGTGAATTTTTAAAGAAGAGAATTTTATAATAAAAACTTGATTTTCCAAGTTTTTAAAGAAAAGTATAAACAAAAGGTTTAGAAAGGAGTTAGAATTGCTTAATGGCCAAATGGTTAATTATTTGACTACTTGATTGAAAGTAATTAGGTATGCTTAACACTAAAAGCCGATGAAGTGTAACGACCCGGCTTTTTCAACAGTTAATTAGTGATATTTAAAATAAATTTAAATAATTAATTTGAAATATATTTTGTTTTCAATATGAAAAGTTGGTTTGATTTAATGAAAAGAACTCAGAATTTAAATATAACAATTAATTGAATAAATTAAATAATAGTTGACAATTGGGTAAATTATTTAAATCTGGAATTGTGAGCTTGTTAGAAATATTTTAACGGCTTATAAAAGTATATTGATGATACTGGAAGTAATAGATGGATTAGAATTGAATTTAAACTGTCGTTTGTTCAATTTTAAATTTACATTGTTTAAATTGACGATTAAAAACAATCTTCTGAGGCACAGTCTCGGAATTCGACGAAACCAGTGCCGTTGAATCCGTAATATTAAATTATTGTCGGATTTCAAATTTCGTAATTTTTGGAGTGATCGTGTGATCGTACGAGAGGTAAACGCTTCGAAAATTATTAATCATTTTATTTTGAAAATATCTTGCATCTTGTCGTCAGCCGTAATTTTTTTCTTTCAGCTTGTCCTATACGCAACCCGTCACTCCAACTCAATCACGTCGCTCTACCCTTCTGGAGGAAGCTATTGCCTTCGTTCTATTAAATCGAAACCGTCCTCTTTTGTTTTTTTTCGGAGTCATCCTGAAGCTTACCTAAAAGGGAAAATGGTCGCTACTTCATTTTTTTTTTGGCCAAATCGAATGAGTTTTTTTTCGTTTTTCTCTTCCTCAAGCCGAATGCGACGGCAAATAAAAAAAAACCCTAGTTTGATATCGAAATCAACTTAGGGGCGACGAGCGAAAAATTGAGAGTCGAATACAACTCGACTTCTATGGTGGCGCGACAACATTTTGGCGAGTGCGCAAGGATTAGCGTGGTCGTGACGCTCACACGTGATCGAATGGATGGTCGATTCGAGGAAGCTCGGTGGCGCGCTCGCGCGAGAACAGGGTGCGGCGACTAGGTGGAGGCGAGGTGACGGTGCGATGCTGGTTTACTTCATCTCGACTTCGACGGCTTCACAAGGAGACGTGCACGACAGTAGGCGTGAGCGACAAAGCAAGCAGAGGAAGGATTGGCTTGAGGTAGGGTTTTTGTTTTGTTCTTTTAATCAAAATTGTATTGTATAAAAAAAAAGGGTTTAAAACAGAAGATTTTATGGTAAAGAGGAGAAGAAAATAATTCTGTTTTGGGAAAATATAGGAATTTATAGAAAGTTTTGATTTTTTAAAATCTATATGGGTTATTTCTATAAATATACTTATGTAATTTCAATAAGAAATAATATATATACATACATATACTCATTTAAATCTACTAGTTTATTTTTAATAAGGTAATATAGTGATTAACTTGTTCGATAAACTCATTTAATCATTTTTAGTCACTGAAAGATTTGTTTTTGTTAAAAGAGAATTAGTTTAAAATTTAAGTATTTGTTGAAATAAATCGTGAGATAAATTAAATTATTAGAGTTAAAGAATAAATTTATTTAAACAGGAATTAATTGTTCGATCTGTTCAAATATTAATAAGCATCATCAAATTGTTATTCAAGGTCAAAAAACAAAGTTATGGAAACGAATCTGGATTGGGAAGGATTGCAACAATTAAATCAAAGGTGAGTTAATCTCACTCAGTTAAGTTTAATATTTGAATTGTTGAATTTAAATTTAATTGTTGAATTGCTTGAATGATGGTTGAAGTAGTGAATAATTAAATAAACTTTTTACGCCGCGTAATAAGTGGATGTTAGAAATATTAAACCCATATACTGCAATATTTCACATTGAAGTGAAATTGTTATTTTATTGTGCTAACATCTGTGGATGCAGGGAAACAGGTTGGAGGGATCCAACTGGATTCCTCAAAACTATTTATTTTATTTCGTATATATGCTGTTCTGTGACAGGATGATATATTGATTTGGGTGGTTTTATAGATAATTGAATTATCAACTGTTGAATAACAGAGAAGTTGAAAATTTTAAATTTCTATTACCGTTGATAAATTAATTTGAAGAAGTTAAATAAAACTCAAATAGAAAATATTTATTTGAAATTTGAATCTACTTTAAGTGAGAATGAAGAAAAGTAATAAAAGTATATTTTCTACTTAAGTTAAACCTTAATGTGTTAAAGTTGAGTTTTGGAAATTTTAAATTATAAATTTATACTTGAAGGAATATTGTAATCGATAAGTGGATTAAAGAAAAATGGAATTATATTAAGAAATGGAAATGGAGGTCTATTAAGGAAATAAAAAGAAATATTAATAAGGAAAGGAAAGAAAATTTATTAGGAAATAAAGAAGATGCTATTAAGAATTACGAATAAGAAATTCTATTAAGAGTCAAAAGGAGATTTTATTTAATAATGAATGGAACTTATTAAATGGAACAATATGGAACTTTATAGAAAGAAATATATTATAAAGATGAAATTTTTAAATCAAACTATCTTATAATAAATGAAATCTAAGGAGATTTTTTAAATTCATGAATGGAATTTATAAATGAGATATGAAATTTGTTGTATGGAAATAGTAAGATATTTCCAAAGGTGAATGTGGACAAGAGGCATTTATAAATGGATATTGGATTTCCTAAAATTATAATTTATTTAAAAAATATATATATTTTAAATTACTATACTATATAAATCTTTTTATATAAACTATTATTTGAATGAAAAATATTTTCGAATTAGTTATTTTGAAGGTTTAGCTATTATTTATTATAAACTCTAAGTTTTCTAAAACCAGCTTTGAAACTTATAAATAACTAGATATAAATTTTAATATTTTATATTACTTCTTATTTTATAAATCTATATGTTTTCAAAATGCTTTTAAAATCCAATTAAATCCTCTTGTGATGGTAAGCAAATTAATTTAAATGGGATAAGATTTAGGAGAAATCTTATTAAATGGAGAAAGTGAATTTGAGAAATTTTAAGGAAAGTGTAAATTGATTTCTGAAAATGAATGAGAAATAAATGATATTTCCAAGGGGTAAATCAATGGAGTGAGTATAAGAAATCAATTAAATGATTTCATGGAAATAAAAGGACTTTGAAAATTTGTTTCAAATGGATTAAATGGGAATATTATCTGTATGATATTTGGGGTAA
The DNA here is from genome assembly GCA_030765085.1 of Allium cepa. Lineage (NCBI taxonomy): Eukaryota > Viridiplantae > Streptophyta > Magnoliopsida > Asparagales > Amaryllidaceae > Allium > Allium cepa. The sequence continues at coordinate 382,761,104 of CM060937.1, forward strand.
ATAATTTGTAGAAATTATTTGATGGTTGCTTGTGTGTGATTAATTGATAGTTAAATAACCGATTATCAATATTGGACAACGCGCTGATCGTTTCGAAGAGTCCGGGATCGGATTTAATTATCCGAAAACCACTTCGATCCGGTTTGAACGATTACGAATGAAAACCGTGAAGAGTTGAAGACGGTGATTCGGTTTGTCCAAACCCAGGGCAACTTGTATGGATTGAATGCTTTCAAAACATTGTCAGGTGGACGATGAGCATTCTAAGTGATGCGTTCTTAAAAAGGTAACGTTAAACCTCAAGCCTCATCAACCGGGAATGGCTAAAACAGGGGAGGTGCAGCAAGGTTAGGTGGGTCATGCCCAAGCAGGACAAGATATTTCCCCTGTCTAGATGTCCCTTTTTATTTCGGCTTAGTGGGTGGTTGGTCGCGCCAACCACGGGGTTTATCTTGTTCGGGACTGTTCAGTAAGGAATGGTTCCGGCCTTGTGTTGCAGGGGATGAAGGGAGTAATCCTCGGTACTCTGATCTAGGCCAGGTACTGTGACGGGCGGTACCCCAGTAGCCCAGCCATTGATGGAAATCCATTCTCCCTACGAGCCTTGTACGAGTTTTGTTTGTATTACCCACTCTGTGGCTAGTAGCTGGAATTTAATAGATGTAGCAATTTCGGCTATTTTATAAGTATTTTTATATAGACCCTATTATAATATCAGAGGATTTCTATAAAAATTGTTTTAGCTACGTAAGGTAAAAACCCGACATGTTTATTTGTGGCGTGGTCTTATGAGATGCTTTTGTTTTTCAAAGGATTTTCAAACTTTAATAATCCAATTGAGTGTGATTTTCTCACGCTGGTATTCCAGACTGACTCGGGTGTTGTTTTATATGATACTCGGGTCAAACCGAGTTAAACGGGATTCAGGTTTTATACTGGAGCTCAGGAGACGAGCTGATGACAGAGCGTATCTACGTATTTGCCTATTATTTCCGCTGTGTATGATCTTATAGTAGTTGTCTCCGTATAAGTTGGTTGATGTACTTTGATGATGGTATGTATGTATATGTATACAGTACAGATTTCTTGTATTTAAACTGTATTCTATATATTATATTTTATTCCGCTGCGATGTGAGATTTTGATGTTGTTTTTCTTCTTCTTCTATCCCTTTCTTCTTTTCATAACTATCTGGAGTTTTCGGGTTCGAAAATTTCTGGGTTGTTACACTTGGTATCAGAGCTGAAAGTTAAGCGAGAACCTTGGCTCTGGTGGGTAATTACTCATTTGAAATAGAGTCAATGGTACTCTAGAATGAGTTTGAGCGTATTAATAGATATGAGTGCGTATTTGTTAGTGAATATAAAATAGTTTTATATTGCGTTGATTGATTTATTGAGTGGTATATGAACCTTCGTCGGCACAGCCTCGAAAACTGTATCGAAGGGGTTTCTAAACACTTAAATAGAGCAATTTGACACAATATTAATTTTTAAAAGTGGGTGAATGAAATAATTTCATCCAAAATATATTTCGATATAAAAGGAATATTTTTCTAAAATTATTATTATAACTTGGATGTTTGGATGCTAGTATTGTAGACAAATGAGATTTTTAAAATCCGAAATAGATTATATAACCTAGGAAATCATTAGATTTGAATTTTGGATTTTTAAAATCAAGTGAAAAGTTAGAAATGAGAATTTAACTTGGATTTGAGATTAAATTTTTGAAATGTAATTAATGAATAAGAAAATGCTGTTGTGATTGAAGTGAGATGATGAAAATATAAAAATAAAATAAATATAAATAATGTGGAGAAGTAAATAAAAATTTAGAATGTGAATGAATTGAGAAGAGAAATAAATCTTAAGTGGATTGAAATTTAATTTAAGTTATGTGAATGGAAGTAAATTGAATTAAACTGAAAATAAAATTCAGTTGTATTTGAATTAAATTGGAATTTAAATGGAATCTAGTGATGAAACCCGAGTTATAAATAGAAATTCCATTGAATGGTAAGTCAAATTTAATATGAATCTCAATTATTATAAATTGGATTAAAAGAAAGATAGTTTGAATTTACAAATTAAATCCAAATCAAGTATTGATGGAATAAATTGGACTTGGATGTTATCTTAACAAATTTAGAATGGCTAATTAAATTACATGGGATTTGATCTAGATGAGTATCAAATCTATTGCAATGAATTTAAGAAGAAGTTGCAATAATTAAATTAACTAAAGATGTAAAATATATGGAAAGGTGATTTCGATGAAATTGGAAGTTCATTGAATAAAATAAATGGGTAAAGTACCTTAAACATTGGCTGTGATTGGATAGTGAATAGAAAATTTAATTGGATAGAGAACTTTGATTGAGCTGGAATTAACTTAAGCTAAGTTAATGTTTGAATTTGAATGAAGATGAATTAAATTAAGATGTAGATGATATTATAATAAAACTCACTTGATTAAAATTCATAACAAATGAAATGAGTTTGAATTCAATATAAGCTAAGTGAAATTTGAATTTGAAGTAATAAGACTTCGATAGCTTATAAAGGAATTGAGAGGCGCTGAACTATATACTTGGCTAAGTAAAAATGTATAAACCTGAATTTAAAATAAAATGGGAATGTGGTTAATTGTAAATAAATGGAAGTTTGAAGATAAATAAGAAGTGGACTTATAAAATTTAGATGGAATAAAAAAAAGTCAAATAAAATTATTTGAATTTGGAAAATGAAAGAAAATCCAAACCTGAAATTTCAAATTAGAATTGAACCAAAGAAATTTAAATGAAGAGATTTTAGAAGCTAAAAATCAAATATTGAATTATCACTTGGGAATAAACTAATTTGGGATAATTTAGTAACTTGAATATGTGAATAAACTTTGAATGGGTTAAATAGAGTTGAATGGTGAATTAATAAGATGGGGTTGTGAATTTAAGTGAATGGTAGAAAGAGAACTTGAATTATAAATATAAAATTCAACTTGGATTGGTTGGTAAATAAATTGAAATTGGATTAAATATGATGGTTAGAAGTGTAAACAAAATCCAATTGTGTGTAAATAAAGTGAAAATGGTCTTGTAATAAGTTAAATAAGTTCGAGAATGAATCGAACATGGAAATTGAATTTTTAAATGAAATAATTAATTGAGTTAAGGAGTAAATGAAAGAAATTTGATTTGAATAAAATCAAATTAAATTTGGGAAAGAATTTATGGGCAAATGAAATAAATTTAAGTTATGAAAGTTAAATAATTTGAGGTAACTTAACTTAAGTTTAAAAATTCAATGAAGTATGACTTATGTAAATTTGAGACATGATTGTTAAATTTTAAGCATTGAAGTTGTCGAGCTTAATAAAGATGGTGTTAAATAAAATCAATGCAAAGATATGGTAACAAAAAAAAAATTGGAATGGAATGAAATTTCATATAACTAGGGTTGGAATTAATTTTAAAACAGATATAAAACTAAAGTAATTGTTGTTTGAAGGAATATTGTTGGAATTTGCATAGAAATAATTGTTGTTGTCGTAAACATGATTAAATAAAGTTCTATGGAATGATAAAAGTAATTAAATTTGATTTTTGAATAAAATTGCCATGAATACAAATTAGTTTGCTTTAAGGATGGATTGAATAAAAGAATGATATTGGAAATCATTCCGAATCGAAGATGATGTTATAAATTGAGTAAAAGCAATTGGATTTAATTGGAAAACCTTATTACCTGCTTATAGAACTTGATTCGCATATAATTGCTTATAAAATAAGGTTTTGAAGTGTTAAGAAGCAGGAATTGATTTTGGAAATCAATTAAATGGAAAATGGGTTTGTTTGGGCATAATTATGAATTGGAGTTAAGTAAATGTGTTGTAACCCATTTAAAGTTGAATGCATACGGTGTTTGTGTCAGTTATAAACAAATGGAACTAGTTTGGAAACCATATAAGTTTGTTATGAAGTTATTTATATTGCATTACTTATGTTATTGATTGTTGTAGCTGTTTAAATAAATGCAATGTTATAAATTTTATACATATGTTACTTATGGGTTTAAATCGAGTAAGTACAGGTACCAGAAGACTGTATAGCGGGATTTTGGGCACGCAAATGCTAAAAATAAATTAAGCCGCTTGCTTAAAATGCTAAATAAGGTACGCCTACGCAATAAAAATAGGGAATATGAACTGTTTTTGGTTTTTCCGACCGTGTGGGTCGATGTATATATATTTATATCTATTGTCAAATTGCAAAAGCTCCTCCGTACAAAGGGGACTCTGCCAAAAAATTTCAGAAATTTTGGGAGTTAGAAAATTTTTAAAATTTTTGTTAACGACAAACGTTTTCAAATTGGAAATGGAAATAAATTAGTGAATGAAACTAATTTAAAATAATGACATGAATTTATTATAAATTAAAAATAAAATTTAAATATTCAGAGTTAAGGATAAAATTGAATTCATATAGAAATGAAAGAATCAATTGAATAAGAATGAATACAAACTATAGTAGTAAGATGAAAATAAATAACAAGAAATACATAAATGCTTATACAAACTAAGTATGGAATGATGCATTCTCATTAAGAATTGATATTGCATAAACAATCTAAAATAATATTTGAATAAATAGATATTGACATTTGAAAGAATGTCGATAAAATGTTCTGTGTATTGTGATTGGATATATTGCTGTGTAAGATATGCAGGTAATATAAAGATTAAGAGAATTGAGATGGTTTCAAAGATAAAATTGAAATGCTCGACAAAAAGGTATGTGTTTGAATTTCTATATGGAAATTGATTGGGATTTTGATTGAGCCGCTTGGCCTTTTTGTTTTCTTTTGAGTTTTTGAGAGGCCGTAGAGCCATTTTGTAGTTGTACCGAGCTAGCCGCGCAAAGGAGACGCTGGCAAAAAATTTCGGGAATTTAGGGTGTTAGAAAAATTTCGAGAAAATTTTGATAAGTCAAAATTTGAGTTTAAATTGAAACTAGAATAGTTAAGCATATAGTATAGTTTGAAACTAGGGGAAAAAAACTTTAGAAAGTGAATAAGAAGGGTAATGCATCTTTTATTAAAGAGATAGTGGTAGGATATTGAATTGTTGATTGTAAAGTAATAATAACGGGTATTGGACCATTCTTCCTAATTAATAATTTCGGGGACGAAATTCTTTTAAGGGGGGAGGAATGTAACGACCCGGCTTTTTCAACAGTTAATTAGTGATATTTAAAATAAATTTAAATAATTAATTTGAAATATATTTTGTTTTCAATATGAAAAGTTGGTTTGATTTAATGAAAAGAACTCAGAATTTAAATATAATAATTAATTGAATAAATTAAATAGTAGTTGACAATTGGGTAAATTATTTAAATCTGGAATTGTGAGCTTGTTAGAAATATTTTAACGGCTTATAAAAGTATATTGATAATACTGGAAGTAATGGATGGATTAGAATTGAATTTAAACTGTCGTTTGTTCAATTTTAAATTTACATTGTTTAAATTGACGATTAAAAATAACCTTCCGAGGCACGGTCTCGGAATTCGACGAAACCAGTGCCGTTGAATCCGTAATATTAAATTATTGCCGGATTTCAAATTTCGTAATTTTTGGAGTGATCGTGCGATCGTACGAGAGGTAAACGCTTCGAAAATTATTAATCATTTTATTTTGAAAATATCTTGCATCTTGTCATCAGCCGTAATTTTTTTCTTTTAGCTTGTCCTATACGCAACCCGTCACTCCAACTCAATCACGTCGTTCTACCCTACTGGAGGAAGCTATTGCCTTCGTTTTATTAAATCGAAACCGTCCTCTTCTGTTTTTTTTCGGAGTCATCCTGAAGCTTACCTAAAAGGGAAAATGGTCGCTACTTCATTTTTTTTCCCCAAATCGAATGAGTTTTTTTTTCGTTTTTCTCTTCCTCAAGCCGAATGCGACGGCAAATAAAAAAAACCCCTAGTTTGATATCGAAATCAACTTAGGGGCGACGAGCGAAAAATTGAGAGTCGAATACAACTCGACTTCTATGATGGCGCGACAGCATTTTGGCGAGTGCGCAACGATCAGCGTGGTCGTGACGCTCACGCGTGATCGAATGGATGGTCGATTCGAGGAAGCTCGGTGGCGCGCTCACGCGAGAATAGGGTGCGGCGACTAGGTGGAGGCGAGGTGACGGTGCGATGCTGGTTTACTTCATCTCGACTTCGACGGCTTCACAAGGAGACGTGCACGACAGTAGGCGTGAGCGACAAAGCAAGCAGAGGAAGGATTAGCTTGAGGTAGGGTTTTTGTTCTGTTCTTTTAATCAAAATTGTGTATAAAAAAAAGGGTTTAAAACATAAGATTTTATGGTAAAGAGGAGAAGAAAATAATTCTGTTTTAGGAAAATATAGGAATTTATAGAAAGTTTTGATTTTTTAAAATCTATACGGGTTATTTCTATAAATATACTTATGTAGTTTCAATAAGAAATAATATATATACATACATATACTCATTTAAATCTACTAGTTTATTTTTAATAAGGTACTATAGTGATTAACTTGTTTGATAAACTCATTCAATCATTTTTAGTTACTGAAAGATTTGTTTTTGTTAAAAGAGAATTAGTTTAAAATTTAAGTATTTGTTGAAATAAATCATGAGATAAATTAAATTATTAGAGTTAAAGAATAAATTTATTTAAACAGGAATTAATTGTTCGATCTGTTCAAATATTAATAAGCATCATCAAATTGTTATTCAAGGTCAAAAAAAAAGTTATGGAAACGAATCTGGATTGGGAAGGATTGCAACAATTAAATCAAAGGTGAGTTAATCTCACTCAGTTAAGTTTAATATTTGAATTGTTGAATTTAAATTTAATTGTTGAATTGCTTGAATGATGGTTGAAGTAGTGAATAATTAAATAAATTTTTTACGCCACGTAATAAGTGGATGTTAGAAATATTAAACCCATATACTGCAATATTTCACATTGAAGTGAAATTGTTATTTTATTGTGCTAACATCTGTGGATGCAGAGAAACAGGTTGGAGGGATCCAACAGGATTCCTCAAAACTATTTATTTTATTTCGTATATATGCTGTTCTGTGACAGGATGATATATTGATTTGGGTGGTTTTATAGATAATTGAATTATCAACTGTTGAATAACAGAGAAGTTGAAAATTTTAAATTTCCATTACCGTTGATAAATTAATTTGAAGAAGTTAAATAAAACTCAAATAGAAAATATTTATTTGAAATTTGAATCTACTTTAAGTGAGAATGAAGAAAAGTAATAAAAGTATATTTTCTACTTAAGTTAAACCTTAATGTGATAAAGTTGAGTTTTGGAAAATTTAAATTATAAATTTATACTTAAAGGAATATTGTAATCGATAAGTGGATTAAAGGAAAATGGAATTATATTAAGAAATGGAAATGGAGGTCTATTAAGGAAATAAAAAGAAATATTAATAAGGAAAGGAAAGAAAATTTATTAGGAAATAAAGAAGATGCTATTAAGAATTACGAATAAGAAATTCTATTAAGAGTCAAAAGGAGATTTTATTTAATAATGAATGGAACTTATTAAATGAACAATATGGAACTTTATAGAAATAAATAAATTATAAAGATGAGATTTTTAAATCAAACTATCTTATAATAAATGAAATCCAAGGAGATTTTTTAAATTCATGAATGGAATTTATAAATGAGATATGAAATTTGTTGTATGGAAATAGTAAGATATTTCCAAAGGTGAATGTGGACAAGAGGCATTTATAAATGGATATTGGATTTCCTAAAATTATAATTTATTTAAAAAAAAATTTAAACTACTATACTATATAAATCTTTTTATATAAACTATTATTTGAATGAAAAATATTTTCGAATTAGTTATTTTGAAGGTTTAGCTATTATTTATTATAAACTCTAAGTTTTCTAAAACCAGCTTTGAAACTTATAAATAACTAGATATAAATTTTAATATTTTATATTACTTCTTATTTTATAAATCTATATGTTTTCAAAATGCTTTTAAAATCCAATTAAATACTCTTGTGATGGTAAGCAAATTAATTTAAATGGGATAAGATTTAGGAGAAATCTTATTAAATGGAGAAAGTGAATTTGAGAAATTTTAAGGAAAGTGTAAATTGATTTCTGAAAATGAATGAGAAATAAATGATATTTCCAAGGGGTAAATCAATGGAGTGAGTATAAGAAATCAATTAAATGATTTCATGGAAAATAAAAGGACTTTGAAAATTTGTTTCAAATGGATTAAATGGGAATATTATCTGTATGATATTTGGGGTAAATAATTTGTAGAAATTATTTGATGGTTGCTTGTGTGTGATTAATTGATAGTTAAATAACCGACTATCAATATTGGACAACGCACTGATCGTTTCGAAGAGTCCGGGATCGGATTTAATTATCCGAAAACCACTTCGATCCGGTTTGAACGATTACGAATGAAAACCGTGAAGAGTTGAAGACGGTGATTCGGTTTGTCCAAACCCAGGGCAACTTGTATGGATTGAATGCTTTCAAAACATCGTCAGGTGGACGATGAGCATTCTAAGTGATGCGTTCTTAAAAAGGTAACGTTAAACCTCAAGCCTCATCAACCAGGAATGGCTAAAACAGGGGAGGTGCAGCAAGGTTAGGTGGGTCATGCCCAAGCAGGACAAGATATTTCCCCTGTCTAGATGTCCCTTTTTATTTCGGCTTAGTGGGTGGTTGGTCGCGCCAACCACGGGGTTTATCTTGTTCGGGACTGTTCAGTAAGGAATGGTTCCGGCCTTGTGTTGTAGGGGATGAAGGGAGTAATCCTCGGTACTCTGATCTAGGCCAGGTACTGTGACGGGCGGTACCCTAGTAGCCCAGCCATTGATGGAAATCCATTCTCCCTACGAGCCTTGTATGAGTTTTGTTTGTATTACCCACTCTGTGGCTAGTAGCTGGAATTTAATAGATGTAACAATTTCGGCTATTTTATAAGTATTTGTATATAGACCCTATTATAATATCAGAGGATTTCTATAAAAATTGTTTTAGCTATCGTAAGGTAAAATCCCGACATGTTTATTTGTGGCGTGGTCTTACGAGATGCTTTTGTTTTTCAAAGGATTTTCAAACTTTAATAATCCAATTGAGTGTGATTTTCTCACGCTGGTATTCCAGACTGACTCGGGTGTTGTTTTATATGATACTCGGGTCAGACCGAGTTAAACAGGATTCAGGTTTTATACTGGAGCTCAGGAGACGAGTTGATGACAGAGCGTATCTACGTATTTGCCTATTATTTCCGCTGTGTATGATCTTATAGTAGTTGTCTCTGTATGAGTTGATTGATGTACTCTGATGATGGTATGTATGTATATGTATACAGTACAGATTTCTTGTATTTAAACTGTATTCTATATATTATATTTTATTCCGCTGCGATGTGAGATTCTGATGTTGTTTTTCTTCTTCTTCTATCCCTTTCTTCTTTTCATAACTATCTGGAGTTTTCGGGTTCGAAAATTTCCGGTTTGTTACATGAAGTAAGGTCTATCTATTTGTGAGAGTTAAGATTGATATTTGAGTAGGGATGGAGTAAGAAAGCTCTGACCTACCGACTTTCCTCTTGATCGAAGAATAGTAAGTCGGAAAATGCTAGAAATGTGCTAATCATGTTAATTTCGTACTTGTTTATGGAAATCATTAATACTGTACTTAACACTAAAAGCCGATGAGGTAGACTTGTCTATTTGTAAGATTCAAGAATGAAGTGTTTAGGCAAGGCTTTGATGCAACCAGTACTCTGACTTACCTAGCTTCAATCTTGGGGGAGGCACAGTTAAGTTGGAATATTGGAAACCAGTTAAGCATACGAATATTGATTTGCATAAGCAATTTTTTTGACTAGATAATCGATTATCAATCTTGATTAAATATGACTTAAGAAGTTATCAAAAGGTTTCTCGATTTCTTACCAATGAGAACCCCCAGGAAGGAGTATTGGTATGAAACATCTCTAGCTTTCGCTTACTTCTGAAAGAACCGGAACTGAGTTTACCGTATATTCATCAAATTAGTTTTAGAGATACCGATATCGGTAAGTGTTTTACTTATCGAATACCACTTCAAAAACTTATATACGAGTTCTATGTTTTAGAAGCGGTTGTGAAGTGAAATATTATAGAGTTGAGCTATCTATCCTAAGGTTAAGTCCAACGGAGAGGTCAATATTAACATTTCAAACAATGTTATCATGTGAGACAGTCTATTTTGAGGAGTATTCCAAGAGAGAGGATAGCTTTAGCATTCGTTGGAAGACTTATGTAGAAATATCAATGTGGAGATTCGAGATCCGTTTGAGATGCGCGAATCCATGTAGTGATTCGTGATCTGTTCGAGATGATGGAATCCATCCGGGGATTCGTGTTTAATTCGAGTGATGAAGACTCATGTGAGAGATGTCAAACGTAGCCTCGACATCAGAAATGACTAAACTAGAGATAAAATGCATAGCCAGAGGGAACGTAGCATTTTAGCAATCCTAAGGAGCATGCGACTCCATCTGGTATTACTTACGGACATGCATACGGGAGTGATGCATTCGAAACCATGAGCGGTTAGGCGTGAACCTATAGTACATTCCCGAGAGGTGTACGTTACCTGGAAGGATGTCTCTGATCCTTATGAAGGAGCTCGGACTTGGCTTGATATAAGGAGATCTCCATGGAAAATCCATATGCGAACGCGCCTTAGCGGTATTGATTGTATACTTATTATTGTCGTGGTGTTCACACATAACAGATATTCAATATGATTTATATGCTACACACTAGATATTATCTATCATATCACTATATGTTAAACTTAATGAATGGTTGGTTTGAGGAGAAAACCATTATGGTAATCAGTACGGTCTCATAAAGGTGCTATTATATGTCACTCTTATTTCTTAAGTTTCTCACTATGGCTTACCAGACTGAGTCGGGTGTTATTTTCTTATATACTCAGGTTAGCCCCGTCCATGTTTCTAGATTTAGCCTAGGATGCTTAGAGCTTTTGGAGGAAAGCGAGATGATTATCTCACGTAGTATTATTATTTCTACTACCTTACTATTTGATGTATCAGCAAATATTAGGACAGGTTGTTATAACTGTCCAGGGTGATAATAGTACTTAGGTTTTAGTAACTCCGATATTTTTGTATTCAAAGTAACTCTTTGTACAATTCCTTTGATATTATATATTATCGTTTTGTTATGAGATGTTGATGTTGTGTTCTCTCATTCTTATTCTATTCTTCTTTTCGTTTTATTTTATCCTAACTTTCTGCCTTTCCAGCACTTACGTGTTGGCACACAAATACTATAGATGCACTTAGTATCGACATTCGAAGGTCTAAAAGTCGGCTCGCTACATTTGGTATCAGAACCAGGTTGAGAGAACACCTTGGCTTTGATTGGGTATGACTCATTAGAGATAGGGTAAGAGACACCCTAAAATGTATCGAGTGTATTATATATATGAGAGTGTATTTGTATTTTGAACTAAACCTTTTAAAATTTTCTTTAGGAATGCCACTTTCTTCATAATCCTCTCTTTGTTTCTTTCCCTTGAAATAACTCTATCATTTCGTTTCTAAAGAAGTTTTCCTTTGATTAGGTAGTAAGAACTATGAATACTAGAGCTGCCAATGCTAGAGGTGGTTGGGGTAGTACCGTCATGAATGGCGAGAATCGAGCACCAACGAATGTTGCTTTGGTTGAGGAACAAAGGGTGAACGTCATAGAGGAGGTCGTGTAGGTCAGGCGTCTCAAATGAGTTAGAAGATGCAACAAAGCATAGGTTGGCATCATGACATCTAATAGATGCATCAATGGATTGGTGAAGTTCTATTACATCTAACGTCCAAGATAACGACTTCTCTCGGGCCCAATTTAAAGATGAGTTTGAGATGAAGTTTGTTCCGAAAGCCAGAAAGACTTTGTTATTTAAAGCTTCTTGGATCCGAAGCAGAGGGACATGACCGTGGTGGAGTATGAGAATCGGTTCATTACATTATCTCGATTTGGGTTGGGGTTAGTAGATATGCCGCTGAAGAAGAAGGAGATGTTCATTGTGGGTATGTTCCCTGAATTCTGGAGGGATAATACTGATCACATCATGGGATCTTTTGTTGGTTTGGTGAATATGGCTTTAAGGTTTGAGATCTTAGCGCCGAAACCATCTATTTCTACACCAGCTGGGGACAATAAGCGGAAGTTTCAACCGTCGAGAGATATCTCTAGTATGGTTTGTCGTAAGTGTAGGCAGAATGGACACTTCGCTTGGAGTTGTAAGTCAGGGAATGAAGTTCATGTGCCTAGAGTGCAGATAGTAAAAGCACTGATTGAAAAGTTTCTAAAGCTTGAGGCACAGTTTGCACCGAAAGGTTGTTACGGTTGTAATCTGCTTGGCCATTTTTTAGATATTGTACTATGCTCAAGAAAGGGGAGCAACCTAGGGTCTTTGCTATTTTAGAAGTTGAGAAGGGGATGCACATTCTTTAGGGTATACTATTTGGCTTTCCTGTTTGTGCTTGTTTAACTCTAGTGCTGCTTATAGTTTAATACCCTATAACCTTGATTGTGTAGTCATGCTCAACATGTATGGAATATGGACTATTATTTGTTGTTGATTTGTGCTCAACCAGTTTATGAGCAATTTTACCTTTCTACAACATGGGTTGGATAAATAGAAATTATGGATACATTGAAACAAACATCTTATGAATTAAATTTCATGGTTTAATGATAAGGCATTCGGTGATAATATTGGGTTCTAAGTTAAATTTTAGTAAAAGATGTTTACTATAATCAAAAGGAAGGATATAATATTTTGGAAACAAATATTTGTAAAAAGATTTATATAAGAAAGTTGTTTTATAAGTACGGTTAATAAAATATGGTTTATAAATGAAAAGGATATAAACAGAGAATTTGAGAACTTAAATTCGGATGTCTTTGAAAATGTTTTCAAGATTTTAGCAAAAATAACAATAGTATTATTTGAAAGTAAATAGTTCTGAGATTGATTTAGGAAATCAAAATCATGATACTTAGTATTATTATACGAAGTAGTTAATACCGCTTTGAAATGACTTTAGTTAAGTACCAAAAGTATGGTTTGGATGTACTGAACTCATTTCTATCACTTGAAAATAATTTCGATGATGACTACATCATTATAAGTGTTCATTTTTGGGTTTCTAAGTGGGGGATGCTATAGATTTGTTTTAGTAAATTGGGTTTTGATTTAAATCCCGAATGTATGGTTTGAAATACAAAATTATATGTATATACATTATTTCAAAATGATTTGAAATGAAAATCGATGTTTAGTTCTAAAGTTTAGTTGTTAAGTTATTTCATGGACACATATAGCTTATGCATTAGAAAAGTACAATATGTTCATCATAATATGTTATGTTGTTTGATAGTTTTTTTTTGATAAAATAAAATGTAACTTTCGACGATTTTAGATAGTCAGAAACTTTCGGATCCTTATAGAACATGTAACTGAGTTTTCTTGAAAATATAAAGTTGAGTTTATATAACACTTGAATTGAGAAGGTAGTAAGTTAAAACAAGTTTAAATCATAGATCACTCTTGTTAAGTAAGATGAATTAGATGTTTGTATAGACTCTTAGGATGTAATGGAGTATTGTATGAGTATGAACTTAATTGTAAAATATGGATAAATTTAAAGTTATGTTTTATGAAATGATGTATAAATGATTTAGTATTAAATGACATGCTATTTGTATAAATGAATGTGATTGAAAAAGAATTGATGTAGTTAAGAAACCAATGGGATAAATACGTAAGTTGTACATACATTAACTTATTCGCATAACTGTCCTTGATTCTGTATTCGAGTACATGTTTTGAGTGTGGTATACATCGGTTTGAATAAGCATTTCACTCGATTCTTGAAGACAAACACTTGATACAGATTCATGATACTATCTCGATGTTTTCTATTATAGCATATGGCTATGCAAAGAGAACAGACGTTTCTAATTAGGAAACCAAATCGGAGTCTGCAATAGAGAGGTCAAGTGATCTATATTGGTTTTTAAGTGAAATTTATGTGATCAAGTAGTGATCAGATTGGATAATACATACAGATGGTCCATGTGCATCAAACTGGCTTTAATACTTTTGTATACTATGTTTGTTGGCTTATGAATAGTTTGGGGAATGACTCTTCGATTTGTTATGAGGTGGCATGAATAATCATCAAAATAATAACCTAAAGCTATTGAGCATAAGGTATGCTTAGCGAATTGTTCATCGTCCTTGGGCGATAGGAGAGTTTTGAACCTAAGCAAACCATTAGCTTTGCTCGCTAGTGATTGTGAATGCTATTTAAGTGTTTGGGTGCTCGTTTCTTTATTAAGGTTAAAAGTACCATAGAGCGAGGATGCTCGGGGTGGTATGAAAAAGACAGAGGGCGGTTTAAAGAAATTCTATCCAGAGTTGCCTATAGACTAGGAATCCTTCTTATCTTAGTATCGTATATCTTTTGTAGTGTACTCACCGCTTGAGGTGAAGTCACTTAGTATCCTTTTTGGTTTGCAGTTTAGTTTGTACATACTTTCAACTATATGTTATATATATATATATATATATATTGTTCTTCCATCTTTTTTGATTATTGTTCTTGTTTAAATCTCGAGGATGAAATGTTCTAAGTGAGGGAGAACGGAGCGACACGTAAATTCGAACACTTCGTCTTTTGATATCGTAACGGTTTGAAATATAATTAAATGTTACAAATATGATATTATAACCCTAGTTGACATCATTTAATTAATAGATAATGATAAGAAACTTTTTTTTGAATATTGTTTACAAAAATGTATTCTTCGAAGAAAAATCAACAATGTGACCGAAAATCAATTTATCGGTAAATAGTTTTTCAATCGATATATGTTGTTTGAACTATTATGCACTTGTCTAACGATCAAATAAATACATTGACAACTAATTAACACATATATGCCTCTCCGTAAAGCTTGGAAAATTCTATAAGCTTCCATTAGAATAAGAGATATTACATGAAATGGGTATAATGGTAATTAGCAAAAAGGAGAAATGATGTAAAGGAGAAGTGATGGGAGGTGAGTCTTCCATGGCATGATAGAGGGCGGTGAAGGCAAGCTTAGGCAACACCAAAGGGAGCCTATATAAGGAGGGGCATACCTTTAGGAATAAATCACAAATTCACAAAGCAAACATAAGCTTCTTTAATGAAGTCTTCTTCTTCTTCTCTAAATTCCTAACGCAAATTAATTACAAATCAAATCCAAATCAACTCAAATTTGGAGTGCTTTGGACGAATATTACAACATATCCCATCTATTTAGATCTTCAAGTTGGAAAACCAAACCCCCCCAACCCACTTGGATTGGCGATGAGAAATTGGAGGGTGGTGGAGGCAAAAGCAAGTGAAAAGAGGAGGAAGGAGGAAGAAGGAGGTGGTTGTAAGGTTGGGTTTAGACTTGGGTTCTTGGATGTTGTTTGTTTGTAAGGTTAAAGGTGGGTTAACACATCTCTTCGAATGGAAAATATAACATATATATGTTATATTTTGATTGTGTTTAAGTTATTGAATTGTTATTGACATTGTTGAAAACATTAATTTGATTCTTGTTTTGAAAATAAGATGCATATATGATCCATGTCTAAGGAATTTGAATAGACCTGAACGAAATTGTATGACTTATGACAAGACCTTGGAACAAAGCACATAGATTATAGATAGACTTTGGTTTAGATCAGACTCGGATTTGAAAGTGCACTTATTGTGACAGTCATTGTAGATGCATTTAGGAATTATCTAGTATTTGAAGATTTCTATGGAACTTGGTGGGGAGATCCTTAGGGTTTCTCACTGTATCTATAATGTTTTGTATATATGTTTGTTGCTATTAAAAGCTTGGATAGTAAAAACTTAAGTAACATCTAGAAAAGTGGTCAAAACTTCACTTGTGCAAAACTGCCCCGTTTAGACTTGATTTTTGGACTTTAAAGGTTTGAAAAGATATTTAAATTTATGTAACTCTCCACAATTGTGTATAATTAAATAAAATCAATTAAATTAACATAATTGCAAAATAGAATATAAATGTCGAATATATGCATTTAAGAATTAAGAGGTTACATAGATTTATGCAAGCAATGAGTGTATGATCACTTGATGCATCAATCAAATAAAAGAAGAATTAATTAAGAGACATAGGGGCGTCAATTAGTTAGAGAATATGTCACTTTTATAACACTAATTAATTAAGGGATCTTCTAATAAAGGAAAATGTATGTGGTGATTAAATTAAATGATAACATACATATATTAATTTATAATTGACGCAATTAATTAATTAAGAAATTAATTAAAGACATTAAGTAAGCGTCAACTAATATAAGAGGGAAACTTACATGTCAATTAATTGGGTAATGAATTGGTAGTTTTAATATATACAACTAAAAAATGTGTGATTGCGTGCCGCGTATGAATAGATTTGGATATCGATTAAAATGGGAAAACATGTCAATTAATTAATTGGCAATCAGTTGAGCATTTTAAAAAGGTGTCAATTAACCAAAGAATACGCCTTTGTTACAATAGCTAATAATGTAAATTAATTAGCTAGAAGAAAACGTCAATTATAAGATTATTTGTTTTCGAGTTAAAAAGAAGAAGAAAATGTATTGGAATGCGTACAAAATCAAACGGAGTAATTAAGTTTAAGATGAAGGCAAGTTAATAAGAATAAATTAAAAAATATAACTTTTATATACAATCAATTAATAGTGGTATTAATTCACGTGTTCAAATAGGTAAGAAATTATAATTATAAGAATCAATTATTATTGGATATATATATATGATCTAATTAATTGGATAATTAATGAGAGAAACTTATTTAGAAGGAAACGTGAATTAATATGGTCGTATAAAAAAGTAATAAATGAATAACATTGGAGGATCATACGTTACAAGCTAACGTAAACAAATCAATAAATGATGGTGATGATTGTTTTTAGGGTTAATCGGATGGTTCATAGTTGTTCAGTACACCTATAAATTGAACGTAACTTAACCCTAGCCAACACTATTTCTCTGAATCAACTACTGTCATTTATAGCAAACTCCTTTTCTCTTCTTCCTCTTCCTTTCTCCTCTATCAATCAAATATTTCCCCAAACAAAAAATAAAATTAAGCAAGGATATACATATAGGTAAATCAAAGAACTGCGCAAACAAATCAGGGAATTTACAGCGAATTCAAAAGGGAGAAAAGAGGAGAAAGCATAGCAAATTAAAGGGATAGAGATTGAAGCTAAGGACGACATGTGAGTGAGTTTATTTATATTCCTTTACGTTTATAATATATATTATCATTCAATTTTCTTTAGATAATTTATTCCAGTAATTAATTCTATTAGTTATGCCAACACTGTAAATTTTATTTATATTTAATTAAGCTTGACAATTAGAAAAGGCGTAGGCCTAAAAGTAAGAAATTTACAATTATTTACATATATTTTAAAAGTCATAATTTAGCATTAATACTGGTTCTTTTTATACCCTTTTTACGCGAATAATATAGTTAGAAAGAGAATTCTTGGTTATGGATTAAAATACTAGACTTTATAAAAGTAGATGTAAAATAAAAAAAATTGGAATAAAATTAGAAAAGTGGAGTTCTGCAATAAATTACGCAGAATGGAAACAATAAATTTATCTGATATTTTAATTTAGGGGGTAAGTAATAGATTAATTGGTTGGTTTAGAAACTAGAATATATTTTTATAATTTAATAATTAAAAGATAATGATAAACGTAACTGAAAGAATAAAAAAAAAGAGAACTAGTGTAAAATAGAGGAACCGCTGTATTTTACACTAGCCCAAAATAATAAAAGAAATATCTTGTAGTTACGAATTATTGTTTATAGTATTATTTAGTATTAAATTATGAAAATATATTTTAGTATAGCTTTCACAACCAACCAAATAAAATAGAATTGCTTCCTAGAATAAAATAAAATAAAGTAGAGTATGAAATGAATCAAATAAATTATTAGATAAGAAATTAAGGCCGTGAACAATAAACGAACCTAGGTCTGTATGTACCGCGCAGACTATATAGAAAGACAGCTATTATGATAAGTTAATTATATAATAAAAGAGAATTAAACATAACTTTATATCATAATAAAAGAAGACAGACTAGAAAAGAAAAGAAACACTTGTAATTATATACAGATTTTAAAAGAAATAATAGTAACAATTACAAGTATAATTATAACATAATTATGATTAAGTAAAAGAATAGAAAGGCTTATTTGGGAACTTAGAATAAATAAGGAATGATAGCAAAGATAAATAGAAAAATCTTATTTTAGATTTCTATTAAATTAATAAGCAAATAGAACATAAGATGCTCATTTAATAAACTTAAGACTTAAATTAAGTTAATAACAAGAAGTGGCAATACCAATAGCATTCCCTATTAGATCAATGGTGTTCTAACAATAGCCAGAAGCGAGATGAGGGCAATAATATGCTAATTAGGGTAGATAAGTAGCCAACAGAATTAGAAAAGTAAACTAAATGCAAAATAAAAGATTAGAATTAGGGTCTAATAAAAGAATTGAGATGCGTTTGGAGCAGCCCAAAGGATGAAGCGCCTAATGAAGCAGTTCATCACGGATTTCAAAAATGGAGAAGTACGTCCAACTTAGTATTTTTGCACTTCAAGGAAGTACACAAGACTTCAACGGGACATGAGGATACTCTAGAATGGCCCTCTGGGTAGGCCTAACGAAGCTGCACCCCTGGAGGCAATTCTGTATGTGTTCCATCAAGAGAGTGTACCTTGATTGCATTTGCACTGTAGGCCTAACGAAGCGGACCTTTGTAGGCAGTCAGAAGGGCTTGATGTTCGGAGTAGGGTATTCGTATATCCAGCACTTGCAAGTAAGGTTAAGGATAGTCGCATGTGGATATCAGCGAGCATCAAGACCAAGAGCGATTTCGAGAAAGACTAGAGTTAAACCAACATGCCAATGATTCTTACACTATCGAGACATTGGATGGAGGAGCACGACCAACTGGATGTTAGATTGTTTGCAGTAGGCACGACCACTTAACTCTTTAGAAGTCTTTCGATTAGTTGAGGGGTGGCTACGTGGAGCCATAACCATGATGAGAAAAGAGACAGATCAGCTAGAATATCTACATTGTAAGCCTAATGAAGCTGTCCTTTACAGATATAGAAAATCCCCGACTGAGTTACGTACAAGGTAGAAGTTATAGGCGGGATTCAAAGAGTAGACAGAACAATCACGTGTAGTCCTTAATGTATGCACTGGGTGGTACCTTGTGGATGTCTAAGAATTAGTATAGACTAGTCCGGACGCAGTTTTACATTTTCATAGTAGATGACAAAATATCTGTATTATAGGCCTCATGAAGCTGTCCTTTACAGACATAGTCATAGAACGCTATAGGAGCAAGACGATTGAGTCCTTTTCGAGGAGGATAAGAAAGGTACTACGGGTAGTACCTGGGACCAATATGGTCATTGGGCATATAGCTATACATATGTATATTTTATTTATTAGGTTTTAATCTACTATGGAGTAGATAGGCACGGTTCACGAATAGAGGCGAGAGTATTGTAACCTAATGAACCTAATATAAGAGTAAATGGAAATAAAATGATATTTTAGAATTAAGGCTAGAAGTATATAATTTATTCATTCATCGGAACTTTTGTTCTGACCACCTCCTCATAACATCCTACAGGTTAGGTAGATGGCGTAAACTTCTCAGATTTATGACACTTGCTTAGAAAATGTTATTGATTGGGTGAGTATTTACTTACTATTATATTTTAGTCAATTCCGCTGTGATATAATTAACTGAGCTCCAATATATTTATCTTTGCCTATTTGCAGGATACCAAATACCCAACTCGGGCTTCAATGGGCTTTGTTTTTAGCATTTTTGTGAAAAATCCAGACCATTGGAATTCAGGTTGTTACATTTGGTATCAGAGCCTAGGTTTAGATTCCTAGGTAGTTTGGTGTTCAGAGTAGGGTATTCGTATGTCCAGTACTTGCAAGTAAGGTTAAGGATAGTCGCATGCGGATATCGACCAACATCAAGACCAAGAGCGATTTCGGGGAAGACTAGAGTTAAACCAATAGGCCAATGATTCTTTCACAATCCAGACATTGGATGGAGGAGCACCGCCAATTGGATGTTAGATTATTTGCAATAGCGCACGACCACTTAACTCTTTAGAAGTCTTTCAACTAGTTGAGGGGTGGCTGCATGGAGCCATAACCACAATAAGAAAAGGGACAGACCAACTAGAATATCTGTATTGTAGGCCTAACGAAGCTGTCCTTTACAGATATAGAAAATTCCGGACTGAGTTCCATAGAAAGTAGACCTTATTGGTGGGATTCAGAAAGTAGGCAGAACGATTACGTATAGTTCTCAATGTATGCATTGGGTGGTACGTTGTGGATGTCCAAGCGTTAGTATAGACTAGTGCGAACGTAGTTTTACGTTTACATAGTAGACGACGGAACATCTGTATTATAGGTCTCATGAAGCTGTCCTTTACAGATGTAGTCACAAAATGCTATGAGAGCAAGACGATGGAGTCCTTTGCGAAGAGGATACGGAAGGTACTATGGGTAGTACCTAGGACTAATATGGTCATTCGGCATATAGCTACATATATGTATATATTAGTTATTAGGTTTTAATCTACTATGGAGTAGATAGGCACGGTTCACGAACAGTGGAGAGATTATTGTAACTTAATGAACCTAATATAAGAGCAAATAGAAATAAAACAATATATGTAGAATGAAGTCTAGAAGTGCATAATTTATTCATTCATCATATTTTATTCTGACCCTCTCCTCATAACATCCTACAGGTTATGTAGATGGCAGAGACATTTTAGTTTTATGACACTTGCTTAGAAAGTGTTATTATTTGGAGTGTATTTACTCATTATTATATTTTAGTCAATTCCGCTATGAGAAAATTAATTGAGCTCTGATATATTTATCTTTTCCTATTTGTAGGATACCAGATACCCAACTCGGGCTTCAGTGGGCTTGGTTTTTAGCATTTTTGCGAAAAATCCGGACTACTGAAATTCGGGTTGTTACAATTTCAGTATTTTGTTTCATTCTTTTTACAAGTATTTACTAACTCATATTAGAGTTTTTTAAAAGTGGTTTGAGATATTTATGGATTTTTAAGAATTAGTTGTGAATTTTTAAAGAATATGATTTTACAATAAAATTGTTTTTCCAAGTTTTTAAAGAAATTATTAACTTATTATTTTTAAGTAATACGTTGAGAATATGTTTTAAAACATATTATAAGTATTATAAAATATTTTAAATGCATTTTTAAGTATATTTAGTTTTTAGAATATATGTTGACTATTTTATATGTTATGTAATAAATATCTTTTGACTTGTTTTATTTAAATATCAAGTTCTAAAAGTAAACTACTATATATAAATATCATTTTGAAAAGGATTTCAAAAGTATAAGCAAAAGATTTAGAAAGGGGTTATAATTGCTTAATGGCTAAATGGTTAATTGTTTAACTATTTGTTTGAAAGGTAATAAACTACGTTAAGTCAATAAAGTAAGACTTATCTATTTATGAGAGTTAAAATTGATGTTCGAGTATGAATGGAGCAATAGAGCTCTAACCTACCGGCTTCTCGCTTAACCGAGGAATAGTAAGTCGAAAAATGTTGAAAACGTATTAATCTTGTGATTTCTTACTTGTATATAGAAATCATTAATACTATACTTAACACTACAAGCCGACGAGGTAGACTTGTATATTTGCAAGATTCAAGAATGAAGTGTCTAAGCAAGGCTTTGATGCAGCCAGTGCTTTAACTTACATGGCTTCACTCTTGGGCAAGGAATATTTGAGTTGGAATGTCGAAAACGAGTTAAGCATATGAATATCGATTTGTATAAGCAATTGTTTTCACTAAATAATCGATTAGTCGATTATGAACTTGACCAAATATGAATTGAGAAGTTATCAAAAGGCTTCGCAATTCATACCAATGAGAACCCCTGAGGAGGAGTATTAGTATGAAACGTCTCTAACTTTTGCTTACTTCTAAAAGAACCGGAATTGATTTTATCGAAAATTCATTGTTCTGGAGAGACCGGGATCAGTAAGTTTTTACTTATCGAACACCACTTCAAAACTAGTATACGAGTTCTATGTTTTGAAAGCGATTATGAAGTGAAATGTTATATAGTTAAACTATCTATCCTAAGGTTGAATCTAAGGGAAAGGTCAGCATTAACATTTCAAACGATGCTATCGTGTGGGACTGTTTATCTTGAGGAGTATTCCAAGAGAGAAGCTAGTGTTAGAATTCGTTGGAAGACTTATGCGAAATCTATGTGGAGATTCAAGATCTGTTCGAGATGCTCGAATCTATGTAGAGATTCGAGATTTGTTCGAGATGACGGAATCCATTTGGGGATTGTGTTCTGTTTGAGCGATGAAGACTCGAGTGAGAGATACTGAATGTAGCCTTGACATCGAAAATGACTAAAACCAGAGATATGGCGCTTAGCCAAAGAGAATATTAACATTTTAGCAATCACAAGGGCGCAGGCGACTCCATCTAATATTACTTATGGACATGCATGCGAGAGCGATGTATTCGGAACCACGAGTGTTTAAGCATGGGTCAGTTATGTATTTCCTATAGTACATTCCCTAGCAGTGTACGTTACTCGGAAGAATATCTCTGATCCTTGTGTAGGAATTTGGATTTGGCTTAATTCAAAGATATCTCCACCGAAAATCCATATGTAAACACGCCTTAGTGGTATTGGTTGCATACGTATTATTGTTGTGGCGTCCATACAACAACTATTTGATATGATTTATGTGCTATACACTAGCTATCATATATCATATCACTATATGTTAAATTTAATGAATGGTTGGTTTTGTTTGAGGGGAAAACCTTTACGGTAATCTGTAAAGTCTCAAAAAGGTGCTATTACATGTCACTCTTATAAGTGTCTCATGCTGGTTTACCAGGCTGATTCGGGTGTTATTTTCTTATAATGCTCGAGTCATCCCCGTGTACGTTTCCAGATTAAGCCTGGATGCTTAGAGCTTGTGGAGGAGAGTTGGATGATTATCTCCCATAGAATTTATATTTCCACTGCCTTACTATTTGATGTATTAGCATGTATGAGAACATGTTGTTATAACTATCCAGACTGATGACAATACTTAGGTTTTAGTTACTTTGATATTTCTGTATTTAAAGTAACCCTTTGTATCATTCCTTTGATATTATATATTATCGTTCCGCTGTGAGATTCTGATGTTGTGTTCTCTCTTTGTTGTTCTATTCATTTTTTTACCCTAATTTTCTATCTTTCCAGCACTTGGGTGTCCGACACACGAATACTGTGGATATGTTTAGTATCAATATCCAAGGGTCGAAAAGTTGGGTCTTTACATCACATTTCTCATTCCATATTAAGTATCTTTTAGTATTTTATACTATTCTCGTTTCCAATGTGTTTTCATGAAGCAAAGGTGACCATTTACTCTCTTCATCTCAATTGAGTCTAAGTTATATCCACTCCTGTACATTCGCTTTCCTTTCTAAATGGTCATACCATTCAAATGGAAACTCTTACTACAAGACCATGACAAACGTTTTACAAAAAACATTCAATCATCCTTATCATTTAAGTATATAGAATAAGTTACATTTTATGTAAATGGTCTAATTGATATTTCAGTGATCGAATTCCTAAGTGCATCTTATAGCTCTTGGTTTTGGGCAACATCTAACACAACAAGATTCTTATTGTAATCAATTGTAATAAATGCATGATCTCACATTATGGTTTACATGTTATTTCATCGAAGTTTCTTAAATTATGAATCGCGGTTGTTCACCATCTAATATTTATATATGATTGAATATTGATCAAATATCCATATTCTTGCATTTCTTTTAGAGTTCAAACTCGTAGACGACAATACACAGTTTCATACAAATACACTTAAGCGATGAAGGCACGAATGTTTTGTGGTTATATAAATTGGATCTTGCATGTATTTTAAAGTGAAAACATGACAAAAGTCTATTGGTAAGTATATCTTTTATTTTTATGTCTATCTTAGTTCAGTTCATTTATACGAGTGGTACGGCACGCACTTCGCGCGTGATGAGCACACGCACTTTGGGTATGAATTGTTTTTTACAAATTGTATATGTTTAATTCCATTAAAAAAAATATGATTTGCATAAATTTTTAACCACATTTTTGCATTTAAATGATATGCAATTAGTTTTAATTTTACTTTCTAAAATGTAGCATCTAATTTTTTGTTAGTTTGAATTTTTATTTTTTTATTAATTAATAATGAATGAATTTAATTTTTTTATTAGTTTTAATATTTATTTCTGTTATTAATTAATAAAAAACGACTTTGAAAAAATATTACTTGTTGAATCCTATTTATTAAGTGATATTAAGATTTCGATAATATTCATAGAGGGACGTTTTGAATTGGTAAAGGAAACTTATATGTTAGATCCTATTTTTAAGTGGTATTAATATTTAATAATATTTATAAAGGAGTATTTTTGAGTTTACGTTGATACCAAAAAAGAGTAACACCAAAGGTATTACAACTACTATTAAAGATTAATAAACAACGAATTTGAAGTTAATTGAAGAAAAAATATTTGTTTATTAGATCCTATTTTTAAGTGTAGATTGACGTTTTGAATGTGTAAAGAAGTTTAACTGTTCGATCCTAATTTTGGGGGATATTAGGGTTTTTTAATATCGAGCAAGTTTAACTGTTAGATCCTATTTTTAAGGAGTATTAAGATTTGTTAATACTATATAGGGGCATTTTTGGTGGTTCACGCTGACACCAAAAAAGTGCAACACTAAAGATATTAAAACTATTATTAAAGATATCTTATCTGATGAATATTTTATTAGTCATATTACTTGCACAAATTTATCGAAGTGGATTATTTTAACATGTATAGCATATATTCTTATAGTACTATAAAGGTTAAATGTACCCATTTCATTTTGTAATAAGATTCCTGGTAGATTTTTATGTTTTTCAAAACCTTAAAAAACATATAAGTCTTTTGATTTCTCCATTAGGTGCTAGACTCATTTCCCCTAGAATTCTGACCTTTAGGACGATTAATAAACCATTGGCGCGCATGCGATGGATAACATGGTATCATATACAACTCCTACCCCATGGCCATTGTCCAGTTTCATATTGACCTTAAGGATAATCAACAAATCGAAAGAGATTATTCACTTATACCCACCTTTTCACAATGGTCTAAGTATAATGCACATACCTCGAGGAAAATAAACAAGTACATGTATCATATCTCGTCTAGTAAATATATTAATAATACTACACATAACATCCGTAGCTTAAGAAAGCTCAACAACTAAAGAGCATGCAAATTATCTATTAATATATAAATCATAGAGGACAACTTATATATAAGGATTCATAATCTTTAATACACACACGTATTGAGTGATATTGGTTTAGGGAATATAAAATATCCATGTGATTCAAGGGTTGGTCACATTTGAAACCGCGATATACGTACTTTACATATATACTTATTTCGAAAACCTAAGTTAAGTTTCTTACGGTTCCACTCATATTATTTTAAACATATATAATTATATATAAGTTTAATTTAGGGGTTTTTAGGCTCAAAGAAAAAGTTGGAGAAAAATTTAGTTTCATGGACGAGAAGTTTGCTTTTTAGGCTTAAAGACAATTTTTAGTGTGATAACAGAATGATAGTTGCAACTATCATTTTCTATTTACACTATAAAGTGTCCTTTAGACTAAAAAACAAACTTGTTGTCCCTGAGACCAAATTTTTTTGCAACTTCTTTCCCGTGCCTATTTTTCTGTTTAATTTATTTATAACTATTATAATTTGATTAACGTATATAATGTATATGAGTGTTTTATTAATTAAATAATATTTAATTAATTCTAATTTATCGATTTAATTAATTTGAAAATTCAAATTTTTTTTATTCATCCTAAACAATTTAAAATAAAAATTAACTATAACATTCATATATATATATATATGTGTGTGTGTGTGTGTTTGTATATTTCATTCATATTAATTAACATTTAATTTATTTATTTAATAATCATTTTTATTGTAATTAAAAATAACTTTTAATTAATTTTTTTTGATAATTTTGAAAATATTTATTTATGTTTTACCTCAAACAATTTCAAATATATATGTATGTATGTATATGTATTCAACCATATCCTATAAATATACATATATCAACATATTTGTTTATTTTAAATAATCAACTTATAATTATTTATTTATTTAGTTAATCTAATTAATTAATGATCGAATAATTTTAAAAATACTAATTTAGTTTTAAAACCAATTTTAAAGAGTATTTCATAATCTTTATAAAATTTCTTTTATATTTAATTTTTAAATTCAAATTTAATATATTTAATTTCAAACTGTTTTTGAAAATTAACCCAATGCCCAAATCAGTTTGGGCCTTCACAATTGGACTAACCTTTTTGAGTTACTTGTCATTAGGCCAGGGCAATAACCAGGAGGGGAGAATACTTGATTATCCACCTTTCGAACCACCCCTAGCTGGGAGACATGCCCAGTTAGAAACATAAAACCCCCATAAACTTCTTTAGAATTGATAATCGAGGCTCCCAATTTTAGTTTCTTATAATAAAGCTATATCAATATTATTATCTATAAGAAAAGATCTATTTTTATTGCATTTATCTATGTTTTGTAAACTTCTAACGTTTTGGTTAACGTATCTCATGATCTAAGTGTTCGAACCCCTTTTAGTTTATTATTTCTAATGAATTTTATATCAGATTGTTCTAAATAAAAAACAAAGCATGCCTTCATAGCTAACTTAAGCATATCATGGGTAGATATATCGTTTAGAATTGCAGAGTTATAAGTACTACCTAAAAAAATCAGTTGAACCTATGCTAGAGCCGGAAGCTCTAGTAACTGAGTCTGAAGAAGCCCTTCGAAGGCGCACACTCCTCCTCACAGAGATGTCGTCCTAAATATTTATGCCTAAATGCGTGTTTTGGACCTGTCGCAATCTCCATGTTTGAAACCCGAGAATGGTACCCCCACTTTCAAGTCTGACTATCCCATGTCTTAGATCGAGAGGACCACGGGTTGACTTAGACTCAATGAGTCCGGTACCACCACTTCCAAGTATAGTTCAAATCTGTACACCCTCTCCCATTTCCTCGCATATTACCAACAGTAATTGATTCGTTTATAGACATAGTGATATCGCCTTCCTCCAGCAAAGATATGCCCATGTTCAATTTTATACTTCTTTCCTAAATCATGCAATCCTCCATAACCACACCCAAAAATGCCCTATCTTTAGCCAAACCAACCCAATAATAAGCCATCTTTGGTTAAACCATGCAACCAAACTTGAATCAACATCTCTTCCCTTTTGTATTATATCCCCTGTCTAGTGCGACTACTCCATCCAAAGCAACTTTTTCTCCTTCCTGTTTGGTTACCATCACGATCGCAGCAACAACCCTACCTCCATCACCCTCTTCCATCCCTCTTTGGTAGTGAATCACAATCTGGTGAAGCATGGTTCCCTGCTCTTTCCACTAAGCAATTCCATCCAGAATACATTAGCATTCAACCAGATTGGTAACCGCATATCCAAAGCAACTATTTCTCCATCATGCTGGTCTGGATGACGACTGTTTGAGTTAATTTTTAAGCCCGAAACAAGAAATTCCCCTTACATGATTACATTTCTATTTGTAACAACCCAGCCTACAATATACCTAAATTTCAACCCAGAAAAGGCTTATCGAAACTTGGACCCATACTAAGGTAAGCTGTTGGTAAAGCTAAGAAAGTAAAAGTATAGAGCCATAACTAAACTTTGGAACTCAACGCGGATGGAACAAAATATAATAACAAAGTGTACCTATTTATTTAAAAACCATAAAAATGTCATAATACAAATTTCCATAAAAATCATAACATAATATCTGTTACAACAATTGTCTAAATACATAGGTATGCATAAAAGCAAGTAATAATAATAAATACTGCCACATGTCATGCTTCTCTATTTATGAGCATCATCATCGTCATCACTCCGTCCTTAATCTATGTTGCAATGAGGAGGATGTCAGAACAACAACTGTCTGGTGAATAAAAACATCGAGTGTTACCTTTTTAGTACTTAGGCAGTATATTTCAAAATAAGAATATGTTTATGAATATAAAATCATTTGATATTTTTTATAAATAAAGGAGGCGGGTCCAACCACTTGATACCTCCCATTTCAGAAGTAGATCTCATATCCCAATCATACGTCATGAATTGCTAATAATGTAAGAGACGGTACCCAAACCACTTAATACTTTCTAGTGGAAAATAGACAAACCCCATAGTTTAAGGTCTATTTCCAAAAGCGTGCTCCTCAATGATACTATATAGTTGACATCATATGGAATCTCATAGGCCAATTAATACTTTCAAGTGGAAGAAAAAAGGAAGGTCCAATCACTTAATGCCTCAAACCCCGAAGCAGGCCCTTCGTCTTATGGCCTATACCTATAATGACGTCTCACATTAGTCCACAATCCGTAGGAACTGGTAGCAAGATTAGTCGCGCATATTTTCCCTACTGGATTTGGAACTAACCTTCCATCATTACAAATATTTATCATAAGAATATCGCTCATCAATAAAAGTGTACACAACCGATGGTATCCTCAAAGTGAAGGGCAGACTTCCGTCATGTAACACTATTGGCTTCGCATCCTTATAACTTGTCCACATATTAATTAATCTCTAAACACACACACACACACACACACATTCATCTCATTGTTTAATAAATAAATCCTTATAAGGAATCTTCCTTATTACACCTTAAAATATTAATTAGGCCATATAAGAGTTTCCTCTTATTTTCACCTCAAAATCAATTATCTTCCTAACGGGGGAAAATAAATGTAAATAAATGCCTAATTAATTACGCCATATATGCAATAGTTATACGTTAATTATGTAGATAGAAATAAATAAATATTCGCGCTTAATAGTTTCCAAACGCATAGATTTTACGCCCTAAGCTAGTGTTTAATGTCGATTCCTTAGTCAATTATTATTACAAGCCATTTTTCTTCAATTTCCCAAGGTTTCATGGAATTCTAATGTCCAAAATAGAGAATAAATATTCGTAATCAAAACTGCAATAACAAACTTGTAAATAAAATAGAAACTCAATTTATTGCACCAATTCAGTGGAACATCTTAAAAAATAAGAATTGCAATCCAAATCCCATATTCTATTCAGCTCCTCTTTTTACAAAGAAATATATATGAATAAGTGGTATGAACTACGAATAGAATTCGTAATCTAAACCCCTTATTTTATCGAAGAATCACAGTTTAATCCAAGAAGAAGGAGAAGCGGAATAGACTATGAAATTAACACAAATTGCATAAATGAAACACATTCCATTAAATTAATGAAATAATTGAGAATATCAATGTAGAATTGACATTTCGAAATAAAAAGGAATTTTGAGGGATTTTATCTGTTATATTTTTAAAATCCCAAAATCTCCAAGGCATATTCAAATCCAAAAGAAATATACTAAACAATTACTGAAAAGAAATACTAAGGTTTTCATTCACAAAATAGCCTTAGCTTCGCCTTCCTTGGATTTGCATGCCTTCTCTTTTAGAATCTCTTTTTTGACATATATACACACATAATAAGGAAGCGGTATATATATATTCATTAGATTTAGAATAATTGGAGAATAATAGGATAAGAATAGATTGGAGGAAAAAGAAACAGATAGGAAATAGTTTGAATCTTTACCTGAATTCTCTACGGAGTTTTTGAATCTTATTGGAGAGATAGCAATGGCATAGTTTCGTCGTATTCCCAAAAGTTATATGAATAAAAGTGGAGAGGGTAGGGTTCAATTTATAGGAGTAGAAACGCACCAGTATCGTAGGATGGAAGTAGGTATGAAACGAGTAAATCTGAAGCGCACAACCGAGTAAAAAAGAACTTAAAACCCTAGTCGCCACTGGCAACTATTGTTGCCAAGCAGTCGACCGCCCTTGGGCGACCGGTCGACCACTACGGTCGATCGGTTGGCCTATTCAGGTCGACCTCTCCCTTTATTAAAGGGGACGCTTATTTATTTCGTTGTCGTGTTATTTTATTTCCATAATTAACATTTTAACGTTAAACTTTAATTAAACGTTTACTTTGCCCCTAAGCTAATTTTTGAAATTTAAATCCTAAATTTGATTTCTCATTTGAATTTGAATTCAAACTAAATTAATTTAATTATGAAAACTTCAAATGCTCATAACTTCTTTGTTTCAGCTCCGTTTTCAGCGTATTATATATGAAAACAGATCGGAATTTCACCATGAACGCAACGAATAATTTTCGTGATCAAATTCTAACTTTTGTAAAATTTCCAAATCAATCTTGATCATATTTAATTCAATTTACTTTATTTATGGTTTATTTTACGGGAAGTTAAATTATTCTTCTTTATGATTTCCTCTAGACTCTCGGACAAATCTTCCAACACCTTAAAGATATTTTTTGCTCCAAAGCAGTCTAGAATATCTTTCATTTGGCTTTAGTCGGATCCCGACTATGGACGATCGGTGATGTTTGACCTGTGTTGCATACCTTGGTGTCATCGAGTAGTTGGGTTTAATTTGCACCGAAAGGAGTAGCTCCATTCTAGAACTTGCATGATGACTTTTCATCAAACAATGAATCTGCACCACCATCCTTCACTAATATAGCCGTTGTACACTTTTTAGGTTGAACATCCTCTTGTGGCATTTTTAGAGGCTCCTCCCATGCACATTCTTCCTCCTTGCCAGCCCAGAATATTGCTTGAAAAGGATGTGCAATTTCTTCTAAAAGATTAATGCTAGCTTCTTGTTTAGCCACAACCCATCAAGAATAATACGCTTAAGCATCATGCTCTTAAGTACAAGATGAAAGTCGTTTTCTTTCTCATCGCAGTAGCGCTTTTATGTTGGTTTGGTAGTCTCTTTATCCCATCTTTGCAAGCAAAGCATTTTCGACCAAAGCTACTGCACTTGAAGCATTTAATAGGCCATGATAGTCCTTTATTCATGAGAAAGCCTCCCACTCCCTAACGGTAAAATATTTATTTTCCAGCTTGACTTGAAGGCTAGTTCTTGTGGGATTTTTTTGATTGAGAAGAAAGTGCTTGCGCAAGTGTGTGAGGTTCTTGAGCTGTGTGCGCAGTAACTACTTAAGCATAGGAATGGTTTTTTGGATAATAACGTGTATTAATAAGCATGATTTGGATGAGAAGGAGAATGAGAAAAAAATAACGGTTGGACACCATTAGAGAAGAAGATGACATTATCTAAAAATATCAATGCATTGTAAGAATGGCACACGCATGTCAACTGTAACGACCCGCTATTTTGGACCATTCAAATCGACAATAAAATCATACATATCCGACTTGAATAATTCAAAATACCGAATTGTTAATTTAAATTTGGCAAAAACTTAAAATATACATTAAATAAATCAATCACGGATCACAGAGTAATATAGTGCAGCGGAATAGATAAAGAATCGTAGTTCATGAAGCTACTATATATATCAGAGTTAGAAAAATACAACCGAATAGTTCAAATGCAGTGAAGTCTCCAATGCAACAGATGACTTCTCTAAACCAATCAACTGGAAAGGCTGGAATCTGAGTCGATAGTTGGATTTCCAAACGAAGCTCCGAACTCCAAAGGTGGGTCTCAAATGCTGTATCACTCAGTCTGACCCGAGCGTAAAGCAAAACACAAAACACTCGAGTCAGGATTAACATTCGTATATCAATAAATCCAACTCAAGTGAAATATCAACTGAAATACAAATAACTTAAAGGATGTTTGGGATAACCATCCTCTAAGGGTCCATGGAACTTTCTACAAGGTAGAAATATACACTATAACACCGTGGTCATTTCAGCTTAATTTATACTTCAAAACCAAATCTCATTTTCACTTCAAATATCTCTATATTTCCCAAAATAGTATTTATATATATTAAATAATTTATAAAGTATTTTCAATTTCCTCAACTTAACAAAACGTTCCAACATCAACCTGACCTTCCCATTCAAATTAAATTCAATTTCAATTTATCAATTTAAATTCAACTCAATTTAAATCAAATATTACTACTAAATCTATATATACAATTTCCATTTATATAATATCTTAAGAATCAAATTTATTAAACCATATATTTCTTTCCAAAATTATAGAAATTATTTTCAAAATATTTATATGAACCAACAGTGTGTGTATATATTTCCTATCATATAGTCAAGTGCTACAGATATTTATCATTTCAGTCCGTATACTAAATATATACAGGTGGATATCATTTCAACCCGTAATCTCAAATTCAATTAAATGAAAATCGCTTGGGTTTATCATTTCAACACATAGCGATTTTCTCCTATTCTAAAGTCTGTTCGGGTATGTATCATTTCAACCCATAGTGATTTCTAAACTACAGGGAACTTGCAGAGTGATAACAGAAAATACAATAAAATAACATGCATATATCATCAATAACAATATAATATAAACAACAGGATATGGTGTCATATCCCGTAGGTGAACAGTTACAGATAATAGCATATATAACAAATTTAAATAACTACAGCAGCATATTTCAATTGTCATTTCACTTGAAATCAAATTTAATGAATAAAAATATGTTAATCATGAGTGATTGCTCACCTTTCGAGCCTAAAGAATATAGAAGATGACACGGATATGCATACTGCTACAGACACTAGAATTGAATTATGAATCGAAGCAAAGCAAAATCGGCACGAATTCAATGATCAAAGCTGATAACAAGAATTGATGGAACAAGTCAGAACGGGATCGGCGAAGATAATGGTATGAGTGGACTCATATATATATATATAACTATATATGACTATATATATAAAGTCATATTCTAAATTCAACACATATTAAATTAAATTAAATATATATGTATTTATATTTTCCAAAATCATTGTTTTTTTTACATTTAAAACACATAAATTAGAATCAAGCATATATACAATATGAAATTTGAAATAAATACTTATATAAACAGACTAATATAAATCATGTGCTAGGTTACAATACTGACATATTTTAGCTGTAAGAAAGAGTATAATGAAAGAAGTCAATATCAGTTATAATATATTTATATAAACCAATTGTAACATATATTAGTTGACATAACAAATGAATTCTTTTATAAAATAATGTACATTGGGCGCTATTTCATAAAAATGCACATACAATACCATTTATATACGAACAACAAAAGTAGCTTATATATATAGATATACTATTTAAAAATCAATATTTATATTTCAACTAACATCAGAAAACAAATATAAACTTTATAATTTATATATGTTTTATGGAAAAAGAGAAGAAGAAAAAACAGAACGCAAAGTGGATCCAACGTTTGGAATTCAGGGATTAGTCCTGAAGGCTAATACACCGTCGGATCATTTTTATTAAATTTTTGGATAAATTTCAGTAGAAGGGTAGCAATTTATTTAAAATAACGTGGTGTGAAATGAATTGATGGAATGAACAAAGTAACGTATTATTAGTACCAAAATAATCAAATGACACAATACGTTGGTTTCTTAATAACGACAGTAACGTTCAATTTGCTAAAAGTTAATTTAGGACGTTATCTTCGTCTTATTTCTAAGCGATTGATATATCATACCTCTTTTAAATTTAATATCAGCTTGTGGCACGGCGTATGAAAATTCAAATTTCATCGCATCATATATTTATATTTTCAGTTTAGAAATGTATGAACTTATCAAAAAAATTTTTGGCTATAAATGACGTAAAACACCAATGCTTATTAAATTTGTCGTGTACTGCGTTTAAATACTTTCAAAGCGTTTGTCAATTTATTTAAAAGCTATAAAATGAAAGGAGTGAAAAGAGAAAAAAAGAAAGAAAGAATATATATATATAATAAAAAACATGGGGAGAGAGACGAAGATACAGATGGTGCTACGTATCTTGTTCTATTCATAAGTAAATATCACCACGTTAAATTCCTTTGCATATTTTTAATTGCTATAACCAATGCTTTCATATATAACAGGCCCAATCTTATATACATAGCTACATATTATAAAAGGGCTATGAAAACTTATATATATACACCTTATAGTATATATATATAACTAGATAAAATGTATATATTAGATAATAGAATACAATAATATAGATGAAAAGAGAATTGCAGCAAGCTAAAATTTATAATAAAAAAACAAAGTGTTGCAGGAAGTTGAAAACAACAACTAATGCAATAATATTTATTATAAGTTTCGAAATCCATTAGACAAAAGAAAACACAGCTTGTATAACATATCCATTAAACAAAATAGACTATATATAGTACTAGTACATATTCATGCTATATGTAATCATTTAAAAACGAAACATATATTGCAATATGATACGCATAACGTTTATAAAAATATGGATGACGAGGGGAGGAGGCATGGAGTGGGTTGTGGCTCTTGACAGGTGGTTCGAGCTGTGGTGGCGGAGGCTTGACGAAGCTATAGGAAGGAGAATTGGTCCTTTTTCATTTTTCCATCATATGTGTTTTAGCATTGTAATGGAAAAAATCTTTTTTTTTTTAAAGCAACAGAGAGGAAGAAAAAATGAAGCTATATAGGCTCAGAGACTACACGTTATAAATATTTAATATAGTTGAATGGTAGGAATGAGTAATCCAGCAACTAAAATTGGAACCATGGAAATAGAGGGGTCAATCGCTAGAATTTAGGAGGTATGAATGGTAACGGTTGTTGTAACAACCCGCATATTTATCGATTTTTATATTTAAATATTTTATTTAAATATTTTATCGTTAATCGGATTTTGGTCCGAAGCTACTTTTTGCAAACGGTCAAATTAGGACTCGAGACCACTTCCATTGAGTTCGAAATGTCGATTGCAATCTTCTAAGTATAAACATTGATATGTTTGGGGTTAGTGGAATTTCACCACTTTTTCACTCGAGCCTTTGATTTGGACTTTTAGCCCATTAGGCCCAAGTTCCACCCCCCTTCTTCTTCATTGCTTCATTTCATTTCCTAACACTAAAGCTTCAACAAAAATGGTGAATGGAATGAGAAATTAAAACTCCAAAGTCTTTGTTTTATTGCAACTCCAACATTCAACTCCAAATTCAAGAAGAAGACATCGGATTCAAGCTTGTGGTTGCTTCTCCATTTGCCTTCAAGCTTTGTTCTTCATTTTCATTGGGTTTTGGAGCAAAGGTGAGATTTTTATCTCACAATTCTAGTCTATATCTATCTTGGGCTATTGGAAATGCATCCCTATCATGTTTGCATGCACATTTGCATTTGGTTTGGATTGGATTGGCGAAAAACTCCACTTTTTAGTGTTTTGGGGTGAATTTCTGGCTTAGGTCGCTCTGTCCCCCTTAGGTCGCCCAGCATCTATAGGTCGTTCGCGTGGAAAAGTCGTCACCTTCATTTGGGTCGTTTCTGGCCTTAGCCCATTCGTCCACTATAGGTCGTTAGGCCTTAGGTCGCTTGGAGTTAGGTCGTAGGTCGGCAGGTCTTCAGCTCGCACGCGTTGAAAAGGCGCGTCTGGAGTTAGGTCGTTCGCGAGTTAACGTTAGGTCGTTTGCGAGTTAGCGCCCTAGGTCACTCACGTATAGCTCGTTCGGAGTTAGGTCGTTAGGCCTTAGCTCGTATGGCCTATGCAATTTGGTTAGGTCGTCCAACCTCAACACCTTAGGTCGTAAGACCTTAGGTCGTACCCCTTAGGTCGTTAGACCTTAAGCCTTCACTATTGGAACTCGTTAGGTCGTAGCAACCATAGGTCGTAGGTCGCTCGCACGGAGTTAAGTCGTAGGTCGTCTCCGACCTTATATCGCTCAGCCACGTTTCACTTTAAGTCGTTAGGTCGTTTGGACCTTGTTTCCAGTTAGGTCGCAAGACCCTTAAACCGTTAGGTCACTAGGTCGCGATCTTTTAGGTCGCGTCTCCTTTAGCTCGCGCCTCTTTTAGGTCGCGTCTCCTTTAGGTCGCGCCTAATTTAGGTCGCGTCTCCTTTAGGTCGCGCCTCTTTTAGGTCGCGTTTCCTTTAGGTCGCGCCTCTTTTAGGTCGCGTCTCCTTTAGGTCGCTCGGCCATTGTGTTAGGTCGCATGAACCCTTAGGTCGTTAGACCTCATTTTGCTTTAGGTCGTAGGCCGCTTGTCTTCACTTAGGTCGTACCGTTTTGGTCGGGGCGCTGCCCCGCACCCCGCCGGGGGCGCTGCCCCCTGGACCCCCGCGACCTGACCGGGCAGGTCGAACCCCGTAAGCGGTGGCGTTGCCCCCGCACCCCCACCTTGGGGGGTTGCCACCCCCCCGGACCCCCCCTCCGTAGGGGATCTTATCTGAAAAATATACAACAGAACTTGCTGAGCTGATTTCCTTGGATTTTTATCACATCTTCGAATGTGACCTTTGTGATTGATTGTTTCTACAATCGCTTCTGTGATTTGTCACTTTAAAATATAAAGGTTTCAAAACTAGTAGTAAATATCAAAACTCTTTCAACAAAATGATTTCAACTCTATTTTTAATAACAAAGCTCTTTTCTTAAACCGTTTTCCAATCTATTAGTATATACAAGCCTTTACCTCACTCGGATGAGAAATCTAATTAAACGACTTAGTAAAACAAGTGGTATGAAACGCTTGCGTTCACTTCGTCGGTTAATTCTTGGACTTGTTCGATTGAACCTCTTGTGACAATTTTATTAGTGAAGATTTACAGTTTGTTCGTAAATATTTAAGTTAAGCAAGTGGTTATGGGACATGAAGCTAAACTTCTATATTTACTAGCTTAGTGTAATTGACACTTCTCGTTGATCTTGATGATCGCTTTATGAATTAGACTAGCAATTGCGCGATGTCTCTTTCATTGCAAGGTTAGGCTAGACACCACTTGTGTGATTCCACTCACACATACCTTTTTGCTTTTTGGTTAGCCTTGACCTCATTCGGGTGACTCAGACTCATCCATATGGGGTAGCTCCCCATGGTCTTCGGACCGTCATGTGATAGGCCTCTTTCCCTTTTTTATGATTTCTGGATTTCTTGTGTTGATTTCTGGAATTTATCTCTTTGACTTGTCATGAGTACAAGTTTAGGGTATGATGCCCTCTTTGGATCTTTGAGAAGATTCTTGTGATATTGATTTATCTCTTATCGGTTGATCTCCTGTTGATCATTATTTGCATACTTATAGTAGTATGTCAGTATGGATATTTTATGTTTATGCCATATCTTTTATTTTATATCATGCCATCTGATATTTATAGCTAGACTGATCCGATTATTATTTTCTTATAAATAATACTCGGGTCAGACCGAGATGTTACAGGTGCTACTGCTTGACTCCTCTCCCAGTGATTCACTACTCAGACTTTTGGCTACTTGTTTAGATTAGCAGCTTTTGTTGTTTACACTTGAGATATAGACTCATAGTTGTATTCTTTTGTATAGCACGCGTTGCTATTCTTTTGTATTATCGTGGATCTTTTTAGACCACTACTCTGATGTACACTTTTATGTGATATATATTCATATCTCCTTCCGCCTTTGTGATATGGATATCTGTGATTGATTCGCATGTTATGCTTACTTCTATATTTGTTTCCGAAGATTATTTTATAGCCACCGTGTGATAAGAAATTACACGGATGGTCGCTCCTCAACAGCCTTATTTTCCGCGCTAGTTGACAGCACTACACCGTAGTGTTCTTGGCTAGCGTGGGTATAGAGGTGGGGCGTCACAGTTGTTTGAATTGTATACCAAATATATAACTTTATATTCCATTATTAATTGAATATGAGAAATGAATGGATGGAGAATGAGCTGTCCATTTATGATATACTGTTACATATAATTTATTAAAGAAGAAACGGTAGAATAATGATAGATTTGAATTATATACTGGTTTGATAAGTCAAGTTGATAAGGTGGATATTTAAATAATTTATTGCTTGATTGGAAAGCACGTGAGTATGGAAAGGCAAGGATATTAAAATGGAAAAAGGAACGGACAGAGAAATTTAAGCGAAGATAAAACGTACAGGAATAAATATAGAGTAGTGGGATGGTCACGATAATTCAGTGGATAATCAAAGCAACTTTTTAATGCCACCAGCTGCACGTTCAAATTTGAAAGGGCAGAGTAACGGACCATAAAATAAATTGAAATGATGGATTTATAAAAGGAACCATGATGTGTACAATAATTGAGACGAAAACGTACATAAATAAATGAATATGAGATAAATGAAGATGAAGGGGGAAAGAGGCGATGAATTTATAAAAGGAACCATGATGTGTACAATAATTAAAACGAAAACGTACACAGATAAATGAAAATGAGACAAATGAAGATGAAGGTAACCTTATATATAATATTAAAAAAAAATCAATATTCATTTAATATTATGTATATTTTTTCAAAATGTAAAGGCTGCGTATGAATAAATTCATATATGCTTATCTTTGTACATAACAAACATGCAGACTACCAATTTTAATGCAGACCTTAAATCAACCCTTAAAACATATACTTCATATATGTAGTTAAATATAGTATATACTTCTCTTCTTCTTCGGTTCATATGATATATGAAACCCTTAACTATCGTATTTATAGCCGACGACATATGTATAGATATACTAAATATGCACTAAAATAAACTGGAAATGGTGACACAAAAACCCAAAATCAAATATATATATATATATATATATATATATATATAGCTATTATAACACATATAAATAAAATAAAACTCGGTATAAATATGCTTTACTATATATACACTTCAAATAGACCATCATACATATACAGTGGTTTTCCAAAATAAATATATATGGAACGTACTCAATATACTTAAAATTTACACACCTTGCTGAAAAGCAAAAAGAGACCGTAAATTTATTACCCACACTATTGATATTTATACCCAACAGAAATGAACTATGCTATCCAATTTACATCAAACTTAACTTATATTATAGTATAAATAATAGTTTATAAAGTTTTTGTACTAGATCTTATAGGTATAACCACAACCAAACTTTAAAATATAGTACACAGCTCGCACTACAAATCATTAATACACATAACATATTTCCTTTTTTTTTTAAATTTTTATTATTAATAATTTCTCAAAATCCAATTCAATACGTTAAATACCAATTAAAAATTGCTAAAATTTTATGGGTCGTTACATCAACTTCTACATTATGATTCTCATTGATATCATTGTTTTTGAATCCATCGCAGCTATACTTTTCGGTTATTGCTTCCCTACGATCATTCTCCAATAACTACAAATTAAAAAAAGTTTTGAATATAAATTATATTTTCAAAGAAGTACTATTACAAAGTTTGACAAGGAGGCAATGGAAAGGATTAAAAATTCGGTAGTGAACTTCAAAACGAAAAAACATAGCTTGGCAAATCCTCGTCGAATCTTGAGTTCTAGAATTCTACGCAATCCGCCGCATACAAAATAGGGTTTCAGGCTTTCAGCCATGCTACTTTTTACCATTCGACGTCAGCTCTTCTTACTACAAAATAATCGTTAAATCCTATTAAACCTTAAAATTTATGAAAATAAATCATGTTATCATTTTCTTTAACAAAATTTGCGTGGTGGATGCTTTCTTGAGTAAAAATTGGCCTTGTTTTTTTCTTCTTATTTATAGTTTCATCTGGAGATGAGAATAAATTCTCCATTATTTGATCAAGGATTTTGGATTAAAGGTTAGTTAAAGATTAAGTGGTAATTAGAGGACAAAAGTGGCTGCTTGATTACTACTAGTTATATATATTTCTTAACATTGTCAACTATATATCCAAAACATTCTCAATCTAGGGACGCGTTTGCGACGAACGGAAACATGGTATTTATGCGGGAAAGATTGCTAAAGGGGATGCGTTTGCGGTTACGCGGAGTATTTGAGCTGGACATTTGAGTTGTGATTTTTTAATTTAATCGATTTATAATTTATTATTATTTTTTAATAAATAATACATGAAATTATTGTCAATGATAAAATTTCACAGTTTTTTAGCCTCAAGGACAGACATTCAATATTTTATCCTGAAAGACAACTTTCTGTAGGTATCAGTTTTTAGTTATTGATAGCAGTTTTTAGGTATCAGTTTGTAGTTATCGGAAGCAGTTTTTAGATATCAGTTTTAGTTCGGTAGCAGTTTTGTTGTCCTTATGAATAATTTTGAAAAATATTTGTCCTTATGAATAATTTTTATAATAACGTTTGTCATTGTGGTAAAAATATTGAGGTCGTGTCATTGAGACAAACAATATACAAATGTTTGTCCTTTAAATTAATTCCCCCTAAATAATATGCGTCGATAATTGCAAAATAAATAAATAAAATAATGAAAAAATTATAACTTGCTCCGATTCAATTTAAATCAACTCTATGAT
This sequence comes from Allium cepa, assembly GCA_030765085.1. Classification (NCBI taxonomy): domain Eukaryota; kingdom Viridiplantae; phylum Streptophyta; class Magnoliopsida; order Asparagales; family Amaryllidaceae; genus Allium; species Allium cepa. Next base: position 382,801,975 of record CM060937.1, read on the forward strand.
ATAGATCACTTTGATACGATCGCAATGCAAAAAGCCGAATCTCAAACATATCTCGTTTGTAAAAGTTATTAATTTTAGAAAGTTATAAAAATTATTGATTGTGTTAATTAATAGAGCAAACAGATTAAGATTGTTCATTCGGCTAGTTTCCGTTCTGTAGACGTCCAGGATACACCGAGAGCGGGACAAAAAATAGACGGCAATATGTACCTATATATATATAACTGAAAAATAGAAAAATAAAAATAAATGCATGATATGTCAGTTAAAAACAGAAGAAATACTTAACAGCCTACATGGAATCCAGCTAGCATATCTCCATGTAAAAAGTGGGTCCTACCTGACGGATGAGCACACCTCTCACTTCAGCTTGTAAATGCCTCTTCTTTTCTCTGACTAAGAAAAAACAAAAATAATTCGATTCCATGAAGATAATCCGAATTTAGGATTTTGCATTCCGTTGATCAACCAGAAAATAGGTTTCTGTCTCGTGCATGGCTTCTCTACCACCGGAGAAGCTTCGATGGAGCGACTCTAACCAAGTATACTCCCGCAAATCCTTCAGCAAAAACTCCAAAATTCCGAACCCTAGCCAAGCTCTAGCTTCCCCCGCCGCCGCAGGAGGCGGCGGAGGGATTGATTCACAGCCACCGCCTGCTTCTGACGACGACTCATCGAGTCCCAATCCTGGAAGTCAACGCCGCTACGTGAGAATCAGTTTGACCTCGAAATCGAGACAGGAGGTTCGTGAAATTCGGAGGAAATTGACTGCTGAGCTGGATCAGGTACGCCATATTTCGAAAAAGTTTGAAAATTTGGAGTCTCCTAATGTTCCTACTGCTTCTCAGTATTCTGCCAGTGATGTTGGTTTTAAAAGTTTGAATCACACAAAAAAAGGTAATACCGTGGCGGGATCTGCTGCTCCACTGCAGCGACAGCTCAGCATGTCGGTTCCTGAGGGTAGCGTGGGGGAGAAGAGGACCCCAAAAGCGAATCAGTATTATAGAAATTCAGAGTTTGTTCTTGGGAAGGAAAAGTTTGCACCTTCAGATTCGAATAAGTCAAAAATGGTCGATAGTAAGGTTTACGGCCATGCATTTAAGAGCTGCAGTTTGTTGTTAGCGAAATTAATGAAGCATAAGCATGGTTGGGTGTTTAATACTCCTGTAGATGTTAAAAGGCTTGGGTTACATGATTATTATACCATCATTAAGCACCCTATGGATTTAGGTACTGTTAAGAATAAGTTAAGTCAAAACTGGTATAAAACTCCCGAAGAATTCGCTGAAGACGTAAGATTGACATTTAGGAATGCAATGACTTATAACCCAAAAGGGCAAGATGTGCATGCAATGGCTGAACAGCTTTTGCAGTTGTTTGAGGAGAAATGGCCTGCTATAGAGGCAGAATATATGCACGTTTCTCCAAAGATAGAGTCGAATAAGAAACCTCCACCTCTTGATGCAAGGAAATTTTTAGAAAGATCCGATTCAACGGCTAATTATCCATTATCTGTCGATTCTAAAACAAAACCAGTTTCTTTTGCATCGACGCCACATGTGGGACGACCACCTGTGCTTAAGAAACCTAAAGCAAAGGATTTGCATAAGAGAGAGATGACTTTTGATGAGAAGCAAAAGCTGAGTGAGAACTTACAAAATCTACCTCCTGAAAAGTTGGATAACATCGTGCAGATAATCAAGAAGAGAAACTCAACGTTGAGTCAGAACGATGATGAAATTGAAGTGGATATAGATAGCGTTGATATTGAAACTCTTTGGGAGCTTGATAGATTTGTTACCAATTATAAGAAGAGTTTGAGCAAGAATAAGAGGAAGGCAGAGACACCGGTGCTTCAAAGGATGGAAACCTATCAAAATAATACACAAGAAGTTACGCAAGAAAAGGTATATTTTAGCACTTGATGTCTTTTTTAATTGTGTCAGTTTTGGAGATGGATATGAAAGTTGATTTTAAATTTTATATTTGTTTGTTGGGCAGACATCTAATCTCATTGCCGATGAAGTTCCTAAGGAAAACATGACCGGTAATTCTTTGTCACTTATGTCCAGTTATACTTGCTTCTGATACTAATTAATTTCGATTATATTTTGAAATAGTCGTTGATGAGAAAGAAGTGGCTTCTTCTTCACCAAAAGGTGATGAGCAGATGAATAATGCGAGTAGGTCTAGCAGTTCAAGCAGCTCCAGCAGTGGCTCTGGCTCTTCTTCTAGTGGTATATATGTTTAACCAATGTCACTTGTTTCAAACTAGATAGAACAATAAATTTTAAAATCAATTTTATTTTTCTTCTTTTTACTCCCAACCTTCACATTTAGCTATCATGATGCCTATATTAAAGTGGGGCGCCTAAGTACTAAGTAGAATGTATCTGTAAAAAATAAAATATATAATATTTGTAAGTGTCCAGCCATAATCACATGTTGGGAAGCATGAACTCTATTTTATTAGGCAATATATTAATCTGATACTATAACTGATGTATAATCCGATTTAAAATTGGCGTTTCCAGTGTCCTGAAGTCCATGTTTTGGTCATTTGGGACAGAATCGAGCATGTTTTAAACTTCTTTATATTGTGTTCTATCAAACTCTTTTTAGATAAAAATAATAATTCAGCCTCTTAAAAGTTGAGCATATAATGTACTTCCAACAACGAAAGTTCAACAAGGTTGGAGATAGTAATGTAGAAATTGACATATCAAAGATAGGATGCTTTTTAGGGAGAAGAATTTGATTGAAGCATTGGATAAATTGGATAGTTTTTAATTAGAACACATTGGTATACATTTGCAAAGAATATGCTAGAAATCCAATTCATTATACATTGCGTGGGGAAACCTGGTGATCTTGAGATATTATTTTTAGTAAGCGCACATTTTACACGTAGTTAACAACTTATAAGGCTAAAAAAGAACATGAAGTGTTTTAGTTGGCAATTATTTTCCATAGAGGTGACATTATTTTTGGTATATTTTTTCTATCAAAAATTATAATTACTTCAGCTTTTGTATGAATTTTCTATCATTACAACTCGATACATAGATTTCATATTTCAATAGATAGAAACGAGGCTAATTTTGGTAATAGCATAACTTTTAGAATAGTTTTATATATTGGATGGCTTGTATGATAATGTAAGGGAATCTGCGATAGTTGCACAAAACTACGTTTTTATTAGGAATTGGTAAAAAAATCAACAAAATGCTTTCCAACGGTTGGTAACAACTATTACTATCATGAAAAGGTTACGCAATCAATTACAATTTGAATTCATAATCGTATTAGGCTTAGAATCAAGCGCTTGATCAACAAACTCATATTATAATACACTTGTTCAACAAAAATATGACTTCGGGGTGCTTTTTCAACAAGCTTATATATTATAAAGCGCTTGTTTAACTAACATCATGTAACACGTTTTCGGCGCTTGATGAATATGTGTTGTAGTAGGCGTTTGTTTGACATACGTTCATCCAACAAAAATCATTAACAGTCACGTTCAACGGCTCGTTCCCAACTTCTTTCTCTCACACACAGACACACCCACGTGTTTGTGTATTATATATATAGACACACATCATAATTCAGTTTATTTTTACTCAACTGTGATTTAAATTCATTTCATTTTTCCTTTAATCTCCACAAAAAAATGGAAATGTTTTGCAATTTAATCTAACCACTCAATAAATATATTTTTTTATAAAAATTACTTTCACTTAATGTCCGATACAATATCCAAAGGAAATTGAGTTATATACTACTAGGCTGTGGACAAACAAATATGATTTTGGTCTAAGCTGTTTTAAGTGTCACTCATGTCATTCAGTGCAGAGCTAAGCCTTAGATGCCAAGAATGACTCTGGAGTCCAATTAGAGATTGTGGAAAAAGACACTTTCCCCATTAAATTTGATGCAAGTGAATTTTGCATTAGATATTTATAAATATAATGACTACATATTTGATGAATTTGAATTTGTACCGATTAGATCACCTTCTATTTATTATTTTATGTGCGCGCGCTTACATGTATGTGTGTATATACATACATGCATTTATATATAATTGTGATCATAAAAAAGGATTAAGTAAACCAAAATATTACATTTTGCAGAAGTAGCACAATTTATACATAGTAAAATAGCCAAATTTCTATATACCAAACCAAAATACGATAAGAGTGGACTATTCAGTTTTTTTTTATTAATAGTAATTTACTTTAGATTATATTGAATGACAATAACAACTTTTTTATTTTTATTTTATTTTATAAAAACGATGAAATTATTAAAATTAAATTTGAGGGAAGCGAGCAACCAAAGGGCACTTTCACTTTTCTTTTACTTTGAATGTTGGAGAGGGTTAGTTATTGATCGATTGCCAATATAGTTTGAAATGAAGTATAGGAAGAAGAGCTAAACAAAGATATACTATTATAATATATATACTTAGGAGAACCGGATGGATTAGAAAACTCCCAAGAGAAATTAAATTGTGTTTGTCTGCTTCAACTCATGCCACCTATAACCCCCGAGTATTATTTTTTGCGACAAGTGTGTGCAAGACAGAGCTCGACTAATTGCGTGCATTTCACAACGCGTTTCTTAGCACATGGAGAAAAACTTAGCAGTGGTGACAGTAGTGGTGGAAACTTAGCAGTGGTGACAGTAGTGGTGGAAACTTAGCAGTGGTGACAGTAGTGGTTTCAACTCAATAAACACTTAAACCACTGACCATGATCTGAGTACTAAGCGAACTACACCTTTTGTTTGCCAACACTAAATGCATAGTGTCAATTGCCAAAAGTTTCTCAATTATTTCTAACATAGTTACGAAAGACGCACACCATGGAGCAAGGTACGGCACCGAGTTTGCGCCTTTCTTTTATATGGCGCGATACACATGGAAAAACGCAACGAATTGCGCAAATGACGCATGATGCAAAGTGGACATGCCTTTTCGTTATTTTGTTGTTTTTACTTCTTTTTTTATTTATTTTTCATTTTTTCACAATCCAAACCGCATAAAAATTAGTATTTATCGGCACTCCTTTACATATTCACGAAGAAAAAACGAATCTGAATGAGACAAACGAGGAGCTTATGAATCTGATGATGATGATATTGATTTGGAAATATAATTGTTAAATCAGATTCAAGTTTCTAGTTTATCAGTAATATGTACTATTATATTAGATTTTAGCTTTTGAAGACTATTATGCTCGAAATTCTATGCTTATGGTATTATATATGATGATGTTTTTTATAAAATGTCCAGAAGATCTTTCTTACATATGTTTTATTAAAAAGTATGTAAATTATATTGAATTTTTTAAATTAACTGTTACATATATAAATATACATATATACATCCTAAACATGCGCAGGAAATTAAAATGGCGTGCGTCATTTGCTGAGCCGTGTGCCAAGACTCCGGAAGGCTTTGCGCCATGCACCGTTAGTAACTATGGTTTCTGATCAAACATACTTGACGGTCCTGGTCCAAGAAAGAAAATGCATATCTTTATATTCTGTCCTTTATTCATCTACTTAACATTAAACATAATTTACTATAGCTGGCATGTATTTCTTTACATAATTGAAAAGTAGTTCACCAGTATAACTCATCTAAGATGCGTTTCACAGATTCTGGGACTGATAGTTCTTCTGCTGGATCAGATGCAGGCGATGCAGGCCAGTAACTGATAACTAAAATGCTTATTTTCAGGTATATAATGCTTATTAATTTTTATTTCTTAATTACTTAAGTATCTTATACTTCTGATCATTTACATGGAGAAATTTTTTCTTTCTTAGCACAATGGCTAACAGTAATGTTTCATCTGCATCCAACATTTATTTTATTCAAGCATAATAAATATCATGCATACCTTCACCTGAAAGTCTATTTCATGCCTGGTTAGGTAATTTTTAGCTGTGTCGAAGGCTATGCATGAAACAATCATTCTTCTTTGGTATAATGCCACTGATATAAGGTTATCTGTACTCATTAATAACTCTAATACGAACACAGCATAAACTGAATATTCCTTTGCTAGAAAAAGCTTCGTGATTGATGAGCCATTTTATTCTCTTAAAGGTTATGCATGAAGGTTTTAAATGCCATAATATACCTTTTTTTTGAATTTAATTGAGAATAATGTATGCGTTTCCATTTCCTAATTTAAACTGATTCTTGTTCCAACCAGCAAGTGATACTGTCATCTGCAAAATTTGTACACGAGCAATTAGCAGTGTTTTCTTTACTTATTTAAAACTGGCTTACAACACTTGATATAACAAATATTCTTTTGCTAAAAAAAAACACAATATATAATCGTATGACATTAACGTACATGTGTGCTTGTAACTTTCGAAATGAAATTCTGCAAATGCCTTTTTTTTGGTAAGTGTTCTAAGCAGAAGATTAGAATATTGATGACATCGAGATTTGCATTGGTCACTAGCCGTGGCCTGTTGGCAGTGATTTCTTTGTGTAAGAAAAACTATATTGTAATGATTGGAAAGTTGTCATTAATAAGTGTATACTAGTGTATTTTACCTTCTTAGGCATACCAAAAAAAATTAAAAATAAAATAAAATCTGAGCATCCAGGTACTGGGCAATACTTACTTTTTAGGATCAAAACTATTTGTAAGCTCCCTCAGTTTTACTTATTGTCCGACTGCAAAGTCGTTATCTTGTATGTTCATTCAAAATAAAATGAAATTCCTTATTTTAGAAAAACAATGGACATAAGCTCATGAATTAAGTCAAGCCCATGTTGTTTCGTAGTATCTTTGTCAAAGAGGCAATAAGCTTAAAATGTTACACTGCTTACTTACGTCGCTGATGACAAGCCTAACCAAGTACTATATAAAAGATTTTTGGCTGGTTATTTCGTTCAAAGTACACTGAAAAGTATTTTAAATGTTTGGTAAAACGCACATATTGATTTTATTTGGCAACAAAATCAGGCATGTGTGGTAGTGTTGGATGGGGGTAATGAATTGGTTGGTGAAACATAGCTTTTTTCTGCACGAGATTACAGCATCTCTGGCCGCTGTCTATTATAATCCTTCACTTGTTAAAAAATAGAGTCATGACAAATTTCGTCCTAGATCTTTTTCACTTTGTTGCAAAAGCTCAACATCCGTTCTTCATTTGAAAGAAAATGCAGGGTTTCATTTATCAAAACGGAGAGTCGTCATTCACCTAACTTTCGTTTTGGCAATTGGGAGAAAAACTGGCTGTAAATTTAATTTGATTTTTAATCTGCAAAGCTAGTGACCTGTAATAAATGATGATTGGAGATTCTTACAAGCCATTTTGACCAGGCGTAGTTCTTAACTTTTCTTTTTTGAACTTAAATGCAACCTTTGCTAGCTAGGATTATAATATAAGACATAATTATTTTATCTTACAAATATGTGTTCCTGTTATCGTTTTGAACTTATCCAAAATTATTTGAACACACGGCTCCCATCGTCCAAACATGTTCAAGCACATCCAATCATGAACCTAACTTACTTTGTACAGGCACGTCCCATTGTTCTTTAAGCACTTTCAAACATCGCTCAACCACTACCGAACATGTTTGAGCATGTCAAAACACTTCTGACCACACGTGAAGAACGGATCCAAACAGATCCAAATATGTTTGAACATCGTCTTAGTGATGTATGTGTATGATTGAACATTGTCCATGACGACGTTGAGGTATGTTCGGACAACATCCAGGTGTATTTGGACATATTTGAACGATGCTTGGACATGTATGTATGAGGGTTGGACATATCAAAATGTCTTTGAATAATGTTCTTATTGTGTTCGGACATCGACGTTCAGGTGTTTATGCTCAAATGATGTTCCGATGATGTTCGAACATGCTTGAACAACGTTTGAATGAGCTTGAATGATGTTCGGACAACGTTCAGATGTGTTAGGACACGTCCGATCATCATCCAATCATGATCAAACATGTCTGAACATCATTCGAGTCAACCAAACATGTTCGCATATCATTCGGCCGAACCGAACATGACCGAGCACGTTTGAACATCATCCGAAAATACGTTTGAACAATATTCAAAACGTGTTTGAAACACGTTCATACATGCTCTGGCATGCTCAGATGTGTTCGTTTGTCCTTGAACGGTGTTTGAACGTGCTTAGACGAAGTCCGAACTGTGATCGGATATTCTCGTACATGTTTGACTGGTGCATAATGTGTTAAACAATTTTCAAATAATTCCATGATGATGATCTATATGCATATTCAAGGCTGAATTTGGTTGTCGTACAGTAGAAAGAAAATTAGAAAAATGTTCTTTATGAAATTGACTACAAGAAATGAAAATACTATAGAAAAGGTTAACAATAGTATTACCCTGTAAATTTTGAACGTGTAATACATAAATAATTACTAGTGTTATTTAGTAGTTGGAAAAATACATAAAATGTGACGGTGGTGAAAGAAGCATGCACACAGCTCACATTAATTAACCCACTCAAAGTTTGTACTCCAGCAACTTACAACATGGAGGCGGGTTTCGTTGTAGTCGCTTGAGGGCAACTTCACTTACCAAAACCCTTTTTATTTAGTATGTTATTTTCAGTATCCGTACAAAATATTATGAGGGTAAAAAATATTATATTTCAACTGAATCCAGTTTACAAAGTTATACTGTTACTGGTTGTTGTACTATATTTTATACTGATTTGTAAATTTTAATAGTTCCGCATCTTTTTTAGTATTGTCATTAAATTGGCTTATACAAATTGATCGAAATACCATTATAGTGCTTCTAAAAAAATTCCACTTTCCAAACACTTATTTGACTTATTATTGAACGGTTAGATTACAGTTAATTGCAAACACAACTCAGTATTCACATGATCAATCATACACCCAACCGGACTCTTGTGTCCACCAACCACCTGCTAGTTCACCTTAGTATCAATCCACTTAGTTCAACCTCTTCATCTAAATCCTCTTCTCAACTCCCATAATCCCTACTTTTGGTGTCAATGTCATCTTACTACCAATTCTTGGGCCTTGGTGTTCAACCACTGTACTACAACCAATAAAGTGTGGCTTAAGTGTGGTGCTTTGTTCAAGCATATAGCTTGGTGGTGTATCTGGCTATGGCTTTACCATCTCATTGTTTTTTATGTCTTTCATGCTTCGTCTTTTTGCGTTCCTGATTTTTAGGCTTTCATTTGCAAAACTCCACCTTGCATCAACGGTGACTCCAATCGAACATCAAACTCTTTCTTCTTGCACATTATCTTTTTTACCAATTCAAGACATACAACAAACAAACTGTTCTTGTAAAACTCATCTGGAATAATATATTTGCCGGGGGATAGAAAATACTCTCATGAGAGTTTAACATATGATTTCTTCCAATATTCGATTCCCAAAATGTATCTTCTTGTGTATCAATTATTTAATGTAGGGATTAGTTGAGATAATAGCCTAGGGCATCTTACTATATTTGTGTCAGTATATCCATTCAAGAATAAAATGTTGGTATACAGGTTGCTAGAGGAAAGTAAAACTTGTGAAACATTGGAGTGCTAATGCAATATGAGAAGATCTAACCTAACTGAAACTATTGTGTCTCGGGTTGGGTAGAAAATGTCATAAAGACCTAATCAAATCCGATCCGAAAGACTTGACCATAAAATCTGAAATTATATGCATTTTAAGTGTTATCACCCAACCGATCCTAAACCGAACCTCGGGTTGAGTTTTAGTTTTAAACTTAATGGTTTGGACCTGACAAAATTTGACCTACATGAAACCGAGATCCATCGAGTTGGATTTGGATTCGGATCCAACCGAACATGTATAATTGCCTGGATGTGATATCATATATCAAATGGGAGACGACATGCGTTCAAGGATTGGTATTAAATTGTTTTCCTAAATAGCAAAATCAACTATAGAAGTTGCGTTCATCGGTGCATTCCTATTTTGTGTGATGATCACGAATATACCGAGTTTCACCTAGGTCTTTGGAACTTAATATGGCGGGGATAAAAGACATCCATACTGTATCTGTTGGCGTCAAACCAACACCCAATTGCAAGTGAAAGTACCAATATCTAGTCACATATCACAGATAGAGTATATGTAGAGAATATAATATGAAGAATTGTGAAAATTAAAGCGAAAGAAAGTAAAAAGACAAGATTTATAGTGGTTCGGCTAACTCCGACATAGGGCTGTCAACGGATGCAAACGGATGCGGATATGGCTGTATTCGCATCCGCATTTGAAAATTTAAATCCGTATCCGAATCGGCATCCGATATCCTCAGATATTTTAGAATTAACATCCATATTCGCATCCATGGATATTTTTCGGATATACGAAAATATTCGCATCCGAAAATAAAAAGCGGATATTTTCAAATATTCGAAAATATACGAAATATCCGCATCCGAAATTGAATAAGATTTTTATTATACTAATATATTTTTGAACTAAAACAATCACTTTCTCAAATGACAATACACACACTATAATAATAATCAGTTTTACAAATGACAAAATGACAACACATATAGTATCAAACAAGTTTACATGATATTACAACAATTCAAATGATAAAATAGCAACATACATAATGACAACACATAAAATTTCGGATCAGACGGATGTTTTTCGGATACGAATATGTCCATATCCGTATTTTCATTCGATTTTCTTTTCAGATATCGGATATCTGCATCCGCTTTTTAGATACCGGATAATATTTGTTTTTTCAGATACGGATCCGGACAAATTTCGGATTTTTCGGGTATCCATTGACAGGCCTACTCCGGTCTACGTCCATTCTAGAAAATTTCTTTTTATTATACTGAAATTTGATTACAGTTACAATTTGAAATTCCAGAATAACAATGGCAGAGTAGCCTCTATGTAGAAGAAGATGAAGAGAAACAGAATGAAGATTTCTTTTTCTAAAGCCATACATGCTGTATTTATAGGCGAAACTTCGGCTACAGGGTTTTCCCATCTACATGGGCCCACCGTGAAGATCATCGAGTCCAGCTCGTCCATCCTGTGCCGACCCCAAGTAGAACCGAAGTAGAACCCAAAGTAATTCCTTCGGTGACCCGAAGTAGTTCTTATGTCGATCCCAAGTGAAGTCTAATGCCGACCTAAAATGTAGCCTATGCTGATCCCAAATAGGATCCGAAGTAAACACCATGCCGATCCGAAGTAAACACTATGCCGAACCAAAGTAAACCTTATGCCGATCCGGAGTGAAACCAAGGTCGACCCCATGTAATATGCCGACCTAAAGCCATATGCCGACCCCAAGTAGGACCCGAAGTAGATACCATGCCGACCTGAAATAGAACTCGAAGTAAACCCTATGTCGACCCGGAGTGAAACCAATGCCGACCCCATGTAATATGCCGACCTGAAGCCACATGCCGACCTAGGTAGGACCCGAAGTAGGCACCATGCCAATCCGAAGTAGAACCTGAAGTAAACCCTAAGTCGACCTGGAGTGAAATCAATGCTGACCCGAAGTAGTACCTTGCCGACCCAAGTAGGACTCGAAGTAAACACTATGCCGACCCGAAGTAGAACCCAAAGCAACTTCCATCCTTGCCACCATATTCCAAGTACCCTACGTCGTTTATCCATTGATTGTACTGAATCCCGACTTCATATTCATATTCATTATCCGTAATTGATTATCCATCCATTCATTCGAACCAAATCCATAATATTCCAGTCTCGACAATCGTGCAGCCTGTTGAGTTAAATCCGTCTGTATACTGCCTTGCCAAAATGCAGGTTATACTTTTTCCTCCAGAACAGGCCTTGCGATAGGATGACTTGTTTTGAATTGACTGAAGTTCGATTTCTGAAACCCGCGGATGACCTGCGAAGAGATCAATGATCTTGCCTGATTGTCAATAACAATCGTTCGGATCGTGTGCCGTTCGAGACGAAATGTGATCGTTCTAGATCGGATGTTCAAGGCGAAATATGACCATTCGAGGTCAGGTGCTGTTCGAGCGAGATGTGCCCGTTCGAGGTCGGGTGTCGTTCAAGGCGAAATGTGTGTCTAGATGGGACTCGATATTATTAACGTTAGATTTCACGTTCGAGTGAGTTTCAGAATCATTTGTTATGGAAGTTCATCGCCATCTCATAGCATGTCTAAGGATCGTTCGCGATTCCGTACATGTGTAAGTGACTCGGCCGTTTTAGTGTAGGAGTTATTATTAATCGTTTAATTTGTGCCATCAAGAAATGACGACCCATGCCCTTAAGCCGGGCTAGCTCTGATTTGTGGCGGATGATGGCTACTCATGTTCCACCACCGCAATCCATTTTCAAACAAAACCATCCAAATTCATGCCTCCAGTTCCTTGGGGACTTGTGTTGATCCATTCTCCTTGGTCGGGGTTTGCCCCTTGTTGATCCAATCCATATCTAAGCTTGCTTATTTCAACTACAAGTCCTGGATTTCAATTTCCAGCTGTTTCAGGATCCATAAGTGGTCTTTGATTGTCATTTCCAACCTGCCTCCGAGTCCGCGAAGGAATTCAAGATTATCCTCTTCCAAATGCGCGTGAGTTCTGATACATGTCAAAATCCATAGGACCATCCAATATCTAGCCAAGAATTATATTTTCTCCGGTTCTTATCTTGGATTTCCTCCTGTCTCTTTAGCATCCTTTACTGCATAGCATCCATCATTGTTTCCCTCTTGTCCCCTCTCTGTCTTCTTGTTGATTGTCTAGCCATTGCTTCCTAAATCAGCTTTTTCAAGCTTTCAAATTCAAGATCCTAACTTCCAAATCCCCGAGTGCAGTTCTCCCAGTGAACGCACCAAAATGTAGGCGTCAAAATTGGCCACCAATACTCAATTGCAAGTGAAAGCACCTATATGCAATCACAAATCACAGTTAGAGTATATATAGAGAGCATAATATGAAGAATAGCCTAAATTAAAATGAAAGCACGTAAAAAGACAAGATTTATAGTGGTTCGGCTAACTCCGGCCTACGTCCATTCTATAAAATTCCTTTTTATTGTACTGAAATTTGATTACCGTTACTGTTTGGAATTCTAGAATAATAATGGCAAATAGCTTCTAAGTAGAAGAAGATGAAGAGAAGCAGAATGAATATCCCCTTTTCTGAAGCCACCTTGTTGTATTTATAGGCGAAACCCCGCCTACAGGGCCTCCTCACCTACATGGGTCTGCCATGACGATCGTCGAGCCCAGCTCGTTCATCCTGTGCCGACCCCAAATAGAATCGGAAGTAGAACCCAAAGTAATTCCTTCGGTGACCCGAAGTAGTTCGTATGCCGACCCTAAGCGAAGTTTAATGCCGACCTGAAATGTAGCATATACCGACCCCAAGTAGGACCCTAAATTGTTTGATCTTAAGGGAGATCTTCTATAATTTCGCACGTGAGGGGTTATTTCTTGGTTTCGTACAGTCATTAGTAACTTGATTATTTTTAGATAAAAATAGATTGAAACAAAGCTCGGGGGATGAGTTGGCGTTCTTCCCGGATCACTACTTATCTTATTGATTTCTCGGGTGCACTATTTACCTTTCACACTTCAGCTTACTGCCCTCACCTGTGTGGATCATCCATTAATTATCCAATCAATGACTTCTTGAGAAGAAAAAAACCCAAAGTAAATCCTATGCCGACCTGGGGTGAAACCAATGTCGACCTGAAGCCATATGCGGACCCCAAGTAGGGTCCAAAGTAGACACCATGCTGATCCAAAGTAGAAGCCGAAGCAAACCCTATGCCAACCCCATGTAATATGCCGACTTGAAGCCATATGCCAACCCCAAGTAGGACTCGAAGTTGTTACCATGCCGATCTGAAGTAGAACCCGAAGTAAATCTTATGCCGACCCGGAGTGAAACCAATGCCGACCCCATGTAATACGCCGACCTGAAGCCATATGCCGACCCCAAGTAGGACCCAAAGTAGACACCATGCCGACTCGAAATAAACCTTATGCCAACCTGGAGTGAAATCAATGCCGATCCGAAGTAGTACCATGTCGATCACAAGTAGAACCCGAAGTAAACACCATGCCGATCCGAAGTAGAACCCAAAGCAACTTCCATCCTTGCCAAAATCCATATTCCAAGTGCCCTGCGTCGTTTATCCATCGACTGTGCTGAATCCTGGTTTCATATTCATATTTATTATCCGTAATTGATTATCCATCCATTCGAACCAAATCCATAATATTCCAGCCTCGACAACCGTGCAGTCTGTTGGGTTAATCCACGTGCATACCGCTTTGCCAAAAGATGAGTTAACAATATGAATGTGATCTCATCAATCAAGACATGCATACTAATCAACCAATTATCATATCTTGAATGAGAGAGGCAAAACATTTACACCACTAGGAATTTTATATTGTGTGTTACGGTAGTGGTAGTGCTTTTACAGGATTTGGTTTGGCTGCACAAATGACATGATGTCGGGTTTCCCATGTTACTCTTACTTATTGCTATCATTGGCAAGGCATTATTAGATAGATGTTACTCAAGGTGACAATCCAAATTCTGAAGGTTGATGATTAGCACATATGAAACTATTTAGGTTTGTGTGTCATATAATTTGTCAGATGTGATAAATAATGAAGTAGAGAAATTCAAAATCTATACGAGGGTAGGTTGCATGGGAAACAATATTTATGTGCATCTAATTAGACTAAAAAAGAAAAGAAAAGGAAAAGGGCAATATATTGGAACTTGCAAGGTAGGTTTGCCTTTTAGTTTTTTTCTGCTGCTGACTTGATGCTCCGTCAGCCTTTGTTATGCATGGTTGGGCAAAGTCCATTTCATGTCGAGCCATAACTACGTATCATTTATTGTATCAAGCGCTGATTCATATGATTTGAGCCACTAGGCTATCATGCACTGCTCTGTTAATAAAAGCGATAATGACTTTTTGTCAAAAACGTGAAAAATAACGATGATGATGATAAATGTGGTAAACAACTACTTGATGACTTGTTTTAGCATATGATGAACTAACTCAACAAAGTGGAATTGAGTTGCTTCTCTTTTCACATATCATGTATTAATTTTCCATTTTCCAAATAAAACCGAAATATAAAAAACGAAAATGGACTCATGTTTCACTCTTGAATATGTTGTCTCATTTTAAATCATTACGGCTTTTCACTGGAGCTATGATAACAGGATAGATGTTCGATACGTTCTCATTAAGTTTTGGATGCCTGTGTAGTCTACCAGGAGCTATCTTATACGGCAAGATCATATAGGTATAGAACATGTAAATAATATATGGAAATTTATTAAACTATACCGTAGTCTAAAATTGTAGAAATTAAATGCATTAATCCGTATGCTTTGAAAAGGGAAATTAAGTATTAGGTTATAATGTAATCTCTCTGGTAGATGTGCTTAGTGATGTTCAGTTGTTTACTGTGAAACTCTGTACCATGCTTGGCTATTTTTAATTGGATCCATCAATTACTCCCATTTTGTTTTTGCTCCGTTATCCACTTTTATAATTTGTGGACTCATGCTCAACGGATAATCCTACTGCTGCTGCAGAAATTAGTTGTACAAAGACATGGATGGCGAACCCGTATGGAATAAGACCGTTAATGTGACGACTGATGATGGTGTATGACTTGAGCTTTTTGGGATTTTTGCCGTTGTCTCTTTCAAAAGCAGACGAGGCTTTTGCGGCGGTTAACTCATAATCCACTAGTTTAACTGCTCTTACCCTTGAAAGCAAAGCATAGTGGAGTAGTAATCTTTTCTTAATTAATTACCTTCTCTTTGAATATACTTTATCCACCCATGGAAATGCAGCTTGTAGATTTAGCTGGGTGGTGAATCTTATCATATTGTATGTATAGCTGTTATGCTGTTTATTATATGTATGTTAGGTTGTGTAGGTATTTTGGAAGCTTTTCAACTTTGCTAGACAGAAGTTAGCAAGATTATGGATTTCTACGTGGCACATTGTTAGATCTTGTTCAGGAGTTTATATTGATCTGGTCCATTTTATATTTGATTTGTGCTCCGATGTTTACGTAAATGTCTGTAAATTTGTGTTTGCTTAATTATCTATAAGTTGGTGTTTGTCGTATTCTGCAATGAAATTAGAATGAAAAAATGAATTTAAGGTTCTTCTAAAGCATGGTGACCCTTTTGTATTGCTGGTCCGGTAGGTAAATATTTTGGAAACAAGGGGCCGCTTTGGTCGTTTGCGTTTTTTGATATGTATTATAAAATACTTGCGTTTTTTGATATGTATTATAAAATACTAGTATGGGTTCGTGCTACGCACGCGGGCTGTTTGTGTTGTTGTCTGTTTGTGTTGTTGTACGTTGATATTTTGTTTGAACGTAAATATGTAAACGGAAAGCAAAGACATTTTTGGAATTTCAAAAAAACATCGAGTAAATTGGTTGAACGAATTTTCTTTATTAGTAGTAGAGACGAGGAAACAAAAGGAATGATTTAAAATTCTTACTCACAACAACCATGAGAGGGTGAATTGTTCTTTGTCCTTTTGTTTTGTTTCAAATCATGGAAAATAAATTTATGTTGTTTTCCATGTTCTGAAAAAAACAAATCATGAAAAACGATACTACTTCCTCCGTAGTTCGTCTATCATCGTATTTGTTAAAAATTTATACTTTTTATGACCGTCATCTTTGTATGTTGTATGTATGTTGTAGCGTACGTTGAAACCTCAAAACTTATGATAACAAACGGATTTTTTTTTTAGCATGCTCGGGTGCTACATGCTATCGGGTATGCCTAATGTATGGGTAGATTTGTATTTGTCAAAATACTTTAATATTAGCTAGGTTAACTACATATTTATTCAATACTGTTTTTAAACAGTGAAGATACGGCTATACTAATATTTGAGCGGATGCATAATGGATGTTGAATTTCGAGTATCAAATTGCACGTAATACGTCCTATGTACGCGGATAAAACATTTTTTAACATTATTTTTATTTTTGATTTTGATATAAGAAGTTTGTTTTTTTAAAGGGGCTTTGCATCGAAGGTCCCTATTTTCGATATTGTTGTAAGAAAAGTCCCTATGATAATAAGTATGTAAATTAAGTCTTTTTTTTTTATAAAACAGAAAGCGCAAACTAATTTGCGCTTTTCTTATAATAACTTGCGTTTTTCAAAAATTTATTTTTTTTTGAAAATTTCAAAACTTCTAAAAAAATTTTAAAATAAAAAAGCGCAAACTAGCTTGCGCTTTTCTGATAAAAGTTGCAAGTTAGCTTGCATTTTCTTTCAAAAAAATGCAAAGCAACTTGCGTTTTCTATTTTTTAAAAAATAGAGACTAAATTTATATACTTATATATATAGAGACTTTTCTTATAATAACATCAAAAATAGGGACATGTAACTCTCTTCTTGTTTTTTAAAATCAAAACCGAACTTTAACCACATCCTTTCATGACCAAAACTACAATTTCGAGAAAAATAAAAATATCTGTAGATTTTTATGCAGGGATTTGTATAATAGGAAAATTTTCTCAATGACACGTTTTAGGCCTTTTTTTGGATGTAGGACGGTCCGTTAATATTTTTCTTCAAAGGACAAATTATCGTTTTTCTCTTCCAGCCCAATTTCGCACGCTTATTCTTCTTCTTTCTTTCGATCAACTTTCTCAGTCGCGATCAAATATCTTTCTCGCAATTAAAACATCGATCAACTTCGTTCGCTTATTTCAATTTCCTCCTTCTGAAAATTGTACTTCATCGATTATTTTTTTATTACGTGGGTTTGCTGATCTCGTTCTTTTCATATTTGTACCGTGATCTCGTTTTTCTTAGGCATGCTTATATTATTTTGTTTTTTTTTTAAATTTTTCTATTAGAGTTAAAAAAAATTGTCCGTGATTTCTAATCGTGTTCATTTTTACGAATGATATGCATTGTTGTTGTTCTCAATGTTTGTTCGTTCGTCGATGGAAAATTGTGGAAGTAGCAGCAGGTTTTTTATTGTTATATTCGTTTCTTTATGCAGTGTTGTATTCTAATTAGCTTTTCATTTAATTTATCTTGCATTAATGTTGGGATGATTGGAAAAGTATCGTTGCTTGGGTGGTATTTAAAGTTGTGATAGAGTGGAAAACTATCGTATTTTAGGTTCAGTTTCTTGATATCATTTTTATTTTTTCTTAGTATCATTTTTTTATTATCAGTACCTAGGTTTCAGTTTTGTCTACGGTAGGTATCAGTTTTGTTAAATTGAATAATTACTGTTCTAAATTGAATATATTTTTACTAATGTTTATTTTTTATTTTTTTTGGCAGTGGGGATAATAGCCTTCTTTGTTTGTTTGTATTGAATAATGACACTTTTAGCACTCGATTGTTTATTGATTGTTCTCTGTATGTTTTGAAGAATGAGATATGTCGATATTGGTCTCAATTAACTCCTTCTATTAAGATTTTTTATGTACTTGAGGACAAAGTTATTATGGTTGACACTAATTCTGATATTCAGAGCATAGTCTGTTTTCAGTTATACAAGAAAAGTTTTCTTTGATTTTACTGTTAAGGTTAAGGGTTCTGAATTGGAAGTTGTTGATGGCGCTTCTATTTCAAGTTCATCCTATGTTCGTGCTTCTTCATCTTCTACTGTATCCATATGTTCAAATGTTGTTGTTAATGGTAAAAGTTATTTAAAAGATATGCTGAGGAGAGGGTCAATATTAAGCATTTCCGATTTTGTTGGTTTTTGTTTTGGAGGAACTGAACATTTTAGAGAATTTTTGATGGCATATCAACTTCAAAAGGGGTACGAATTAGTATTTTTAAAGAATTGTGCTACAATACTGTGATTTGCTCTTCATATAAAGATGGTTGTCTTTTCCAAGTTCATGGTTCCTATGATTCTAGAGAATTGAAAAGGTTCTTTATGAGAAATTTGGTTCCTGATCATTCTTGTGGGCCTGGTCTTAAACATATGAATAATCCACATATATCTAGTTCGTTTGTTAAATCGATGATTATTGACGAGATCTGCGATTGTCCAAGTAAAAAGCCTAAGGATATTATACTTGATTTTAAAAGAGAATACAATTTTCAGTTGTCTTATGCTTATGCTTATCATGGGAAACAATTTGCATTAATGGAGTTGCATGGTAATGATTCTTTGTCTTATAATGATTTGAGTTGGTATTTGGAAGCAGTGAAGAAATCTAATCCAGATAGTTATGTTGATATGGATGTTGATCCTTGTAGTAATGAATTTGAAAGGGTGGTTATTGCTTTTGGCGCTTGCTTACTTGATTTCAAGTATTGTCGTCCTATGATATTCTTAAATGCTACTCACTTGAAGGGACGTCCTGGTGTGTTGATGGATGCTACTGCAAAAAAATGGTGATCAAGGTATGTCTTTGTTTTCAGATTTGAGTTATTTGTATTGAGATCATAATACTTGGCATAATCATTAATATACATTTTTTATCATAATTTGTATTATGTTGGTATCAGTTTTAAGAATTGTAGTTTATAAGTAGCAAGTTTCTAGTATCAGAATTTTCATTGTATTGAATTGTAAGTTTGTATTTGGTATAATAATTTCATACTGCTAAACAGGAGATTAGTATCAGTTTGTGTATAATGTTAGTATCAGTTTCAAGTAAGAATGTTCATATATGGTATCATTTATAGTTATGTAGTATTGAAATTTCCTTTATACCATAATATATGTCAAGTTTTGTTCCTTTGTTGTTTTAGAATGAAGACTAATGTGCATAATGTTATGGTTATCAATATTTTTATAATGGTCATTTCAGGTTTTAGGTATCAGTTTTGTTACTGTCAGTATCATTTTTTATGAACTGTTTTATATTTATGGTCGTAATTACTTTTATTTTTTTTACTAATTATTTTTGCATTTGCAGGTTTCTTCCCTTTAGCTATGAGTGTAGTTTTTGTAGAAAATATGGATAACTGGACATGGTTTTTGAACCATTTAA
This sequence comes from Allium cepa, assembly GCA_030765085.1. Lineage (NCBI taxonomy): Eukaryota > Viridiplantae > Streptophyta > Magnoliopsida > Asparagales > Amaryllidaceae > Allium > Allium cepa. Next base: position 382,822,030 of record CM060937.1, read on the forward strand.
AACAAATGCTTCAAGAAGAGCGTACTTTAGTTTTTATGTCAGACTGGCACCAAGGTTTGCTTTCAGGTGTTCGTGATATTTTTTCTTCAGATTATCACAGTTATTTCTATTTGCATATGGAGCAAAATCTTCTTTCAGCAGTGGAAGCCAAAAATGAAAATGCGTCTATCATTGATCTATTCAAAATATGTTCTAGAGCTTCTAATCTATATGAATTTGAAGGAGCATATTCTAAGTTTTATCAAATTGGTGGTGTTGCTGGTGTGAATTTTTTAAAGGATAAGCCATTTGATAAGTTGGTTGATTTATTTTTTCAGGGAAACGTTATGGTGAATATAGTTCCAATATTGCAGAAAGTTTTAACAGTTGGATTTTCAATGAACGAGCATTGCCTATTACTTTCTGTTTAGATGGTATTCGTGTCAAGATTATGGAACAAATGGCTAGAAGTAGAGAAAAATATCGTTTGTGGAGAACAAGTCTTTGTCCTTCTATGGAGTTACGTTTAGATGAATTAATTGAAAAAGGATTTGGATGTGATGTATATAAATCTTCTGATTTTGCTTTTGAAGTGAAATCTCCAAACTCTCATTGTGTTGATTTGAAGGAGGGGGTTTGTAGTTGCAACCAATGGAATATTACGGGTTTCCTTGTGCCCATGCTATAAAATGTATGAACAAGTCTAAGTTGTTTGTATATGATTTTGTCGAGAATTATTTCGCTGTTGATGCTTATCGATGTTCTTATGCCAATGCTATAAATCCTATTCCAAATTATGATAGGCCTATTGTTGATGGTAGCATTCAAGATGTTATCAAGCCACCAAAGGAGAAACGTGGCGCTGCTAGACCATCAGTGAAGCGCAAAGGAGGATTTTCATATTTTCATAACAAGCAAAATAGATGTGACGAGTGCAAGCAATTTGATCATAATAAACAGAATTTTCAAGCTTCAAAGAGAATATGATTTGATTTTACATTTTTAATTTGTTCAGAGTAATAAGTGTATGTGAGACTTGTTTCAGTAGTCTATAGTAATTGAACCTTTTGTTATTAATTTATATTTAGTATGGCATATTATGAAATTGATTTTAATTTCATCTATTTTAGTATAGATGATAGTATCAGTTATTTGTAATTGCAGTATCAGTTCTGTTGTTTGTTTTTACAAGTTTTGGTGCCATTATCATTTTTACAGCATCATTTTTTACAGTAGCAATTTTTATAAGTTTTTACACGTATCAATTTTTTTAAGTTCTGGTATCATTTTTTACAGTTTCGGTATCAGTTAGCTTTGTTGGAGATAATGATTGGTTGATTGGATATAAACGGCTTTATTATCAGTTTTGGTTTGTTGTTAGTATCAGTTTCGTGTATTATAATACATGCTAGAAGTGACATCAGTAGTACTAAATAATTAAAATGATATGGTGTTTGCAAAACCTGAGACCTGCACTAATTGTTGTTTCATAAAGTATGTTGAGCGTAAGTTTTAACAAAACCGATACTATCAGTCATAAGAACTGATGCCCAGTTACTGTTTTTTTTTGAAATATTATATGAAATTTCATAATATCATTATACAACTGATAGTTGCATCATAAAACTGATAATATTATGTGGGATCCGTAGTTGGATGATAGAACATTCACTAGTTAATCTTGTTATAATATAAACAACAGGAAAAGAAAAGAACATCAACCATAGCATATCATTCCAGGAGATCGGTATTGTATTTACAAGTAAAAGCAGCATTGTTTTAATAATAGAGCAACGTTACTTCATAAGAATGAAATTACAACAGAACATCATTACTTCACAAGTACACATTTTAACAGAACATCGTTACTTCACAAGTACACATTTCCACAGAACAACATTACTTTTCAGGTACCAAATTTAATTGTGAAATAACGCAATGGGAATTTAGTTCTTTTTTTCTTTGTTCTTCTAGGCTTGACATGTATTTAGACAAACTCCAGCAGTGTTCATCATCTGTTAATACTGCATGTGCAATCCTTGCTCTTATTGATAATACTTCTTTCTTTTCAATTTTTATTGGTATCCTGCTTTTGTTCAGCGAAATGATGAATATCATTACAAATATCCCACAGTCAAGCCTGTTGAAACCAAAATGTAATATTAGTATCAATTTGCATCTGTTGTATTAACAAGTTTATTATTAATACAAAAATTTGAATTTCAGAGATAATGGTACAAGCATATAGTATGCTTTGAATTAAAATATTTAGCAGTTTTACTAGCACACCGAGTATTAATTTCTGCAGGTATCAGTTTGTTTTCCGTAGGTATTAGTTTTGTTTCTGTAGTTATCAGTTTCTTTTATGTAAGTATTAGTTTTCTTCCTGTAGTAACTGTTTATTTCTGAATTAAAAGCTTACTGAATTGAGAGATAATAATTTTCAATATTTTTATTAAGAATCAAATTCAATTAAATATAAAAGGTATACAATGATGTATGGAAGTATGTATGGAAAATTATAATGCAAAAACATAGATAGTTTGAATAATGAGGAACTGTCAATTGATTATGACTAGTAGTTTCAATTGTATTGTTTATTTTGTTCTCAGTAGATAACATTTTTACGAAAAAAAACTTACGTGTCTTCTGCTTGTTGTGCACACTTTATTTGATGCATATCATCTTGTTTCACCACCATGTCCGTTATGTTATTTCTTTTCCAGATTTCTTGGAGCATGTCCTCTATTTCATGTCTCTAAAACAGGTAATATATTATAAATTTAGGTCATATTCACCATGATAAGTATTTTTTTATAAGAAAGAGAAATCTCATACCAATTTTGTAGCTTCTTTTAAGCTGGAATTGTTTCTTTCGTTTGATCTTCTAGGGCGGTTAGAATCAACATGGCACCATTGCATTGTTGGGTATGTTAAAGTGACTAATGTCCAATGGTTCTCACAATGCAAAGGAAAATATATACTTTCAGCAAATTTGTCTTGTACAATAGATTCTAGCATAGGGAGGACAAGACTTTTTTTCACACCCTTTATGTCACACACAATTGCTTTCTGTTTAATATGAAAATAAGTTATGATTTAATAAATGAAGCAATTATTATGTACTTGAATATTAAAGTTTTATTTACCGTCATTGTAGTTGTGAAAGCATAGTTGTGTTCTTCCAGTCCTCATTTTGAAATATACCAATATATAATCTGTATTAAAATCAGAAAAGTATAAGTTTTTTTATTGGTGAAGCAATATTAAATTGTTAATAGTGTCAGTAATGTTAATAGTGGCTGTGTATGTTGATAAGTATAAAAATAATAAAGCATCAAGTGAATTTAATTATGTTGTGGATTTGGGTATCATTTATTTATTTATTTTGGTATTAGTGCTGATGTAAAGAAAAAAATATTATGAACCTGTCCGTCTGTGTCGTTTCCTTCCAGTAGATGTTTTAGTGCATTCTTTGTTATGACACAACCTCATCTGATTGTGTTATTGTCTTCCCATGCCACTACACTATTTTGATAAAAACAATTTGTATATGTTAGATAAACTTAATTTCATATTTAAAATTAATATACATATTTGTACACTTACTTTTCTGATGATATGTTAATGAAAATAAAGTTTTGATCACGTCTTGTTGTTCAATGTTGAGATAGATCAAACATTTGCAATGTCCAAGCCCTATCTTTGAAAGTGTTGGCTCTATTTTTGCAAGTGGCTTTGGATTGTTGTCTTGTTCACTTTTGTTTTCAACATCTTTTTTTTGGGGTTTTGATTTATTTGCAACTTTTTTTGTTTCATCCCATATTCAAAGCTATCACGTTGTTTTTTCACTCTTGTTCTTGCCTTTAATCTTTGAATATAAGAAGCTGTCATTTTTTGTGTTGCTTTGATTTTTTTCTCACTTAATTTTGTGGCCGTTTCTTTCTCTTTCCTAACAGCTGGTTGCACAGGTTCTTCTGTATATTTTTTCTTCAGTTTTTTCACTTTCAAAATCTTGTGTGTCGTAAAGTTGACAGATGGAGGGGTAAAGTCAAGCACTGAAATGATGTATGGTGCATTTTGATTTTTTACATCTATATCCTCTTGAAGATGTTGAGTATCTTATTTTTTGTCTCTCTGCACTTGACTTTCTTTTTCCAACTCTTCTTTTTGATGCACTTCAGTTGGAGTTTGTATTTTTTCTTCATGTTGACATTGTATTTCTTCATTGTTCGTTTTTTTACCCAGTTCACTTTCTATTTCGTTGGGCATATGTTTCTCCATTTCTTCTATTTTATCTGCTCTTTTTTGTACACACTCTTCAGCTTTTGTTTCTTTATTTTCTTCATTTCTTCCAATTTCCATTTCTTCAAAAGTATCCGCATTTAGTTCAGTTTGTAAAATGTCACTTTGTACATTGAAACTTTCTTTTTTATTTTCGCCATTTTCTTCAATGTCATTCAAATCATCTTCAAATTTACTGGTGTTGTCTTCAGCCTGTGATCTTTTCTCTTCATTATCTTTCAGCTTCAACTTAATTTCTTTCAACTCTTCTTTCAACCTAAAAACTTCTTGCTTTGCTTTAATTCTTTTCTTTTTTTCTACTTCCAATTCTTTTTTTGTTTTCTTTGTTTCTTCTTCCAAATCTTTTAAATGCATTTGGAAGATCCTGATGCTTATGTCTTCCTCAAATGAATGTGCACTTTCTTTGGTTTCTTCAAACTTTCTTTTCTTTCCATGCTTTTCTTTTTGAATTTTGGGGAAATTATGTTCAATAGTCTTTGTTTGAAGTAGACATTCTTCATATGGGCTGAGATATGTGATTTCTTTCACCAAGAAAGTTGGTGTTGGAAAATTTGTTTCAGTTTTAAGCTATGATTTCAAACAACAATGATAATTGAATTTTTACTGTTATGAAAAAAGGAAATAGTATGCAATAAAACTAATAGCTATTTTTTTAATTTTTGATACTATTAGTATCAGGTTTAATCATGTAAAATCGTGGTATCATTTTGCGAATTCTAGTATCAGTTTCTAATAATATTATTATCAGTTTCTTATAATATTAGTATCAGTTTCAAGGATGTACAACTATGGTATCAGTTATTGGTTTGTAGTATCAGTGTAATTGTGAAATTATAAGGTATCAGTTTTTGGATTCTAGTATCAGTTTTTGGATTATAGTATCAGTTTTGAACACTTCCACAATTAGTTTCTAGCATGTAATCATTTGGTATTAGCTTTTGCAATTTTTTATCAGTTTATGATACTATTAGTATTCGTTTCAAGCAAGTAAACATATGGTATCACTTTTTTGCATTCTATTTTTTGTTTTTGATGTTATTTACTACGTAATGATATGGTATCAGTTTTTGATCACTGTAGTATCAGCTTTATGTTATAGAAGAGAGGATAGACAATTAAACTTTATTCTACATAAGAGTTAAAGCATATTGATTAACAAAAATTAAATGGAATTTTTACTTACATCACCCTCTTTCACGTTGTCAAAAACTGCTTTGATTGCTTTGTCTTTGAGTTTCCTAAAATCCCATTTTGCAAATCTTGGTAAAGCTGGAGTATAATATTGTCTTTGTTGAATGTGACTCAGTTTCTCACAAATGAAATACTGTTAACATAAAAAGAATTGATTAGATATGTTTGTTAACAAAAATTAAGTAATAAATTTTTGATTAACTTATCTTACCAATGGAAGCATGGAGCATCCCGACATATTTCTTGGATTATGGACGAACTTCTTAACAAATTTATTGAAATTCTTTTCTATTGTTAGTGGCCAAGAAACCAATTGCATTGTCTCTACATTAATTAAGTATGGTAGAAGTCCTCATCTTAACTTTTGCTGGTTGTTTGGAAAGAAGAATGTTAATAGTATTTCAATTACTATTAACATTGGCAAGTCTTCTTCATACTCTTTTTTCTTCTTTGCAACTTCTTGCTTTATTCTTTTTTCGACAACATTTCTTGTTATATAAGTGCAATTTCCGAAGTTTCTCTTTGCAAATTCCCTACACTGCATTGGAACTGTTCTGTTTGTCATTT